>JARYHS010012519.1:88911347-88959361 GCA_031002005.1 Vandiemenella viatica
TCCTTTTGTCTACAGGTATTTCCTTGAACTGTGTTATGTTTTATGAAGACATACATGCTGTTTTTCTAAGTGTATAACTAATGAGAACAGTTTACCACTCTTTAGTGAAATATTAATTTCATTTATGAAGTTGAGTTTTGGTGTTACAATTTTTATCAGCCAAAACACAGTAACAAATATTCACTCAAAAAATCTCAATCCATGTGATGTTTAGCGACTCATATGATGACTACATTCATGAACCATGTTGGAATTAATGCAAATAAAATATGCTGTTACGTTTAAAAGGCAGCAAAATGGATCATTTTTCCAAAATGGAGCCGGAAGTTACATGAATTACACGGTAAGGAGAATGGTTTGAAAGAAGTTTTACAGCTTCGGAAGTAACACTATACGGTATTAGTGTGACTAAATAGACTGGCTATAGCGTACCAGAAAGTTTTTTTTTTTTTTTTTTTTACTTATGGCTATACGCCATGTCAACGTCGAGGTCATTAGAGGCGGGAAAGGACTGGGGAAAAGGAACGCATATGAATTACGAAGCAATAAAGTCTAAAACACTCTATACATACTACAGTTTATCCATTGTGATACTTTACGAAATGGGAACCTTTCAAGAATGATGAGGAAAATCGAAAAAAAGTTGTGCGCGGTATTTTACTGCCTGCTAGAGCTGACAGAATAGAAAGGAATGTAATAGGGCAATCTGTGCACTAAAAGCCTATTTTTCCTTACTAAACTGCAGGTAAATGTGAAGAAAACCACATTTCAGTAATCACTATTACGAGATTCTAGTACTAGCTCTTCACCGCGTCACTGGAGCGAACAAAATAAAGTTTGAGAATTAAGCTTTTCCGGCGTATGGATAAATGAATACTTCACTGTCATATCAAAGATACAAGACTGTGAATTCATTTCAAAATAAAGGATGTGAACGTAATATGTGGCGCAGTTATTTTTATTCATTCTTTTAGCCTGTAGTAGTAATTAAACGTCGAGTGGTGGAACAATAACGGCTAGTCCGATTGTTGTTATTAATAATTGATAGTAATAGCTAATTCAGCGTTCGAAAATTACTCAGCTTTTAAGTAATTCTGTGTTGAAAACTTTCCAAAATTTTACTGTGTTCAAGAGGATCATCCGCAGAATATTAACATCAGCAAGGAGGTTGACAATGAAGTAGGGTCGACGTAATGAATGTACTCCATATCAAATTGCAGGCGTATATGAGTAGGCCCATATTCTTTACGAGAAGATCGCCGGGTTTACTAACAAATCGTCTTAAAAATATGTTACAAATGTTCCAACATATAAACAGCGTTAATATACGAGTTTGGTTTATACATTTTTCAGCCTGGGCCACAAATTACCACTGTAGAAAAATCTAATTCTCAGGAAGGTAAAATTTCATTAAATTGTGTACATCATGGGTTCCTACAAACAAATGTTTTTATCAGTTTCTGTAAACTTATTTATAATTAGATGTCATATCTTAATAAAAACTAATGTCTGACGAATCAGCTCTGTCCGGTTTAGGGGCTGGCGGCGTAGCTCTCAATTCATTCGACTGCAATGCCAGGAACGTAGCCTCTTGAGAACAACCACTTTGTGGGTTCAGATAGTCTTTGAGTGATGGTATTGTTGCTCATCAAATATCTCGATGAATGCCCTTCCTCTTGTTTCATAACAGTGCACCATCGTCCAGTCCGTGATCTTGAATCTAATGGCATCGACTACAAAATTTAAACTTCAAAACGACCGCCAATTTCAACAATTCGTTGTTAAATAAAATACGGAATTCAGTTTCACACTGTAGGCACATAATTAACGCACTATCCCTGAAGAATAAAAAGAAAAGACACCCCCTTACTTGAAGTGTACAATATCATGTTTCGAAAAACAAGGATAGATTTCTAAAATATTTTATCAAAAGATATTAACAATATTAGTGCATTGTTCACAGTTCTGTTAACAAATACATATTATGAAATAAAACATTATTAATTAGAAGGCCGAGATCATTATAATTTCACTATTTTTTTCGGTATTTGTTGCCTAATTTGTTATCAGCAATATTAAATCTCAACGTTACACTGTTGACAATGTATTTCTTTTCTTAATGAAAAGTGAAAACTAATAAATTCCTGACTACACCAAATCCTCTTTGGATGCATACGGTCATGGGATGCAATGAAAAACCTCTTTGCTGCAGCCCTCAAAGCCTGATATAATACTGGAAAGCAGGCGGTGGCGCTTTGGTCCTCAAAGCGCCATAGATTTGCTTTGGACCAGAAACGTCCCCTTTGATCTCTTAAACGTCCACAGGTGGGTAATAACGCCACCTATGGGAACAACTGGTGTAGCTGCTCCGGTTCTGACAAATCCGTTTCTATCACGCTTAAGGTACATGTTCTTCAACTCTAATAATTACAAAATACATGCCAGTACAGTTGCCGTTGTCTCGCGGTCCTTCAGGGCCGATACGAAAATACTCTGGAGAGCCAAAGAAACTGGTACACCTGCCTAATATCGTGTAGGGCCCCAGTGAGCACGCAGAAGTGCCTCAACACGACGTGGCATGGACTCGACTACTGTCTGAAGTAGTGCTGGATTGAATCGACACCATGCGTCCAGCAGGGCTGTCGATAAATCCGTAAGATTACGAGGGGGTGGAGATCTCTTCTGAGCGGTACGTTGCAAGGCATCCCAGATATGCTCAATAATGTTCATGTCTGGGGACTTTGGTGGCCAGCGGATGTGTTCATGGAGCCACTATGTAGTAATTCTGGACGTGTGGGGTGTCGCATTGTCCAGCTGGAATTGCCCAAGTCCGTCCGAATGCACAATGGTTATGATTGGATGCAGGTGATCAGCCAGGATGTGTACGTACGTGTCACCTGTCAAAGTCGTATCTAGGACGTATCTGGGGTCCCATGTCACTCCAACTGCACACGCCCCACACCATTACAGAGCCTCCACCAGCTTAAACAGTCCCCTGCTGAAATGCACGGTCCATGAATTCATGAGATTGTCTCCATACCCGCATACGTGCGTCCGCTCGATACAATTGGAAACGAGACTCGTCAGACCAGGCAATATGTTTCCATTCATAAACAGTGCAATGCCGATGTTGACGGGCCCAGGCGAGGCGTAAAAATTTGTGTCGTGCACTCAGCAGGGGTACACGAATGGGCCTTCGGTTCCGAAAGCCGATATCGATGATGTTTCGTTGAATGGCTCTCACACTGACACTTGTTGATGGCCCAGCATTGAATTCCGCGGAAGGGTTGCACTTCTGTCAAGTTGAACGATTCTGTTCAGTCGTCGTTGGTCCCGTTCTTGCAGGATCTTTTTCCGGCTGCAGCGATGTTGGAGATTTGATGTTTCGCCGGATTCGCGATATTCACGGTGAAATGGTCGTACACGAAAATCCCCACTTCATCGCTACCTCGGACATGCTATGTCCCATCTCTCGTGCTACGACTTAAACGCCATGTTCAAACTTACTTAAATCGTGATAACCTGCCATTGTAGCAGCAGTAAGCGATCTTACGCCTGCGCCAGACACCTGTTGTCTTATATAGGCATTGGCGACCGCAACGCCATAATCTGAGTGCTTACATATCTCCCTGTTTGCATACGCATGCCAATATCAGTTTCTTTGGCTCTTCAGTGTAAATACAGTTGTTAATACATCGCAGTGAATAAGCACTAAGTGAAGATGTGAGCTTTTCCGCGCCTCGTGTGTGGAGCCGGCTCGGCGGTGTTTTTAATGTAACTCCGCAGTAGTTTCCCCGCAGAGCGGTGGTAATGGCCCCAACCTTTTATCGGAGCTGGTCGTCAGTAGAGAGCGACTGCTGGCCTGTTTCCGGCTGCAGAATGGAGTCGGCCACTGCGAGAAATATCAAGTACTGCGAATTACAAGCCTGCGCGAAATTGTCCGCTAATGCTTTTTGCAGAGGGAAGTTCCGCGTTCAGTGGTGGTATCTCTCGCGTTTTGCCTGAAAGCATCTTTCCCGGTAATGGAGAAGGGAGAAGAACATTCAGTGGTTGGTAGACCTGTGGCGGAAGACTTTCACGACGTCTGCGTTATTAGAATCGATCTATATGGGTAATTTTGCGAACAAACAGAGATAAATCACAGTTTTCGTAGAATAAGACGCAGAATTTTAGTCATAGGTAATTGCATCTATGTAGCTGTTACCAGCGACTTCATACACGTGAACCTAGAATTTTATTGCTAGAAAGCTGTAAGCTAAGGAAATTGTGTACCAAAAAAACACAGAGTCGGAATTATATGACGGGAGATATACGATTCTATCATTGAACCTGTCTCATGTGAAGAGAATCAATTTTCAAAAGTTATAGGTAAACACAAAATAATAACCCGGTACAGCGCAAAAACACATCTATACTGTTTAATAAGTTGTGGCCGTATACGACATTTGTCAGACTGTCTGCGAGAGAAACAAAGCCTTAGCGACCGACATAACGTTACAGAGCCTCACACACACTATCGATTTGTCCGTCGCTGTATGGTTAATTTTTTAAAAAATCGTGAAAATACTTTATTTATGCCCCAAAAAGTATCCCGTATCCGTCTTAATGATATATAATATTATCTGTCAAATTTCATAAAGATCGATTTTGGCGTTTAATCGTGAAAACGAAACAAACAAACACAGAGACAGAGTTACTTTCGCATTTACGTATAATGTATAGTCTTCGGATACCTTAAATCCGGTTATCCTGTCAGCAATTATAGGTCCGTTCTATTTATCTCTCACCTTATTCTACTCTTATTCATCTTGACGTATTGTGGTCAATAAAGAATTTTTAGTGGTAAGAGTTATTTTATCATTATCTGACCCTGCTTATGCTATATTAGTTATTTGGTTCTTATTTCGCGAGTTTATTGGGTAGCTACCAGTGTTTGCTACGATTTGTTACAAACAAACGTTAAATTAGGCATCCGAACATTTTTTTCTGCAGGTACTTTTTTATTTATTTTTTACAAAAATGTCATAGAAAAAACTGCTAGCACTCATCAGTGTTCCAGAATGTGTTTACTTATTTGTTAACATGACTGATCAATGTTTGATGTTTGAAATCGTGGGATTTTTCTTCTTTGTGTCATACCCAAAATTCAGAATCTGTTTCCATAAGCATCATGCCTCATATGTTTATCTTCAGACATTTCTTTCCGAATCTGTTGTCAAATCGGGTAGTGTATATATATATCTATTTGTGGTAGAAAAAAATTCAATTTGAACTGCCTATCCGTTCTAAATAGATTGTTTTCTTCGTCAATCTACTGTAATATTTTTTCTTACAGTACAACTTTTTTAATGTTTCCTGACAACTTAGCTTACGAAAAACAAATATTCTTAAAAATAAACACTTTGTGTGATCAACAAGCAATTCGCCATCTACCGCATTATAACATAATACCTTTAATTTTTTTTCTGTGTCCGCATGACCTTTTTTTTGACAGTTATCATTATTTCATGCTTTCCTTGAAACCAGAGATCCGTCTGTAGGATTTTTTTTTTCCAACTGCTTAACGTGTCTTAACAGCGATGTCTTTAGAGACGGAAAAGGATGGGGGGCAAGGAATGGGAAGGAATTCGGCCATGGCCTTTTTGAAGGAAGCATATCGGCATTTGCCTGGAGTGATTTGTGAAACCATGGAAAAACCCAAATCTGGATGCCCGGATGGGGATTCAAACCGGCGTCCTCCCGAATGCGAGGCGAGAACTCTAACCGTTGTATGTAGGAGTTCACTGGTAATTATATTTATCACACAGAATTTTGTCATTATTTATAAAAGCTAAGTTGTGACTGTAAACCGACCGCAGAATCGTTCATCACAATAAAGTCCCGACACATTACCCTGAGGTGCTACTGTTCTGACTTCCACCGTCACAGATACTGGATTTTAACTTGCATCATACACGGTTCTGCTCTGAGGAAGATCCTCTTGTAAATGACAAACTGGCGCCTAGATGGTAAAGGGCTGGGGGCAAGGAACCGAAAGGAATCCTGCCATTATGAAGGAAACGGCCAGACATTCGCCTGGAGTGATTTGGGAAAACCATTCAAAACGCATATCTGAAGGGCCAAATAGCGATTCGCATCCGCATTTTCCCGAATGCGAGGCCATAGCGTTACCTCTCTCCCACGCTCAATGTGAGTGCAAATAGTGTTATAGTCAAACGGGATCGAAACGATGGTCGTGAATTTCTGAGAGTTGTTCATTTGTTGACAAGGTACAAAGTACGTAACTATATCAAACAGGAGCTGCCAAAATCTGGAATCCACACAGTATGATCCGGTATGAACTGACGCTAATACGTCTCGGTAGAAAGGAAACCAGCATTTTTGCAAAATCGACTGTGAACAATCGAACCAGGGGAAATGGGGAAACTGGATGGTCCAGCAAGTGATGGAAAAGGATGACCGAGCGTGGTGGGTGAGCGGTTAGCGCTCTGGCCTCGCATCCGAGAGGACGCCGGTTCGAATCCCCGTCCGGACATCCAGATTTGGGTTTTCCATGATTTCCCCAAATCACTTCAGACGAATGCCGGGATGCTTACTTCAAAAGGGCATGGCCGAACTCCTTCCCGTTCCTTGTCCCCAGTCCCATCCCGCCTCTAGTGACTGCTGAGATTTCTGTATGTATAAAGTTCAGCCGGCAGTTGCAAACTTTTTTGGTACTTCGAACTACACGCGCCGTCAAAGTTGTAGTTATTAGAGGCGAGGAAGGACTAAAAAAATTTGTCTTTAGAAGGAAACATTCTGGTTTTTGCCTAGAGTGATTTCGGGAAACCATATAAAATTGAACTTCAGAAGGTTTGAACTAACATCCTCCCGAATGTCAAGCTGAAGCGTTACCACTCTTCCCCGGGTTCGGTACGTCGAAAACAGCGGGAATGATGGACACGTAACGTTCTAGCATTTGTGACCAGCACCTCCGCACTAACTCTCTCTGATTCACAGGGGAAGTTTAATCAAACTTTGCCTTATCCTGACTTTTGTAGTAAAAAGCTGCTCATGGGTTCATGCCGCAATGTGCCGCTTAAATACGAATGGGCCACGAACGGATCCTTGTGGTACCTGCTGCAAATTCCTCACTCCCCTAAGACCTAACTGGCTCGTGCAGATCCCGTCTGTACATTTCTGGAAGCCGTAGTTAATACAGTTTGCCGTGATTGCTTTCGTGGTGAACCTCGGAGGGTGGGAAGGTAGGTAGGCTTGTGTTGTGGGGCTGCGGTTGCTGAATATTTAGCAGGCGGTACGGTGGCCCCACCGTGTTGGTTCCGCGCCAGGCGCCGAAAACTACTGTGGGTACCCGACCACAAAACTTAAAAATACTTTTAAAATCTCGATAGTAAAATATCATTCCTAACCGGAAGAACTAACAAAACGCGTGTGTAAGAGTGTTTTTTTCTCGTTTTTTCTGTTTTTTTGTTTTTCGTTTAATTTTATTTTATTTTGATAAAGGCTCTGACACTTGTTCACAGGCGTCCTGTGTCTAGTTATGAAAATGGGAGGACATGTGTCATATCCATGATAGAGCCGGATTTGTCACATTTGGAGCATTACACCACAGATTCCCAACGGGGGCTTTGAAGAGATATTAGAGGGCTTTTCTGGTGCAAACCGCCGTCTGCTTTCCAGTTACATATCCGACTTTAATGGCTGAATTAAAGAAGTTTTTATTTGCATTGCCATTACTATACGAAGCCAAAATAAAATATATCATAGAGACCAATGTATTAGCTTAGAAAATAACACAGATAGCCAATAGTGAAACGCGATTATTAATAACAAATAAGGCATCAAATATCGAGAATTTAGTCTCATTACTCCTAGCTCAACGCTCTAATCAATATTTTTTTAAAAAGTAATGTGTATTTGTTAATCAGACTATGGGCAATACATCAATAATTTTAATAAAATTTAATAAAAGAATTTCAGAAATCTGTCGTTGATTTTCTGTATATGATTTTGAACACTTCACATAAGAGGGGGCGCCATCGATTAACTGTTTGAAGAAAGTGGGTTACGAGCTAAAAAAATTGAGACACTATGGATTACATTATTTATAACAAGAAGTGAAGTTGTTGAAAATGATGCGAACAGTATTTTTTTTTTTTCTTTTTTTTTTTAAGGTGGCTGCAGCCGGATAAAGTTTGGCAGCTGCACCAAATGTTAGAAACAGAAAATTCTATCAGACCGTACTTATACTTTCTTGAATTTTTTTTAAATATATCTGTGAAGAAAAAGGAACACTATAAATGAACTATACAAATTTAATGAAGTATTAAAAAGATAATTATTTTAATGCATAGCTAAGTATATCAATGTTGATGTCGAAAGGAGTGGTGGCCAGTCACAAAAAGTTCTCCAAATGGACCTCAGTGACTCGTAGTCAACTGTCATCATGATCAAGCGAGTGATGATATAGATTTAAAATCAGCTTAACTTAGTGTTTGATATCAACGTTGTAAGTTAAAGTCTACGTCTATAGACCCTATTGATCCAGCTCCGCGGGCCGCTTGCTGACATACAGCGGGACACAAGCGGCCCGCTGGCCGCGGGTTGGCCATCCTTGGTTTACACTGTCGAAGGTATATTGTGTTGCCATCTTATTGTTTTTTGTTGTTGTTTTTTTAGCTTCTGGCATTACGCCTCAGGGACTTCGAGGGCATTAGAGGCGCGAAAGAACTGGGGCAAGGAACGGCCATGGTCTTTCTGAATGAAGTGTCCCGGAATTTACCTGCAGTGATTTGGGAAACCCAAAATCTGTAGTGCCGAACGGGTATTCGAACCTACGTCGTCCCAAATCCGAGGCCGGAGCGTTACCACCCACTCACCACGCTCGGTGAATAGGTTCCAAAGCACTTTGTGTGTCGCTCGACGGGGCACCAATGTGCGAACGACGTTCAAGGGAATCGTCTAGGAAGTACGAACCTTTGCCCGCCAGTAAATAACGTAGGTTGAGTGGAGTAATTCCAAAAATGTTTGTCATGTGGGTCTGAAAGGTATGACTTTGGAAATTTGTGGTGGAGTGGGAAGAAAGCGTTAACATACTACTGTTGTTGCTTTGTTTGTATGTGTTGTGCTATGGAGGGGATGGAGGAAGGAGAGACGAGGAGCACACGGACTGGAAGAAGAAGATCTCAGCTGATGTAGCGTGGAGGCTTTATCTGAGATCTACAAATATTGGTATCGCAGGCTAGAGTTGCAGCAGAACTCTCCCAGGAATTGACACCTAGCCGCGGATCCTACGATCCTATTGATCTGCCAAGGAAGTGCTGTACCCAATTAAACCGCTTCTGAACGGGTCATGCGTGGTCTGTGTCCTACAACGTTTCACTGCTGGGGTTTAAAGGGTGATCGTTGCTGTGATTGCTGTGTGGAGATGACAGAGAAGCACATTGTGGAACAGTGCCTACCAGGTGTTGACTAGGAGGTTTGTCTGCTCTCCACGTTGCTAATGGAGGCACAATGAATGGATATAATTACTCGATAATTGTATTTGTTTTGAATGTTAATGATATGGAAATGTGCATACAACAAGTAAACAGTGGTAGTTTTGAAAGTTTTTTTGTCTGCAAAAAGTTATCCGACTCCGCAGATGCAATCGCAATTAACTCCACAAGTTGATTGTGAAAACAAAAATGTCGTCAACTACTGTTTTTTTTTCTGAAGTGTGAAGTTTGTGAGGCGGTGTTTGGGGACCGTCCCAGGATTCCCCTAGATGACAGGGGCAAACCGCCTAAAAACAGCAAGCAGGACGGTCTGTACGCTGGTTGCCTGGTTTGTGTCAGGTCTCGTTGTGCCTCCAACATGCAGTATGCGGCGACTCAGTGCAGTGAACCACACTGGCGGGTAAGTTGTATCATTTCAATTTTAATTTTTTTGTCTATTTATTGTTCGAAAAGTTGTATTTACAAACGGAGGAGAAGTGTAAGCAGTTCGCAGTTATAAACGTCACTTTTGTTGACAAAAATTCTTCTCGGGTATTCTGCCGGATAAGTTCTTCTGTCCACAACGGTTCGGCAGCAACTTCCGCTTCCTCCATCAGGTGAGATATAATAGTGAAACGACGACACAGGACCATGCTGTGCCATCGCAGTGGTAGCTTCGCTATCTCACCTGATGAAGGCAGAGGCTGTGTCGTCGCAGTGGTAGCTTCACTATGACATCTCACCTGATGAAGGCAGCGGAGATTGCTGCCGAAACGTTGTGGACTAAAGAACTTATCCGGCAGAATACACGAGAAGAATTTTTGTCAGCCATTCGCCGAGAGAAACTTGATTCTCACGTCACTTTTGTTGTCATATAGACTTTAGTATTTAGGAAGATTGGTGACTTGAAGGTTTCAATTCAAGCTCATCCATTTTCGCTAAAGATCACTTAGTTACAACAGTGTGTGAATTAAGCTGTTACGATGAAGGTTTAGGAAACTGAGATTTACAATAACCTCCATCAAATATTCACTCGAGGACTTCAGTACAATTTTAGTTAACTATGGTAGCAGTTTGCTGCGTTGTTGGTAGGGTGTCTTCCTAGTATTAACAGGTGCAAAATTCGAATTCGGTCCTTGTCTTTATCTCCGTGTGAAATACAGATTTGGATCTTACAAGAAGCTGTACTTCCACTTCGGACCGTGTGGTTACATTAGAACACGACTGAGTTTGAATAAACGATAGCTCGTAACTTTTTCACTTCGTTCATTAAGGGAGTTTGAACTTAGATTTTTACTCAGCTACAGCCTATGGTTTAAATTTACATATTACTGAATATTAGCGCGTCATGGGTGAAAAGAAGGATGTTTATTTACTATTTCTAAAAAATCATTGATTACAGCGTAGAACATTGAAGCATAAAGGAATACATAGAACGAAGAGTTGCAGAATATATTCGGTACTGCCTCCTCTTCCAAGAAGCTTTTGTTATTCTGTAGTGAACGACTATCGGCAAGCGCGCCGCAATGTCTGAAACGGAATTAAAAGTACACAAAGGCAGACCGTTAATGGGATGAACCAGAAAAAGAAAAATAAGAGCGATACAAAGAGGGAAGGAAAAATGTAATCACGGCCGGAAAGGAAACTCGTCTCTACACAGAAATGTTTGCTGAGGGAAACGAAATAGGACGTCTGCAGGCGGCGTCAAAGCGAGACGAGAAGAAAAATAAGAGTCGCAAAATGGAAAAATGCCGACAGGATATTGAGATCCGGCAGTCGGAACGCCACGTCGGCATTGATCTGCCATTAATTCGGTTAGATACCGTTGTACACTCGATTGCCAGAAAAATGATTTAATGTTTCACAATACTTACTACAGAGCAATATGCATATAATGCTGATTCTCAAGTCAACCTGATACATTTGCAATAATAATAATAAATCCAGCTATCCTCCTGAATGCCTGTAACAACCAAGTGTAAATTTTTTATTCATTCTATTTCAGAGGCCAAGATTCTGGAAATGGTACGACACCAGTACAATGAGTCACCCGCTTTGTGAAACCCCTAGGGCTTTATTTCTGGTTTTAGCGTACGTTTCAATAATTGCATGTATAGCGTAGTGTCAGAATTCACATCAAGGGAAAATGATTGCGACACAGGTCCGCAGTGTAATAATAACAAGTCGAAAATGCTTCATGATATTGAACCGGAGTTAATCATTTCTGCAGAAGTTATATATAGAGGCGCAGCCAGCGCTCAACGCTTTTTATCAGTGATTAGGGATGTGCTTGCCTGGTAGCAAGTTTTTAATTTATATTAGCGTAGAGATTAATGTGCGCGTGTGACTATTGATAAAACCATCCGAGTTTGTAATTTTTAGTTGTTGGAAATAAATGATGGTTTTCACTTTTACTGTTCGAAAGGGAGTAATTTCCTATACTTGCTCCAGGTTGGTTTTTTAAAGTATTTTTGAACGAAGTGTTTTATTTCTTAATGGTGCAACATATGCAGCGAAGAGCAGGAACTTTAATTTACGAAAACATATGATAAATCTACATTGTGCAGCAGGTAGGTTACTGATTGTTGGAAACTTTTAGAAATTTCGGTAAATGGAAAACGTAACAAGTAGGCAAGTGATTGAAAGAAAAATTTAAGGATTCTTAGGGAAATATTTTAAAAGTTTTAAGAAATTGTTTGTGAATTAAGAAGGTCTGTGTTATTGTTTTGAGAAGAAAAATTAATTACCTGATGAAATCTGTTATGTAGAATCTTCTGATTGAAATCTAAATATTAATACCGGACGATGAGTCTAAAAACTGTATAAGAAATTATGCATTAAAATTGTTTATCTGTAACTAATTGTTATCATTTATTATTTTTGAGATCCTTCTAACCTTTTAAAAGCTTCCAAGCAAGATGGAAGTGAACATCGAATAAACTGAAATTACATATACTGTATTATTACTTTACGCTATCCATGTAAGGCGCTAGTAAGCACGTCAAGAACTGCTGAAGGTGAAAAGTTTGAAAAGGTAATTATACAGGATTGTAGCTTCGAGCTATACATCATCAGCTGCTATTGCTTCAACACAAACAGTGCATATTTTCTTCGAATGTTGACCGCATGCAGGGCCGGCGCTAGGAATTTCGGGCTTCATGGCCTGAGGGCCACTATAGTCGGTGATCGGGGCCCCCATCAGCCGGTGGGGCCCGGGTACTTTTGACCCGCTTACCCCCCCCCCCCCCCCCAACGCCGGCCCTGACCGCATGTAAGTAAGACTGGTACAAAAGTGCAAGTGCTTGCTATGAGTATTTTTTTTCTTTATTTTAGGCATAGTCATCATCTCTTCCTTGCAGTTGGGCCACAAACTGTGTCATCGTCGTTCATATTCTTTTCTGCCCTCCTTTTTGCCGCTAATTTTCTTAAGTCTTCAGGATATTTCTTGCGCTGTTCAAAAAGTTCATCGTATCAATTTGTTAGCAACGGTGTTTACAAATGGACACATGAAGAAAATTTGATATACTCGAGAATGTGTTACTTACCAATAAAATAGTAAAAGGCTGGGTCGAAAAGAAGTTCTAATCCTGATCTAGCGAAAAATCACACTAACTGGCGCAAGTATCAATTTGATACAAACAAGTTTCTCCAGAGAACACGAAACACCGGCCGGAGTCGGGAACATCACTGGCAGGTTGAGGGTTAAAAGTCAAGAAGGTAGTGTGGAGGGGAACCCCACTCACCGATCACGTGCCTTCAAATTCGCGGAAAATTTCAGATGTATCAAAATGATACTCGCACCCGTCACTGGGTTAACTAGATGTTTTTCATGTAGGTTACTTAAATTTTGAAAATCTGTCGGGAAATAAGCTCTGCTATCTCAGCACTACGTTTAACCTAACGTTGCAAAGAGCCGGATTCAGTCAGTCGGTCAGTAACAGGCAGAGGGATTATACAGTTGGTTGACCGGTTAGACAGCGAGGCAATCATCTCTGACAACATCAAATTTCTTTCGAGCAGTTGAAAGGAATAATGTTAACTAGATAGAGTTAACGCTGTATCACAATGGTGTAAGATATCAAAAGATAATCAAAGCGTCAAACAAATATACGGTGTCGCTGATTAACACAGTTCATATTGCCTCTTATTGACAGAGATAACGAATTTGTCTTTCTCGGGGAAAACTGAGGAGCATTTTGCAGTTCTCCTGGTTTAGTGTTAGGTTTGACGTCATACTTCTTCTATTACCCACGTCGCTCAATTTATCTAACTCTTGACACAGGATAACCAGTAGATGTCAGACTGACTTTGGTGGAAGAAATTATCATCATTTGGGCTTGGCGAGCGGTGTAGGAGTATTGTTGGCACACATTTCCAAATAGCCAGTTTGTCTCAGAATGATATTGATATTGCAATAGGTATGAAAAGTAGCGAATGCAAGGGAAAAGATGACCATGACCACAAGCTGGCACTCGATTTCAGGCACAAGGGTGTGGGAAGATTCTCTTTTTTAGGTAAGGGTGTCAGGGATTGGAATGAGTTACCAAGAGAAATGATGAATAATTTACCGAAAACTTTGAAAGAATTTAAAGATAAAATTTGTAGAGGGCAAATGTAGGTAGGTGCAGGATAGGGGGAAGATGGGTGTGTAGGGAAATTGCCACCGGAGCCTGTGCTCCATTGCAATTAAATTAAATTAAAAAAATTTAAATGTCCTGAGTTAAATCCAGAACAATTATGTAATGAGTATGGATTTACAGCTATACAACATTGCTTATGGGACCTCAAACTTAGCGGCTTCCTCTGTGTTCTTAGGAAGAGAAGGACTGAAAATGCCAGCACTCGGTTTTACCTTCTCCATTCATTCATTTTCAAATGTGAACACAATGAAATAACATAACACTTAAAAAAAACACTCACTATAGTCATCTACACTGCTATAACACTTAGAGCTATGGAGGAAAGACAACAAATTTAGAACGCCTTTAACAGGAGAATTCATCCAACCTTCCAGTCATGGACCAAATATGGCTAGACTTCTTTCATTATCAAAGGATATTACTTCGAATGATTTTATGAAAACTAATTGTTTAAATGACATTTACCATCTTTGCTCAGACGCTTCTGACGCCCAAATAAATTTAAAATAACCCTTCATGGTATAGGTGCAGTCACCATCCCTGATACAACAAAATGTCATATGAATTATTATATATTGAATCGTACTAACAACCACGAGTTTTAGAAATTTGCAATTCTAATGAGATTTTTGGTGTACAGTTATAGTGAATGCTGTTGCGAACATGTTCAATGTATATCATTAACTGGGCAGCAATTGCTAATAAAAAGCAAGCAGTAGCGCAGAAAAGAAACGGCTCAAAGAATTTTTTAATTTTTTTTAAATAATTATGGCTTTACGCCTCGTCAACGTCGAGGTCATGAGAGGCGGGATGGGATTTGAGACAAGGGACGGGAAGGATTTCGAAATTGGTCTTTAGAAGGAGGCATCCCGGCATTCGCTTTAGTGGTTTTGGGGGAAAACATGGAAACCCAAATCAGGATGCCCGGACAGGGATTCGAACTGGAGTCCTCCCGAATGCGAGGTCAGAGCGAGATCAAAGAAAGACGCGCAATACTTTCTGCAGAATGAACTATCGTTCTTCAGTAAAGCAAAATGCAATTCGCGAACTAATATAGATACAACAAAAATTGTTTGACAATGTCGTTGTTTAGCGAAGAAGATGACTCAGGCGAGACACGGAATATTAATGTAGATAAGGATTCAATAGTTACTGTCTCCAAATTTTCTGAGTACTTTCTGTTTACTCTGTTGAAATTATATCAAATACGTTTTGGACTTTTTCGTGATACACGCATACGCATCTTGCTACGGGAACTGAAATTTTATGTAAAGAGCATTAACCTGTTAGTCGTATAGTGGAGGTTCCTATTTTTGTAATGTTAGTAAATACGTGTTTGTTGTCTGGTTCGAGCTTAGCTACGGAATAAAAAGTTCGAGGCAGCTTGAGCGGCGTTCTGTAGCGATGAAGGGAGGAACAGCTCTCAGAGGCACGAAAAATCTCAAAGAGAGCGCCACTTAAAGTCTCTCGTATGACCGAACACCGAAACTGTCCTCTCCGAGTTATTCACTTCCTGCCTACTCGAGTGTTATCGCCGTATAGCTTGGAAAATACACGTCACTTCCTACAGTTACGTCAAAGGAATAAGCACTATTACGTACAGCAATTTTTTTTATTATTCGTTTCACTATTCTTTTGTGTTTATCTATAATTTCAAATTTATAGAAAACCTCCATGTTATTAAAAAAAGAATGTAATTTCGATTAATGCACAATACTTAATAATATTTGTTTACCGATTTGAGGTTTGAACATTTCAAAATAAACTATAACGTATTTTAGGGTACCTGTGTTTTGTGTTCATAATATCGTTCGTTGGCGGCAGATGTTAAGTTACTTTGTGTTATCTTAATGACCCGCTGCCAGTTTCTCATCGACTGCGCAATACATCTCCTTCTTTGCCACGTATACGGGACAAGTTAACAATCAATTCGAGCCACGGAACCATTTTTCGCACTTCACGTATACAAGCAAAGCTTTGACAAAGGTGAGGACGCGTTAAAATACTTTCAATATCCCAAAAGATAATGAGATTTGAACAGGATACCTTCAAATCGCTAGCTACACACCTTAACCATTGAGCCAGATTGTTCCGTGGCAGGTATATCTGCTGTGGATTGTTTGTGACTAAAGTGTATTCATACTCTGTTGGCTACACACCTTAACCATTGAGCCAGATTGCTCCGTGGCAGGTATATCTGCTGTGGATTGTTTGTGACTAAAGTGTATCATACTCTGTTGGCTACACACCTCAACCATTGAGCCAAATTGTTCCGTGGCAGGTATATCTGCTGTGGCTTGTTTGTGACTAAAGGTATTCATAATCTGTTGGCTACAACCTTAACATTGAGCCAGATTGTTCCGTGGCATGTATATCTGCTGTGGATTGTTGTGACTAAAGGTATTCATACTCTGTTGGCTACACACCTTAACCATTGAGCCAGATTGTTCCGTGGCAGGTATGTCTGCTGTGGATTGTTTGTGACCAAAGTGTATTCATACTCTGTTGGCTACACACCTTAACCATTGAGCCAGATTGTTCCGTGGCAGGTATGTCTGCTGTGGATTGTTTGTGACTAAAGTGTATTCATACTCTGTTGGCTACACACCTTAACCATTGAGCCAGATTGCTCCGTGGCAGGTATATCTGCTGTGGATTGTTTGTGACTAAAGTGTATTCATACTCTGTTGGCTACACACCTTAACCATTGAGCCAGATTGTTCCGTGGCAGGTATGTCTGCTGTGGATTGTTTGTGACTAAAGTGTATTCATACTCTGTTGGCTACACACCTTAACCATTGAGCCAGATTGTTCCGTGGCAGGTATGTCTGCTGTGGATTGTTTGTGACTAAAGTGTATTCATACTCTGTTGGCTATACACCTTAACCATTGAGCCAGATTGTTCCGTGGCAGGTATGTCTGCTGTGGATTGTTTGTGACTAAAGTGTATTCATACTCTGTTGGCTACACACCTTAACCATTGAGCCAGATTGTTCCGTGGCAGGTATGTCTGCTGTGGATTGTTTGTGACTAAAGTGTATTCATACTCTGTTGGCTACACACCTTAACCATTGAGCCAGATTGTTCCGTGGCAGGTATGTCTGCTGTGGATTGTTTGTGACTAAAGTGTATTCATACTCTGTTGGCTACACACCTTAACCATTGAGCCAGATTGCTCCGTGGCAGGTATATCTGCTGTGGATTGTTTGTGCCTAAAGTATATTCATACTCTGTTGGCTCAGTTGGTTCCGACAACGTGATGGTACACAGCACCTGACGCATAGTTACACCTCAGACGCACGTGAGCCGCTGATTCGTTTGAGCGAGTTTAAGCAGAAAAACGAATGCCCGTTTCGAAATAACTACAGTCCTCAACACACGTTAGACTTTTGACATGTCGTCAGCACGCGTGTAGCTGCTGCGGCCTTTATAATTACTCAAAGTAAAGAAGAAAGAAAAACCGTAAGGTGGTGGACTAAAAAAGTAAAACGAAGAAATAACTCTAAAAATAAAATTCCCGAATTAACTTTTGGAGATAATGAGCAGCTTTACAACTTAAAAAAGATATCAAACATCAATTTCGGACCTTTACTATAATTAGCACAATATATCTATGCGTCAAGCGATCTCACTAGAAGATAAATTAACGACATTTGTCAGATTCGTAGGTTTAGTAAATTAATTTAATTGCGATGGAGCGCACGCTCCGGTGGCAATTTGGCTACCCACCCGCCTACTTTTGCTCCATACAAATTTCAACTTTAAATTCTTTCAATGTTTTTGGTAAATTATTCATCATATCTCTGGGTACCCTGCAGCGTATATTTAAAGTATCTAAACAAAGCATCAGCCTGCAACATTATATAACTTATTTATTATTTTTATCGGGGTATACCTTGAATGCAAGTACATATTCAAAAGGTTTTATTTATGTTTTTTTATCATGTAAAGTATTATTTTTTATTAATGCTGAATGGTTGATGATGAAGAAATTTTTTGTCAATTTATACTATTAAAAAATTGTAACCGATACCGCCCAGTCAGAAATATTCTCGGCAAATGTCATCATCTAGACATAATACTAGAATGAGTGACCAATGTGAATGGTTAGGGTACAAGTGTTCTACATTGATCGAAATAGATTTAAGTCATATGGTCCGAATAATCCCACTAATTATGTAATGAACCCTGTACTGAATAGATAAGAGATATAACACTGTATCTGATTTTATGTCGATGTATTATATTATATGACCAAGAATGTAAACTAATGTACATAGAACATATAAAGAAACTGGAATGTGAATGGTTGTAAAATAAAATGTAATGAATGTAGCTGTATGACCGATAAGGCCGAAAGCCATTAAATAAATAGAAAAATAAAATATTTTTGTCAGAGCACCACTGAGAAGCTACTCAACCGATTTCACGACAGGCATCATCTTTTTTTACTCCCATGATAGTACTGTTCGTCCGAGCTATCACATGATACCCTCTTTGATTCATACGCAGCAATTAGTCCTAAGCAATTTCGTTGTCCCAGGTTCTCGCGCTCATTGTAAAAAACCGTCGACCATCGTCCGCAATCACATTGTCTCACCTATGTGCATTCTAGGATGGTGAAAGATATTTTCACCATCATGACTTGACTCCTAGGTTCGGAGAGGTGGTGGTCATATACCATACCTCTCCGTAGTCGGTAGGCCTATATGATGAGGGCATACGACACTGTAAATTATGATTCGTCCGTCAGATGGGGAGGTTAAGAATGGCATAGACTTGGTGTCATTCGGAAGAGTAGGCTTAAACGGGGCAATGCCGGGTTTCACCCTTTCGGTTCAATATTTTCCATTCATTCACAACATATTCCCCTCAACATACGTTCATCGCAGTTATTCGACTCTGGCCTCAGAAATTCCTAGTTCGATCCATTAATCAAAATATCCCAGCGATTCACGGTGGTTTAATATTTCAACAGTATCCAGCAGAACTGAGTTCTCTAAGCACTGTGCATTAATTCACGCATTCTTCTCCACATTCTTGTTTTGATCTCGATCTGTAGCGGTGTTGTGGGGTCGTTAGCACCCGTTCAGACTTTGATAAATACGGCGGTTATCTCACAGAGGTGGGACTGACTTCGTGGGTGAACAGGAGAGGGGGATGGGCCGGGAGGCTGAGTCTCTTGGGAAATTCTGGCATCCCTTGTGCGCAGACAGTCTGCTCGTTAGGTTCTCCCTCCCAGAGACTACACCACCTTTACTTCCCACCTCCGTCCGATATGAGAAGTGCACACACTGTCTTCAACTTCCGCACCACGTTGCAAAATAATATCTCTGATTCTTTGGGGAAGAGGTTTAAAATTGAAACTAAACTAAAATGATATCTTTCAATGCTATTAAAACCTTAATGTATAGGGCAAGTCAATATACATTTTGGTAGAGCTCTCTTGAAATTATTGAAAAGTGTTTTCTATTTATACAAAAAACAAAAAAAAATAACTATTATAAACTTCACAATCTTACTGTCCTGTTCGAATGCCTTTTTGTACTTCTTTCTTGGTAAAATGTACACGCATGAACCTGGATCATACCAAATATGTGAAAAAGATGAGCAACAAGAGCGATTTGTAAAGTATAAATACCCCTTCTCCAATTTGAACTCACTATAAGGGGTATATATCACATCAGGCGGAAAATGTTAATCATAATTTCATTATTACAAATTAAAATATGCTATAAATGTAATGATGCTATATTGAAGAATGTATATTAAGCAAAGAATAAAGCGGTCCGTAAGTGACCCGATGGCAAGGAATAAATATGAGGCGTCCGATATATGCGTAAGATTAAGTGGGTATCGGAGTGTTGAATGATTAAGTTCATGAAAGGTGATTCTGAAAATGAAGGACGTGTTTTGCAATCAATTTTAATCTGCTGCGACCAAGAATATTTGTAATGTAATACACTGCCTGAAATAAAGTGAAGTGCCCATAACGGTAGGAGGAAGCGAAATGAAACTTCACGGATTGAAAGGTGTAAATTAATATCCTTTATTGTTACACGCAACTAACATATACTTTCAGCATTCATTCAACATATTAACAGAATTTTTCGAAGCACAATTCGTCAGCTGTATTCATCTTTTTTTCCTACGGACTTCTCCTCATCTGTCTCCGCCAAAGATGTTCATTTAACATACTACTCTTTGCTCTTGTAGACTAACTATTATCTTTTTCTTTTACAAAAAGAAAATAAATGAAACACAAAACTACAGAAACAGTAAAACTGAAATAATACAAACAAAAATGTAAGGGACTATGTTTCCTTATAGAGGGTATGTGATGTTATTCCAGTGATTACAACCTCGAGTCAAATTTTCAAAGAACTTGGCAGGTATGAGCCCAGTTATCAGTATGAAGTCCTTGCCCCCCCCCCCCCCCCGTTTTGGCGTGGATACATGCACTGCCTCTCCTGATCCAAAGGTGGTCCACGTTTTGTTGTAACTGATCCTAGATATCCTGGATACTGGCACTGGGCCGGAGTTGACTTCCAAGCTGGTCTCATACATGTTCTATCGGTGACAGATCTGGGGATCTTGCTGGGTCACGGAAGTACCTCAAGACTAGCAGACACTTCGTAGGGACCGTGCTGTGTACGGACGAGCATTACCCTATTGGAATATGGGCACCACGATACTGACGTATAAGAGGTAACACATGAGGACGTAGGATGTCCGTGACGTACTGTCCTGTCGTTACAGTTCGCTTAATCCACTACCAGCCGTTACTGAATTCATACTCGACGATTCCCAACATTATGACGCCAGGAGTAACATCGCTATACATCTCTAAAACATTGGAAAATTGGGTCATATATCCAGGTACGCCATACCGCAGACGATTGTCATCCGAGGTAGCAGACTGAACACAATATGACGCCATTCATCTCCATTGCATGCTTCCAGTTCTCGGCGCCACTCCAAAGGGGGCGTCCATTAATTACGTGAGGTGAAAAAGGGGGGGTCGGCAAAATCTCACGAAACCTAACCAAGGGGGAAGGGGGGGGGGTCAACGGAAATCTCACGTGTTTTTGAAATGACGCGAAAGTCGATTTTAGGGGGAAAAACAGACTTTGGGGGGGGGGAGGGTATAACCGCCCTTGCAAGCATGAGAACTAAAAGAAAAAAGAAAAAAGGTGGGTCTCAAAAAGTTGCGAGATCGATTAGTAGGGGGAGTTCTCCGTCAAGATCTCACGTAATTTACCAGGGGGGGGGGGGTCCGATCAAATCTCACTAAGTCTCATCAGACGGGGAGGGGTACGGAATTTCGGGAAACATCTCACGTGATTAATGGACGACCCCAAACGAAGCAGTTTGTGTTGTGATGTTGACAGCTGCTGTTTATCTCCGACCAATGGTGCGAGAAAACATAAAATGTTGCAGGGAATCCATTATCTCGGACTCTAAATGTTGGAACTTATTAAGAAATTTCAACGAAAATTGTTTTCGAAAAAAGACATTAAACTTTTTTTAGTATAATCACTTTATTCAGTTACCAACTAACTTGAATTTTTGGTCCTTAACACAGGACTATAGTTGTAAGAAATAAGATTCATAACGTTAAAACGTGATTACGTTGTCTCAGTCATTAATTTCCCGCTTTTCAAATTCCTCCGTTCGAATCCCGGTCGAGCAAAGAATTTTCATGGGCACTTAGTTGTGCTTCACATCTGGCTTAAGTGAAACAAGCTAGGAAGCTCCGTGATTTGGATTTCACGTTAAACGTTAAAGGTAGCTTCCCTTCTCCAGGGCCAATTCAATACATAACTGGCCCTGGACCATACAAAAACCTTCCTACATAAATGTGGACATTCGCCAACCAGCAGGTGCGAGTGTGGAGAGGAAAGCACACCAGATCACGAGGTGTGGGAATACCGAACAACAACCGAGATGAGAATCACACAGCTACGGCAGCTACAAGGGCAGAGATATTTGACATATTGCGTTCAGAGAGGCTACGGCACTTGCTAAAAGCAAGTGCAGAAATAGCCTCTCACATCGAAAAACAAAAATATCTGGAGCGGAATAAAGCTGATGGCGGGAAACGACGTAGATATCCACCGTGACCTGCCATAATCACCTCTGGGTTTCCCAGAGGAATCTCCATTCTCACGTGTCAGTAACTGCTGAGTCCCTCATGCATTCCAGGAGTGTAACTTCCTCAGTCGATGCCAGGAGAGAGAATTATGGTCGGGACTGCACTCCAGGTTTGTTAAATCATACATACTGTTCGAATGGCCATTTGGACACTTGAAGACTTCTAATGAAGTTTCGTAATACAAGTGGGACAGTCATAATACTCGTTTAATATATATAGCTGTTAATAAGTGGAAGTACGAGTAGTAAGATTTTTTCAAATACATATCTGTATCCTTGTAGTTTTGTTATATTAAGTTTAGATGCTCAAACTGTAACTTTTTTCCTGATTTAGCCGCTAGTCAATTCTTGCCGATTTACATAATTAGTATTAGAATCATTATCTTCTCTATAATATTGTCTTCAGTGAAAAAGGTCTAGTGGACGATTTTAGTCTCTAGATCCTCGTCCAATTTTAAATGAAAAAAATATATAAAATAAAAAATTAAACTATTGATGTGGCTACGAATGAGGCGGAATGCGCAGTACCTTGAAATTCTGAAAGCAGATCATAAGATCAGATGAATTCATTTAAATTAGCTACAAAATTTGTTTAACTTATTTAAGATTCGAAACCGTATTTTATGTGAGACTGAAAAGCACTTCGCTATGTTTTAAGCTATGATTGAGCCCTCCACTTTCTGTTTGCAGTAAAAATAAAGGTATTTGCATCTTTAGGAGTGGCGACTGGTAAGGTGTTAGTAATTAGCCAGCGTGGTTTGTGTGTGGAGACATAAAATAGACTCGAGCACCGGCACGAGTTGGGGAGATAACGCATCGTACAGACTGAAAAACGAGACGTCTAGCTTTTCTGTCTCTCTCTTTCCACCTCGACGAAAGGAAAGGAATGTTGGTTCCCCTTCTTCTCCGAGATACAATCTCTGTGGCTAGCATTTCGTCGGCTTCACAAAGCTGCGAGTAAAACTCCAGCTCTTGCGGCAGCCGCTGTATATCTCTCCAAAACGAGTTACACTCAACGCACTTCTGCTCACGCTCAAAGCCCACAGCGTTAAATTTGTTAAACGCAGTCGGAAGACTTATTTCGCTTATAAAATCGTTTTTCACCCCTGTTTTTCGTCCCTCATTAATAGAATTGGGTGAGGAGAGAATGTTGCGAAAGAGGCTTACAGAAAGAAGATACAGGAGGGTGCGTCACATTTTAAGACATTCCGGATTGGTTATTTTGTAGTGGAGACAACGGTCGAAGGACAGAACTGAAAAGGTAGACAAAGATTGGAATATGTGAAGCAGATAATTGAAGATGTAGGTTGTAAAGGGTATGTTGAGATGAAGAAGTTAAGGCAAGATATGAAGATATGGAGGACTGCATCAAATCATTCGAGAAGCTGAAAACAGAAAAAAAATGTTTATTTAGTACAAATTACGTCTGAAACTGTACTGATATTCCCCATATCTTGTAAACTGAATGAAAAACTGTGTTACGTTTCTCGTTAGCCTTAAAACATTAGACTATTATTCCACATTATCGTAACTGTTAGTATAATTTGGCCATAATGATTAATGGGTCCATGCTCTGTTTGGTGGTAAAATAAATGGAATCCCATCTATTAAATGTTTAGACGACGATATTTATATACCGAGCGTGGTGGGTGAGCGGTTAACACACTGGCCTCGCATTCGGGAGGACGCCGGTTCAAATCCCCTTCCGGGCATCCAGATTTGGGTTTTCCACGGTTTCTCCAAATCACTCCAGGCGAATGCTTCCTTCAAAAGGACACAGCCGAAAAAAAAAATATATCCTGTAGATAGACGCAGCTCTTGTTCAAATGTTGTGCTCTACCTTCGCGTGTGTGAGGCTTTTCCTAGCAACTTAACCAGGAAGTTCAATAATAGAGAAAGTTTTTGTATCTAAATTTCAGATAAATACTGTACCGTTACCAAAACGGCTCTTCGCGTTGACTCAGTTCGTTGTGGCACCATGATGGCGTCCGGCGCTGACACGTGGTTAAATGTTTCAAGTCCTGATGGTGGATGAAACTTTCATCATCACGATTCAGTCGGCAGATTAGGAGAAGTGGTTGTCTGGTGGGGCACAATTCATAATCACCAGAACGTGTTTCAAAGTCCGGGATAAATTCCAAGCCTCCTCGCATTGCGTGTGAGCGAGGGCATGCGGCTCTGGTGATTTTGATTCGTGATTCTGTTGGGAACTTGTCGGAAGAGTAGGCCTCAATGTGCTGGCACTTGGTCACCAACACTCTATACTAAACACCACACCACCACAGTATCCGCATACGCAATAACACACATTGGGGGCGTCCATAAACTACGTGACCTACCTATGGGTGGGAGGGGGTGGCTGGAAAGCTAGGCTCAACTACGTTGAAAAAAGGGGGGATCCCAGGCAAACCACGTAGTTTTTCATTTATATTATTTGTCACAGTTAAAATAACGCACAACAGCACGAGAATATTTACTACCATCAATTAACTATTTCCGTATGTAATTTACGTTAGTCTGACAAGAGAAAACAAAATATCTTCTAGAATCAATAGGGAAAAAATACTACGTGCACCGAGGGGGGGGGGGGGGGGGGAGATAGTGGCAAAAGCCACGCCGGTGAAGGAAAAGGGGGGGGAGGTTTCAGAGGAGGCCAAAATGGAGCTACGCGGATTATGGACGCTCCCTTGCGGAAGACAATGGGAAACCAAAGCAGTTCTTCTTCCCAAGAGAGTTCTTTTGAAGGGATAATAGTCTACCCCTGGAATCGGACATGGTATCAAAAGAAGGTGTTAAAACACTACCTTATACACTGTTCATTCGAGAAATAATACAGTACACATAGTTACCCACCATTGTGTGAACTGATTCATATCTGTGAATTACCGTGATCTTCTTACACAGGATCATAATTGCAAAACACCGATGTAATCAAATATTCTTTATTTTCGAGGATTGTCTTATTTATCTTTCATTGATGTGCTGATATTTTCTAGATCTTAATATCACCTGGGTGTAACGCAGTAAAATGTTGACATTTTCAGTTTTATTCCGAGAAGTTTAAGTATTACAATTAACTTTTACTAACAGGAACAGCTGGAAGAATTGTTACAATTTAATGTTTTCTTTAAGCATAAGTTTTTTAATTTTTTTTTTAAAATTTAACGTTTGGTAGATCAAGCAACACAGTCAGTTCCAATGTATTTCCTTTACAACCAAGTGTGTTTCTATCATTTCAAAGTGTTTTTTTGACTGCCAAAGGAGGGAAAAGCACAACACAAGCAGCACATAATTAAAACCGCCCATGTCCTTGGCCGGACTCGAACCGGCAACCCTCTACTTGTGGATGAAGTAAGAGTTAAAATAAATCCGTGTTGACAAGTTTTAACTTCAGGTATTCAAGTTGTTTCGTGACTTCAAACCGTTTATAATTCGAAGTGAACTTCGTTTTTAATATCTATGTAACTGGATCCCTTTGATTTTCACTGAAAATGAGCTTCGGAAACAGTCCCGGAGGATCACTATCAAAAGCTTGCTGTGAAATGAGTAGGAAAGAGAATTTCCCGGGACGTAAAGACACCTTAGCTTTCTTCAAGTAGTATCACTCTATGGCCTATTTTCACACCTTGTCCCCGAGTCTTGAACAGGAATGAAGAGAACTACTGCACTTATTCCTGACCGACTCAGTGATCTGTATGGACCGATTTTTATGAATAAAAGCTTGAAAGACAACTACTAAACGTGGGGGGAGTATTTAACATGATGTGTGAGAATCCTGAAGTTTACGGGAGCGAAAAAGCTTCTAGCATCAACAGAAAGTTAAAAATTATTCCATATGTGCAAAAACTACCAGAACGATTACATTCTTGCTTCCGATTTTTCCTTTTCTTTGGCATTATTTAAAAACGCATGGATTATGCGCTACATCTCAGAGTTTATCTACTACTTGCATTGATTAAGTATTCCCATAAAGGTTTATATAATTCTTTTTCCTTATACTGACCTTGTTAGCGAGGCCATATCGTCGTATACTGCTTTGGAATAACGGTAAAGGTTTGATATAAACATCAGATTCATTGGTTAGGTGAGTGTTATGACATTAAAATTTTCACCCTAACGACGTGACGAAATTGTACAGCAGATCAAAAAATTCTTTTGTCATTTGTGACTAGAAGTTACCAGATGTTACTGTATCTATGGTTGGTATCTTCTTCTTCATCACAACCACACACTGGGTTGTTAAGTAGATTCGGTGCAGGTGTTTCTCGCATCTTAAATGTAAGCCTGGTTATTCTAGTGGTGAATTTTCTGTTGTACCAGCATTTGGCAAGGATGCGCGGGTCTAAGCTAGCATAGATCCACCTCGGATTTGAATGACTATTTCCATTAATTGTTTTATTTTCCGTGAGTGATGCTAGAAGTGTGACTTAGTAATCTGGGGCCTAAACAATGTATAAGGTGATATACCTATCTTTTGCTGCAACTTTTGCTATTTAGCCAATAATATCAATATTTGCATTGACGCACATAAACGAAAATTTTCTTCTAATACTTTCGAGCTTGTGTCTGTCTTAAAGTGAGCTGATGTGAGACTGATAGTTCAGCACTTCAGACACAGGTATTGAGATCGATAGGATAATATAGTTAGCACTTTCAAATTCTCGATGTATCTGCTAGACTGAAATAATGCTGTAAACTCCGTTATCGTGATTGTTACTTCAGTGATAGTCTGAACTTTCTTCTATGGGATAATAAATACCACAGCCCACCGAATTGTTGGTTTGGGGGCCATCTGAGAGAATGTGACCAGCATTTTATTGTTTTAAGTTGCTTCAGTCAAATACGAGGTATCAAGTTTCATGTCGAGACTCAGAAGAATTTGTTCGCAGGGTATTTGAAAACATTTTACACAAGTAGTGTTGTTGTTTTGGTACGTACTAGTCTATTTTCAAAATAAGCTAAAGAAACTGGAGGTAAATCCATATTAAACCAGTAACGGATATTCAAAGTTTCGACTGCGATAAGTGATGCTAGTTGTTCCATACACATTGTTTTACGGTTTTATAGTAACATTTCTAAGATTTTAAAAAAAAAAAAAAAAAAAAAAAAAAAAAACATCCTGAAGTGCTTCCCGTATATGCCAAGAAGAAATTAGATTTTAATAATTTAAAATGTCTCCTTGAATAGCTTGTTATTAAATAAAGAAAATTAAGTAGTCAACAAGAACATTAATTCAAAGACCGCATTGTTTATCCCCGCTGTGTTTACTTTGATGTTGTGTGATCCTTGTCGCCTATCTGTTCATGTTATGAACGGTGTGTATATTTTTGATGTAGTGTTATCTCTGGTACCAGTCTCGCTTATTGCTCCGTTCATGTAGAGCCATAAGACATACTACAGCTTTTAGGTTACACACCAAGTTTGTATACAGTTTAAACTCCATCCAAATCGGTTATACTTCGAGGTATTAGATGTGCGTATAAACCCTAGAGATGTTCAAAACTGATTCAATTCAAACTTTCTTGTTCCACCAGGAGTCATATTTTAAGATATCTCACCGGCCAATCTTCGTTTCCCATTTATATCAGTACGCTGTTTCGTTCCAGCTTCCGTTGGCATCTCCCAGCCGTATACCAGTTTGTGGACTCTACTCGTACGCCTGCTTGGTTGAACTGGTGTGATCTCCGCTACTGGGGATACCAACACGTAACATCCAGCTCCATCTGATCGCATATTCATCGGCCGTTTAACGTCTCCATCTTGTCGGACAGGCAGCGCTGTTTGTCTCGGACGTACAAGCTTCTACACTCAGCGTTTTCCGGGCCACCGTATCTGCTGATATACGTGTGGCGACTACCAACACAACTGCCGGCTACTGTGCGCCAACAAATCAACTTGGTGCCAGTGATCAGTTCACAGTGCTTGTTTTGACTGCAATGAGTAGTAGAATCAAAGATATATTGCAAACACTATAGCGTCTGTGAGCAGAGATCAGACAACGTACGTCTTCTGTTTGAGTGAGTGGTGGTATATATATATATATATATATATATATATATATATATATACCACACTGAATCGGCGAACTACAACAGGATCATTTTACAGTCCTGGCTGCCACGTACAAGTCGTCCAAAGTACGGTTTTTAGGCTGTTTTCCCCACTCACCTACATGAATGCTGGTTCGGGCCCCAATCTCTGACTCATAAATCACACATTTCATAAATAATTACACTTAGCTATCATAGACAGCATTGCTCCAGGAACTGACAATTCCTAGTTCTAAATACAACCATTTGTCCAACTGTCTGAAGGCGAGCACGCTTGACTTGCGTTGTAAGGGTCACCGATTCGAGCACGGCCTAGGGCATGGGTGGTTTTAATAAAGTATTGTGTTCGTCACATTGCGTCATAAAATTACATGAAAGAAGCCTCATACAGTACTTAGTACAAAATAAACTGGAGCTGGCTGAATGATGAAGAGACCAAAGGCCAAAAAAAGGACAAATCGTTTATAAAAAACCATAACGAAAATCGAGTTTTTGCTCGATCCAATACAGTCCATTCGCAAGTTATAGTTTTATATATATATATATATATATATATATATATATATATATATATGGTGTCACATTTGTTATTTTTAATATTTTTGAAACAATGTAATTGTTTTTATTCTTTCCGGACGACACATATGATTGAGCGTGTGATTTTTTTTCTTCGCAGATTTTTCTGGAACAGGGGTTTTAACTTACAGAACCCTTGAAAATTGATGTTATATTAACAATTACTCGATCCACATATAAAAGATTTTGTAACGGGAAAAGTTACTTTTCTGCCTGCCATAAACTATATTCTACCACATTTGTTTCTCAACCAATTTGAATCTCGAAAGGTATAGTCTCTTTAGAGTCGTGAAAATTTCATGAACTCTTTGAGAAGTGGAACTTTCTAGTAACAATGTCCACTTCAATGACAGGTTGCTGATCCTATTGTAATGGAGGTGGTGGTGGTGGGGGGGGGAGGGGGGGAGGGGAGCAAAATATTTTGCATATTTTAACTCCCTGCTCACTGATGACATCTCACTCTGGGAAAACTCTTTGCAAGCGCATAAGGTATTTAAACCTAAAAATTATTTTTGGAACAATCCCACGGACATGATGCAGAATTCTGTTTTTAAATTTAGGAATACCACAATTCCAGTACATTGTCCTCTATTATCTTTTGTAATGGAAAATCCTGAACACTCAAGTCTTAATGCCGACATACATAGCCATAGTATTAGAAATAAATATACCAATAACAATGATTACAAGTCATTGTAGATTGCACAAAAATGGATAACATTCACTTGAGCTTCTTTATTCAACGTCCTAGCGCTAAGTGTTGATGCAACTTAGTTTCGTTCTTTACTGTTACCCTAAAATATTTCAGATCATCAGTTCTTGTAGTTTTAGTACAAAATCATCTTGCTTATTAAGCTTCAGGTTTTTTTTATTGTTTAATGTTGATTGATAACATTAAATCGTCTAATAATTTCCGGCAAGCAGCAACAACAATAACCCCCGCCTCAAAAGTCACTTTTTCGTTATGGCTTATTACAGTCAAGATGGGATTGCTTATTGAATGCCTTAAACGTCACTACTTAAGCATATTATTTGATAATAAACCCTATTGAGCAGGACAATTAATAAGGTGGTAGGAAGAGGCATCAAAGTTCTGAATCTATTGGAGACGGAGATAAGGAGATGTAACAGCGAAGTGTGAGTACTGGATACAAAATCATGCTTCACTATCATGGCCTTGAATGGGATATATATTGCAGATCTCAAATTATTGGTTGGTGGTTCAGTGGTTAAGATGTCTGACTGGAGATTGGAAGGTCCATGGTTGGTAGCCCTGTCTCGGCAAGAATTTTCAAAGACTCTTATTCTCTGACCCGACGTTCACCTCTGGCACAGCTTGCTGTGTAATGTGAAGTTCGCCAGAACGCTTCCGTGGTTCGGATTCCACGTTATACTGTAGGTCACCTGTACCAGCTATCATTACCGGATTACGTTAAGGCGGATACGACAGGGGCACAATGCGCAGCAAATAGAAACCCTATCACCAGGTCATTACGACAACACTGACTTATACTGATATCAAATACGGAAACTGAGAAGGAGAAAATTATAGCAGTTTCATTAATTTGTAGAAATTACTGTCGAATACAGCCAATAACTGATGTGATAAAGGAACTAGTTACGAGGACGTTGGAAAATAGGATGCGCGTGAAGAGAGTTCTGGGTGAAACATTTGTGATGAGAACTTGCGTGGATATGGTGGAAGAATTAACTTAAACTAAATTTTGATTTCAGGCATACGGAAAATTTGCACTTGTCTGTAATGGAGGGAGGGAATAGGCTTACCTGAAACAGTGAAAGAATTAAGAGAAAATTCATGTAAGTTGAAAGCAGCCAGTGTTGGTTATACTGTAGCTGAGTTATGAAGCTGATCTACTTGCCGTGTGGAGGTAGTGCTTAGGTCTGCTCCCTGTCGCCGTCCCCTGTCGAGGTTCCCGCACGATGCTCGTCACGTGCGCTGGCCGGGATGGTCCTCCTACTCGTGCCCAGACTGCAGAGCAGCTCATATTTCTTCTGTCAGACACTCAGCCGTCTTTCTGACAGCGTGAACCAATCCGCTCCACCAACTGCACCTCATATCGCATCTCTGCAGGCCCGTGCTGGCGAACTCAGCTCATAACACCTATGAGACACCTGACAGGGTAAGTAAAAAATGACTCTACAACTTTGGAATGATACAAAAATTTGATGAGATAACCTACAGAATCAGTAAATGTGTTATTTTGTGGCAAACTACCTCAAGTTTGATGCACGTAGTGCATCAGTGCACCATTCCGCCACCAGGAGCGCCAGCGAGTTCACAGTTAAAATGGCTACTTTCACTGGTGCGGAGTGTTCTCGCTGTGTGTTTTGGTTTCACGAAACTTTTTAATTCCACAAATCGATGAAGATGACCGAGATGGGATGGTTTACTACCAGCAAGACGGTGCTCCACATCATTTCCTGACGGAAGTTCGAAGTTTCCTCGATAATCGCTGCCCAGGTCTGTGGACTGGCCGCAAAAGGCCAATCACATGGCTACCTCACACCCCACACTTGACACCACTGGGGTTTCATTAAAGATCGTGTGTATGTTCCTCCCCTGCCAAACAATTTTGCCGACCTCAAAAATCGATTCTACACTGCCGTTGAACAAGGTATGCCCGATTTTCTGCAAAGAGTGTGTGAAGAAATTGTTTACCGGTGGGACATTTGCGGCATGAAAAATGGTAGTCATATTGAACCAAAATGACACTTGACACTTTTATGTGGAACTTGAGGTCGTTTGCTAAAAAATGGCACACCGACCGATTTCAATAATTTTCTATATCATTCCAAAGTTGTAAATTCCTTTTTTACTCACCCTATATTTATCAAGTGTTTTCGTCGTTTCCATCAATACCATGCACAAACACTCGTTCATGGGAATATCAGACAGAATAGACTCAAACAAAATATAATAGGCGGATATCTTGATGAGTTCTAGAACATCAACCATGGCGATGCCACTGAACTCATAAACCTTACGAGGCATCTTATTTCTCTGGTGCTGTCATCGTTTCCATCATTACCATGAACTAACCTTCATGCCCGGGAATGTAAGTCAGACTAGATCGAATACGCGGATATCTTGAATAGTTCTACTGGGGTTAATGTGGAATATCAAACGACAAAACGATGGCAATGCTATAGCCAAAATACATGAAATTATACATAAAAATGGAAAAACTGTGTTTGAAGATGTTTTATGAATTTGTTTGTCATTGCCACATAGAGTATTCGGTATCACCAATGTAAAAAAGACTTCAGACCATTACTCAGCGGCTTCTTGAATCTGAAAATGAATTTCGTTTCTGCCAATCAATCCCAGTCTAACCTCTGTATCCAGTTCCAACACTCATGTGTAACACTAATGATTTCGGACCGAAGTCGCTGTCCTTATAATCTTCCATCCCCGAAGCACTAGTCGTTTGAACAGCAAGTCTCACTGATGGTGTGTTCTTCAACACTTATAAAATTTAGTGTGAAACAACATCATGCTGGAGTGTATCTACCATATTCAGATCATTGAGTTAGAAGTCAATCCACTAGTCAAATTGGTCCGCTTTCTCCATTTCAGTAGCTACGAAAGAATTCTACAAATTGAAACCATTGATCAGCAGTGAAAGGAAACACAAAAACGGGCAAATCCTAGGTATCTAGTTAGTGTGGAAGGTTTTCACCAGAGTATTATCGTATGTGGCTCGGTAGAGAATATCATTATATAGGGAGACAGCCAAATACACCGTAAGAACAATGATTTCGTGAAATTAACGCAGGAAAAAGACATATAACAACCATAATCGTGATAAGAATTTGCTACGGTTATTATTCGTACTATCTGTACGGCATCATAGTAATAGACATCGCAGTCTTTTTATTCGATGAATTAGAAACTTAAAATCTAAATCACAGTAACTTCTTTGGTTCCCGGAACTAATCACAACACATACAAGGGCTTTGAATTAAATTCAGTTTGCTATAAATACCACTATTCTTAAACAAAACCAGAATATTGATCCGATTACTTCAAGATATGCACATAAGGGTTTAAAACGCTCAGCCACATTTAAATATTTTTTTTACAAAAGTGGTGAAGAAGGAGAGTACTATGGATAATACCGGATTACACATGGTATTAGGCTTATCTGATAACAGCACTTGCTAGTATTTAATAATTGGTTTGCTCGAACAACTTAAGTACAAATGAATAAACGGATCTACAATAAATGTAGGGATATACAGGTATCTTTTATTACTCCCCAGCAATAAGAATTTTGGGTGTCTACATAGAGCAATACTATTGCAGAAGCAGAATTTAATGAGGCGGTGACCTTACCGTTAATTACGGGACTTATAACAATTGTTTTCAGTCGAGATGTTAAAGGATGGATTTTCGTTACTTCTTGGGAAATAACATTTGTGAAACTGTTTACGATGCTCTATTATAGCAGACTGACGTACAAAAGATGTTGTGGCATGTATTATCGTTTTGCCAACATACATATCGCTGGTGAGATATCAATTTAGTTTCGCTGCTGAAATTTTCTGAGATTTACCGTGTGTTTAGAATGTGGCAGTTTGATATCTAATTGGGTAATGATATGAATGATAGTAATGGACAGTTAAAGTTTTTTTAGAAGTAAAACAGACATGAATTTTCGTGTTTCCGCGAAAGACATAGACAAAAAGTGTAAAGTCTCCCTCGACGCATTGCTTACTGTGCTCTGGAATTAGGATATATTGCAACTACCGTCGGGAGCAAAAAGCACTTTGAACTTTGGCATTAAACTTCCTTTAGTAGAATTTTTTTCCTAGGACTTGACTTCTTTACAGACTCATTCATTTCCTCTTCCCTTGAGTAAAAATCGCAGTTTCCGCTGGCGGCGAGATATGGCGCCCAGGAAGTTCTGCAGCCAACTAAGTCTGTAGGACATAAATCTACAGAGCAGCAGATCTCCACGGCGGGGAGAATATATCACTAGCCGTGATAAGACCCGTCACTGGCAATAGAGGTATATATCTGTAAGTAATGATTAATAGTCGGAGGGAGCTCTCGTTTCACTTTCTTCACCCCGAAACTTTCGCTTGTTTTGTAAATTCAGCAAATTTTTCCAGCGGACGCAGGGACCACAGCACAAAATATTCTGATAAACAGACTAAGTGCACTGTTAATTGGCTACTAATTCCTGTGAACTTCTCTGGAGCTGGTATTCTTAGCTGGAACAGTTTCTGAGCAATGCTACTGCACAATCTGGAATCTGATTTTGAAGTCTGTAATCTTTTGAAGATTAATGAATGACTTGACAGTATTGTGAATGTTTTCCTCTTTTTCTCTTCGGGGAAGATTGCGAACGGGTAACGGGTGGCAAATGCCCTAATTGAAGGAATCACACCGATATTCGCCAAGAGTGATTTGGGAAACCATGAAAAACAGAAACCGATCCACCCGAATGCTGGGCCCCCACTCTCACCAGAATCATCTCGTAAACCCTCTTTCCTGCAACTTCCATTGCAGTAATTAACGTGAGAAAGTCAACATTGCTGATACTGCTCAGTTGTAGGTTTTATAGGGCCATTTCGATAGTAATAATCTACTATATAATTTCTTAAGGTCATTCACTCACCTCGATAGCTATTGGCTGGAAAATGATGACGTCATGGGTCAGCCTTCGCTCGCAAAACAGAGACCAGAGATACCATTATAAGAAATTCGTGGTTATGTCCACAATTTAATAGCTAAGCTCCTGCTACCAAATTAATAGCCATAATACAGTCATTAAGTTTGCTTTAAGTAGCGTTTCATAGTTTAAAAAATATTGATAAATTTTTCGGCTTAAAAAAACGTGGATGTGCTTTTCAGTTTCATGTTGCTAATGAAAGCAACTTAAAAAAAAACTTTACAAAAAAAATTACTCATGGTCTCTGCTGTAACCACGAATGGCGATTGTTATTCCAGCCTTGAAAAATTTCAATCTAATCAATATTTTCACTAATGTTGTTGCTTGACCAAAGTTAATGCCTTACGGTTTATTTGCTTTTTAGGGATTTTACTGACCACTTTCGTTAGTGGCTTTTGTTCATGTTCGCTGTACGTGAGTTATCAGGTTATTTTAAGTGTACATCAGACCAAGTATGTTACCGAATCGAGTGTTATGGAAATTCATTACTTCGAAGCTGCTCAATTGTTTAATAATATGTAATGTGTATTAGGTTTTCTGGCCTCTACAGGTACTATGACCAATGATTACATTATGAGTGTTCGCCCAATCTCAATTTAAAAAAACAACGTGATGCTTTCGAAGCAAACAGGAGATTTTTAAATTTTGCAGAGTGAACGTTAAGGATCAAATACAAGTAAGTTTCTGTTTAAGCAATTATACGATTGCGCTATCATCCCTGTTCGTGTTTAATACCTACCTCTATTAATGCTTCTGAGTTTTTCAAACTCAACAGATTTTATTCATCCTGAAACATTGGTCAAGTTAACATTTGTTGAAATCAGGTCAACCTGTTTTAATCTTTCATGCTGGAAACCGAAACTATTCTAGACCAGTGACGATACGCAAAAAATGGTCGTGGGCTTACACTAGTAAAAATAATAAAATTCTTATGGGCAATCATTTCCAGTATCAAAAGGCAAAATAAAATTTGTTCGATAACTGTTTCATGCTCTCAACTGCACTTTTTATTAATGGCAAAATATAGTGTCTTTCATATTGAAAGTCATATTTATCTGAGATATGCTATCTTTCATTAAAGGAACAAAGATAAAGAAGTACAAGTACATTACGGAATAGTTCCTCTACATAAAAAAGAAATTGCGAATTTCTAATAAAATTAATGATTTAATAAACTATATTGGTAACCTACAAACTTATCTAAGCTAAAATTTAAATTTCTTTCTTTCACAGAATACCATTTGAAAAACGTGTATATGTATCTTCTACTACTAATGTATGATACTTCACAATCTTTCATTTTAGATATATATAAGAATAGTATAACAATTATACACGAAAATATATCAAAATAAAATATTTTTACTTGAAAAATGTAGTTAAGGTCGAGATTTAGTCCCGATACGTCTACGGTGAACTAAGTGGAAAATATCTTTATTATTTACGTAAATTTTTCTTTAGAAATGATCCAAATACATATTTTCAGTAAATCCAACGATCCCTATCCTTTACAATCTATAAATTTCCCATTAGAATATAGAAATTAGGTAGTACAATTCCTGAAAATCTGAACAGTTTCAACCGCAAATGGTCTCATCTAATATCTGTTTGTGAAATGTACGAAAACATAATTACAAACGAACAAAAAACTATCGAGGAAGAACCCAAAATTAAAACTTGATAAAACTGATTACTTTAGGAAGGAGTAGATGTATATATAAAGTGATATGTAAATAATAAGTGAAATTACTTTCAGCGAACATTTCGTGGAATTGTGAATAAATATTTCCTTAGATATTTCAGTCATGAAATAACTAAATAATTGTCTGCACACGTAGTAGAGACATTATGTTGTATCCGAAATTGTGATGAGATGTCGAAGCACACCACAATTAGTATTATACAGTAGTACTTGAAGCTTCCAAAAATGCTTCAATCATCATCACAAATACATGATTGAATTATCATTAAAGAATACTTAAAACTCCCATGAAGCCTAAACTGGTGACCATAAAAATATGAATTCCAGTGTAGACGTAATTTTTTGTTTTTGACTTCTAGTTCCCAGCGATAACCTTTTACCTGTTGCCTTATTGTTTTCTGCCTCGTTGTCACAAAACACAGCAGCAACGAAATAATAAAATCTCTCACATATAAAAAATTATGTAGCTGTAATGAGAAGATTTGCTAGAAACATTTGCAATTCCTACTTAAAGACGAAGAAGGAGAAGACTTATCAGAGTTTTTTTTTTTTTTTTAACAGGTGTACGGTTAAAAATCATATACCAATATCACATCACTATCTAAGCAACACGGATTAACAATTACTCAAAAATTCTGCGGGTTTTAAGAGAAAGTGTTTACAAACTTGAAAATTTTGATTATGGATTGCACATCAGAAGTCTAATGTTATTTGTTGCCTGTCTTAATGTTTTACTGTGTTTAAGGACATTATGTTACCCACAATCCTTTATCCGTCAAAACGTCAGTGAGATTATGTGATACAAACATATTCTAAAAATAAAAGAAATACTATATGAGTTTTCAACGAAAAATCAATAAGAAATCTGTAACCATCTATTATTTCCAAAGATACTGCTCCTAAAACTCTTTCATAATTTACGATGACATTTAGTCTCCTAAGGATTAGACGATTTTTTCAGTTTTCAAAAAACTATTACATAAGTAAGTTTAGAAAATACTATTTTCCAATAAATAATTGAGTTAGGAAGGAAATTATATCATTCGTATAGCATTTCGTCAATCGGTAATCAATATGTAAAGAAAATAAAAATAAAATCTAGGACTGATCATCATTACTTAACAGTTTTTGCAAAATAGCTTTTTATAAATTAATTCAATTTATTTGACAATCTTAGGGCGGAACATTCAGTGTGCGAAAGCTACTCGGCTTCATTGATTTTTTAAAAATATTATTAATTATAACTGATAAAATTGCGATGGAGCGCATGCTCCGAGGGCAATCTCCCTACACACCCGTCTTTTTCCTTTCCTCTTGTGAGGTACACAACCTTGCCATTTGTGATTTCTTTTTTTAATATTAGTAAAAAATTATTTTTTTATTTAGTAGTCATGATTTTAAAATACTAACATTGAGTTTCTAGGATCACAGAATGTTAGGAGATATATACGAGATCTTTGGTGAAAGAGAACTGTTGAAGAAGAAAGTAGTTGAAGAAAAAATGTAATGAGAGAAGCTGTGGATGAGAAAAGATTAATGGAGAAACAGTAAAAAAAAAAAAAAAATCCTGGCTGGATTTGTAATGGAGAATTTAAGACCGAGTATAATGATTAAATTATGAAATATGAAAGATATAATTGGTAATTGATTGTCATTTGAAAAATAGAAGATTATAAGTGGAAGACTTTATTTTGTATTGAAGTTATAATAAAGAGAGTAGAGTTGATTCTTAAAATACATTTGGGATGATTTTTTAATAGTAGTGTTATTTCAGCTGTGGTATCGAAAGAAATCCAGTGACGAACATAGAGGGATAAATTAAGATCATATTTGAACTAGTCTGACGCCGGAAACAGAAGGAAAAATATAAGATTTAAGTGGATAAAATATATTTTCATATTTACTAAAAAAATAAAGAACCTTACACTCTTTTCACCTACTTTTACCCTCTAACTAATTTTTACTTTAAATTCTTTCAGTGTTTTTGGTAAATTATCCATCATTATTCCAATCGCTTACACCCATTCCTACGAAAGAAAATTTTCCCACAGCCTTATGCCTAAAAGCAAGTACCAGCTTGTGGTCATGGTCATCTTTACCCTTCCATGAACATCTCTTAATTTTCCCACCAACATCTTTCCATGCTTCATCACCGATATATGACTTGTACACTCCCATGACTCTCTTCACCTTCCTTATATCCTCCAATGAATCCCACTCTTGCTCCTTTATCATATTAGCTATTTTTCAGAAGTGTAGATAATTAGGCTGAAGTGGAGATTTTTTTTTTTTTCACAGCTGCTGGAACTACAGAAAGACGGCAGAGCAAGTGAACTACGACACTGTGGCGGTCCTTTCAGGCCGCTGTATTGTGGGGTCTGGAGAATCCGATATCACTGACTGGGTCTCTCGAGGGTCCCCCTCCGTCAGAGCGACAACTTGGAGAGGCGGAGAGTTGGGAAGGCGAGAATTTACGATGAGCCGGGGGCGGCCTCGACTCGTGTGTGATATCGACTTGCCGCAGGGGTCCGCGGTGACTGGGGACTGATAGGACAAGATTCCTGAGGGGTGACAAGTGCTCGCTTCCCAGCAGAATCTCTTGGTCAGCTGCAGCTGCTCACCTTACAGGATCACTAAGTATTGTACAGGGGTTTCAAAACACTGTGTATTAAAAAGAATACGCCCTAAAAACATGAGTAATACACGAAAAGATACACATACTTACCAATTTTACAAGCCCGCTTGGTGTCAGGTGTGCACGCTAGGTGGCAGCACTGGACAAGATGGCGTAAAAGCAGGAGAAGAGTTTTTGTGTTTTAGAATATGCGAAGTGTTTTTCGGTTATGAATGTGCAGCGTGGATTCCTACGAAAATAGGGAAAGCTGCATCTAGTCACTGAAGTGCAAATTTCCGCGATTTTCTTAATTTTCTCAACAGAGAACTGCCACATTGCTGGGCGAGTGATGTTCTCCTCTATTCATGGCCCACCCAGTCACCAGATCTGACCCCATTTGATATTTTTCTCGAGGGGTTGTCTGAAGGACAATGTTTTTGTACCCCCACTTCCAACAACACTGCTTTAATTACAGGAACGGTTCACTACTGCTATGGAGGACACTGACAGAAACATGCTATCGAATGTATGGATGGAACTTGATTACCGTTTGGATGTGTGCCGGATGACTAAAGGCGTACACATTGAATTTTTATAGTACGAACCAGAAACTTGGTGAGTTTATGTATCTTTTCATGTGTCAATCGCATTTGTAGGTTGTATACTATTGAATACACAGTATGTTGAAACCCGATGAATCATTTAGACTAACACTGTGTGATCACTGGGTGTCTGAGAAGCATAGAGTGTTATTATATCTCCAATTTCTGTTCAGAATGTCCGAGACTATCAAATAGTTTACTATTCTCCTCAAAATTAAGTGTCTTAAGATTCAGCATGCCGGATCGAACCCTTGTTGGATTCAGGCACCTCCTGAGGCCGCTTTCTGGAATGATTATCAGCTCTGCCGTCGTCCTGCGATAATTTAGGTGGGTAAATTGGATCATTATGGTAAAAATTTATTTTTAATTATAGTCATGGGTTCTTTAAGCAGCAGATCCGTTATGTAATCATCAAAGTTATTCGCAACAATCGGTGAAAGTATAAAACAATTCTTAGCTTGAATTACGGAACAACGAACCGATTTACTTTTTATTTTACTGACATTAATAATTATAATCAACGCATCATTAAGTAACCATGGAATAATACAGATTCTTAGCTAATGATACCTCGAAGAAAGCGGCGAAGTGCGATCGACAATAAGCAGTACAACAATAAGACACCAATATCCAATAACGTGAATTTATTATTTTTTAAAGTATTTTCCTAAAACACCATAAATAAAATTTTGATAGGAATAATTGAATGAAAAAGTCGATGTTTCAGACGCGGAAGACTATTTTCTGTTATTAGGGCCTACTCATCCGACTGCATTTGATGCAGTCTTCATTTTCTTACCATCTTAAACTAATTCTTCATCTCAACATATACCTTATATTACGTTCTCCATTAAACAATTCAAATATTTTAATCTTATTCATCCTCTACAGTTTTTTCCCCCTTTTACTGTTCCCTCTATTAACAAATTAACCAATCTCCAATGCCATAAAATGAGAACTGTTATTTGTCTCTTCTTTCTGCGAGTTTCTTCCAGAAACTTCTTTCCTGCCACATGATTTCGAAAACATGTTCGTACTTTTTCTGTCGACTTAATTTTAACTCTCCTTTAGCACATTTCAATTTTACTTGTATCTTGTATTCCTGAAATCATTGCTTCTCTACCTTAAAATGCTATTCTGTTTTTAACGTGATTCCTGCTTCAGCAATACGTTATAAGTTTATTCCCCAGGTAACATATATAGTTTTATGTATATAAAAAGATAAGTGATAAAATCAACATAGTTGAACAGAAGTTTTTTGATTGCTGACTGCCCAAATGGTAGTTGAATGGATGACTACAGACGGTGGGGTGCAAGTTTTGATCCTCATCTGTGGAAACAGATTTTGGAATATCGATACTTACTTCATACGATACTGCGCGAAAAAAAAGTCACATTTATAAAACTGATATACTTTACAATTGCAATGTTCAAATATAACGTCATTTAAAAAATTTCTTGAACTCATCATAGGTACAAAGTTATTAATCGATTCCGTTGGTATCAATATGGCATCACTAGTTCTATAAGATTAGGACATTTTTCCGGAGCTGTAAAAAAAATGCACAAAGGAAGAGGAAAATATAATTTAACTAGCTTACCCGGTCACGCGTTGCTGTGACTTGCTAATTATAGTACGTTGGATTAATGTTATTCTAAAATTCTCAAGTTTGTTTTTTTTTTTTTTTGCTGTCGTCAGTCTTTCGACTGGTTTGATGCAATCCTCCATCATTTGAGAGGATTACATATCTTCGGGATACCCTTTGGGTCTTTAATGCAGTAGTTTCCCGTTGCCTTCTGCATCCCCATGCCGTTGATCATTTCTGATTCATCCGCCTTTAGGGGCCGTTTCCAACCCCAAGGGCAAGAGGGTGCCCTGAACCGCTCCCCGCCTTTTCCGCCCTCCTTTCAGAGGCCGTTGGCAGCAGTGGGTGATTCCTTATACCGGGAATCTTTCAGTCGCCAGAGCCTCGACCGTGCAAACAGGGTGCACCACGTGAAGGAGAGGTTGACATTTGGTTGGAAAAGGCTAATATAGCCTCTCCAAGTAGTCAAATTAATATTCACTAATAAAGACAAAAACATTGTAGTCGATTTGGAAATTCAAATGTAATTGGTAAAGAGTTACGGAGAGTTTAAATTAAAGACAAACGATCATAAAAAATTTAATTTACATTTCATTACAAATTACTTAATTGAAATTATATAAAAATTGATATTTATAAATATATAAATCATTTTTTATTTATTTATGTAAACTGAAATTTCAGGTATATCTTCAGTCATACTGTTTTTATATTTGTCCCACAAACTGGAAGATTGTGTTGGATAACATGTTGTCAAAATATTTGCTAACAGTTTGACGAATACTATTCCGCGTGGCTGTCAACGCTGCATTAGCAAGCATGAGGTCCCAATAATTGTAGTCTAGCAGCAGCTGTAACTCGCGACATGCATCTTGACATGTATTGAACACTCGACATGTATTGAACACTCGACCATTAACTGTTCGTAAACATTCGAAAGAAGCTGGTCCGGAAACATTCACCAATAACAAAAGCTGAAAGAAACATTTACGTTGTTTTGGATGCACTGTCTTTGCTTTGAATATACCTGCGATCGAAGGATGTGGTTCTCCTTGTTTACGTGGCTAACATTTTTTACCCAATTTGTTCCATGAAAAATAGCTTGGAACATCGGTATATAATAATGTTTTTGCGAATTGGTGGAACACATCAGATTTTTGACACAATGTGAAAAATTCAGTTTGTGGTTTGTCGATTTTGGTGGCTCAAGTATTCTTTGGAAATATTTTCTTCGCTGAAATATACACGTTGACAGTTTTCAAGATGTATTGCAAGATGCTGAATGGAAGGGTCTCTTTCATGGATGCGAAAACTAAAAATATGCAGATAGCTTCATAGCTGCTGATGTATCTACCTATTGGTATCATGTTATTTCGTCATTTTTATTTACATTTTGAACTTCAAATACGGCCAAATCACTGCCTTTATTAACATATTTGCAAACGTACTTAATGGATTTTACAGAACTGCAAAACTCGACGTTAATATGAGCCTTATACGTTTTTCAAAGCAATGGTGAATATGGTACGACCCACTGATTGTCAATTTCAACTTGGTTTCTAGAATTTGACATTCGCATTGTAAATGTTTGGCCACCATTCTCAGTGTTTCTGCGGCGATACAACGGATAACCATCGATATCCGTAATAGTATCATTCGTATATTGCTTTGGAAATGCTTCTTACATTTTCCACCTTCCATGCATGGCGATGTCATGTTAAAAGCACCGCACGGTCCGTGGATCGAGTGACTGGTAACAATATCAAACAATTCTTGATCAATTAATGGGTCCGGAATTTCGGCTGAAATTATTTGATCTATTTCTTCTGGACGGATTTTAACTTAAAGCCAAATCAAAATGTGAGAATGAGGCAAACCTCGCTTTTGCCACTCAATCAAATACAGATAGCATCGTGTGTTACCTAAACTGAATGTTTTACGATTAAATCAATCAATGATTTTAATTTTTGTTTGAACACACGTGCCGTGACATCATGACGATGCATTGATTGATGGCCTGGTAATAGCGAAGTTTGTATTTCCTCCCAATTCGGATTACATGTAAATGTAATAAACAAATCTGGACGACCATAATGACGTACGTAAGTCATCGCATCTTGTATATATTCCTGCATGTTCCGTGAACTGCCGATGTAGCTTGAAGGTAAAATAAATGCATTACCGATATCATTGACGTTTAATTTTTCATACATATTGCCGATAACAGTATCTCGCAAGAGGATGTATTCCTCCGATCGTAATTCAACCTGGTTGTATCGAATAAATCGCAAATGCTTGTTTTCAACCTTGGCGTACATATCCACGACGTATTGAAGGCAAAGTTGACGATATCGAAGGATATAGTTATCCTAATTACGTCTAATCATCAATCGGGGGGCGTAGTACATCATTGAAGTAACTTTTTTATTTGTTTTATTACCTGAAAAAATAATAAATTAAATAGTAAAAAAAAGAATAAGAAATCAATATAGTGGGCCCCTATAATCCGGCCCCTGGTCGGAATACTGCGGGTCTACTGTACTAATAAAATAACGAATTAAATAGTTGAATATTAAATTACCAGCAACTAGATCACGCTGTTTGATTTTGATGTGATATTCATTCTGCATTTGCCAGAATATCAGTGGATACTGGAGTGCGTCATACGAACGGTGTAGATCAGAAATTATACTAACAGTTCTATCTTGACGTGTGACTTTAATCAACTGAGTCACCAACCATAAAAACTGCAATTTATCTACGATTGGCGCGTTGAATCTGCCAGCGTGTTCTCCTGATGGTAATTTGTCAGCTTTGATGACAATGTGATAGTTGTTATTTTTAAATTGTGGCGACACAATTGAATAAGTTCATTATTATTTTCCAAACAATTTTCCAACAATACCACAATTTGAGAGATAAGTCTTTCGAGGCGTATCTTTGATATAAATTCTTCGCGGCAAACCCGCGAAGAATTTATATCAATACCACAATTGCTTTCTCTTCTGCATGTTCGATGAAATTATACTGGCACCTAGTTTTCAAGCATTCCTCACGATTTCCAATAGATTTGGAGAAACTTCGGGTCATCGTTTGGCATCGGTATCAACGACCCAATCTTATGGTACACCTAGCCTTGTATTTTGAATTTAGTTTAAAAATGACGTCCATCAGATGTAAGATCGCAAATTTTTGCTGCCCCAAAAGACATCATCTGGAAGCAAGAATAGAATTTGCGTGTCTTGCGCAGAAACTATTTCGAATCGTTTGATTCGCCAGCAAGAAGGATTGTAAATGTTCGGGCGGATTGGGTAGTGCTAATGATACATCTTTTCCTGATGCACAACACATGCCGGCTGCTTCATTGCGGAATTTCAACGCCTGATAATACTGGCATATTTTGCTTATTGCACCGATTACAGTTTTAGAATGTGCAGAGTAATAAATGGCTGGTGCATATTGGAACGCAAGACGAACAAATGATACACGTGTTAAAGCACGGCTGATTTACTGTCTCTCTCGTTCTCTTTCTCTAAATGTAGCTATGTGCTGTTCTCGTGCCGCTTTTGTTCTCGATATATTCTGTCACAGACGTTCATCACGCTGTTCTTGAGATTCTTGCATACGACGCTCAGCTGTCCTGATTGTTTGAACTTCCTTACTTGCCGCGATTTGTGTTGCTGATTGATGAGCTCTCTCGTCGTGCGTCCTTTCCTCTCTGCTACACGCATTGTCGAGGTTAGATTCTTTGGTGACATTTCACTGAAAAATATTTGAATTACAACAAAAGTGCCTGTCTGAAAGCCTTAAAATAAGACACTATAATACAGTGGTGACACCGGAATTTTTGGGTACATTGAAAAATACATTAAAATGGAAGTTAAGAACTAATGAGGAAATATAAAATAACATTGAAAAAAATAACAGAAAAGAAGAATGATATTTTTTTGATACATTTATAGCATGGATGACACCAGGCTTTCAGGAGGTTTAGAAAGGTTTGAAACGAAATAATACCAGTGAACCGTATGGAAAGAAAAAATTTTTCGATAGCAGACTTTGAATATGGCAGGATTCAAAGGTAGAGAGGAGTGCAATAATGATGGAGTACTGGGAGGAAGAAAGAAAAAACAATAGGAGAGGAATTGAAATTGACACGTGGAGTCTAGCTGACCATAACAAAAAGAAGAATAAAAATGATAAGTTAGCGAGAAATGCTTACACGATTCGAATTTATCGTAACGTTTTCTTCAATTTTATATTCATGTGTGTAATTACTTTGGTCGTTAGGTATAAAGACACACAAACGATGAACAACAATACAGTATAATTATAACACAATACACAGCACAATTAAAATTGAAGAAACTAACACATATGGCATGGAATAGACCGTAGCATAAATTAATCGAAATACAACGCCATCTACTGAATGGTTCGATAAATTAACACACCGCCATCCGTTAGGAATAAACTGTAGCATAAATAAATTGAAACAGAACGTGATCTACTGGATGATTACCCAACCTAGCTAACCAAGTGTTGTATAGATAAGTTAACACATCGCCATCTGTTAGAAACTTATCAAACTATAATAATAATTACGTGTGGTCGTAAGGACCTGGTGACATTGTTTCTACTGGCTGGGCATTCTGCCCCTGTCTTAGCCGCCTTTACCTAGCCCGCCCATCCTGCCTGGTACAGGGAACCCACATTTTAACGTCGAATCCGAACCACAGTACCATCTTGGCGTATTTCACCTCATACAGCATGCTGCGCCGGGGGTTAATGCCGGGTTAAATGTCTACAAAAATCCTCGCCGAGACAGGGATTCGAACCGGGGACCTTTCCATCTACAGTCAGACGCCCTAACCACTAGCCAGCAGACCGCTTAGCCTTGGTGGCTTACAAATTATTACAAACCATTGTCCTATGGCAAACATTTAATGAACATTTATTTCGCAAATAATAAATATGAGGTCTATAATCCAGATAAAAACTATCCTATCTTTTAAGTTGGACTAAATCACACACATTAAGCCAAATTTCATCTAAATCGGTTATGTAGTTTCGGAGTTCATCCCGGACGAACATCGTGACACGAGATTTTTATATATATAAAGATAATCTTTACAGCTACTGAAGTGTTAATCCACATCATATTACGACCATTCGTGGAGAATATTTAATTGGTGGTGAAGAAAAGGAAACCCGAGATTTCTATATTTTGAAAAAGTGCGGTATCATTGAAAACGGTTACTAGAGAAAGTCGCTGAGTGCATAAAACTGGCTTTATTCCTTAGACTTGCTTGCAATTACTCCGTTATTCGAGGATCCGAAGGCTTCCCTAGGATTTATGTGGAGGAACTGTTTACAATGAATCAAGTGAGTTGCGTTCTGGAACATCGTGTAGTAATACGTTCAGCTACTTTCGGTGTACATACTGCTGAGCAGTAAAACGCACAATCCACGTGATTCTACTGCCGAATTTTTATTTGAAGACTTTCAATTTGGACCCTCTTCACGCAAGTGAACAGATATAGGCTATCAAAGGCGGCGCCGTTGGGTTACGAAGGCTTATGACACCTACCTTTTAGAAACATAACTGCTTAGAAATTAGAGCGTCTTTCAATCACAATGAGTCTGCAAGGCACTGAAAGATTTGAGTCATGCCACCCATATCACTGACGTTCATGTTTCTGAGTTGTAAATTGTACTGATAGTGGGGCTGTCTTAGTTACTGTTAGGACTAATGCTCCGGCAACACGCTCCGTCTTGCATGTGCAGGTAAACTGCGCAGTGAAAAACTGTACAAAAAGACGGAACACGGAAGAGTGGCCACACGGTACAGGTAAGCTTGTGCAAACCGAGTATGTCGACAGCTGTGAGTCTGTGACGATGTGCCCAACAGAAGAGTTTTTAAAATTGAATCATTATTTTATGTTTGCTTATAAAGAAACTACAAACACATAAGCGACGCCGTTGGAGTAAGTGGAGTAAAAAGTGGTTTTTACGGAGAAACATACATTCTCATGTCAACTTAATTGAAGATTTGAGAGAAGATCTGGAAGACTGGCGTGTTATCTTAGGATGGATGAAGGAGGCTATGAGAGTAATGCGGTTAGTGACACCGATAATTAAAAGAAAAAGATACTGTTATGCGCCCGTCTAATCTCCTCATGAAAGACTAACCTGTACTTAAGGTTTCTAGCAACTGGCAGAACTTACAGAGACCTCAGATTCTCAGCAGCGATTTCTCATCATTATCCATGTTTTTCAATTTAAAAAAAAAAAAAAAGTATTATGAGCTCTGTGGCAGTAGCACCCCTATAAAGCACTAAAATCCTGTTACAAACACAATAATTATTTTCCTCGGATTCCAGGACTGTGAAATTAGATATTGGGGTCCGAGCAGCTTCTTGGTCATCCAAAAAGTCTAACACGTCACAGTACCATAAGGATGGGTGGTAAATGTTGTCTGTACCGGCACCTGACTCGAGAGAATTCTTAACTTTGATCATTTCTTTCCGGCGACAAATCCTTAAGGATTTTTTTTGGTCACTATGTCCATTGTTACATTTGGTTCCACTGAATTGCAATAAATCTAACATTTTTGAAAACGATAAAAGTACTGCGTATGATAATGTAAAAAATACATAACAATGTAAACATTGTTATAAATCTATATTACATGAACCTACTCGTTCAAAAATAGTATTTTTTTTTTGAATTGCAATGAAAGTACTTATGCATAATTAACTATACATAGTATACATACCTCTTAATTTTTCAGTCATTAAACGATAAGCTTCATGTTTTTTTTTTTTTTTTTTTTTTTTTTATTTTGTCAAAATATTACTTCGATTTAATCTTCCACAATGCTGGCAACGATTTGTAGAATTCTATAAACTGAAT
>JARYHS010012519.1:88960361-89042682 GCA_031002005.1 Vandiemenella viatica
AGTGGACTTGGACGATAAAAACAACCCGTTTTTGTTATTTCGTTTAATTATCAGCCTGATGCTGTAGATGAACACCTTTTGAATATCGTCGTGTTTTCTGGCACCTGGTGCTGGAGACGTTTCATTTCTATAGAGGTCCCTGCGGTATTTCTCGCCACTCGAACAACCTGTCGACGCTGAATTAACTGTGTCCTCTCAAAGGACTGTCGCCGGCTGACGTCACGGCGCTAAGGATCTGCCCGGCCGGGTCAAGGTTGCGCGCAGCAGCCGGCTGGTGGCTCTGCTATCGATCCTGCCAGGGTCGCCGTCCTCAGAAGCACCTCTCGTCAGGAGAACACCAGAGCCGTCTTGGCTTCACTCCGCCACCCCAGCCGAGCACTCCGCTGTGTCTTACAGCTGGAATGTTGGCATGTGTTTACATTTCAACCAACACTGCAATCGAGATAGCAGGTTGCTGAACGGTAATATTGTCTTTTAACTGTAATCAGTTGGACATTTGCCTTGGAAGTTACCGTGGCTTGGCTGGAATCACCCAGCATGATGGATGAGTATAACGCTCTCTCTATCGGGAGGGCGCAGGTTCGAATCCTCGTCCGGGCATCAATATTTTGGGTTTTCTATGGTTTCTCAAAATCACTCCATGAGAATACTGGAATGATTTCTTCAATAGGTCATCGCCGAATGCCTTTCCCTTCCTTGCCATCAGTGCTTTCCCGGCTCTAATGACTTCGATGTTGACGAAGCGTCAAGCGAGAAACAAATAATAATGAAACACTAATCTTGGTCACTGTGTCTGTCATTCTGTGACGTCATGCAACCAGCCTTCGCTGCGGGATTAACAACGGCCAGAGATATTACTCCGAAGTAGGATCTAGGAGGTTTATTTAGCGCGTTCAGTTACGAGAGGCGGCTCAGGTCATTCTGTTCTATCCCCACTCCACTACATGCGAAGAGGAAATAAACCAATCACCCGCCTAGATACAGCGTACGGCTCGGAGAGGTAGGGAGGGAGGGGGAGGTGAGGTGAGGACCGGGGCGAAGGGAATATGACCTTGAGCCGCCAGTTGAGAGTGAACAAGGTATAGTAACAGTTCTATTTGGTTAAGCATCCACGAAAAAATGAGTTGCCAGAACACTGAAAAATAAATAAAGGTAAAGGTCACGGGGTTCCTACGGCCCCTGCCGCTCTCCGCAGGGTAGGCGGAGGTAGAGCTCCACATTACCGTTACAGCCATTGGCACAAGAGTGGATGTGATGGGATCAGCGCCACGCTCGGGTGTTGTTTGCCTTACCGTGGATTTTGTTCCTCGGTGTTCATTGGACAGGGGGCTAGATGGGCCTGGGGAACCGTTCCGGACATTCAGCTTCGAGGAAGGGTCCTCGGAATCGTCGGGGATCGAACTTCGGTCCTCAGGGTTGCAGTAAAACGCTCTACCGCCCCAAGATAAATATGTAATGGATTTAAATTAACATATGATTATTATTAGTTGCTATTCATTTATTTATATTCGTTCAGTGTAGATTATTTCTATAAATTCTTAATCCATAGAAATGTAAGATAAATGTTTCAGTTTTGGGGCAACTATGTTAGCGGATGTTTTCATTATACTGTTATTTAGCCTGGATCAAAATTATAACTGGCATTTGTCGATGCAGCAGAGGGAATGAGTAATTTAATTTTTTCAGTAATTAATACCCTGTTACTGATATTACTAAATCATTTGAATTAAAGTAGTTCATAACCGATCGCGATCTATGAAGCCTAGACTACAATTAATACTAATATCACTTGCTGTAACATCAGTTACTAAGATTTATTTTTAATTTCCTTTGGTTTAACTGCCGCGACATTACAGACATCATTATTTCAATCGCTTGTAACTGTGTCAGCCATTCAGACGTTGTAATATCGATCACAACCACGGATAACAAAATAGAAAGATGTAAGAACCCGCGATGATTTTGGATCTAGTTTATATCGCGATGCATGATGCCACTAACATGCGTTACATTTAACATATGTACTATTAATTTGCATGTGACAGAAGTTCCGATTTACTAGCGGCAATATTAGCAGAGTTTGTTGAAAGGCAACCGAGATAATGATCACAACTGATAGTTTTTGCTACAGCACGAGGAATTTCTTTGAGCTTTATTTTATAACAATTCTATTTAGTAGAACAATTTCCACGAAATGACTTGCCATAACACTCCGTTCAAACCGTCATTTTTGACGGGCTTTGAGGCTAGAAATAATAATAATAATACTAATGATAATAATTTCCAGGAATTACTCCTTTAGATGGTGTAGTACAATGTTACTCCTGAAGGCAGTGTAGAATGACACATCTGCTTTCACTGTCGTTGTTTTCTTTCACCCCATAATTTGATGATTTTTAACATTATCTCCTATTTTGTATATTCGTGTGAGGTTCATCTTCAACCTTCTAGGATCCACCTTTTTGGTTCTACGTCTTTCTGCATTTTATGCATCCATCCATTTTATCCCTGGTCATCGGAAAGACAGTCTCCCCTTATCGTTACTAATTAACCCTCTATTTGAGCCAAGAGTGATGGGTGGGCGAATAAAGGCCGGGTCTCGCATTCGGGAGGGTACTTGCTCGATCCGCGGTTTGTCGTTACGTTTTGGGTTTTCCATGTCTTCCCAAAATTCGTTCAAGACGAACGATGGGATGGTTCCATCAAAAGGTCCCGGCCGAAATCTTATCTCAATTCCAATGACTTTAACCTTTAGCAGCCGCAAAAACCTTAAAAACCTGTCTTTTAGAATCTCTATCCTCTATTCTGACAGACTTTTACGTTATCTTTAATTCTTTCATTCCTTACTATACCTCTTCTAGCGATATATTTTATACAAATATTCATCTTTCAGTAATTTAATCCTTATGTGTCCATAAATATGTCAATATGGAACGGCAATACACTTATTAGATTGTTCGTAGTTTAATTAATATTAAAAATATCTTGTCCACGAAATAGTTCAGTTTAAACTTACGTTTATTTTCATAAAACACGACGTCAACGATACTGTTTACATGAATACACACAATCCAGCGATTGTATACAACACTTCTTCCACAGACAATACAGTTCTTGGCCGTCATAATTTGAATCGGTGAAAACGTTGCCGAAAAACTGTTTCACTCTGATGTTTACTTTATATAAGCTACATCGAAATTTCTAGAACACCTCAAAAGATTCCGACAGATAATTCTCGAACATTAACAATACTTAAACAATTGAAACATTTTAAAAACAATAAGAATTAATACATAATCATTTACGATCAATACAAACTGGTCAGAAATGGAAATTAAAGATACTTAAACATAAAATTATTCACAGAAATCATTTCAAACTGAACAAATTGTACTTTAGACATCGAAACTTGCATTAATACTTGGAATTACAAACATTTAAGCAATTTCATTAAACAATTCTGTTCCTAAACATATTAAATGACCTCTAAATAATTTCTTTTCATAAAATAAAGTCTATATACATTGATTTACAGGAAATTGCAAAACAAACGTACCAGATCATATTCAACCAAACTATAGCTTACTATAAGTGCTTCATAAAATACAATTCCATTTAAGTTTAGGTTTGACGGCTGTCACAACGTCCTTACACACCTTATCCTCAAAGCTGGTCAAATGCAGAACTGTGCCTGGCTCTCGATATTACGTTAGCTGCTTCGAGCCCTTGTAGTGAAAGAAATTGTCACTATCCACTACCTGGTCTCCACGGTATGAATAGTGGAGGAGCACAGATTGTAATAGTATGGCTGTGTACCAAACACTGCGACTAAATTGCAACCATCTCGTTTGCAGAAGCACTGTAGATGATGGTGCTTCGTCCATCGGGTTTAAATGTTAAAATTGGAGCCTCCTTCAGAAGATTATTTCACCCACTACTTTCTTTCATCTCTCAGATAAAATACAAACAATACGTTTCCCTTAACATATGTCCATTAAAGCTACCTGCGTTTACAATAGCACTAATAATATGGGATAATGCAACTGGAAGACAGCTCATATAAACTTTCCTGGTTATTGCTGTAAAAGGTGCAAAATCCTCCATAGAAACCATTAAGTGTATGGAAGATCAGACATGGCAAGCACTGTGATTTTTTTTTTTTTTGTTTTTTTTTTTTTTTTTTTTTTTTTGCGTTTCCTAATGATCGTCTTTGGTAAATATTTTCTTGCATTCGTTTGTAGGATGACAGCAGCAGGCCAAGAAAATTTGAACTTTATTCTGCCGCCTGCTGCTTTCATCTTCTCAGTAGCAGCCTTAGGAAGTATACAGGCTCTAAAATTCATAAGTTATCATTCTCAGCGACCCACGAAGTTTTCTCAATTCCATATCTGCACCAAAGATTAAAGAACTAGAGCAAAACATTATTTTCGACATTTCGTACGAAATACAGGAGAATGAACGAGAGAGTATCAAATCGAAATTTGGTTGCATAAGAGGATACAGTGGAAACGAACTGGTAGGTAGATGTAAGTGGTAAATGGTTGTTGCAGAGTCGGGATTGGTATACGAATTATTACTCCTGTCAAACTTTATCTGATAATTAGAAAGGCGGCTTAAGAATTTTTAGAATATGGAATGCAAACCAGTGTTAGTAACACCGTACATATGCCGTAGTTCGGAATACCAATATAAGCAAAATATGGTTTAGAGACGTACTCATGAACAGGAATTACATTAGTAGCATAATACGGATGCGATTCGGGTATGCTGCAGTACCGGAACATCTGCATAGGATAGGCGTGGTTAGCTGCCCATTGTGTTACTCTTACAACCCGACAACGTGAAATCTAAATCACTCTTTATTTCAGTATATCAGATTCCGGAAACATCATCAGAGTTTGTCGTTGGCTCTGGTGAAAGCAAAGCACTGCCACCAACGGGTGCAGCAACGATTAAGTATTTTACAGAATACTAGCATGTGGATTGAAGAACTGTAACTATGTATAGCAACGAGACAACTATTAAAATTCTTTTGATCTGCTTTTAATTTTGATATATTTTCATGTTGTTTATATATATCAGTATGTTAGTTTATCAGACTGTATGTTTATGAGGTGTCTGCATGTAACCAAACTTCATTAAAAAAAAGAAATTGTTACGAAAACAATGCATTTTGAGTATAAACAATGAGGACCTTCTTGTCGTCTGCTCTTGTGAATGAAGGTAGTTGTGTTAGAATAAATCAGTAATGCATCCTTTGTAAGGAAACTTTGTCCCTCACATTTTTGTTTGTATTATTTCAGTTTTACTGTTTCTATACATATAATTAAAGATAAAAAACTTATTGTTTAAGATTTCCATTGAATTAATTAAATTTTTGTTTAATTTATTTTCTTTTGTAAAAGAAAAAGGTAATATTTAGTATGCAAGAGCAAAGAGTAGTGTTTTGCAACTTCTTTGGCGGATAGATGAAGAGGAAGTCAGTAGTAGGAAAAAAGATGACAATAAGGCGGACGAATTGTGCTTCGAGATATTCTGTGAATATATTGGATGAATGCTGGAATAATATGTTAGTTGAGTATAAAAAAAATATGAAACAATAAAGAATATTAATTTACACCTTCTAGGTCTATTGATTTTCAATGCGGTCTGGTTATTTACATTTAACACAGAAAGAAAGGTGTTTTGTCTCTATTAAGAAATTACAGCTCCGTTCTCTCTAGTTAAGCGTAATTAGCATCATTTGTGGTTACATATACAGACAAAGCTTCTTCCAAGTCCACATTGTATTAAGTGCACCATTGTGACTCCGGTCAACTAAAAATCAGAACCGATCGTGTTGAGCGAGCGTTAACGCTCTGGCCTCGCTTTCGGGAGGTTATAGATTCGAGTGCCCGTCCAGGAATGCAGATTTGGGTTCCCAAATCACTGCAGGCGAATGCCGTGATGGTTCATTCAAAAGGCCATGTCTGAATTTTTTCCCAGTCCTTTCCCCTCTCCTTTGACATCAAAAAGGTATTAAGCCAAAAAAAATAAGGCGTTAAGGGGGTGTCCATTAATTAAGTGGGCTCAAGATAGGTGGAGGGTAGGGGTCTGGCAAAATAGGTGGAGGGTAGGGGTCCGGAAGAGTAGGAGGAGGGTAGGGGTCCGGAAAAATAGGAGAAGGGTAGCGGTCCGGCAAAATAGGAAGAGGGTAGGGGTCCGGCAAAATAAAAGGAGGATGGGGGTCCGGCAAAATAGGAGGAGGGTAGGGGTCCGGCAAAATAGGAGGAGGGTAGCGGTCCAGCAAAATAGGAGGAGAGTAGGGGTCCGGCAAAATAGGAAAAGGGTAGGGGTCCGGCAAAGTACTAAGATGGTTGGGGTCCGGCAAAATAGGAGGAAGGTAGGGGTCCGGCAAAATAGGAGGAGGGTAGGGGTCCGGCAAAATAGGAGGAGGGTAGCGGTCCAGCAAAATAGCATGAGGGTAGGGGTCCAACAAAATAGGAGGAAGGTAGGGGTCCGGCAAAATAGGAGGAGGGTAGGGGTCTGGCAAAATAGGAGGAGGGTAGCGGTCCAGCAAAATAGGATGAGGGTAGGGGTCCAACAAAATAGGAGCAGGGTAGCGGTCCGGCAAAATAGCAGGAGGGTGGTGATCCGGCAAAATAGGTGCAGGGTAGGGTTCCGGCAGAATAGGAGGAGGGAAGGGGTCCGGCAAAATAGGAGAAGGGTAGCGGTCCAGCAAAATAGGTAGAGGGTAGGGGTCCAGCAAAATAGAATGAGGGTGGGGGTCCGGCAAAATAGTTGAAGGTTAGGGGTCCGGCATAGTAGGAGGAGGGTAGCGGTCCAGCTAAATAGGAGGAGGGCAGTGGTCCAGCAAAATAGGAGCAGGGTAGGGGTCCGGCAAAATAGGAGGAGGGTAGGGGTCCGGCAAAATCTCACCAAAGAGGAGGGAGGTCAATAAAAATCTCACATCAACATTTTATTCCATACCATCAGAGCTTCCGGCGTTGCTCGGTATAATGTAGGTTGAATTGCACACATAGGAAATATTGATGTTCATAATAGAGGTAAGTTTTTTGCACTTGTGAATAAAATTTCATGTCGGTCGCTTCATATTTTTATACGTATTTAAATGGCTAGCCCCAGTGTAACAGAAAAGAGATGGGATTGAGGTTGATTTATTCCTAAAGTATTTTTAGCCATCCTATCAGAAATATTTGTAGTAAATTTCATCATAATAACCACAGCGATTCATGCAGCAATAGAAACAATGATTTTTTTCAGGATTGTAGTAAAGGCAGAACCACTCAATAATAAATTACAAAAATTCCATTATATCAACTCTAAAGGTTCAATTTTATGTTCAAACCCATCATATTTGCATAACTTTCGATTAACAGCGAATATAATTTCACTTTCAAACAGCAGAGATTGTAGCAATGAGGCCTCATGTAGTAACTTCAAGAAGCAAAGAAGATATCGAAAGATTTTTTCACTATATTATTAAAATTAATTTACACATTTTCCACTTCACGTAGTTTCCGCTCGACATTCGATACGGCCATCTGTGGGGTTCAAAGACTAAACACCAAAATTTAAGAAAGGAAAAGTTACATGCGATACCTTGGTTATTATTTTTTACGGTATATGACGTATGCATCGTATTTCATCTTTGGTGTGTCAGGCAGTACGTTCAGGTTTTTACTTACCGCTCCAGCGTATGTTACGTTGAAGCATAAGACATACCAAACAATCCAGTTGAGATACTAATCTTTCAAACGGTGAAAACCTCTTCGAAATCTGGACAGTAGTTTTTGAATTTTTCTGGTACAAATATACTCGATTTTCGTTTGATAGATATAGGTAGATTGTCGCCTTCCCTTCCGCCCTGGGCCATGGAGCTGAAAAATCAAACATAACGTTTGTGGGAGGGATCTCACCAGATCTCATAAGGGGGGTGGAGGAAAGTCCAAATTTTAAGAAGAACAGTTCACGTAATGGGCTACCCTAATCATTGTTTTAGTGAAAACCTGTTTCTGTACAGTTGGGACAGAAATATCTTTATTACACTCTTACATCCTTGATGTTACCTTACCTCACCGAAACAAGGCTAATAAGACCATAGTCACACCACTGTTCAGTAATTATAACCCAGGGCCAAAACTGCTGACTCCGTAAAATGCGTATGTAGTAGTAGAAAACGTCGATTTTTTTCAACAACTTTTTGAACAGCCTTCCCGCGTCACCCAGCCTGCACCCGTGTGGAATTGAGCAGCTACATTCAGCGTACTCCTTCGAAAGTTATGTACTTAATAGCCTGTTATACCTATATTCCCTCTCCGATCCTTCCACCGAGGACTAGATGGACGTTGACCACCAATTTACACAGGTAACCTCATGTGTTTTGAATGATAAGTGTGTTTTTGTTTGTAAAATGTGTAGTTTATGACGCGAAACCGCCCAGAAACCACAATCAGGACGGCAGGCACACGGGTGAAGGCTCGTGCCAGGTCCCGTTGTGCCTCCGTATCCACTGTGCGTCGCCTCAGCGCACTAAGCCACAGTGATACTGTTCTGCTATTACTCGTCCATTTGAACTGTTTCCTTGAAGGATCCCTGGCACAAAGTGTACAGTGTAGCAGTTTTCATACTCTAATTTTTACCAATTCTGAAGATTCTAATTCTGTCTCGTTAACTGAAACACACCAGGAACGGTTCAAAGTAGATGTATTACAGGGTGTTACAAAAAGGTACGGCCAAACTTTCAGGAAACATTCCTCACACACAAACAAAGAAAATATGTTATGTGGACATGTGTCCGGAAACGCTTACTTTCCATGTTAGAGCTCATTTTAGTTTCGTGATACAATACGCCATTCTCCAGGGCTGCATCAGCGCATCAGGGATTCCATGCGACGGAGGGTGGATGCATGTATCCTCGCTAACGGAGGACATTTTGAACATTTCCTGTAACAAAGTGTTTGAAGTCACGCTGGTACGTTCTGTTGCTATGTGTTTCCATTCCATGTTTAATGTGATTTGAAGAGAAGTAATAAAATGAGCTCTAACATGGAAAGTAAGCGTTTCCGGACACATGTCCACATAACATATTTTCTTTGTTTGTGTGTGAGGAATGTTTCCTGAAAGTTTGGCCGTACCTTTTTGTAACACCCTGTATATTACAAGTATATGGATTTTATTAGTCACCGCCATTCATTGTTTACATTACTACCCTTTTGCGCGTATTGTATATCTCTGCTTTTGCACAAACAGCCTTCAACACCGTTTATCGTGTGGCGAAGCACAACTTATTTGAATATGGCTTAGATCAAAATTGGCAGAACTGGATGGTACTACAGAACTGTACGTAGAGTCTCAATACAAGAAATCCTCAGGCCGGATAAGGTCCATCGACCGGCACAGAAACAAAATACTGCAACACGTTTGATGGGGTACACAGTATTGTATATTTGCCAACAGCAAGAGAAAAATTACATGCATTGCAGTTTCTTGAAAAGGGTGGAAATTTAGAAATTCAATGATAATAACTGTTGAACTGTTCAAGTGTATGAGAAAAAAGAGTTAGAAAATTGAAAAAGTCAATGTTAAACAAGCTAAATATGATTTAAATTTGATGCCCGGCAAATCAAAATGAACTGCGGATGTTGTAAGCTGACTGTCGGCCGAAGAGACGCTGGGGCTCTGATCTGGGGGGGACTAGAGAAGGAGACAAATGAAGATCACCGAGCAACGCGCATTTACTATTTTCATGTACGGAACCTCAGTTTGATGATATCCTTGTATTAGGTAAAATTTTTTTAAAAAAATAGACTGCAATGACACAAAAACGCTAATTGGAAAATAACAAGACGTTGTACAACTAACTGTTTTGATATTAATTTGTAATTTGTATATACGTTCCCTATCCTGAACATAACTAATTCAAATACTCATCTCGTAGTGTTTAGGTTTATACGTGGATTATACCTACGAATTCCTTGAGTATGAAACCTTGTAATTATTACGTTACTAATCTTTAGTTAACTGAGCACAATAAAAAAAGGTTCGCTGCTATGACAAGAAATATATTTCGAGATATGAGATCACTTAACGAACTACAGGGGAACTTTGCTCATTACGATAAACGATATTTGTCATTCAGGTCACACATAACACGCAGCTTTTATCAATTTTGCCAGACTTTCAGATACTTCGCCACATATTGGGACATTGAAAGCTACAGTTTGCATGTATTCTTACCTATTCTTGAATCAACTATAATTTAATTATTTCAAACGATATTGGTTAGATTCCTCGCACCTTACGTATCGTGCCTTTTATTCTTTCTTCTGTTCAACTCTTGAAAATAGGGCAGTGAGTCGGTAAAAATGTCGTGTATTAGTGATCTTCCTCTGTAACACAGTTTCACTTAATAGCCTACCAGTAGTGCGATCGGTTTTCAACCGCCTTGAATTGAAGGTTAGCCGGTTATAGAAATAGACAAATATGGGCTGGGAGAAGTGGTTAAGAAAATATTGAAAAGCTTCCTTGGGAAATGCTGGAAATAAACTCGCAGTGGCAAGTTGCGTGCATTTTGTTGGTCCTTCCCTGGAACACCTAAAAATAGGTCAGGCAGTCGATGAAAACTACCAATTATTAGTGATTCTCTGTTAGATCAGTTTTCAAAAGTTTCAGACAGAAGGTTAATCAGTCGTATAAATTGACAGGTTTGGGCAAGAATATTTGGGTAGGAAAATGTTAATAACCGTTCTTCGGAACTGCTGGAAATAAACTTGTATCAAGTTTCGCGAAGTCACAATCCTCTCCGAGGTGATGCGAGAGGCTTTTGTTCTCGCTGGCTAGGTGGAGCTCTCGTCCCAACTGCATCTTGGACTACCTCGCGGAGACGCAAGTTTTGAGGGGGGACTTCCGCAGCTTCTACTTGTTTCTCTTCTCGGTCGCACCTGGAAGACGAGCCACCAGGGACAGGAGACACAGTCACAAGTGTGGTCATTAGTTTTGTACCACTGAGGCAATACCGCACGTCTTCAAGCAGACCATTACACTGAGGACAACACAGTGAACATTCCTCGCGTTCCTTAAATCAGTAGCAATGCTCACGCTGCCGGCTTGCTCTACCATCCGATTTTTCTTCTTGATAAGATTTTTGAAGTGAAAACTTCTTTAGGCGCGCAAGGCGATGTTAGGACGGGAGTAAATCTATGAGTTCGCAACTTCCCGTCACCGACACACTATGGCGTCTTACGCGTATGATATGAGCTTTGGGCGCTTTATGGATGGTTAAAATCTTACAAGTTCGTATCACCAACATGTTAATGTTTACAGTATATCTACAGCTACAAGTATGACGTGTTGAGCTTTGACAGCCATTAAAGTAAAGTTTATACTCGTATCTAATAAAAGTAAATGTCGTCGTCGTCGTCGTTGTCGTCGTCGTCGTCCTCGTCGTCGTCGTCGTCGTCGTCGTCGTCGTCGTCGTCGTCGTTGTTGTTGTTGTTGTTGTCGTTGTTGTTGTTGTTGTTGTTGTTGTTGTTGTTGTTGTTTTTTTTTACAATTTCTTCATATAAACACACAACTTTTATCCGATTTTGATGGAACTTTGCATACCTATACTAAAGAAATAGAAAAATACTGTTTACGTTTGATTTACAAAAACCTAAACTCTCTCCTCCTTTCCCATCTCAATTAATTTCTGTCAGCATTATTCACACAAACTCACAGTTTTGATTGTACTTAGCACACGTACACTGGAAAACAAGGAGACAGCGGCTAAGACGCTTAGTTCCCAAAATTTATCTCTCCGGCCGTGGGTTCAATTCCTACGGTGAGCAGGAATTTTTAGGAGTTGCAATTGATTATATGTGGTAAGCCAGGACGTTCTTTGGTTAAGATTCCATGTAAAGCTATAGTCCCCTGAGGAAAGGAATTGGCTTTCCTGCCTCTGGCTCAATAGCTTGGTACTGTTTATCTCCTTTTAGTTTTTGAAGAGAAAACTGTGCACAGGGGTGTGTAAGACATTCTCATTATCAGTTTTTTCAGCGGGGCAGGTGACTTTACTGTTCGTCGAGATTTTTAGAGCCAGAAAAACATGGGGAAAAGAAACGGTAAGGAATTCAGCCATATTCCTTTATTCTCTCACCATCAATACTCGGTAAGACATTATAAGTGGGTACTGAGGGATTACATGAATGTGTATTGTGTACGTTTGAGAGGGTGCGAAAGCCTGATAATGTCCCCGAAGCACTTCTGCTGAATTCCTGGATTTTTCCTTCTAACGGCTGTTGCCGAATTCCTTCCCGTACCTTGCCCACAGACCTTTCGGGCCTCAAATGACCTCAAAGAGGCGTAAAGCCAGAAGGGGAAAGCTTGTAACTCTGCCATACAACATTGTAAAGAGGTTGCAGAAAAGAAAACCATGTGCACAATTGATTCACAATCGTATCATTATTGAATTTCAGTTTTACGGTAGGTAAACTACTGTATGCACAATCTATAGGTTTTGAAATGATATACCCACTGCTAACAACTGTTTTCCGGTGAATTATTTATTCCGATCAACGTTTCGCCATTATTGTGAGGAGCATCATCAATGACTGTAAATCTTGCAAACTATATGATTACGAAACTACATTTTTCTGTACATCATCAATCACGGTGTAAAAATATTTCATTTACGGACTACAGCAGTCAATGTAAATTATAATTTCGAATAATGGTTGATTCCTACGGTAACTGTACTACAGGCTTGAAATTTCCGTTTAGCTAATGGCTTCCATATGGAACTCTGTGGTGATGAGCATATTTAATATTTCTTTGTGAGTATTTCGCATTTTACTGTATTCGAACAAGTACATTCAGGAGGACGCCGATTCGAATCCACGTCCGGACATCCAGATTTGGGTTTTCAGTGATTTCACCAAATCACTCCAGGCATGCCGGGATGCTTCCTTCAAAAGGCCATGGCCGAATACCTTCTCATTCTTTCTCCCCCGCCTCTAATGACCTCAATGTCGAGGAGGCATCAAACCATAAAAAAGCATGCAGTCATTAAATATTTTCCTCATAATGCTACATCACGATGCGAAGATAACCCTTACTTAAAAATTCCTAAGACGCTGACCGGACTCGAACCATCGACCACTCCATCACTAGCCATCACACTGTTGGGAACAAACAGTTTTTGGGACTTTCAGTGTTATACTTCGAAACATGTTTACGAATGACTATTTTGAACAAGATGTATAAAGTTAACATTAACGTTGTTTACTTTAGTTACAGTAGCACTTAGTACGTATAAAATGTTACTGTTGAGTGTACTCTGTTTACTAGGGGTATTTTTTTCTGTGGTAGTGACTTCAAACGAGGAAGACACGTAGCTACATATTTCATTTTGTCATATTTGCCAATCAATATGCTCGTGGTTTTATTGTTTGGTAAACTAAACTCAATTTAATATGTGGTTTTAATATCTGCAGGCCGTATTGATTTACGTGGAAACGAGCAGATATATTGACAAACTTCACAACGGTATAAAAGCTTTCACTGAGAAATGTTCAGTTTTCGATAGATATACTGCTAGAGGAAATTAATTGGACTACGAGAAAATTCAGTATGAGATGTTTGAAAACGATGTGCTGTTTTCACAGATATTATAAGAAAACTAAAAATTTCTGTATAACATTATTAATTAAACACCAGTAATGCAATCCAGCCTGGGCGTAAGCGGTAACGTTGGCGGATGGTATCTGGAAGGACGTGTGTTTAAATCCCCGTCCGGCCATCCAGATTTCGGATTTCTATGATTTTCCTAAATTTTTCCAGGTGGGTGAAGGGATGGTTCCTTTAAAAGGTCGTGGCCAATTTACTTGCCGTCTCTTCCCCACCCCCCATGCCATCCTCTTCAGGCTCTAACTTTGCTGTTACAAAGCTGTACATACGAAAAATTTAGAGAATATTTATGCTTAGTGTTTGATTCAGAATCGTATTTGTTTTGAAACGAAGGATTTTTCTGTATGCCATAAAAGTATAAAAGAACAGGGTGATTATAGAAGGTGGTTGATAAAATATTACTAGAAACACCCTACAAAATATGAGAAATACTCAATAAACTGCATGAAGCAGTATGTGGGTAGATCATCTCGGCTAGTGTCTCATTACTTACAGCTAATATAGCATTCATAATCACCACCAAATTAAAAAAAAACCATTTGTATGATGTATGTGCGTTAGAACTGTAGGTAGTTAGAAATATCTTTATCAACATCTTTTTAGAAGTACTTCTGTAGCATTAATTTCGTGTGCAGATCTGCTGGTTATATTAAATCACTTCCTTGTTACTACATCAATTTTTCTATTTTTGCCTTCGATCCTGATTCCGAATTGCTCTTACATCAATTATCTAATATGCTTTTCCGATTTGAAGAATTCAAGTATGTTCTTCTCTGAATAAAATCTTTTAGGGTAACTAGCCGAGTTACGGCGGACATTAACTCTGCCGAAATTGTCATTTGACCTCCAGTCTTACAGATATTGTTCTATATTTTGTTATTAACATTCTGGCCTAACCGTTTCGATATGGAATACAATAATAATAAATGAGCCAATGACTCAACTATAGTCTAGTGTCAAGATCTACTGTTTCATAGCATTCCATTTTTTTCCAAATTATATTTTGAAGAGAAAAATTCATTGAAGTTTAAACAGCTGAAATATGGGACGTAGTGTGCAAATTTTACAGTTGTAATTCCATTGCGGTCGGTATGTTTCTCTATGGGGCACATTTTTATCTGTATCTGTTAGGTAAAATGGGAGGAAGGTATGCGTTGCCATTTTTGAAAAATGTAAGGTTTCTGTTTAGAGATAATCCGTTCATGGAACTGTTGCTGAGACAGAATCTAAACACATACCAGCCTCTTCCTGTATATTTAAGGAAAATTGCATAAGCGATTAAAGATGATTCGCACGCAGTGGGACTAAACTCGTATCTCCTAATACAGTGTTTCTGAGCCTGTGGTGCGCAGAATATTAATCGCTTAGTTCCTATTTAACAAAAAATAAATTAACAGTGAGTAATAACATAATATTATTAGTTTTTCTTTCGTTTATTTCCCTTAGTTTGCTGTCTTTCTTTAGGGTAGGTTCCTAACATTATTATTCATTTGATTGATAAATATTAAGAGTGTTTAATAGACAATTCGCATTTAATAGTTGACTTCCATTTTCATAACAGCAATTAGTTAGGAATTAGAAAGATGCTTTCAGTTTTATTATTTATTTATTTCGTATCAGAAACATATATATTTACACAATAATAAGCATCAAATTGAACTAGACTAAAACTTGGCCACTTCAAATACACTTTCCGAGGCCTCAATAAAGTCAACTTCTGTGCAAGAGATTAGACAGAGCCAACACTAGAGCATGTGTTGAACAGTCTGATCTTCTCCACAATTACTCTTGATATTATCCACCCCAGCATAACTCCATCTTGCTAAGTTAACTAGCTTTATTATGTTTTAATGGTATAATAAAATTTGTTCCAAAGATTAGTAAGACACACATAGGTAAAAAATTAATCCCATATAAGACAGTGGTTCGTAGAATAATGTTTCACATTATCCTGGTCGTCGGGTTGAAAAAGGACAGTTTACTGGTCCTGGGTTTGAAAATGGTCGAGAAACGCTGTCCTAATATCCTAATAGGACGAATGACACCGTTGTAATAAAGAAAAATGAATGTTGATTGGTGCAGCGGTGGGTTGCGAACAAACCGTATGCGAATAGGACGATGTTAGAAAATGATTTACGGGACAGCGGAAATATTGTTTATTTCTTGTGCTCACCGTATTTTTAGTGTTCCTGATCTTCTTGTCTTGAGTTTTAGAGGTACAGGGTTTACTTTCTCTATTGCTATTCAATAAATAATTCTTATGGGAGACGTGAAGCACATTAAAGTGGCTTCTCTTTGAATATTGGGGTTTGTTGCCACACTCTGCTACTGAACTCTGCGGTTGGCTGGTTGTCGTTGCCGTTGATTGCGCCGTGCTACCTGACTGTTGAATATTCAGCAGGGGACCCCACATTGACCCGAAACACAGTGAGTCTGCAGTGATGTACACTGGCGGCAATGAAAGTTATTGACAGTTGCGACGGTCGCTCGTGGTGGGCGAGTCGATGAGTCGATATGGTGCCTGGAAGGAGAGAGTCGATTACTCTCGCTTCACTGGGGAAATCTTGTGAGGAAGTCGGCGAAGACTGGGGGAGCGAAGAGCAGGAACCAGGGAAATGAATTTAATGAGGCGGGAAGGAAGGCAAGTTGAATTAGCTACTGCTGGCAACAACACGGGACGAGGGTAGAATGGGGCCCTCCTTGCTGTCCCGAAGAAAACCAGTTATAACTTCTGTGAAACTTAACTTTTACTGCCACTTTATCTCTCCTGTTTTATATCACCTTAAACACTGTTGAACTGGAATGATTTCTTTTCCCTCGAGTTTATTGTAATCAATTTCTGTTCTATTTTTAAGATATGATATCTTTTTTCAGAAGTTGAGCGATAAGAGATAACTTTAGCCAGTTTACCAGAGTTTAAGCCTTTATCTCACCCTCGTTTCAAATTTATAGATCTACAAGTGCCTGATATGTTACATATCAGATCACTTTTATAAATTTCTCTGTGTGCTATTCTACACTGAAAATGTAAGAAGAGTGAGAATTGAGATAACACGATTCCAACATTTCACCACATTTCTTTATTTTAATTACTATACGTAATTTCAACCGCAGCGACTTGTATTTCATTAAACAGGATAAAAATTCAAAGTTTGGGTTTCGCATAGTTGTTGATAAACTTTTCTGTTCCCTAATGTTATTCACATTTCTTTTAGAATTTTCATTTAGTACAGTGCCTCTATGGAACCTAATAACCTTTACCTAAAAGACGTAACTATACATAATACTATACCGATGGAAATTAAAGTTATTGAAAGGACAACGCATGTCAACCTCTAATGAAGTTGATTGAAATGGTAATTCAGACTGTAATTAACGAGCTTCCTTGATACTTTATGCCAACTGATACCTGATCAAGTGACAGAATTAAATAATTTATGGATTTTATCTCTGTTTAGATTTTCAAGTTTTTATTTTTGTGAAAGAAAACAGTTGAAATTAATAATATTTTTTTTACTTTCCGAAGTCTGATTTGGAAGAGAGATATTTGACACAGAATTAAGGGTGTGTTTAATTAGGAATAAAATGTTAGTACTCATATATATATGTTTTAGAAATATCAGTGGTGCGGACATGGAATATATGCAGCATGAAGGCAAATGTAATGAAATATTTATGAAGCAGAATTCGAGTAAGGAGAACTGGTAGTACACAGTAAGGACCAAGGAGACAACAAATAAGGAATCCATGCAGGAGAGGATAGACACACTTCATGAGCATGTACGAAGATAGAATACGAGAAAGATACTCCAAATGGAGATCAAATGGAACACTATCCCCAGGAAGGTCAATGAATAAATGGCTGACAGAGAGTTGCAAGGTATAAAGTAATTTTGATAGTTGTATGAGTATTACCTGTTTACTTTTATTTCCTTTTAGAACTATTGGGAGAGACACACTGGTGACCTGCAGCGATCCTTAAGATGATTCTACACGCTCGTCTCATCATGAGAATGTGGTGACGTTACAAGCTGTTGTGGTATAGCCCTTTGAGATTCTACACTCTCACCTCATTATGAGAATGTGGTGACGTTGCAAGCTGTTGTGGTACAGCCCTTTGAGATTCTACACTCTCACCTCATCATGAGAATGTGGTGACGTTGCAAGCTGTTGTGGTATAGCCTATTGAGATTCTGCACTCTCGCCTCATCATAAGAATGTGGTGCTGTTGCAAGCTGTTGTGGTACAGCCCTTTGAGATTCTACATTCTCGCCTCATCATGAGAATGTGGTGGCGTTGCAAATTGTTGTGGTCTAGCCCTTTGAGATTCTACACTCTCGCCTCGTCATGAGAATGTGGTGGCGTTTCAAGCTGTTGTGGTACAGCCCTTTGAGATTCTACACTCTCGCCTCATCATGAGAATGCGGTGGCGTTGCAAGCTGTTGTGGTACAGCCCTTTGAGATTCTACACTCTCGCCTCATCATGAGAATGTGGTGGCGTTGCAAGCTGTTGTGGTATAGCCCTTTGAGATTCTACACTCTCGCCTCATCATGAGAATGTGATGGCGTTGCAAGCTGTTGTGGTACAGCCCTTTGAGATTCTACACTCTTGCCTCATCATGAGAATGTGGTGGCGTTGCAAGCTGTTGTGGTACAGTCCTTTGAGATTCTACACTCTCGCCTCATCATGAGTATGTGATGGCGTTGCAAGCTGTTGTGGTATAGCCCTTTGAGATTCTACACTCTCGCCTCATCATGAGAATGTGGTGGCGTTGTGAGCTGTTGTAGTATAGCCCTTTGAGATTCTACACTTTAACCTCATCATGAGAATGTGGTGACGTTGCAAGATGTTGTGGTATAGCCCTTTGAGATTCTACATTCTCGCCTCATAATGAGAAGGTGGTGACGTTGCAAACTGTTGATGATGTGATTGTAATGCTTTGTGGCCCACACATCACATGTCGCTATAGGCACCCAACTGCTTTGTACATGGCACTGATTTTTTTTCGAATATAGATTATCACCTATTTTCCTCGAGAAGCATCTGTGTACAAACCTGATAGTCTTCAATAACACTCTAAACTGTGGTGACCTGTTTAAATTCAGTCAGCCGTTTATGAATACAGCTTGTGCACGAGTTAGGATGTCTTAATATAAATACCATGCGACGGTTTAAATACTACTTGCTTATAAAAGTGTTTGCTAGTTTAAAAGCATTAGAAGTCAATGTCTTTGTTACTGGACTTTTCTTCGGACATATGCACATATCCCATGCAATCGTTTTACGTGGAACAGCTAAAAATAATAACCTGTTTATCTTCCTTCGGCATTCGATAGTAAGAAATCTTCTGGTTCGAATTTAACAAGATCCTGGAACAATGTGTGGCTATACTGTGCGTTAAGTGGATAGAAGAGTGTAATGCAATCACTAAACATTTGACGTAAATTTAGATCTAAAACGAAAAATCTTTCCTGGCAGCCTCAAAGATGTTAAAGAGATCCGAAGGCCGGCGGAATAATGGAACGAATAGAACTAACAATCATGATTATGAAACCATTTTGCAGTGCTACAGATGAATATGCTATAATGAACATGCGTCTAATAGTGGAACGATATGCTAATATTAGATTTCTTACAGAGAAAAAAGTAAAACAATAAGATTTCATACGTTCAACAATTATAATAAACGTGTCGATAACGAAACGCGCAATTTTAGTCCAAAAACATAAAAACGAAATGACGTTATTCCTAAAGATATATAAAATTTAGGGAAATAAGGCGATGGTGCGCCGAAAAAGGAGACGGCATTGAAAAAAATGCAATATTATTTGTGTATTATTTGAAGAAGTAAGTACCTTCGTGCTGGCATGAAGCAAACACTACGGATTTGGATGAGGTTTTCACAATTTAAAAGCTTATGATCTGACTTAAATTCTTATAGCCCTAGACGACCTGGTAACGGATGGAAGAAAGATAATTCTTTCGTACCGAGAGAATACATTGGTGCCAAAGATCACACCACATCTTAACTGAACACTTCTTTTCGAAATTCCTACCAAAGTTCACGATACAACACAAATAAATACTTCACCATTTGGATCCTGTTAGTATTGCCTTTGGTTACTTAACTTTTGTTATTTATTGCTTCAGATTTCCGAAAATATAAGTAGGTTAGAATACACGTAAAAGATTAATCAAGACACTAAATCATAGATTAATACCTTGATAGGCTTATCTAAATCGTGGAATTTAATTTACGGCAAATGTTACAAAGATAATTAGTTAGACACGTTTATGCTTTGCTGCCAGACGAAAAACAGAAGGCAGAATCATTATTTCGTTGATACAGACATTTTACTTAATGAACTACGTAAGTAGTATACACGCAGAATATTGGCGGTTGTATAGTTTCATACGCAGCAGCACTCTATGAGTAGGTTATTATCTTCCATTGCTGCCAACGTTCTGGACCATGCTTCAGATCTCTTGTTTGCTGTAATTAATGCTTCCCAGCCCACAGGACGTCACGTTCCGGACATAACCGCACATTAATATGCGATCGAGCTTCACAGCACCAAATAAAGGGAGTCGGACCCGCAGCTGACAAAACAGATCCGTACTCCAAATGGATAGAGTGCTCCCCCGTTTGGACACTGCGACTTGAATCAACACATTACCGTGAGAGGTGGTCACGTTGTGAAGATAGTGGCACGTAGGTGGCACAGATTCCGAAACGAGTTGTAAACTGATAAAATATATCCGGACAACAAGCCTGAAACATGATAATGAAATTGCATACTTAAGCTTGATCACTGTACCTGACAACAGATTTCTGCTTGCACTATGTAGACAAACAAGTCTCTTATTGTTACTTCGAGCTTGCTGTTACACATCGGTCAAGCTCTCCATCATGTGAAGAAAATCGTCAAAGACAATTCCACAAATATATGTAGAAATATCGATATAAACTCGTTTAATATTGTAGACATGAAGTTACAATAATATTCCTGTGTGTTAAATTTTAACTTTTATCTATAAAACAGCCACTTACAGATCGTTCAATAGGGTTCTAAGTTTCTTTGTGACTCCAATACTTTCATGACTATTTTTAAAACATCTTCATACTGAAATGTATACGTTATTTCGTTTTTGTTTAGTTTAAAAGTTGTGTATTACTGTTACAGCACTGTAATTTTCGCTTTTCTTTGCGTCTATTGTTCAGTACATGTCTGAATTATTCTTTGGCGATTAAATTTACCTGCCTGCTGTCGGTGACAAACTTTTACCTGCGTGATAGGGATATTGTATTATGAAAGATACGAAGGGGTAATTTATTTTCCTATTAGCTTACTAATCTTTCAAAACTAACGGAATATATTACAGGCTTGTTTTACTTTTGAAATTCAATAATAATCGTAACAAAAATCAAACATCAAAAAGTTATAGCAATTTAAGAAAAAATACTTCCAAATAAATGTATTACGCATCTCAGCTGAGAAAATTTAGTGAGAAGTGAGTTTGTTGATGCACCAAATAAGAACGACAATTTATATATATTAAGAAACTCTTCTAAGATTTTATATGTTGCTCAGCAAACCATTTATATAACTATTTTGCTACATAGCCTTCGCATCTGTTTTCATTTTTTCTATCGCAGTGACAGTATTTTAGTCTGTACTACATGAAATTTTGTCTGGAGTACATTTAACCAATTTTTTTGGCATGAAAATTTCTTTGGCCTAAATATTTTCTGTGGATTCAAAAACGTGTGTTATCGTCCATAGATGTAAAAAAAAGCCCCAATGGCTGTTGAGAAGTTTCGACACTTTCAGCACTATGATTCTTGGCACAAAACTTAAAGTACCAAACGGAACCCAAATTCTAACGCTCAGTTGTGTGTTAGAATCTTTCTGATACGCGTCCCTAGCACTTATTATTATTAATTGCGATGGAGCCAACACTCCGGTCGCAATTTCTTTAGTCATTTAATCACCCCTTTTATATAAATATATATATCTAAATTTCTTTTGTAATTAGAATGTTAAATTCCTCCCCTATTTACTATTTTGATTTACAATTTTTAAATTCCTTAAGCGTTTTTGGAAAATTATTCATCACTACACTTGGTAATTTTTTTCTAATCCCTGAAACCCTTACCAACAAAAGAAAATTTTCCCACTCCCTTATGCATGAAATCGAGCGCAATGTTGTGGTCATGGTCGCCTTTCCACTATTCCTAATTCCTTGACTAGTATCCCTCCAAGCCTCATCACCAACATATGCCCTGTACATTCCCAACACTCGCTTTACCCTCCTCCTTTCCTCGAATGAGTCCCAATCCAGCTAGCTTATCATATCAGTCACTGATTGGGTCCTGCGATAATTTAGACAAACAAATCTAGCTGCTCTTCTTTTCACACCTTCCAACTCCTGTATTTGATAACCAAAATGTGAGTCCCAAACTACACTACCATATTCAACCAATGGTCTTACCAAATTTTTGTAACGCAACTCCCTAACTTCTCTGGTACATCCTCTCATCTCCCTCTCCAGTAAATTAAGGATTTTGTCTCACATACCGTGGGCCCGTCTTCGATCCACGCCGGCTGCCATCGCAGACTGACAAAGGTAAAGTATTTACCACCAAAAGCCATAGGTCGTGTATTTTATGAAACTGCTAGTAACCCATAAGCGACTTTGAGATGAGATATGAGTGCTCGAACTTGACAGTGAAACCCCACTGAGCTAAAAGGCATAATTGACCAGAATCACATGTGTTCTTTCAAAATATTGTATTTTCTTTCACAGTTTTAACAGTACGTTTTGTACAATTTAAAATTACATCTATGAACCATTTGTGGCGCCGAGTTATTTGGTTTATAAAGCATACTGATCTTGATCACCATATAAGAGATTATTGTAATGTAATTTAAATGTTGGTTGTTCATGCAAATTCTTGATATTAATTATTTAATTTGAATCATAAAGTTCATTTTGTTTGCTTTTAGAAGAGGGCTATTTGTAGCTATCTGCGTTGCTTTGCTATATTGAAACTTTCTGTTAACGTTAACGTTAAATACGCCTAGTCCTGTACTTGCAAGCTATAATTAATGAATGTCTCAATTTACCTGTAATCCTGAAAAAATCAAAGTTCTTGCTGAACGTTTAACTTAAATTACCCAGAAAATTCAATACCATTCTAAAAATCAATAATTACTATGGTTACAAAGTTAAATCATATCAGGGGGCGTCCATAAATTACGTGAGGTGTAATGGGGAGGGGGGTCCGGCGAAATCTCACCAAAGTCGATTTTACGGGGGTATTTCGTCTAAAAGTGGGGGTGTAACCGGCATTTGGGAGGATCAGACCTAAAAAAAAAGGTCTACAAAAGTTGCGAGGCTGACTTCTAGGTTCAAGGGGGTGGGGGGCCTCACGGACCAAATCTTACCAGAGGGGGGGGGGTCCGGAAATCCGAAAAAACACCTCACGTAATTTATGGATGCTCCCTCATCACAGGGTTGAAAGCACAACAAGCAAAAAATTTAATTTTGTTATTATTTTCTTATGTACATATTCCCCTCGATGTGTCCTATGGAACACTCACAATCGGCCCCCGTTTTACACAGGTTGCCAGTGTGATTCATGAGAAGGGGGAAAGACCTGTGTCCTGCCCGAATTCAAACCGGGTTTCTTAGACCCGCCGTACTTAACCTATTGGAGGAAAGTGTAAGTTCACATGTTTTGTATGATAAGTGTATTTTTGTTTGCAAAAATTGTGGTTTATGAGGCGGAGATTATAGACCAACACATCATTCGCCTAGGTGACTGCGGGAAACCGCCTAAAACCCGCAATCAGGGCTGTCGGTACGCGGGACCATGACTCGATACTGGCCCCGTTGCATCTCCAATATCCAGTGTGCGCCTCCTTAACACGCTGGACCTAGTTGGTGGGTTACTTTGCTATATATTATTACTATTAATTGAATCAACACAGGATATATTGAGTCCTAAGATCCATACAAAAATTTTGTTGGAACTGAACTGCTGCACTAGCAGTGAGAGCGGCCTAATCTGAAAACGTGCTTACCGCGTACGAGACAACTGTTATTATCACTAAGATACGTACAGTATATCTAATTGCGCTAGGTTCTAGTCACACTTGTCTGGTAACTGTAGTGATCTAAATACTTCCATAACTTACTCCAATTGCTGCACGAATCACGGACATTTAGTCGTGGGTCTTCGTCAGTAAGATATTTAATTCAAGATGTCTTCGACGTGATTCTCGTTCTGGAACGACGTGCTTGAGAAAACTTATAAAGTACTGTACAACCATTACAAAACTTGTGCTGTTTGTATAACCGATACTTTGAAAATGTATCATTGCAAAATTTCTGTTCCTTCAGCACTTACTGTGAAGCTTAGAATTTATCGTTGCGCAGTTAAATCGTGGACCTTCTTACATGTCGTGATTTGTAAACAAACAATTGTAGAAACTCGCTTGTAGCATTTAATTTGGCAACTAAATCATTTCCAATAGGTATCATTTTTATTATATCACGAGTCTTTTTCTAAACACCTATCCTAATTTATGAAATGCTCTCGGGTAACTAACCGAGTTAAGGAAGTGTTCTCATGCGATATTTCGGCGAACACATACACTGTCGTCATCTACTGGTGAAGAAGAACTCGGCTAGTTACTCGAAAGCATTTCATAAATTGTCAACGCCAAGAGTAACTTCGTTCTTATGTATCTACTGTATCCTAATATTAGCATTTGCCCGCTGCTTTGCGCGCGTGTCCCTTGGTATAATTTAGAAATTGGTAGTCCTATCATTACATTGGTGCCACAATATGATGATGGATTCTTATAGAACTCGACAAAACAAATCTAAAGTAAAGAATAACATTTTTTGATATCTCGCTTGATTCTCGAGATATATTGGGTCAAATATTATGTAGTTAGGCTGATATGCTACCTGGACCAGGAGCGTAATTGTCAGTGCCATAGCTTTATAATTTGCCATATCCGTTTTTGAATACATGCTTCTCTAGAAAATGTGTATATAAAAGTAAAAAGGAAACGTATTCTAGACCAGATGCGACAGATACAATGAGGCAAAGAGTTTAATAGTATAGAACAACCATCTCCAATGATGTTATTCACGCCAAACATAAAATCAAAGTAAAGAACAACATCTTTCGGTATCTAACCTAGATTAATAAATATCTTAATTCGGCACAGAGGGAAATATATATTACTTCTTATCCAGGTCTCACACCATCCTAATCACATCGTCTTTGACATAACGTTTCTCGTATTCTTGCATAAGAATGCTCCTGGCCGCATTTTAACAAAACCTTTGATACACGATCTGGCTAGAACTAAGTGAAATGTCAAAATGTCTCGCCTTAAGAAATCATCGTAAAGTTGCGGTGCCACGGAATTTTTTCTTCTGACATAGGCCACATTTCGACCTAACCACACAATCTAAGTGATACTTACTATATCTCCAGAACTAAGCGAATTCTGGAAACGTCTCATCGAACTATATAAAAATGCATCATAAATTTGCGGTGTAATTAGGGGTATGATGGTTATTTAATAAATATGAACAGTTTATTCTACCGGCTGTGGTTTGAACAGCAGTCAAAATTTTTACACATGTTTCTTTTACGATATTATTACGGAATTTTGCACATAAGAAATAGGTACCGTTACCTGTTAATGTTTATTGTAGGCACCTTTCTTCGAGAAAAAACTGATTTCAGCATTCATATCACATATTAGCGTTATTCGTTAATATTGTACGGCATTCAGCTAAAATTTAAAAACATGTCGTACCTGAGAAAAAGTTTGTATTTGTCAAAGATGTTAATAATCATATCGACTGCGCTTGTAGTAAATTATGTATTAATGACACTTGATACATTTGAGTCAGATATTGCGTTAATATTATTGTTTTAAATTTCGGATAATAGATTAGATAAATAGCTGAAGTCAAGAAACGAAACATGATCCTAAAAAAAGGAGATTGTGGTTTTATTGTCAGTTTTTCTGCAAGGAGTGAACATCTCAACTACAGTGTGATCCGTATATTATAATTACCGATCTAGAAATGAATTTAAATATTTCCAGTTTCATTCAGTACATTAGCTATTTTCCCAGATTTTGACTGGCACCATTAGCTCTAAAAACTTGAAGTCCACATCCAAATTGCTGCGGTACTAATTGCGCGATACCCATTCCAGTAAAGAGATATTGCTTACAGATATATAATAGTATAGATTAAGTAAATCTGTATCTGTGTCTGCTTGTTACGATTTCAAGACTAAACGGCTAAATTGATCTTGGTGAAACTTGACAACGAAATACTACTTACCATTAGGAAGAACGTATGATACTTTTTCAGGATAAATAGCATATTTTGTCACGAAATTTTGAAAACTAACCGAACAGTTACAGACTGATGGACATCGTTTTCGGTCTCTCAGGCTTTTTTTTTCACTCGCATTCAGGTTGAATGACATCATTTACGTAACTTCAAGCTTTCTATATCCAGTTCCAGCAATAAAATACGAAGTACACACGCTCACGAAGTCGCGTGTAACAACTAGTTAGTTTATATTCCACAGAGTCTCTTGTAAACAATACATAGAGATTATTATTTCAGCACGTGCGACCGCAATATCTCTGGCACTGCCGGCAGGAGATGACGTAGCCTCTCTGTTTGGCTAATCTCCCATAATGGCCGCCTCCCTCTGTTTGTGTATCTGACCGCTTTGTGGCCGGCGGCCCTCGCCTCATTAGTACTGACCTGCCTGCCCTCTGTACTCGCCCGGCGGCACTAATGGCCTGTAATAGGGTGTCGAGGCAGTAGGCACTTCGACACCTAGCAGCGTGGCAGACAAAGTGACCGAAACGACACAGCAGAATACAATTTAGTCGATGTGAGGATAACACCTAAAAGCCGCTAATGCTGACTGCTGTATATTGACGGTAAGAGTACTAGCATTTTAGAGACAGACCGTGTTTCTTTCATTCTGATGGATTAAGGTTGACTGCATTGCGGAACCATAGTTTAAATGTTATAAACAATTAAATACCCAAGAACTCATAGCTAGAATATGGTCAAAAACAGCATCGAGAAGCTGAAAATGAATTATCTTCTAACCGTAATTACATGAAAGCTAGTTTCAGATTGAAATTACTGAATACACACCTTATATCGTTTGAGTTCTCTGCGTGTAAAATGATTCAATCTTTATGTACTAATAAAACACAATACCACTCATTCCCTCTACCAGACTTTGTATTAATGCTCTCTGCTCAACTGAGAAGTCTATTTCCGTAATAAGTGGTCATGTCTGTAATACCTACATCTTGCTTGAGAGTTTCTCTAAGTTGAATATTTTATGTAAAATTAAAGATGAAAAACAGTCGATGTGAGTAGCTCTTTTTTAAAAAACCTGCCAGATGTTATGTTATTCTGTGCTACAAGTTCAAACCGTCAATGAATTAATTTTCCCTTGTAATATCAATTCCGTCGTATTGGTCTTGAAGGTGAATCTATTGTTCAGACATAAATTCACTATTTTTCCTTGCTGAGATATAAGCAAAAAGATTGCTTCTAGTTCCTCACTTAATATTAGTGACCGAGCGTGGTGGTGTAACGGTTAGCGTTCTGGCCTCGCATTCGGGAGGACGGCGGTTCGAATCCCCGTACGGGAATCCAGATTTGGGTTTTCCCTGGTTTCCCAAATCACTCCAGGCAAATGCCGGAATGCTTCCTTCAAAAGGCCATGGCTAATTCCTTCCCATTCCTTGCCCCCCATCCTTTCCCGTCTCTAAAGACCTCGCTGTTAGAGAGACATTCAGCAGAAAAAAAATATTCTCATTTGTTACATAACTAGCTGGTTCCTACGACTTAATGTTTGTCAAGAATTTTGAAGGTTATATTGTTTTTGCACGGAACCTCAAATATTTTCAGGATAAAAGTATTTTTTGAACTTATGGCTTTACGCCTCGTCGAAGTCATTAGAGACGGGACGGGTTTAGAACAAGGAACTGGAAGGTATTCGGGCATGGCCTTTTGAAGGAAGCATCCGACATTCGTCTGGAGTGATTTGAGGAAACCATGGAAAATCCATATCTGGATGTCCGGACGGAGATTCGAACCGGCGTCCTCCCGAATGCGAGGCCAGAACGATAACCGTTCACCCACCACGCTCGGTGATAAGAAGTAGCCTGTGTTACTCCCTGCCAAGTCAGCAACCCGCCAGTGAAAACCTCGTCAAAATTGGTTCACACACTAAATTTGTCACATGTAGATTATTTATATTTGTTAATAGCTGAAAAATGTGTCGTATTCTAGAAAATTTTAGTGCATTCAAGAATATTTTAGTACATGCTGGAAGATTCCAAAGATTTTAATAAAACTTTGGTCGAAATATGATGTCCTAGGTCGACTACTTTGGTCTGTGCTAGGCAGTTGTGACTGCAAAGTGGAACGTATGGACATACACGTATTTATATATGTATAAATAGACGTGTATACATTGTTGATCTACACTGTCGTTTCGTTAAGCAACATTTTGGACAGAGTGCTAATTACGAGGGCAGGTCGTAAATAAGGTTCCAAAAGGGGCCTCTGAAAAGATTGTAGGCGAAATCCAGCAACACAGCCGTGTGCAGTAGTTCTTGCACTCTGTTTGGCATCGCAATGCCACGTATTGTTGTTTCAACAACCGATCGTGGTGCCGATTGAAGCTACCGCCGAGAGCAAAATTCATCATGACTACTGTCCTTTGGGACCGAAAGGAAATACCGATGATCGATTTCATGCTTCCTGGGAAGACAGTAAACTCAGACATGTATTGAGAAACACTAAGAAAACTCAGATCTAGAACCGCTGAAGAGGAATGTTGAGCATAAGTGTCATGCTGCTTGGTGATTACACTCTAATCGACTTCCCTCCTCAAGCCCAGGACCTGCTGAAACAGTTTGGAAGCATTGTAGTGTCCCACTTCCCCTACAGTACGGACATAGCACCTAGTGATTACCAGTTGTTTCCAAAATTGAAGGAACGGTGGGTGAACAAACATTTCAACCCCGACGACGAAAATGGTTACATCGGAATGGCGATTACGTTAAAAAATAGATCGATGTTAAAGCTATCAAATGATTTATTTTGTTTTGAAAATAAATGCTCCTATCTATTTTTAAGGAATAAGAGAACATTACTTGGCGATCTGCCTTCGTACCGTAGTGTCAACTTCATAAAAATTCAATCAGCAACACCTAGTCTGCATACAGGACATTGAAGGCTTGAGAGGATTGGAGAGAGGAACAGGAGGGAATGTGGTCACTATCTTTTGAAGGAACCATCCCAACATTCGCCTAAGATGATTTCGGGAAACCATGGAAAACCGGAATCTGGATGGCCAGTCGTGGATTTGAACCCGCGTCCTCCCGAATGCTAGACCAAGCGACATCGTTGCCACTCACTCACCGGGTTCCATCCCAACAACCACAAAAATGAATAAATTCCAATCAATATTATTGGCTGTAGAACTAGAAGCTACTACCCAAATATGAGTATTTAGCAGAAATGAGAAAATGTCAATTCTGTGAAGCCTGTCGACTGTATTGATAAGGACGACAATATATGTGGTCTTTATCATAAGAAAGAGTAATGGCACTGCTTGGAAAATTTCTTATATGACTTGACTTGGGGTTTACGATTCATACTACAAGTTACACGCTGTAATTAAAGGAACGCACAATAATTGCGAACGTTTTGAAAGTTTCATAACAGATTCAAATGAACATGACGAAGGGGTTGGACTAGAGCAGTCTGCTACGTAGATAATCACATCTCCGCATAACGTGCTGCAGTAAGAAACAACATTTTGTATGACACTATTGGTCGGGATATCCCCGAAGGGTTCGGCCGCCGATTGACACATTTTAGATTTTCCGCGCATGCACCCCGCCTCTGTCGTAATCCTACCGACTGAAGGAGACCTACGGTTTAACGCGAAATCCGGTTTACGGAAGCATGCTTGCGTACATCACATGACACAAAAAGCTATGCCAGAGGTGAAGGTGGAGGTAAGGCACTTTGAAAATCCCACACAAGCCATGGATTCGAACCGAAGACCTCATGATCTCCAGTCAGACGCCTTAAGCACTGAGCCATCAGACTGCTCTCAGTGATAATTGATCATTGTCTTTAGTTAGTTCCATGTTAATTTATTTTTCATGCCATTTTAAGTTATATATATGTGGACTGGTTTGATGTAATCCTCCATCCTTTCCTATCTTGCGCTAACCTTTTCATGTCAACATATCCTTTACAATCCACGTTCTCAATTATCTGATCAATATATTCTCATCTCTGTCTTCCTCTGCAGTTCTTACCTTCAACTGTTGCCTCCACTAACAGATTAACTAATCCTGCATGACTCAAAATGTGGCCTATTCTTTCTGTAAGAGACTTCCTGAAACTTCTTTCCACGTCTATGATTTCCAAAATTCGTTCGTGTCGTACTTTATCCATCCACTTAATTTTCAGGATCCTTCTATAGAACCACATTTCAAATGCTTCAGATTTCCTTCTTTCTGGTATTCCTAAAGTCAATTCTTCACTGCCATAAAGTGTGTAATGTCCCTTGGTGACGGGAAATTTATGCGTGTGAATTCCACGTTTCTTTGGCATCGGCGAGAGCCAGGTGACTCATACCTGCGCTGAAAGACCGAACGATTTATGGCAGGCCGTAAAGTTAAAAGCTTTACGCATTCAATGAAATTCAAAGGACAGTATAGAGACTGTACCGAAATGAGGATTTCCTGGTACAGTAGAAAGTTGAAACTAGAGAAACGATGCTTCGGAGAAAAAGTCAGGTTGCGGAACACCTCTGTTGGGAACCAGCGAATCAAACAGTGTGCTACGAACTTTTAGAAACCATAAGTTTTTTATGTTGCATGAGGAGCGCCAATGGAGATCGTGGACGACCCGCCAAACGCTGCGACTCGCTGAAATTTCCCGCGTCTGCTAAAACTCCGGAGCCTGCAAGTTTTCGACGGGGCGAACAAGCGGGAGAGAAGACATTCTGTTTCTGGCCAGCAAACAATCCGCACCGGCGCACTACGGGAGATTGCCGGAGAGGTGACTACCTGCGGGGAGCTATCTCGCCAAGTGACCTTGCGCCCAGCTGATCAACAGGGTCCGTCTGATTTCTCCGCAACTCATCTGCTACGGTAAAGAACGCCGACGATGTATAGACACTCTTGCGTCATTCAACCCTAGGCAACGCTCTGAGATGAGAATCATGCTCTAAATTGTTCAAAAGAAACTTTTAATATTCAGTACTGTTCAATAAACCAATCAATTTTATATTCAAAGAAAATAATAGGTGTCGTAAACCCTGCTTTCAATAACTTCCTCTCCAATGTACCAGTGTATCATTTGAATAGATGAAGATTTGTGTTTTTATTTAATGGTATTTTAAAAGTACAATTGCTTTGATTAAAAGTATTTAGAATTGGAATGTCGCTTCTCTCGGGATAGAGAACACTTCCATTCTTGGCGCCTACCCGGGATTAATTTTGCAAACTGATTTATTAATTAGTGCATCTCATTATTTTATTCTAATTTTAACAACGTCATAAAACTAGACGTTACAAGTGCTGTAAAACTTCTTTCTGAATGCTAGATCAATATTTAAAACTAAAAGATTTATCTTTTTAATGAAGGCTCTTTTCCCTAGCGCTATTTTGCTTTTAACGTCATTCCTCCTTGGGTCATCGGTTGTAATTTCACTTCCTAAGTAGCAAAATTCACTAACATCGTGGTCGCATGACACAATTTTTATATTTAATCTAATATTATTTGTATCATTTCTGCAATATGTATCACTTTTGTCTTGCTTTCGTTATATTTATTCCAAAACCTTCCTTCAGTATTTTGTTCATGATATTCAGTAACTTTTAAAAATCCTCAACCTGTTCTGCTAACAAATGGGACATACAGAAACATAAACAAAAGTTCTTTTTCCCATTATAAATGACGAGAATGGTTTCATTTTTTGACGATTCTTTTCAAGTTGTGGTTCATTAAATTTAGCAGAGTTGTGTAGATACCCTTGCATTCAAATACCATTATCTTCTTCTTTCGAACGAATACTGGAAGCGTAGTTACGAAGCATCAACATCAAGTTTCCACCTGTTCAACAAGGTAGAGATTCCTGAGAAACATTTCGCAGCCTCACCTAATGTTGCTGCTGGGGGGTCGCTCCAATTCTAGTCGGCACGTGCGCAGACAGCCAATTGCCTGATCACGTCCCCTACGCAGAAACCCAAATTTGCATTTTTATGACGTCCGTGGACGCCGAAATGGAAATAGGCATAGCAGACTCGTCCTAACGCACAACGCGGGCGTCCAACTCTAGTCGGTACTCTCACTTCTCGCGAAAGCAATACCGAATGTAAGTACCGCCGGAAAGATGGAGACCCAGCGTGTGGACTGTATTCAGGGCACGATTCACAATGACAATTCCTCCCCCCTTCCCCTCCCCCAGAAAGATCTCCAACTCGAAGGAAGGTAGCTACCTACCTGCCCGCCGTCCGTTGCTTCCGGTTAAAGCTCTTCGTATCCATGGAGCATAAAGGAAAGAACAAACATATCGGGTCCTTTCCTCTTATAAGCCAAGACAATTTACTGTCCGTAAAAGGTAATAATCCCCAGATATAAGGGAATTCTGAACAAAATTGCAATCAGTAGTTTTCTTTCAATCGGGGCCATTAGATGCTGGTGACGATGTTCGGCTAAGAACGGAACGGAATTGCACCAGGACCATCACCGTGGATTGATTTCGGGAGATCATGGAAAACCGAAATCTGGATAGCAGAACGGGGATTTGAACCCGCGTTTTCCCGAATGCCTTGCTCGATTGTTACCAGTCACTTACCACCCTCGCTCTTCTCTCCAGCACATTGATCTACTCGTACATATGTGGAACTGTGTGTGGGGCAGATTTTGTAAACGTTACTAGTTGTATTTTCCTGTTCTCGCAATCTTCGAATGAGGCACTATACGGTTTTTAACTGGTGAAGCCGAAAGGAAATTCACACAAGGGACTCACTCGTCATTGATAAACTGCCTTATCCAAGACTACACAGACGGAAAAAAAAATCCCAACACCAAGAAAAAATTATTGTAGAGTAATGAAATTTGGACAATGCATTTGTCAAGTTAACATGTTTAATTGATTAAATTTTCAGGATCACAGGTTAATTTAAGCTCAAGAAAATGCATTTCAAATGTGAAATACTGTTAAATTAATAGCCGGTGTAACCTCCAGAATTTTGAATGCAAGCCTGCAAACGTGAATGCATTGTGTCATACAGGTTTCGAATGTCACTTTGTGGTATGGAGTTCCATGCTTGTTGTACTTGTGCTGTCAATACTGGGACGGTCAGTGCTGGCTGTGGATGATGCTGGAGTTGTCGTCCAATGATATCCCATACGTGTTCAATTGGAGACAGATCTGGTGATCTCGCAGGCCAAGGTAACATGTCGACACTCTGTAGAGCACGTTGCGAGACAACAGCGGTATGAGGGCGAGCGTTATCCTGTTGAAAAACTCCCCCTTGAATGCTGTTCATGAATGGCAGCACTACAGGTTGAATTACCAGACTGACGTACAAATTTGCAGTCAGTGTGTTTGGTATAACCACAAGAGTGCTCCTGCTGTCATAGGAAATTGCTCCCCAGACCATGACTCCAGGTGTAGGTCCAGTGTGTCTAGGCCGCAGACAGTTTGGTTGCAGGCGTTCCCCTGGCCTCCTTCTGACCAACACTCGGCCATCACTGGCACCAAGGCAGAACCTGCTTTCATCAGAAAACACAACAGATCTCCACTCCGTCCTCCAATGAGCTCTGGCTTGACACCACTGGAGTCGCAAACGGCGATGGCTTGTAGTCAGTGGAATGCACGCTACAGGGCTGGAGTCATGGTCTGGGGAGCAATTTCCTATGACAGCAGGAGCACTCTTGTGGTTATACCAAACACACTGACTGCAAATTTGTACGTCAGTCTGGTAATTCAACCTGTAGTGCTGCCATTCATGAACAGCATTCAAGGGGGAGTTTTTCAACAGGATAACGCTCGCCCTCATACCGCTGTTGTCTCGCAACGTGCTCTACAGAGTGTCGACATGTTACCTTGGCCTGCGAGATCACCAGATCTGTCTCCAATTGAACACGTATGGGATATCATTGGACGACAACTCCAGCATCATCCACAGCCAGCACTGACCGTCCCAGTATTGACAGCACAAGTACAACAAGCATGGAACTCCATACCACAAAGTGACATTCGAAACCTGTATGACACAATGCATTCACGTTTGCAGGCTTGCATTCAAAATTCTGGAGGTTACACCGGCTATTAATTTAACAGTATTTCACATTTGAAATGCATTTTCTTGAGCTTAAATTAACCTGTGATCTTGAAAATTTAATCAATTAAACATGTTAACTTGACAAATGCATTGTCCAAATTTCATTACTCTACAATAATTTTTTCTTGGTGTTGGGATTTTTTTTTCCGTCTGTGTATTTCCAAGTTGTACGAGGAGTGATCACAAACGAAGGTTACAAGCTCAATAGTCCTGGAGTTTCGTCCGTTATAGAGAAATTAGTAGTGTGTGGTAATTCTAAAGGGCCCCATACACACAGCATTTTTTGGTCCAGGTTGGTTGTGTTGTTGGTGGAGTGTGTATGGGTAGGTTGGCAGACCAAATCACAAGTTGGCCAAACTCCTTTTTGCTCATAATATTGTGCCAACGTGTTAAGGTGTGTATAGGCGAGTTGTGCAACCTGGGTACCAACATCAATCTGCTCCGGGCTTGTCATTGGGCTGTATTAGAAATCTGTGCTAGCATGGGTATCTTGATGGCAATTATTCAAAACAACGATGCATTGAAAATCGTCGTAGAAAAGTTTCGCAGTCTACCACAACTGTGAAAAGTAAAATCTGATTATATAAAAACAAAAATTGAGAAACAGGGGCTGGGAAGAGTTAATATCTGATTTCAAAGAAGTGGAACGGGATGCTCAGTTGAAAGTGTGAAGAAACGTATAACAAGTATGCGAAAACTCCAAATCCGGGAATAGAAAAAAAAAAAAAAATCAATAAAGCGAAAGATATGTAGCAGAAAATGTATATGAAACTACCTTGTGGTTCTTTGATAAATTAAATTCATCACGGGACCAGAAAACACAATTACCCGGGATAACGTCATCCGACACTGAAGCCGACCACAATGAATAATACGATGAGTTGGGTTCAAGTTTAACTTATAGCTTTGTAATTAAGTAGAGGTGGAGAAAATATTGAAAATTACAAAAGTATGTTTAATATTTACAGTTCATCATTGATTAACCGACCATCAGTTAACCGAATTCACTCTGGGGGGGGGGGGATGTGTTGTGCGTATTGCCTATACTTTTTGTTGAAAATTCGATAAATAATATATATTACTGTTAGAATGTCAATTCAAGTTTAAAATTTGTAAAAAATATTTTATAAAATTAAAACAAATAGTATATAATTAAGGACGTGGAAAGTTTTTCATTCCAAAGAAAATAAGTTCTCCTTTTATCACTAAATTCTTCGATTTTCGGCGCCTCTATTTGCCGTTTTTTTCCTATTATTATTTCTTAAAATTTATTCCAATTTATATTTAAATCTTGTATAAGAGATTTTTCAAGTTGATTATTTCTAAAAGTTTTCCAACTGTTATTAAATACTTATTCATCTTATTGTTTTAAAAAAAGTAGATGCTGAGCGTTTTCATGAAAATTTTGATGTATGGATATTTGTATACAAACTGGACAATCGGCTCACATATTTCGGTCAATCTGTTTTTCATCCTCAGAAAATTTTTATAATCTTCCGGTACATTTACTTTGAGATCAGAAGTAAAATTTGTTTGTGAAAATTTGGGGTGTTTTTGGAGGCCTTTTTTACCCAAATTTTTACTATTCTTCTTTTCATTTTATTTTTCTTGAACGCAGCAGTTATAGTACATAAAGCAATTTCTTCAATTCTGAATGCTGGTTCTCTCTCTACTGATGTTGGGCAACAGTGTTGCCTAACATGTTTTTGTGTTGTCTAACCAGTTGAGTGACGTGGTAGGACAAGTTGCTGTGTGTTTGTGGCGGTTGGCGACTGTGCAGAGTTCCAGCCACCCGTCACATGTAGCGCTAGTTGTAGCTAAACACAAATGGGGACTCGTTTGGAAATCTAGTCTCGGAAGAAATCCGCTCAGATATCCAATTTCTCTGAATGAGACATGTAACTGCAGTTGGAATTCACCGGAAACTGGTAGAGGTGTACGCAGAGACTGCAATGTCGCAGAATGGTGTTGAAAGTTTGTGGCCGGTAGAGAAAAACGTCACCGACGAGGATCACCGACCATCCTCTCTACAACCAGGACCCCCAGCCAAGTGATTTTTACCTTTTTCCTCAGTTGAAGAAGCACCAAGTAGGCGATGATTCGCTTCAGATGAGAAGGTTAAATACTTCACGACAATGTAGTTGAAGACGCAAGGACATGATTTTTATCAGGAGGGAATATTGAAGATCATCCTACAATACAACCGATATGGATACTATGTCGAAAATTAACGTAATGTATGTATGTACTGTCAGTTGGCTGTATTGGTTGTATGAAATAAAATATATACGCTTCACCCGTCCTATTACTTTTCTACAAACACTACACTATGGGTGAGGTTACAAGAAGCTTCGAAACCTCTTGATTCTTTCTTTGATATTGCTTTTCGTCTATTTATTCGGCGTAAATAATGGTAGACTGTTATACAGCAGTGAGAAAATTTTTCTAGCTAAATCATAAAAGCAAGCAAGAGAATGCAGTAAGAAAAGCCTGGAGTAATGTTCCAAAAACGTATAATTGCCAAGAGACTTATGGAGCATTTTTGTATGATGATTTCCAGACTCTTGACTCTTATATACCGTATGCTTGACATTAATTTTTAATTCCACTAGTACGCACGTTCTCAATATTAATTTTAAAAATTTCCTATTCTAGGCTTATTTATTCAGTTTTCATAAAATACTGAAATTTCATGAAATCCATTGCGTAAATGTATAAAACGTAGCGGGAAATTGTAATCTGTATGAATCGCACATATAACGTAATATCATAATTTGATAACAGTTCAAAAATTATCTTGCATTTTATTTCTTAAGAAAGTCCACTAAGATATTATAAGGACGCTGTGCCATCTTGATTTTGCAATAACTTCAGCAGTTTTCATTTTATTGTGAAGTAGGGGGTCTGTTGTATTTTGCAATACAGTTACAAGAGGCAGTTGTCTGACAGACAGAGTAACATTTTCTTTTTAACTAGAGTTAACAAATATTATGTGTATTATCTATTGAAATTCATATTATAGTTGGTGGTACAATAGTTTTTATAACAGCTTTCTTGGTTTTGATATGTTTTAGATTGTTGTCTTCTTCAATTCATGTAAATAGGTTGTTTTTTATATAGAAGTAATTATCTTCTTTAAAAGACGAGCATCAACTGAAATGAAATAATGAGAGAGACTTACGAAAGTGAAAATGTTAGTTCAACCCATAAGTGCAAATAACAGAATTTTGTTCCTATAGCTCATATATGGGCAACCCCCGGCCCCCGGGCCGATGCGCCCCTACACCAACTTCAGTCTGGCCCGCGAGAGATTCAGAAATTAAAAATGTGTGAATTTTTATCACCTTTTTATTCACTACTATCTACTTCTTTCTTACCTACGGCCCGCGACCTGATTAAGTACCGAAATTACGCCCGCAGCCAAGCAAAGGTTGCCCATACCAGCTATATCTGATGCTTCTAACTGGAGGGGTCGTTGTGATTGTTAAACATAGTGACTAAACATTTTGGAAATTTTTTGGTGGCATCAGCATTAGACTTCTGTTAAGGCTGCTATGACAGTTTCAGAGTATTGATCATGCAAGCCTCCTAACCAATGGGCATAAATAATTTTTAGATACAGGGTGTTTCAAAAATGATCCGGTATATTTTAAAAACCAATAAAAACTAAACGGGCAGCGATAGAAATACACCGTTTGTTGCATTAAGCTTAGGAAAACAGTAAATTTTCAGGCAGACAAACTTTCGATATTAGTTACAATTTTCAACAACAGATGGCGCTGCAGTCTGGAAAAATCTAAAGTTCTAAGGAATAAACCATTTTTTTTTCACTGCAAACTTGCAATCTGTGAACAGCACACGCTTACAGCAGATAGACGACTTACAGAATGGTGAACTCACAGACTGCGTTTACTTCTATATCTCTCAAATCGCCTGCAGCGTTGTTGAAAATTGTAAATAATTTCGAAAGTTTGTCTGCCTGAAAATTTACTGTTGTCCCAAGCATACTGCAAAAAACAGTGTATTTCTATCGCTGCCCGTTTAGTTTTTATTGATTTTTCAAATATACCGGTCATTTTTGAAACACCCGGTATATGTTCTATTTGAGGTAGAAAATCTAAAATGGTTGTACACAATATGATCTGAATTTCTTTTACTAAATTTCAGCCTATTCACATTTGTGCTTCGGTACGTCCTAGAAGATAACCGAATATGGATACCAACTCTCTCCCACAACTCGTTTCACACAAAGGTTTGCCAACATACAGCTACGATTCTGGCGCAGAATGAATCCATGCAGCCTTCTGGAGGTTTTGTTATGAAATTTACGATTTTAACGTTTCTAATAGTCTGTTGTTATGAAGAGTAGTCGTTTACAGTCTCCAGCCTATAATATTTATAGTATCGTCAATACCCTACGAGTTGGTTGGTTCATGTGTTGAGCATTACGTTCAGTTCAGCTACAACGGCTGTTTTTACTGCTCTGCTGGCAAGAGTTCTTTTGCGAAGCTGAATATTCGGCAACGACTTCAAAACTGTGGGTTGGAGACAATTTTGAAAATCACAGTAATGAAACGCATAGTACATGAATGCATGTATGATCACTAAACCCACAAAACATAAGGTAGTCGGACCGGAGATCTAATGGAATTGCCCCCGCTACAAAATTTCTAGTATCACGAAAGACAATAAAGTTTACTGACAGTTGCGGATCGTTGTAAGTGAGGAACTTACTAAAACATCATCCAATACATTCTCTCTGGAGTACACAAAGATAATACTAGTTAGTACATAAATCCGCTAATTTGCTTCTTAACTCCTACGAACCTTCGATGATGATTTTAAAGATTCCAAAATATGTACAGTTCTTGCAAAAAAGAAAGTACTTAGCGATATTTCGTTATGGAAATTCCACTGACGTCGAGAAAGTAATGTACGCTGGAAGCTGCAAATTTTCATTTTTTATCTCTTTTGTTAACACGAGTTAGACACTCAAAATTAGTTCCGCTAGAAATATGTACAAATATCTTTCCATTCACCTATAATCTTGTTAGTGCGATTAAATATGTGCCTCTTTCAGAATGCATTTTCGCAATTGATAGTTCATACAGAGGAAATCATAATTTATATAGGTAAATATTTAACCTGTTGGAATTTTGCCATATATTGACTTAAATGGTTAGATATTAAAAGATGAGAAATAAGCTGTAACACCATTTGATTGATGTTGGGTTCTATAACATCGAATAAATCTCTGTGAAATAAAATTTATTTATACCAGCAGATAATTGATGGTTACGAACATTTTCTGGCAATAAAGGGTCCGATAGGACCTACGAGGTACTGGTTTTGCATCACCAGCAAAAGATATTGTGTTCAAATGCCTGAAGAATTACCAAAACGTACAGATTTCTCCTTAAAAAAAAAAAAAAAAAAAAAAAAAAAAAAAAAAAAAAAAAAACTAATAATAATAATAAATAAATAAATAAAATAAACGATATCGCTCTTTATGACCTTCATGGTGAGTGATACGCTTTAGATACGAATAATAACGGGCCAGCTCTTTCCCACTACCGGCTTTTAACTGCATCTGTTCCAATTATTTGTTAAACACGGCAGTTTATACTCATTATTAATGACGCTGTGGTTCCTTAACGAAGACTATAAACCCGCACTCTTTGTTTTTGAAACAATGAGTGTGCTGGGAGACTAGGTGCTACTGTTCTCTTCTGCAAATTTAGATTAATGTTTCCGTAGAACGCCTTCCACGTTCCAGTTACAGCCACAATGGAGGGTGATGATATACGAGTGATTAACCGCTCTTGCGGCACAACTATCCGAGCAAAACAAAGCAATCGTTTGGTCGAATGGAGAATTTAGATGAAATACTGCTTTCTCCAAAGTTATAACCGGCATCAAAATCCATTATTCTGAATGTCTAATTGTGAAATCGGGGTCGAAGGTGTGTAAATCAATCGGTTACATACGAAAGAAAAAGTGCTTCCTATCGTAGGAATATAGAACAGAGTGTATTTCGGCAAAAAGACAAAATTCTCAGACAAGTCTTTTGTTTAGTATTGAGGACCTCGCTATATGGCTGCGTCATTGCAGATGCTGAGATTGTTAAATGAATAGTTTTGCACAACTTTTTTATCTTTTCGCGTGTTTGTTTGTTTTTATAGGTCGTAAATTAAATCTCGATCTTCATATTTATTCAGAATTTGTGATTCATTTTTTTCCACTATAAAAACTAAGATATACATTCACCCGCAATACAGAAACCTAGGTCATTTTTAGCAACAATTACTTCAATGCTCCCTACTATGTTTTGTACCTGCAAAGAAATGCAATCATTGGTCACTTTTGCTAAATGATTGCAACTTTTTTCAGCAATATGGCAAAGAAGACGTCACTTTACGCTGTGACGTAAACACAAAGCGTTTCAATCAGCAAATTTGGTTATAGGAAAAACATTCCGAATTAAATCACAAATCTTGAGATGGCTGTATACAGTGAAACTTATTCAAGGAATACAGAAATATTGTATCTTCTCTACTTGAGAGTCCGTATAATTAGACGATTGTTGATGAAAATAAAGAAGAATTAGTCAAAAAGTAAAAAGACAAGCAATGAATGACACAATAATGTAAGAAAAATCTAACCAACTTCAATATAGGTAACATTATTTCGAACAGTAGATCAAACCCAGAAGCAGGGATTGTGAGAGTACTTAGCAGGTGTCGTAAAAAAATTCTGGACCAACAAACTCCTTGCGAGGCCGTGCAGATATTCCACTCACTCGACGGTCCAAGTTATTAGGGGTTTAGGGGCGCGTCGACGACGGGGTCATTAGCAAACAGTCCAAGTTTCACCATGATGACCGAGTTGTCAGTTTGAAGGTTGCCAATCGCCCATTGATATTCGTTGATCTCTGATGATATAATTACTCCGTTTTAAACATTGTTACCTTGAAAGATCGCCGACCTACTAAAAGAATTGACGTTTATTACTCCGATTCTGTATACCCACAACTCAGATTTTAAAGATTCGCGATTCAACCACAAGCTACGATATTGAAATTTCGTTCTGGCCTCTATTCGGGAGGACGCCGGTTCGAATAGCCGTCCGGGAATCAAGATTTGGGTTGTTCACGATTTCCTCAAATCACTCCAGACGAATGCCGGGATGCTTCCTTCAAAAGGCCATAGCTGAATACCTTCCCGTTTCTTGTCCCCAGTCCCATCCCGCCTTTAATGGCCTCGACGAGGCGTAAAGCCATAAGTTAAAAAAAGTTCCATTCTTGGCCAGTTAATGGACTGTACCAGACACCTATTTGACCTTTGAACTCGTATTTCCGTAATACCCTCTTTAAAGACTAGCTTTCTGTGAATAAATCCTGAAAAGTGTCACCCAGTTTTAGAGAAATTTATTTCCAAATTAGATATTTTTAGGTCCATGGAAATGCGTTTCCACTCCACGACAATTTGACAATAAGAACCATAATCGGTATTGGCGATACTGCGGTATCTACCCAAAAAAGTCAACATTTAATATATAATCCCTTCCTTAATTTCAACCTGTTTCGGAAATTCACAAAATAGTAAGCTTTATTGTAATCGTACTTTTAAAAAATGGTCAAGTAGACAGGCTGCAACCTGCTTATTCTGTGGGGGTAACAGATGGCAGTTAATGGATGCGTCGTGCCTCTTGTTTCTTCTATACGTGCACTTGTAATTTTTTGAGATTTTTGGGTTTATTATGATGAAAACTGTACCACACTGATCGTCCAGTTTGTGTGAAAAGACTACACCAGAAGAACACGACATTTGGAAGGAGAAAATATATCAGCAGATTTGAATGCAAGCAGTCATCTGAGTGCGTGAACTGTTCTACGGTATTGCCTTTCCACAGGATGAAGGCAAGAAGATCAAGTAAACGCCAACCTTGGGCCGGATTAAGTTTCAATGGAGGATGACAGAGATTGTGGATCCATCCCATGTGTTTTGGAAACCACTTTGCCTTCAGTTATCATTTTACTACATGCTCGATATTACCTTCCCAGGTAAATCGCTCGAACAATAGTCTGAAAGAAAGCTTGACTGACGTTTAGAAAGAGTCAACGTAATTTTTCTTTATTTTATTTTCTATTTTATTTTCTTTTTTTTTTTCTTTTTTGGGCGAATAACAGGAAATAGATTTTGTAAACACGAAATACTTAATGGAAATTTACGAAAAGGTGTTTACTGGAAGGAAATGATCTGACTGGAGGTCGTGTTAAACGTAGAGAAAATAGTAATGGTTTAAGTGTAAGAACAATGGTTTCATTTTCAAAGAACCAAAAAGTCGCGTTTGGTAAAAGAGACAATATAAAAAGCTAATGTGTGTCGAAAAAGTAACAGAAAACGTGTAACAAATAGGACTTCAGTTATCATTAAATATTGTTAATTTCTCGGCCTATCATCGGGCAAGGATGCCAAAGAATCATATTGAAGAATACACGTATAGACTTGTGGGAGAAGGAGGACAAGGAATTTTCTTGCAAAAAAACACCTGCTGCTAGAACTTCATGTTTGATACTTGCTGCTTGTATTGCCAGTACACTGGACATGTTACTGCACAAACATGTCTCAGATCGTACCGAACTTAGTTTGTTCTACAGTAAATTGTATTTTTTTTTCTTTTAGTACCATCCACCGCAAGTACAAAATTCACCATGGTGATGTGATTAATACGATTGGAACTTTCCTGTTCCGATTTTTGTTTAACTGAGCTACAGCCATTTTTGTACAATGATCTGCGAGTTGTTGATAGATAATCAATTAAGTTTGCATAAAGTAAATATGTCCAACTGTTTCTTAATTATTTTATTAATGAGACGAATAATAGAATTTGTTTATAATTTTAATTTCAAATTTAAAAAACTGCTGTAATAATATTTCATGGCTCCTTATCAGCAAATGATGTCAACAAGCAGGCGATCAAACGTATTAATCTGCTTAAAGGAATGTTTTATTTTTATATTGTTGTAAAATGCTGCTGTGGCACACCACAATACTTGAATTTTGAAGCTGTGTCCATCATACATCCACGGTCCATCATGGTAGCCCTAGATAACCGTTGAAAACGGAAAATTAGAATCCCAGGGATGGTGTTCCAAGTCCGTCTCACTAGAGAACACGATATTCTAGCTTTGTGCTGGATTAAATTAACACAGCATATTTCTCACAGTTGAGATTACGCGTTCCTGACAATTATTGTTATTCTTTATCTGTGTATACGTCACCGAGGCTGGAGCAGTGCGATTTTGCAGTACTACTTGCCATTCGGGAGGACCGGGGTAAAATACGGTTGGGCCACCCTGTCTGAGGTGTTCCATGGTTTTCCTCAGTCACTCTAGGCGAATGCTGGGATGGTTCCCTACAAGGCCACGGCCGACCTTCCATTCCCCCCCTCCTGCCGGCCTGGGTAGCGTAGGGCCTAGAGCACTAGCTCCGAGAGCCGAAGGTCGCCGGTTCGAATCCGGCCGGGGGCATGGATGTTTAAGTGTTGTGTGTCTGTGTGAATGTCCTGTCCGTCCTGTGGTGTCTATACTTGGGAATTAAAAACGTACTGGGGAACCTAATTCACTGGATGATATATCATAAACACATCAAGCTGGCTGAATGTCTTAGTTGCCGAAAGCAAAAAAAAAATCCCCCCCTCCCTCCCCGTAGTGTAGTAGGCTGAAAAGGATCTCCGTGATCCTCCAGCAGCCCGCCTCCCAGCCTTCAGCTGGGAAGAATGAAATCGTTAAATAAAAAATAAAAAATAAAAATATGATACTTTAAATACATGTACTATGAAGTATGCAGATAATCAGATACTATAAGGCCTGCGGATACTGTTGATTAAGCAAATAGACACGTTTCCCAGGACAGGTAAATTAATTCCTTAATAATGCTCATGACGACAATTGTTCCCTGAGGCGGTTGTCGTAAATAGATTTCCGTCCCGTGGATCCAGTCGGCAGGAAATTAGTTAGAGACTTGGACGCACTACCAGCCGTTAAGGTTCCTTTTTGTCTCGACTGCAGCGCTCCCGGCGGAACACCTCGGCGTTATTGTTCCGCTGGGTGTTTTTCTCTGCGCCATTTTGTTCTTTCTTATCTACCTCGTTTCGCCTCACACCTTCCAGTTTCTTGTTTCCAGAGGAGCCTCCTATCTCTGCACATCGACTGCAAGGAGCTTGCGGCCATTGCAGTGAAACGCTTTCGAATCAATGCTGCTGCCTGAACAAAATCCTATACAATCAGTGGCATGCAGATAGTTAAATACAGGGTCCGGCAATAAAACCTCCCTCATTTTAATATGTTGTCACATAAAAACTAAATATGATAGAGAATAATTACTTTTATTTATGAAAAATACAGACTTTGCCATTTTTAATTATTTGGTTTTTAAAAATTATATCTGCTAAATGACGTCCTACATTGTTGACACATTGACAAAGTCTATCCCGAAAGTTCTCCATACATTTTCGTGTAATTTCTCTTGGAACGGCTACCAATTCTTGGGTAATGGCCTCTTTAAGTGCTTGCAGTGTTGTGGGACCATGTTTGTACACTAGAGGCTTCAAGTATCCTTAAAGATTGGTGAATGTTGCATAGACACACTCACACGCGCCAAATTTCCGGCGTTGTTGCAGTCCGAGGACGGCCTGTAGGTTTTCTTTTTAGTGCTGAACCTGTCTTTCTAATGTTTGAAACCCACAGTTGAATAGTTTTCTATCCAGGACACGATCATGTAGGCCAAGTTCAGATCGTTTCCGAAAATCTCAGAACAACTGCTACGAATAAATTCGTCCACAGCAAAACGCACGATTCTCAACCTAGCCAGGCTATGGCGCACACTTGAAAAATGGCAGGTACACCTCTTAAAACAAGACACACTCCACATCAGTATCCTCACTACAACCCGCACGCCGGCTACGTGAAATGTGGGAGGTTTATTGCCGGACCCTGTATTTCCATAAGATTTTTACTTCATTATTAGTATTTCCCTCGTCCTTGATATAGAAGTTTGGGATCTCCAAGATGCTGTTATCCACTATTTTTAGTATGAAGTTAGAATCCGTTGGTTTTGGAGCGTCCATAAACAACGTAGCTCCATTTTTGGACTCCCGTGAAGCCCCCCCCACTCCCCCCACCCCCCGTAGCCTGACGTGGCTTTTGCTTCTACAAACCCCTCCCCCATCCCCTCGCAAGACACGTAGCTTTTTCCCTATTCATTCTAGAAGATATTCTGTACTGTTTTCTCTTGTCAGACTATAGTAAATTACATACAGAGGTAACTGAATGACATAAATAAATATTCACGTGCTGTTGTGTATCTGTACCTTATATTAACTGTGACCAATAATAGTCTATGAATGAAAAGCTACGTGGATTGGCTAGGAACTTCCCCCCCCCCTCCCTCACGTAGCTGAGGCGTACCTTTCTACCTAACCCCTTCCCTCTCCCCCCTAGACTGAGCCACGCTGGTAAGAAGAATAAATATTCAACTCCCCTTAAAGTTTTCAACTATCTTGTTTTTTAATTCTTGCTATCGTTTTTAATACGCTACTTTGGACGTTTTTTAATATATTTTTGGCTCACGATTAAAAGAATCTCAAAGTAAGCGGAATTCGTTCAGCAGTGGCATCTGTAAGAAAGCTCGCATTGATCTGCTGCGTTAGAAGTAGTGGAGAGTGTGAGGTAGTGTATCTCACCGAGCTTATGAACAGAGTGAATGCGGATATTATAGTTAATTAGTAAGTATAATATTATTTAATGTGTGTTCATTTTAAAGAGGATAAGTCGAACAGCTGGAAGAAATACGAAATGTATGCGGATGCTTTGGCCAGAGATAGCAACCAGGAGTAAAATAAAGGGCACTTGAGAGCTTCAGTAGGTACAGTATGAGTATAGGCTTGAATACGGTAGGAATTAGAGCTGTAGTAAACCGAATGTATTCGTTACACAGAACGAATACATTCGAAGTACAGAAACGTTACTCACAAATTCTTTCTTTACTCGCGTCTGTCGTATGGATGTCAGTTTGATTCGATAAACGAACAAATATGATGCATCATGACGGAACCGGAATGACAATTAACATCTGAACATCGAGCGTGGCGTAATTCTGAAAATTTTGATCTGGATTCTTTTTTTTGTAAAGAAAAATGTGTAAGTACAAACATGTTGCACGTATTTTATTTTACATTATTTAGTATTAAGTGTTGATATTTTAACGAGGTAAGTAATTTTGACCACATAAAGAGTTATTTTGTAGTTTTATTTTTCTTTACGGATAATAATTTTTGAAAGAAAATTTGGATAGATAATGTATTATTGTTTTTAATTGATCATACATCAGTGAGATTGTATTGAATTCAAAACTTTATGATATTCGTTTATTCTAAAATGCCGTAGTCTAATTTCTATATTACACAGTCCAGTCACATTAATGTGACCACCTCTCAAAAACCAGTATAACAACCTTTGGCAGAACGGATCGCTGTGAGGCGTGCAGGAAGATAGTCAATTAGGTTTCTGAAGGTGTTCACTGGGATGTTGAGCCATGCCGACTTCAGTGCCGTGGCCAGCTGCGCTAGATTGCGCGGTTGAGGATCCATGGCGCGAACAACCCGATCGAGGTGGTCCCACAGATTCTCGATTGGGTTTAAATCCGGTGAGTTTGCTGGCCAGGGGAGTAAGGTAAACTCATCCTGGTGCTCTTTAAACCACTTACATACACTGCGAGCTGCATGACACCTCGCATTGTCCTGCTGGTAGATGCCATCATTCTGAGGAAAAATTATTCTCATGTAGGGGTGGATATGGTCCGCAAGGACAGATATGTACTTGTGCTGATCCATCGTGCCTTCCACAATGATGAGTTCACCCAGTGAATGCCAGGAAAACATTCCCCAGACCATAATGCTCTCTCCTCCACCCTGGGTGTTTGCCTTCAGACGTTTCACGCCGTATGTGCCAACGTCCATCTGTCCGATGGAGCATAAAACGTGATTCATCGGTAAAAGCCACCTGTCGCCATTCTTTGGACGTGCAGTTGCTGTACTGGCGTGCAAATTCCAGCCTTCGTCGCCGATGAACAACAGTTAGCGTAGGTGCATTAACTAGGCGTCTGCTGTGGAGGCCCATGCACAGCAACGTTCGCTGAACCGTTGTTGAGGATACACTCTTGGTAATCCCTTGGTTCATCTGGGCGGTCAGTTGCTCAACAGTTGAAGGTCTATTTACCGGAACGCATCTCCGTAGCCTTCGTTCGGCTCTGTCATCTATCGCCCGTGGTGCACCACATATTCCACGCCGCTGATTTTGAATAGTGCCATTTTGCCATGCACGGTATACTTTTACCACGGCGACACGTGAACAGTTCACAAAATTAGCCGTTTCCGAAATGATTCCACCCTTGGTCCTAAAGCCAATAATCATGTCCTCTTGGACGTCAGATAAATCGCTACGTTTCTGCATTACGCCAACGATTGAAATGCTTTCCGATGCCCTAGGACATCCTTTATATACACTCCACTGTATTGTGCTGCCACCTGCCTTCTGTGATTGGTTATCTCACGTTGACGTCGAAAGAAGGTGGTGGTCACATTAATGTGACTGGACTGTGTATTTTACCGTTCAAATTTTACCTAAACTTGCTATACTAAATGAACAATTTACTTAAACTTTACAGATAACAAATGAAGTCATCCAGTAACCCCTACACCGATTGACTCGATACGATGCTTCATATTAATATTCGACTACATCAAAAGTAACGAGTAATGAAATGATACGATAGTAACGATGTAATGACGTACGCGGCGCGGCTCGATACAATCCTTTATGCTAGCACTCGCTTCTACCAAAAGTAACGAGTAAACTATTTGATAGTAACGAGTAGTGATTGGTTTTAATAACGAATACATACGGGTACACAGTTTCTCGTTGCTTTTAAACCACTAGTCGGAATACAGTATATAACTAGTTGATAAGGCAAGAAGAGAGCTAGCAAAAATATCGGATTGATTATGAGAGATATGTAAGGGACTAGTATTTAGAAGAAAATATTGTGCTAGTATGGACGTGAAAAGATGTTCAACTTAATATTGTATTAAAGTATGGACATAGAATGAGTGTATGTATAGCAAGGTAATATACACTACTTTTTGTGAAAATTGTAACAGCCAGAATGAATGGTCTGATTCTCTCCAAAATAGGAGGATGTGCAGAACATGGAACCATAGTAAATGATTAAAATTGCAGCGAGATGACGTGCACGTAGGTCCAGCAGCGCTCTCTTTTGTGTGACTGGACAGGTAAATGTTACGCCACGCTTCAGTAGGTTCAGAATCGTCATACGAAGTAAAAACTTGCAAGTTCATGTCGCTATGCCCCGTTGACTTCAAAGGACCCAGTATGAGCATTTGAGTGAGTTCGAACGTGGCAGAGTGATTGGTCTCCGGAAAACGGATTTTTCACGTCGTATCATTGCAGATTGTACGTGGCACGCTGCTACGACAGAGACACGTGTTTGAAACCAAAGGGTCGTACATGCTTCAGATGTTTGAGGATCGGAAACTACGCAGAAGTCAAATAGAGATGCGTCTGAAGCGATGTCGAATACAAAGCCACAGACTGCCCGCGTCCAAAACAAGACGCAATCTGTTGTAATTGCAACGGTGCTCACGCCGCTTGGTATAAGGGTTGCCCTGCAATAAGCACACGGAAAAATAACAACAATAAGAGCAAAAGAAATGGCCACTTCATGCTGCCCGCTCTGGCCAGTCAAGACAAATGTGATCTGGCTATACCTACCAAATCCAAGCAACTCGCAACGTAACAGATAGCCAAGATCAACGAGCATCTCTGCTGACATAGGCTGAAGAACATCACCCCTCGGCTTGTCAACCTTCAAAGCATCCGACTGCCAGAAACATCGAGAACAAAAGCTCCCAGACTCGGAAGTACTTTCACTCCTCTGTCCGTCGTTCGCAGCACTGCAACACAAAAAATAAGCTACAAATTTCTACAACTGCTACTCCATCTTTATAATGTGGAAGCCAGACAACTAGCAGACAGCAATCAACCCGTCAGCAGAGACAAAATCGTTGCTTCGATCAGTAAAGTCCAGATCACTCGCCAGCGGCCCAGTTTGCTACGATAATAGAACTACTGACCAAGCACACCGCGACTCTTACAACCCGGCAATGATAAAACGCTCAAACGACGAAGCTGACCATTTCTTTGGTACCAACCGACTAATTAAGCTACCCAGGAAAAATACTTTGCTTTAAATGAGCCAAAAATTATAATCAAAATCCGTACCTGGCAAGTCCAATTATGACAACCCCTCTTTTTGACAATCAGTAATTGAATTGGAGATGCGCAACAGCGCAAGAACTTTCCACAACTATGGGACCAGTGCAATCCCAGAAGATTGTGCCGCGGTATAGGGTCGCACGCATTCATGAGCAGGTGCTGTCACACATAACTGATTCATAGCGAGAGATGGCCGCTTATTGTCCTCATGGCTGCAATATAGAGTACAGCTTCGTCCACGCTATTGGTTCGATCTTAGAGCACTGCAACCGGGAATGGACATACCGACGCCGTTCACTGAAGGCTGGACTGGTGGCACGCATACCATTGGGTCAGCTACCATTAACCAGAAACCACAACGCCTCAAACTACGAAGGGCACTTGAACGCCGTCAGTGGTGTGCTGAGTTGGAAAATGTCGTCTTCTCGGACGAGTCCCGGTTCGGCATGTCCTACAGAGATGGCCGCATATGTGTTAGACACTACCATTTTGAACGCATTCGGCAGAAGACATTATTATTATTATTATTATTACTCCGCGATTCACTAAAAGTGTGTGGCGGAGGGTGCATTGCACCTATCGAAAAGGGTTATGGTTTGGAAGGGTTATAAGGGATATGGCAGGAGGCGCCCATGGGCTATTGTGAGGAACCATCCCCGCATTCGCGTGGAGTGATCTGGGAAAACCATGGAAAACCCAGATCAGGATGGCTGGAGTGCTTTATCGAAAGCTACTCCTGTCGGATTTTAAGTTTACTCGCCCGGTAAATCCTTTCTATTCCATTCCCTAATCGCTCGTGGGAAAAATGAGTACAGAAATGAATCGGTTCTGGCCCTGATTTCTCTTATCTTGTTTTCATGGTCATTTCGAGATATGAATGTTGCTGGTAGCAATATTTGCTGACTGTCATTCCGAAATACATCTGTCTTGAATTTTTCAATTAGCTTCCGTCGAGAGCAACGCCTTCGGTGTTCCAGGTCTTCCCAACCTAACTCCTTCAACATCGCACTTACGCTTTCCCTCCAACTATATATACCTGTCACGAATCGGGCGGCTCTTCTTTGGACCTTCTCTAAAGCCTCCATTAACCCCTTTTGATGGGGACCCCATACAGAACAACAATACTCTAAGTGAGGACGTACTAGTGACTTGTATACAATCGATTTAACTTCCTGAGTGCATTGATTTAAATTACGACCTAGAAATCGGAGCATACGATTTGCTTTTCCCATTACATTCTCGATATGCTCATTCCACGACAAATTATTACGAATTGTTAGCCCTAGGTATTTAGCGGAATTTACCGTTCTAAGGACAGTGCCATTAATCGTATATTCATAGTTAAATGGTGTCACCTTTTTACTTACACGCATGACTTGGCATTTTTTACCGTTTAACTCCAACTGCCAATCTTTACACCACGCAATTATTTTCATAATATCGTCTTGTAACAAAGCGCAGTCGTCCTGGGTTTTGATTTCGCGATAAATTATAGCATCATCGGCAAATAATCTTTTCATCCACCCTATTATGTCGCATAGATCATTGATGTATATGAGTGCCTTAGCAGACAAACGCCAAGTATCATGGTATGGGGCAACGATAGAGAGATTTTAGAACCCTATGCACTGCCCCTCGTATGGGAAACTCTACATGCCATATTTCAGCAGGACAATGCACGGTCACACGTGGCGAGATATGTTCAAGCTTTCCTCGAATAACGACGGGTACCATTGCTTCCCTGGCCACCACGTTCGCCTGACATGTCATCCATCCAACATATCAGGGATATAGCTGGTCGCCAACTACTTCATTCTGGTTCTCCTGAACTACTGTCAATGCTTTGTGGGTGCATCTACAAACAGCATCGTAGTGTGTTCCCCAGCAGCAAATCCAGGTTTATTTGACATCTTGCCACGATGTTGAGAGGCTCTGATTGTGGTACATTGCAGTATCATACCGTAATGAATTCTCACTGTCAAAGAGCATGTACCATCGTGTTTTTTTATGGCTTTACGCCTCGTCGATGGCTAAGGTCATTAGAGGCGGGATGGGACTGAGGACAAGGAACGAGAAGGAATTCGGCCATGGCATTTTTGAAGGAAGCATCCCGGCATTGGCCTGGAGTGATTTGGAGACACCATTGAACCCAAATCTGAATGCCCGGACGGGGATTCGAACCCGCGCCCTCCCGAATGGGAAGCCAGAACGTTAACCGTTCACCCACCATCCTCGGTACCATCATGTCCCTAATTTGAGTAATGAATTTCATTCTAATCAGATGTCAAAACTGCACTCTTCACAAACGGGATAATACTACACACATTAGCAACGAGTCTTCACGGCTCGCTGATTCCAAGGCTCAATTCTCTCAATTCTCTCAGACGGCAATAAGTCATCTCTGAGATGTAAAGTGAAATTGACTTTCTTCTTCTCTCCCTATTTTAGAGTGAGTTTTTATCGGAAAGGACTGTACGGCAACTTGCTGCTAGACTAATGTTTCTGATCTCCATCTACATATATACTCTGTAATTCACAAATATTGGGGGTGGCAGAGGGTGCTAAGCACCAATCCTAATTCTGTGCATTCCAATCCCGAACAGAACGAGGAAAGAAAGAATACATAAAAATATCAGTACGGCATCTTATTTCTCTAATCTTATCCCTCCTATCATTGCGACCTAAATAGTTTCGTGGAAGAAGTATTTCATTGCACTCGTAAACTAAGATTTTCTCATATTCTCCAACAAGTTAAAACGAAGACAACGTCGTCTGTCCATCAAACAATCCCAGCCCAACCCGCAAATCAGCTCTGTGACACTTGCGTAAGGCCTGTAACTAGCAGTCACGAATCGCGCGGCTCTCCTCTGTACTTTCTCTAACGTGTCAATCAATCCCTTTTGATACGGATCCCAAATTCCACAACAGTAATACAACTGCGGACGCACTAGTGTTTTGTACGCTATTCCCTTTGTATGAGCATTACAACCCTCTCAAAATACGACCTATGAGTCGTAGTTTAGAATTAGCTTTGCCTACGACGGCTCTTATGTGCAAGTCCCATTTCATGTTGCTTTGTACTGTAACGCCTAGATACTTCAGGCAATCCACCGTGTCAACAACTGAATTGTTAACTTCGTGAGCAACCGGGGTCTTTTTATTACTTATTTGCATTGCCTTGCACTTTTTGCAGTTAAGTGTAAGCTACCATTTGCTGCACCATTCCGAAATAACATCCAGATCGCGCTGAATTTCTAAGCAATCGTCAGAGCACCTTACTTCCCTATAGATAAGTGCATCATCAGTAAAGAATCGCATCCTGCAATTATCGTTGTCACTAAGATCATTTATAAAAATTAAGGAAAGAAGTGATCCTATTACATTTCCTTGAGGAACGCCCGAAGTAACATTTAGATTAGAAGAGGCTTCCCCGTCAACAACAACATACTGTGACCAACCAGTTTGAAAATCGCGTATCCATTCCAAAATCTGATCCGATATTCCGTTTGCTCGAATCTTCGCTAAAAGTAGGTTGTGTGGAACAGTTAAATGCACTCTGAAAATCCAAGAAAATTGCATCTACTAGTGAACCTGCATCGATAACTTTCATTGCGTCATGCAAAAATAGGGCCAGTTGCGTTTCACATGATCTGCTCTTCCGAAATCCATATTGGTTTGCTGTAAGTAACTCGTTTTCATAGAGCGTATGACATGCCCCAGAATTCTACTGCAAACAGATGTTAGAGATATGGGTGATAATTCCTACTATCTCTCCGATCTCCTTTCTTCAAAATAGGAATCACCTGCGCTATTTTCTAGTCAGAAGGTACTTTTATCTCTTCTAAAGATTTACGAAATGTATCTGACACAAAAGGTTCCATTTCTGCCGCGTATTCCGAAAATACTCCTACTGGTATACCATCGGGATCGGGCGCTTTCCCCCACTTCAGGAGCTTTAATCGCTTTATAATACCTACTCTATCAATTTGCACTGGAGCAATCTCAAATTATACACGCTGTGGAAAAGCGGAAATGTTTTCCATGTTTTCGTCGGTGAAAGAATTTTTAATCTCGGTGTTAAATACGGTAGCCTTGTAGCGGCTGTCATCAACTTTACGACCGTCTTGTAGTAGAAGTGGCATATTGTTGTCACTACCACTAACTTTTTTTACATACGACCATAATTTATTTGGGTTTTCGTTGAGGCTCTTGGAAAGTGAATTGCAACGAAAGTCATTAAAGGCCTCGCGCATCGCATTCTTAACATGTTCTCTTGTCTCACCTAACTTATCTAAATCACTCTTGTTCATCGTCCTTATTGAGCGTCCATATATCTTTCTTTGCTTTTTAAGTAACCTTTTAACTTCACGTGTATACCATGGGGGATCGTTCCCATCCCTGATAGTCCTTTTCGGTATATGTAAGTCCATACATTCCCTCACTATACGTATGAATCGAAGCCACATCTCTTCAACCGAGCCTCTTGCTTCTATAAAGGTATGGTATTTATCCATCAAAAATGTTCTTAAACTCTCCTTTGGGCCTTTTCGAACCTGTAAAAGATCTTTTCTTTTTTTGAGCGCGGCTGTTAATTTTACTGTAGCAATTACAGCTTATGATCGCTTATTCCCGTGGTGGTAGAAATGTCAGAGAATAATTCAGGCCCATTTGTAACGAGAATATCTAAAATGTTTTCGTTATCGTTGTGGCACCGCTTTGCTTCAGTGGCGAGCTGCTCAAAATGATGATCTGAGAAAAGTTCAAGAACAATTTCACAGGATGTTTTATCCCTGCCGCAAGTAACATGGACGGAGTTAATCCAGTCGATGTATGGAAAGTTGAAGTCACATCCTAGTATTATTGCATGATCCGGAAATTGACGTGCTATATTACTTACATTATTCCATACAACGTAAACTTTAAACCAATATTTAAACGATGTAAAACTATTACAAGATTTCAATAATCGAAATTATTGATAGGGGATAATCCTCTAGCAATACTTCTCATTCACATCGAAGAATGCCGATGGCAAACCACCTACCAGGACGTTGCCTAGGGTTACTTGTCAAACTGTGATGAGTCACGAGATGTTAATGCCCTGGAATCCCGTATTTATGCTCTCATTAATTTAGTCATCAAGTTTGCGTGTTCCAGCTCTTCTTAAACAGGTTTCTCGTACACGAAAGCCCAACTAACAACGTAATAATTCACCGGAAATGTCACTCATATTTTTTTAGTTAAAAGACGACGGGCTGGTTTTATTACACCTTTAAGACTGAATATTCTGTGTAATTTCTTAAAGAATTCTTGTTTAAAAATAATAATTTCTTTTAAGGTTATAAATCACAAAGCAAAAAGCACTTTCATTTAAGTATAATTCAAAAACTTGTACGTATACTATCGTACAATTTTGCTGTTATAATTCAGTTTTGATATTTTGAACTTACAATAAACTTAGCATTGAATATATAGGAACTGTAAGCCAATTGTATTTTGAGTAAGGATTCAAGAGTTATCGTTCTTAGAAAATTCTTTCATATGGAAAAACCGGTAGACAGAGAAACAGTTAAAACGTGTCGAAACTGGCAGAAACGTATAGATTTTATGATACGTACCGAGCGTGGTGGTCTATGGCATCGCATTCGGGAGTACGCTTGTTCGAATCTCGGTCCGGACATCCAGATTTCGGTTTTCAATAGTTTCTCGAAATCACTCCAATGCTGGGATGGTTCCTTCAAAAGGCTATTGTCGAATTTCTTCTCGTCCATTGCCTCCAGTCCTTCCCCCAAAGCTACATTTAACGTTAAATTTTATTTTCCGTAGGTGTTCTGTAAAAATAGAAAAAATATTGGTCCTAATACGAATCCTTCATAGATGCTGCACAAATTATTTTCTACCTGCTGAGCTATTCTGAACGAAAAACTCCTGTATATTTCTTTTCCTTTACCGGACTGTCTTCTGATGAATCGCCCCAATCCGCATTGACAAATTAGCGTCACGGAACCAACTGACTTACGAGCTCTCTTGTAAGCTGATATGCTTAGGGCCAGGCGGGCGATTGCCGTGATTTACGGAGCTGCTTGTTAAAGCTCCACACGCAGTGCTTACGAGAAATCAGCAGGGAATAACATAATAAGGAACTGCACGATCCGAAGATCACGCGAACACTGGATGAAGGAACTATAAGATGACGGTACATATCTATTTAAGGATCTTCAAGGTATATTTAAAGAAAATAACACTATTTGGCTTCATGTACAAATACTGTCACGTATAGTGGCTGAGGCTATTAAACGATTTCCCTAGATCGTCAATTTGAATGCTGCAATGTTCTAGATCTTCTTAATTAAAATAGAAAGTATATATAGGAATAATACAACTGGGAGTAACTTTGAGGATGAAGATAGGGACGTGTGGGCAATGTGTAGTATTTAAGGGGTTTTTTATTTTTTTTTTTATTTTGCCAGCCTCGGTAGCGTCGGCTAATGTACTGGCCTCGCTTGCCGAACGTCACCAGTTCGAGTCCGGCCGAGGGCATGGGTGTTTAAGTGTTGTGTGTCTGTGTGAATTTCCTGTCCGTCCTGTGGTGTTCATGCTTAGAACCTGCAATATATACATATATATATATAGGATGACTGATATACTGGAAGCTATGATGTTTGACTGTATGGCCTCAATTGCCGAATGCCATTACATTTTTTTTTTTTTTTAAATAAAGGGTCTTTCCTAGTAAAACAGATCGATTTATCGAGAAAAAGTACGAAACTTCACTGCCGGAATCCTGTTCATGAATTCCCTAAATTATAGCCAATAATAAAAAAATAAACTCTTTCTTACGCAATCCTCTAATAAATCACTTTACGGTACCCCATCTTTCCTGTCTGCAAGATGATGTTTGATTGTGGATTCTAGTCATCCTAACAAAGTAGATTAACATGAACTCACCAACATCCTATGCGCCAAGAGCCGATTTTCCACGTACCTGACTGATGATCGGATCTCATCGAAACACCGTTAGTAAAGGAAATATTCATTTTTCTCACGAACTGTTCTTCTTTCGCGATTCAATAATAGTAATTACTAAAAATAATGAATAATCAAATTTTGACTCTTTTATCCTTAAAGTATACTGCCGGTGTTGCTTCATTCGGTACGCAAAAGACATTCGTGAAGGAAGCTAGCTAAGGAAAGTAGCAAAATTCGGAACCGCTCCCAAGTCAGACCTCCACCTCATTTCACATGGATGATGCTGCATTCTGGCGGCATATATTTCAACATGTAGATATCGTAAGAATGTTTTTTGAGGTTTGCAGGGTTGAACATAGACAAGTAACCTACCAGTTACTCTATGTGTGCTTGCTTTCAGTAAGGCTGGCGTTGCATTGTAAAAGATCTTTGTCAAAGATATTTTATAAAATATTTTACACTGTGATGGGACATATTTTATAAAAGATTTCTTTTATAAAATGTAAAGATTTCACCCTCCTGTCAAAGTAAACAAAGAAAAGTTAGAGAAGCAAAGTTACCGAAGTTTGTTGGGACTGTAGAATCAACGAAAATCTTGATTCCTGAGTTTGAACAGAAGGAAATGTACAATCAGAAACATGTGAACTACTAGGACAGGAATAAAAAGGCTGGACACTTACGCAAAGATTGCAAAGTAATTAGCTCTATGAAAGAAGGCAGTACAGTCGATGTCATGATAAAGAAAATTAATGGATTAAGACACTAGTACTTGACAGGTTTCTGGAATAATACCAGAGGGAATGCGCTGAACAATGCTGGTGCTATGCTACAGATTGGTGGAGATCCACCACCAGCAATTGAGTTAAACCCATTGCACATATACCGTAAAAATAGACACCCTATAGTATATATCATTAGGTTCAGGGTAATATTTCTGATATATAATTTTTTAAATATTGTGGTAAGGATTTATTTAACCTATACTGCAGCTTCATACGTAATTTTTATAATATGCCATGTCCTTGCATTACAGCTCTTTCACTAAACTTTGATGAATCCCTTTCATATCAAGTCTTACAATCCACGGTCTAAACCAAATATGTTTATTTATCTTCTCTTTCTTCAACAAAATATATACTGTGACAGTTGCACTTACTGCGACTACACACGCATAAGGAAAATTTTATGTAGTGTAATGGGCCTGATTAAACATCATAAAATATCGTTGATAAAATAAATACGATAAAATCTTTTATAAAAGATCTTTGACAGTGTAACGCTGGCGTAAGGTTTTACACAGGTACACGTTTCGACGTTTGTACAATGTTCCAAAGTAAGAAAGCAACAGTGTGATCACTGCAGTGTCTTTGGCAGATCCTATTCTGTCTCACTTTAATATCCATCCAACGTTCTTATTATCTGCCTGAGACTTCGAAGTCATAGATGCCCTAAGAAGGACCCGTCCGCGTTCCCTCAGTCAGACTCCCCACGATTCATATGAATATTTCGTCATTTTCTTATAGTGAGATTAAATACTATTTCAGATGGCTAAAACGAATAGAAACCTTGGAAAAAAGCTGGTTATTTTTGTCGTTAGTGGAAGAACTTAGTACCATAGAAAGTTATCACCACTTTCTTACAAAGGGAACTTACGGCCTCGGAAATTCATGTCAGGATGAGATTTTCCAAGTTAGTTGCATATCTTAAGGGTGTCCACCCAGAAAAGAAGTAAAACGTAATAGCCCCAAGATTCCGAGAAAAAGGGTTCTAAAGTTTACCGCGTAGCTCTCATACTGGTCGATTTGTACGCCATACCGGCACAAGGAAAGTGGCTGAGTATGTAGCGAATTCGCATACCATGTGGACGATCCAGGTTCGATGCTACCCTGGGTAACTTTTAATTCTCTCGGGCTTCAACACAATGACCATATGTCCAGGAATTGATTATTGCATACTTATCAGATTGATTTCCCACTTTTTTATTTCTTCTTCCTATTTGGATAAATATTCCTTCTTTTTTAACCTGTTGCATCCTTTTTTTCTTCTTGTAATGTTTGCAGATTCCACATGGGCGCGAGCCTTTGTGATATTAACAACCTTAATTTTGTAATCCAAAGAAAGATTGTCTAGCTAGCTTCTTTTTTTTTCATATTCATCCGATTAGCTATGGTCTTTGACTTCTTCAAAAGGTTCCTCGTCACAGTTTTTGTTCCCATGGACAAGTTCTTCACCAAACCGAGCGTGGTGGTGTAACGGCTAGCGTTCTGGCCTCGCATTCGGGAGGACGGCGGTTCGAATCCCCGTCCGGGCATCTAGATTTGGGTTTTCCATGGTTTCCCAAATCACTCCAGGCAAATGCCGGGATGCTACCTTCAAAAGGCAATGGCCGAATTCCTTCCCATTCCTTGCCCCCATCCTTTCCCGTCTCTAAAGACCTCGCTGTTGAGAGACGTAAAGCAGTTAAAAAAAAAAATTCTTCAACAATCACAAGTATTTTTTCAGTCAGATGTCCATAGTACCTTTGTAAATTTTTTTCAGTCATCAACAGCTTCATGAGAAATTGAAGTTAAAGATTCCGATCTAATGAAATTATTATTTTAGCATACAAGCTTTCGTAATAAACTCCAGTTCGATATTTCACGGTATAATGAATATTCAGTGATTTATCTGCTTCTGATACTTTCTCGATTTCTTCATTAACAGACATTTTCAATTCACAACATTGTAAACATTCGGATAATGTTTCACCGTAAAGAATGCTCGATTCTATGCGAAAGTGAAGAATGAGATATTATCTTGAATTCACATTTTAAATAGCTGTAACAGCCATTTCATAAATAAGAAAATTAATTATGATATAACTAACAATATTTAGGTAATAAACTTTATTTAAAAGTTGCTATACTTTTTTAAAAAAGTTACCCGGAATACCCGCGGAGCAGGTCGCTGCCATAGCCTAAAAATCGATCAGTATACAAGCCACGCGTAAAACTTTAGATCCCTTTTTCTCGGAATCTTCTGGCTAGTGCGCTTTACTACTTTTACTAGGTGGACATCCTTAAGTTCCTGCAAAGTTTTATCCCGAATTGAATTTCCGAGACTGCAAGGTACACTTGTTAGATGATAACTTATCAAATATTACGAATGTCAAATAAGATAATTTATACCACATGGTAATATATTAAAATAAAACTTTTTCATAGTATTTTTAATTTTGATTTACTATTCCCATAATTTTGTGTATATTCTTAAAAGGGGTCCGACCTTGGATACCTTTGACTTTTAACTGTTTTTACATCTTTTACTCAAAATGAATTTGAAGACTAAGGTAAGATATTTACTAACTTCTATCGTGCAGTATGTTTGAAAACATACCAAAGAATGCATTCTATAAAAATTCAAGCAAAAGTAACTCAAATTAAAGACGAAACAGATTTTTTAAAAAACAAAAAAAATAAAATTGAGGTCCGAATTTGCTCCCTTTTCTGTAGATGTCTTGCCACCCTTCCTTTAACGAATTAATGAAACTCTCTATGAAAGCAATCAAATGAAATCGACACACTATGGATAGAGTAGTGATCGCCTTGTGAGAGAGAGGCGCTGAGTCTAAGTGTCTCTCTTTTTGACTGATGTTGTCCCAGCTAATGGCGCTCACTCTCCCAGAATAGAAAGCCTGCTTGGCTCTCTTCTCCGTGTGTGGCCTGTCCCGTTCTGCGTGTGGTCCTTGGTTCGAGTCCAACACAAACAGCTCGGTGGGCCACTGATAGACCGGAATAGAACCGGTTAACAGGAAACAGCAACACGTGTCCCATCCTTCAGGTAGCATGGCATCAATACACTTCTAGGACGCAGGGGTTGGGTGGAACAGTCAACTATACTAAACAAATCTCTCGAAAGAGATTTCTCTGAAATGTTGAAGTGTAGCTCCACGGCTTTTTCATGACAACAATGGAGGCTTTCATTTGTTTTCAAAACGTTTGAATGAGGTTAGGTAATCGCAGCGGTGTTTATTTGTAGTAACAAAGAAAGCTAACACACAAAACCAACATATCGCCTGCAGAGCAGTATTTGATGTTTCTGTCTACTCATCTCTCTCTCTCTCTCTCTCTTTTTTTTTTTTTTTTTTTTTTTTTTTTTTTTTTTTTGCAACACAATGAAGATTTTTTTCTTTTAAGTATCCATTATCTTTGTTAACGTTTCTCGTAAAACAGATCTTATTCACAATCTGCGTCTGTCCACTTTCATAAACATTGTATCCAACAAGTATTTATTCATATCATTGCGTTAAATTCAAATTGCTTGAAAGAAATTACAACGCTATTTTTTCCTTTCGCTGACGTGAGAGTACGTTTATCAGAATTTATCTGAATTATTTACGGGCTACAGGGTGTGGGTTTTATTACGACAGCATTTTTTAGTGAGTGTTGTTGGTTGATCCGGTTGCGATCAATAATAATCCGAAAGAACCATGGTTCTGGGTGCGAGTATGGTACAATCCAAAATTCGTACCATTTCTTTCTACTTTCGAAATACCCAACAATGTGCATGCTAATGATCTATTCCTTGCAAACGAAACAGTCGTACTGAGCATGGTGGGTGAGCGGTTACGCTCTGGCCTCGCATTTGGGAGGACGGCGGTTCGAAGCCACGTCCAGGCATCCAGATATGGGTTTTCCATGGTTTTCCCAAATCTCTCCAGGCGAATCCCTGGATGCTTCCTTCAAAAGGCCATGGCCGAATTCCTACCCGTTCGCTGTACCCAGTCCAATTTTTTATTTATTTATTGCTTTACACTTCGTTGACATCGAGGTCATTAGAGGTGGGATGGGACGAGGGGTAAGGAACGGGAAGGAATTCGGCAATGGCCTTTTGAAGGAAGCATCCCGGCATTCGCCTGTAGTGATTTGGGGAAACCATGGTAATCCCAAATCTGGATATCCGGACAGGGATACGATCCGCCGTCCTCCAGAATGCGTGGCAGAGCTGGCTCAAAAAATTTAGCCCAATAATTTCCCTAGAATGAACTAGCTTTCTTAGGTATCATTAACGCTCAGAAAATAATTTATGAACTCTGAATTTACTACCGAAAGAAGTACCAACGGGTGTAAAATAGGGGTGTTTCATTTTAATGTGAAGCATGAAAGCTGAAAAGTTTAATATAAAATGTCTAAAAATTAGCATCCATTTTTCATTGAATGCGTTTCACGATTGAACTACTGATCGCATTAGTTAATTCTCGAAATCGAAGTTCATACAGCGATTTCAGCGTCACGTGATCGGAGGAATTTATACTGATTAGCCAAAAGCATTATGATTGCCTACGTATTAGCACGTTGGTCCGCCTTTTGAACGCAATACTGCAGCGATTAAACGTGGTATGGTTTCGGCATGTCCTTTGTTGGCTTCCGGAGGTCACACACTTCCCTTAAAGCCGCGTTCCCACGACGTCTTGTAACGAAGGCGGGACGGGACGAATACTCAACACGCCTCTGCTAGCGGGGACGAGACGCAGCTACCCACTCTGTGTCGGTAAACATCACAGGCATGCGTAGTGGAGCGCCATCGGTTTGCAGCAGCAGTGCGCACCCCTTCTGTTGCTATAAAGTGCTCTGTGCCAAACGACACTAGGCAACGTGGTGGGGAGGTGGCGGCGAGGTAAGCGAGGGTTTATCTGCGGCGCGCGCTCGTCCCTACACTTTGGCTAATGAGGTCCCGTCCCGTCCCGTCTTCGATACAAGACGTCGTGGGAACCCGGCTTTAAGGCAGCGACACACGCTACGGTACATCTGGATTAAGGCACATGTCGGGCTTCCTGGCAATGAAAGAGTGGATTTTCTTGCAAAATTAACTGCACGAACAGAAAACCTAGCGGGACTTGTGATAGAAAGTGACTTACTCTCATTATTTCGCCACAAAACAACTGAGCCTGGAGTGATATGTGGCAATCCAGTGAACAACACAAGAGAAGAGACTACAGGCGGATACAGCCGCAAATACCGACAACACAATGGTTTCAGAAAAAATATGCCACATAAAAGCTGTGACTATAATATCGAGATTAAAACTCCCCACTTGGTCAATGCGACGGGGAGAGCAAGGCCGATACAAACCACCTATTCTTTGGATGCAAGAATTACAAAGAAGAAACAGACACTTCCTGGAAAGACTTAAAACATTGGGACATAAGTTATCCAGCTAATCTAGCCCACCTCCTTATTCTAGAAAATATACCGGAGGATGGTGTACTTCATAACAAGAAACAATGTAGAAAGAAACCCGGGTAGAAACCACCCTACTCTTCAATATTGCAAACATTTCTCGTTTACAGAGCACCATATGGTTATTGTTTTATTGTTAAAAATTTTAATGGAAACGCTTCATAACACATTTAACTTTTATATGTATAAAAACTATAGGATTACCAAAATCTTACTGTTTAATCTGTAATTTAATGCTTTTTTAATGTTTTAACTTTTAAAGTGCCGTTTAACTCCTCTTATAATTTTATGTCCTTAATTTTTATGTTCTTAATTCCGTATAAATTACTATTTCTGTTATATATAATTCGATAACTATGATATGATCCTATAATATTGTAGTGACCCTGTCAGCTGATCTACAAGAGCGGACAGGGTAAACTTCTACTGGAGCTGAATATTCGTCATAGGTCCCTACTGCAACACCTGGCAGGTTTAATGGTTCAGTGCCTTCAGATATTAATATAGTAGTGGAGGTTAAATTCTTGTAAACGGCAATTACATATTTACACATTTATTTATATGAACAATGACTGGTGACATACGTGGAAATTTACAGTGTTTAATTGCCTTTGAAACAAACTCCTCATACGTTTAACTTCATCATTAGAGATAGGGCCAAGGACAAGGCGAGCATATGACTGATGGGCGCCTCGCAGCCCAAACTAAGTGGTGTATTGATAATATCTCTACCCAAGAGTTTGATCACCTAATTCTCCACACCCTGCTATCGCAGTAGAGCCCACCTTTCTATTAGACGTCTGGCATCATCTTTTCTGCGACTGGCGCCGCTGGTACCGACACCTGGCGCCTTCAGTGCCGACGCCTCCCGGCTGCCGCGTCGATGTCGTATGTTGGAACAGTCAGACAGACAGCTGTCCCCAGGATTTAAATAGAATCTCCGCTTCCTATTACCACTGCGTGGAGAGGGCAATATTCCTCGCTAACCTACTGTGTTAAGTCATTTTACCAGCTTGCAGTAGTGACTGGCGCTTGGCTACTGGTTCTGGTAGTGATAATTTTAATATTACAGCAACAAATACTTCACACATTTCCCGTCAGAATGCGAATATGAAAAATGCGAATTTAGACTCCACAAATAACAATACGAAGCAGCTAAGATAATGGTCCTAAATTGTCGGAGTATTAGAGGGGAAGTAGCAGATTTTCATGCCGCAATTGTGACTAATGATGTCGGTATAATACAAGGAACCACCGAGAGCTTTTTGACGCCATAGGTTGAATCTAGCGAAGTATTTGATCCTCATTTCATTGTTTTTCAGAATGACAGAATTGTCTCAATGGGCGGGGATGTGTTCGTGGCCGTAAACAAAACCATTAATTGCTCCGTCGTAACTGAAACGGAAAGTTTTTGCGAGTTAATATGGGTCAAGGTAAAAAATGGTAAAAATTTAAATTTCATAATTGGGTCATTTTATCGACCTCCGGATTCTGATTTGGCTAACGCGGAATACGTCAGACGCTCAATAATATTTACAAAAAATTTCAGGGACATATATTGACCGTGGGTGGTGACTTTAACCTACCGTCGGTTAAGTTGGACACATGCATGTTCAGGTTGGGTGGAAGAGATAGGGTAGTAACCGAAACGTTCCTAGAATCATTTGCTGAAAGATCTCTTGAACAGATGGCCGAGGAGCCAATGCAGTGCGACAAAGATTCCTCGTCCATTCTGGATCTTTTTCTTATTACCAATCCTGATACTTGTAGATACAGTTTGTATAGAAGAAGGTATAAATGATCACAAGGCGGTTGTGGTAACTTTAAAATCTAGTCTGAATTTGAAGCATGACAAATAAAAATTCGTATATTGCTTCGATAAGGTAAACGACGCGGGTATGGCTGACCACTTTGCGAAAAATTTTGAAACGTGAAGGGGCTAAATACAAATGTTGAGGAACTTTGGTTTAATTTAAAAGAAATAATATGGACCGGTTTAAATCAGTTTGTTCCTAAGAAGTTTATTAAGGTTAGTAAGAACTTCCCTTGGTTCTATAGGAAAGTGAAACGTTTGCTCAAGGAGGCAAAGGCGTTTACATGCCACAGTGAAGAAATAGGGGGATTCGTCTAATCGCGCTAAATTAGTCCAGTTGCGAGCGGAAGTGCGTAAGGCAACGCCTGATGAGTTCAAAGAATTCCGAGCCAGGAATTTATCCGAAGATCTTATGACTAATCCAAAAAAGTTCTGGTCATATGTCAAAGTAATAAAAGGCTCTTGTAAGGTTATGCCATCACTGATTAAGGAAAATGAGTAATTATCAGAAACTAGCGCAGAGAAAGCAGAAATTTTGAATAATACATTTAAAAAAAGCTTTCACGACAGAAAACTCACAGGAGATTCCGATATTTAACAATCGTACCTGACAGAATTATGAATGATCTCGTTCTTGATGTCGAGGGAATAACTAAACTGCTTATGAATGTAAAAATCAATAAGGCTCTAGGACCAGACGGTATTCCTACAAGATTTTACTCTAGGTACGCAAAGGAAATTGCGCCGTATTTGATGAAATTATATACCTGCCTCCTTGGATCAAGGAAAAATACCAGCCGAATGGAAGATGGCCATCGTAAGTCCAGTGTTTAAAAATCGGAATGTTAATAAGCCTCAAAATTATAGGCCGATCTCGTTAATCTTAATATTTTTTCAGGATTTTGGAACATTTTATCTATCATATCGAGAATGTAATTGGGAAAGCAAATCGTATGCTCCGATTTGTAGGTCGTAATTTAAAACAATGCACTCCGGAAGTTAAATCGATTGCATACAAGTCACTAGTGCGTCCTCACTTATAATATTGTTTTTCTGTATGCGGTTCCCCTCAAAAGGGGTTAATGGAGGCATTATAGAAGGTCCAAAGAAGAGCGGCCCGATTCGTGACAGGTATATATAGTTGGAGGGAAAGCGTAAGTGCGATGTTGAAGGAGTTAAGTTGGGAAGACCCGGAACATCGAAGGTGTTGCTCTCGACAAAGCTAATTGAAAAATTCACGACTGACTTATTTCGGAATGACAGCAAACAAATATTGCTACCAGCAACTTTCATATCTCGGAATGACCGCGAAAAAAAGATAAGAGAATTCAAGGGCAGAACCGATTCATTTCTGTACTCATTTTTCCCACGAGCGATTAGGGATGGGATAGAAAGAATTTACAGGGCTAGTAAACTAAAAATCCGACAGTAGTAGCGTTCTATAAAGCACTCCGGCCATCCTGATGTGGATTTTTCATGGTTTTCCTAGATCACTTGTCGCGGTTATGCTGGAGGTTCGGTTACAATACTTACTGTGAACCTTTAAAGCTCCGCGCTCTCACTAGGTTCTGGTTCTTTCTCTGACGGCCGCCAACCGATGTTAAGTCGGTAAATGAAACGAAAATGCACCTTCTTACTTGAAACACAAGCTTTTAATAGTTAATAAGATAATCTCGTTCCAACTCCCAACCTTCATGAAAGTTCGCTATCGGTACTTCGATCCTTTAAGATTACAGGTAATGCCTCCGATAAATTTAGACTGAATAACACGCACTCTTTTCATTCATACAACACCCTTACTAGTTCTCAGACCATACCTATGGCTCACCACGAAACAATTCATATAAAATTCTGCAAATACTTTCTTCATTACTAAAGTTCCTTCATATCACCAAAGAAATCACCTTCCACAAAATATATTCTTTATCATAATGACTGAGCGCGAACACGCGTTCTCATCGACTCGACTGACTGTTCACTTTCACGACGGACTCACCTACTCCACGGCCAACGGCAGTCTGCCCGCCCAGAAGCCTAGGCGCATCTTTTTCCCAAGTGCACCATGCTTCCGAATTTGGGGTTTACACCCCCGAGTTCACGGACCCGGCAGATGCTGACGTCACTAGACGACGACCAGTTTCAACACATGCTTTACAAGTGGGTCCTACTTCCCTAAACCCACGGACTTGGCGGATGCTGAAGTCACCAGACAACTACGCAAACGGCCAATATTTAAAACTTCTCAAATTAGCTTCCAAAGTAATGGGGAAATGCCATTAACCCGTTACACACTCCAGGCGAATGCTGGGATGGTTCCTCACAATAGCTCATGACCGCTTCCTGTCATATCCAGCATATCCCGTCCAAACCATTACCATTTCAGATAGGTGTAATGCACCCTTCCCCACACACTTTTAGTGAATCGCGGAGTAATAATAATAATAATAATAATAATAACAACTGGTGATTTGCGACGTGCTGCTGATTTGCCTGTTACTTCTCCAGGTCGTGACACTCTGCAATTTCTTAACTATTTCATGCTCGCCCGCCTTGGATAGTGACTTGAGAATTACCGGGGGTTTTAGGCAAGTGATCGACCTCGATCAATTCAATATGAACAGTGACTTGTATGTATGTGTAATGGGTATATGTAAATGTGGCCCCATATATATATATATATATATATATATATATATAAAGATACAGCAACAAGTATAATGTATCTTGACTGTATGGCCAACAGGCCAAGTGTTAATAAAATATTAGTAATATATGTATTGAAGCGTACAATTTGTACTCCTTCCTTTTAAGAACTAATTACCTTTTCATTTAATTATTCTATCAACAAAACCATTATTATTAAACGAAATTATTGAAAAGTGGAATTGGGATTTTGCTGTACAGGTTGTCAACACCGTTTAACGCACGTTTGACATTGACATTTATTACAACAATTACTTTTCAATTTGCAGTTAATCAATCCACGTGTAATACAATAGTTTCATATATCAGTTCTCAGGGGTTGTAAGATGTCCTTTCACTAAGCACAGCGGGGCGATGAGAATCTCCAGGGCGACAGGTTATGTTTATCAATACGACACTTGTTAGGGTGGTTATCGAGATCTCTGTGCAGTTACCATTTTTTCGAAGGCGCCATATCTGCTTCTAATGGTATTTCCAGGCGACGACCCATCTGTTGGCCGTTGGATAGCCTCATCCACTCCGTAGGTGACATGGAACACAGGGCACCACAGCAGCACGTGCTAACATTAGCCACTGCACATCACGTTTCCTCTCCTCGGCTAGCCACAGACACAACCACCGCCGGCAGTCTACTGTGATCTCTACACACCCTAACGGCTCCTCGGTACCTGCCTCAAGGTCGCATACCAAAGCAGCCCTGTCACCCTTTGTTTGAACTGTCCACCTGTCCGTGCCAGGAGCTCACCATATCGCGAATATTACTATGTAGTGTAGCGATACACTACAATACATATATACATATTTATATGTATATATATTTATATCGGGCGCCTCCCCAGGTGGAGGATAGGGGAAAGCCTCCCAGATATGGGTGGTACTGGGGAAATGAAATACCCAGGCAGACCAAATACTAACATAAACCCACTAGTGTCTGTTCTGGCATCCAGCGGCTAGTGATCAGCGCCTGTCCACCTAGTTGGTGCGGCTGAATATAAGTTCCAGGAACTGAAAATCCCTGGTCCTACACCCACCCAGCGAAAACTGGGTAAACAAACAATAGTACAAGCAAAACATGACTGGTGTGAGTGATTACAAAAGTATCCCAGGTGGTCGATCTACCCATAGGAAGGTTGCTGTGGCAACGAAGCATTCGGATTCTGGGGAGCTTGGGCTAACACCTAAAAGAAAGTCGGAGTTCTCTGGAAAACTTCCACAACATTACAAGGGGACCATCAATGTACAACCATTAATTCAGACAGGAAAATTACATAACTTGACTATTGAACTTTATAAACAGAAAATCATATTACTTGCAGTACAGGGAACACCGATGACTGATGACAATACAATTGATTATGGAAACTACAGGATCTTCAATAGTAAAACCAGCTGACGAGTAGGAAGAAACACAGCGATGTTAAGAATGGCGTTCATAGTACACAAGAAACTACTGCACTCAGTGACTGAAGCCAATCCAATTAATGACGGAATGATGACACTGCGACTCAAACATAAAAATAAACAGTACACGTTCATCAACGAACACGCTCCTACAAACGGGGACAACAAGAAGAAACCGGACGAAACGGAAAAATTCTGGGAAAAATTGGAAATCATCATGATGAAAACATCCAAAAGTGATACAAAAATCCTACTAGGGGATTTCAATGCACAAATTGGAAAAGAAAAGAAATACAGGAAAACAGTAGGAAAATTCCCAGAGCACAAATTTACTAATAAAAATGGAGTGAGACTGATTGAAGTAAGCCAACGAAATGACCTAAAACTTATGTCAACATCATTTATGAAGAAACCCAAAACACAGAAAACATGGGGGTCCCCAATACAAGCAATAGGTGAACAATATCAGTTAGGCCATGTGGGAATCTCATATAATGAACAAAAAAAAAAAAAAAAAAAAAAAAAAACAAAAAAAAAAAAAACAAGACATTCAGGTGAGACGAGGGGCTAACATAGCTTCAGATCACTACTAAACAAGAATCAAAATTAAGTTTACACATAGGAGAATTCACAGAAAGATCCCAACTGTACAGAAAATCGATGTGAAAGAAATTAAAACCTCAAAATTAAGAGAAGAATGGGAGAAACAACCAACTAGAAACTGGACAGACTTTAAAAACAAAATTATCCAGAAAGCAAGAGAGCTAATCCCACATCCGTGGTGGAACACAACATGCAATAATGTACTCGAAGATAGAAAGAGGACATTTCTAAATTTTAATAGTAACAGAACATAACTCACACACCAGGAGTTCCTTAGGATCAGAAAACAAACAGCAAGAACAATAAGTAAATCAAGAGAGAGTACATAAACGAACAACTGAACTCCATAGAGATGTATAACATGCGAAATTTCTACAAAATCTAAGTCAAATCAGAGGATACACACCAAAAACTCTGTGTTTCAGGAAAGACAGTGGGAAATTGGCACTAACAAACAAAGAAAATTGTGCAGAATTAGCAAAATACTTTTCAAATTATTAAATTGCCCACAACCAATAAATAGATTTTTAACAGAAGGAAGCGGGGACAGAATAAAAGAATCAGAACCCCCAACTCAAGAATAAATTTACAGACACATTCAGAAACTTAAAAATAACAAAACATTAGGAGAGGACGGGATAGTAGCGGATTTGCTGAAGAACATTGGACCCAAAACTTTAAAAGAGATTACAGAAATAATAAAAGAAATTTGGAGAAATGAAAAGATACCGGCAGACTGAAAATGTGCACTTATCCACCCACTTTTCAAAAAAGGAACTAGAACTGAAGTGAATAATTATAGAGGGATTTCGCTACTACCACACACGTACATATCTTCTCAAAAGAACTGAAGAACAAATGTAAAAAAATATTAGTGACCTACCAGCAGGATTCAGACCTGGAATATCGTGTACAGAACAGATAAACAACCTGAAAAGTGTACTGAAACTGATGGTACTTAGAAGTATTTTTAATTTAATTTAATTTAATTGCAATGGAGCACACGCTCCGGTGGCAATTTCCATACACACCCAACTTCCCCCTATCCTGTACCCACCTACATTTGCCCTCTTCAAATTTTAACTTTAAATTCTTTTAACGTTTTCGGTAAGTTATTCATCATTCCCCTTTGTAACTCATTCCAATTCCTGACACCTTTACCTAAAAAAGAAAACCTTCCCACATCCTTGTGCCTGAAATCGAGTGATAGCTTGTGGTCATGGCCATCTTTTCCCTTCCATGAACTCCTTTTATACCTACTGCAATATCTTTCCATGCCTCATCGCCAGTATACGCCCTGTACACTCCCATTACCCTCCTCATCCTCCTCCTGTCTTACAATGAATCCCATTCCAGCTCCTTTATCATATCTGTCACAGATTGCATTCTGCGATAATTTCCAAAAACAAATCTAGCAGCCCTTCTTTGCACCTTCTCCAACTCCTGTATCTGATACTACACTACCATATTCGAGCAATGGCCTGACAAAAGTTTTGTAACCCAATTCCTTTACTTCTCTCGCGCATCCCCTCATCACTCTCTCCAACAAGTGCAGGATTTTGAAACCTTTTTCTACCACCTGTCCAATGTGTCCTGCCCAGTTAAGCTTGTTATCAAATGTAATGGCAAGATATTTACATTTCAAGTCTTCAGCAAGCAATTCTTTCCCCACCTTATATTCATAATTAACCTTTTGTTTGTTATTTGTGTATCTAATTAGCTGTCTCTTCTTTGCATTTATCTTCATACCATGTTTACCAACCCAACTAGATATCCTGTCCAGATCACCCTGCAACTGTTTACTGTCCTCTATCGTTTTGATCCTTATATACAGCATTATGTCATCTGCAAATAATCTAATTTCAGATAGTAAATAATCAACACAATTATTCATTAGAATAATGAATAGCAATGGTCCCAATACGATACCCTGAGGCCCTCCCATTTTTACTTCCACTTCTTTTGATACCGCATTTCCTACCCTAACTTTCTGTTTTCTACCTTTTAAAAATTCTTCTACCCAGCAAATCACTTTCTCATCAACTCCAATAGTTTTTACCTTATTTACTACCATTTTGTGGCTTACTCTGTCAAACGCCTTTGAAAGATCTAGTGCTACACTATTAATTTGGCCTCCCTTGTCCATTTCATCTGAAATATCTTGCATATATCCCACCAACTGAGATTCGCATGAATATCCTTGCCTGAACCCATGTTGCCTACTTGAAAACCACTTACGTTCCTCACATACATTTCTGATGTGGTTGCATATCAATCTTTCCATTAATTTACCTACCACTGAAGTCAAACTAATTGGCCTGTAATTTTAGACTATTTCTCACCCCTCCTTTATGTATCGGTACTACTATCGCACTTTTCCAGTCTTGTGGTAAGCAGCAAGTATCCAGACTCGATTTAAATAATATTTCAAGATAAGGTACAATGTCACATCCGGCTATCTTTATAATATCTGTAGTAATATTATCTGCACCAGCCCCCTTATGTTTTTTCAGCTTGCTTATTTCCTTCATGATTTCTACAGGAAGAATTTCAAATTTTTTAGTATCTTCATTTCTAATCGTATTGTTAAGCTCGTTCTCCGAATTAGACCTTCCCGTTTCTGATTCATTGTCCCTAATGCTCTCACTAAACATGTTACTTAAAATCTCTGCCTTTTTCAAATCCTCAGTAACTAATTCTCCATCCTTATCTATAAGCGTCTCTACAACCTCCCTTCCCCTCAGTTTCCTGATATGGCCATAAAAAGACTTTAGTTGCTTCAAATATTCCCTACTACCCTGCTGTCTCTTAACTCTATCATGTTCTCATCGTACTACCCTCTTTAACCTCCTCACTTCCCGATTATAGTACACAGGTTCTCTACTTCTCTTTATATTCTGCTTTGGAATGAATTTTTCTTTCCCCTTTCTTATTATCTCCTTGAGCTCTTCACACCTTGACTCTACTGTACTTGTGCCTTCCTTCCATTTGCTGAAACGTTCTCTGAAATATCTCTTCAAATTTGAAATCTGTGCCTTTTTATAATTGTACCTATTTCCCCCTTCAATTTTGGCTGCTGGTTCACTGAATCCTCTAATATCCATCAGAACTGCGTCATGACCACTTAATCCTTCCGTTACTTGACTACCCACAAGGTTATCATCTGGCTTTATTAGGAATATATCCAAAATATTTTGTCCCTTAGTGTTTTGCTCTACCACTTATGTAAATCCTCCTTCCCTTATTAAGGTATTTGCAAATCTTTGTTACCGTGTGTTATTAATTATATTTCCTTCCCAGTTTACACCTGGTAAATTTAAATCCCCACCAATAATGATCATTCTATTCTCACCTCTGAAATCTGAGTATGAATTTAACTTCCCCCCAAGAGCCTCATCTTCATCTGTCATTCATCCATTGCGGTAAGCAGCCAATACCCTGATTTTTTCTTTTTTATTATCCCAGAAATCTACCCCAAGTAACTCATAGTCTTGATCTATAAACGCCAGTGAACTGTGGTAGTTTTTGCTAACTATTATGAAGACTCCTCCACCAATTGCTCCTCTATCTCTGCGGTACACTCTGTAACCATCAGGAAAAACCTCACTGTCTAGTACGTCTTGTTTTAACCAACTCTCTACCCCAATTATTACTTGTGGTTCGTGTATCTCTATTAAGTTTGCAAATTCGATTAGTTCATTATACTTCTACAGTTTACCATTAACACCCTTATTACCAGCTTCATATTTTCAGCATTTATCTCATCTTTCCCAGTTTTACCCCAGCCAGTTATTGTGACCAATAGTATGCATGTTCGTTGACTTTAAAAAAGCTTATGACTCTATAGATAGGCAATCCTTGTTTACTATCTTAAAATAAAGGAGTTTAGATGACAAAACCAGAAAATTGATAGAACAGACACTAACAGAATCCACATCCAAAGTAAAATTCATGGGTGAAATATCTGAACCATTCGAAATTAGAACAGAAGTAAGACAAGGAGATGGATTGTCACCACTACTCTTCAACATTGTATTAGATAAAGTAATGACCGAATTGGAAAAACAGCTGAAAGAAGAAAACTTGTGGGCACCCATAAAAATCGGAACAAAAGACTATACATACCATATCTGGAATTTGCTGACGACCTAGCAATCATCACAGAAAAAGAAGAAGTGTCCATCAGGCAAATAGAAATCCTCAAGAAATGCGCAGAAAAAACAGGATTACAAATTTCATTTGGAAAAAAAAAAAAAAAACGAATTTATAGGGAACAAAATAGAAACGCAAAAACTAAGGACAAAATATGGTGAAATCAACTGGGTAAAACTGTTTAAATATCTAGGCGAAATCTTAGAACCAACAGGACTGGAAGGGAAAGCACAGGAACCAAGAGTACAGAAGCTGTAGAAAGCAATGGGGTTAGTACAAAATATTTACAACAAAAAATGTATTTCAGACAACACCAAGATAAGGCATTATAATACGATAATTAAGACAGCTGTTACATACGCAAGATTAGAAATGAACATTAAGAAAGCAACAGAACAAATCAAGAAAGAAGAAAGAAAACTTATCAGAAAAATCTTGGGACCCAGAATGAATGAAGAAGGACAGTATAGACTTCAAACTACAAAAACTACAGAAAAAATAGCAAACATAGAATCAGACATGAAGAAAAAAGGCTGAAATTTTATGGACATCTGAGTAGACTTCCGAAGGAAAGAATCTCAAAACAAATTTTAGAATACAGACAAACAGTAAAAACAACAAACACATGGATGAAGGAGGTGGAGAAAGACCTTAAGTCTGTAGGCATTGCTAAGGGAGACGTCACAGACCGAGAGATTTTTAAAAAGAAAGTGAACTCATGGGAAGTTATTTCAGAGAAAAAAAGGAAAGATCTAAACGCGTCTGGACTGCTGAAGAAAAGAAAACCGTCAGTGAAGGAATGAAAAAATATTGGTCTGACAAGAATAACATCCCAAAGAAGAACTGAACACATCGAGTCAGGATTGTTTATCGTTCTCCATTATGGGGACATACGAAAACAATAATAAAAATGTATTCATAATTTTTATTTTCGAATATATATTTATTTATATATAAATTACATGGAAATTTCATACTCGAGGTAAGTAATAGCTTCAATTAATTAGGACATACATACATCTTCGCCAGTCTCAGCATTAAAGCTGGTCGGTTGGGGGTTGTTGTCCTGAGACATTTCCTCCCTCAGTCTTCTCTTGAGTGGTCTTCTCTTCACTTCTGATTGGTCGTCTTGGTGGCGTATTATTAGTTGGTCCTTAGCGCTCCGTCAGCACCAATGGCCTCCTATGTTTGTCAGCGGCAGTTTCATATTCGCCGAGACAACTGACCAGTGGATTGGCAGAGTTATGTGCTGCTCTGTAGAATTTATAGGCATGTTGCCGGAACCTATCAATGAGCTTCTCTGTTCCCGACGCCTCATGGACTGCGACGGTGGGGAAACGGTTGGGCAGATGTAGTGCCCGCTTCAGTGTTCTGTTTTGCAGCACCTGCAACTTTCTCAGGTGGCAATTAGCAGCGTACCCCCAGACGGGGCAAGCATATTCAATTACCGGCCTAATCAAGGAACAATAAATGGCAACTCCTAGGTGAGGTACGGGAGTTATTTGTAGTCCTTAATAATTTTCACACCTGCGAGAAGATTTCTGCTTCTACGCCGATTCACTAGTGTACGGAAGTGGTAAAGATTTCGTAACGTAAATTTTGATTTAACTTAAAAGTGACTACAAACATCAAAAATATTTAAAAATTAAGATCGTATGCTCGGACACTGTAAATTTGTAAAATTTTTTACGTATTGAAATAAATTATTTAATATCTCCCCAGATAACTTCCTATTTTTGACACCACTACCCACAAATAAAAGCTTTCCCAGTCCTTTATGCCTCATATCAAGTGTTATTTTATTGCCGTTGTTCATCTATTCTCTTTTACATGCTACTGTGTATCTGCACCCAATATGCATCCGTGCCCCGTCACCAATCTTCTTCTTCTCGTGTTGATGGGAGCATGAAATACAGAGTAGTCTTTTCCTCAATGCGATGGTTTTGTCACTAGCTGACTGGAGGTCAAATTGAGATACGTTGATTCCAAGTTGTGGAATGACAAGAACTGTTTTGCTGAGTAGCTTTCAGCACATTTGTATGGGACGCCATTATGGCCGCAGGCCTAAGAGGTGCGAGGAAGACCTCTACGCCCGCAACACCACCTCCCGGCAATTAGGAACGCCAAAGGCTTCACGCTGTTAGATGTTTGAGTGAGGGCTAATAGCGAGTAATCTTCTGCCCCTCGTTGCTAATGCATGTGTCTCGGATGTTCCATGCTGGGATCCACGTGGGTGACGATGAGGAACTTCCGTTTTCCGCCGGGACCTCGCACACTGGATGACAAGACGGCACTTCTGGGGCGACCATCGTTGGACGCAGACGTGTGTCTTCGAGCCACTGGGTCCTTCGCCGGTCGTGGACCACGAGGGCGCACCCGCAGTGTGGGACCCTGCCTGCAGTGTGCGACCTCCGCCGTGTTAGTGTGTGAACGATTCTTACGCCACCTGTCCTGGTTGTGGCATTAAAGTGCTGTGAAGCGATGACTTCATCGTGCCGCATCCCTGCTGATAATAGACGCCGGATTGAAGGCCCGCTTCACGCTGGTAATGTACATTTGGCGATATCGCGATCACTGTGATTCGTTTGCTCCGCCCAGAAAGCGCCCTGTGCCTATTACTTAGGGTGCGTTTATGTTGGAGCTGTGACAAATGATGAGAGCGACGATACTAGCGAAGCGAAGAAAACTGAAACATTGTTAACAATGGAGGTGTTTATACTGGAGCAGCGCGCAGAGCAACGCATAGTAGCAGAGCAGCGATGAGAGCGGCGCTAATCGCTGCGAGCATTTTCTTCGCTATTATCGAGGGTGGCTGCGACCGTTTGATCGGTGAAGTTTTTAGTAGGTCCCTTTTGTGGTACTGTAAATACAAAAATCACCATAACAGATTCGTTCTAGACAAATTGTAGGATGAAATGGTCACTAAATATAATAAAACAAACAATTCTAAACGTTTTTAATTAGTGTGATTTCCGTAAATTAAACTCATTTTAATGAGTCAACACTACAAACTGAAGATTAAAGTAAAAAAATAAAATATTAATACAGCCAAAGAGAAATTGTACATAATTTACTGAAAAAATATTTTTCTATTAAAAGTAATTTAAATTATGAATATCAAATTAAATGCATGATATGTAGAAATTCGTATTAATTTATTTCGAATTGTAACAAAAGTAGATTTTATATAAGATGCCGATATTTTTGCAAATTGGTTTGGCCTTCCAATATTGGTGTCAAATTCTTAGGATTTTAAGTGTTAGTTTCTTCGAAATTCAATACCTTTTCAGTCAATAATATTATGAAGCAAACAAATAGTCTTATTAATATTGTCAGTTACGACTACAGAAGTATCTATTGTTGTGGCTAAAATTCTCCATTTAGAATAAATAAGGCACATTTGACGGTTCCTCATGTTCACGATAACCTAGCATTGACGTATCATCTGCCTGCATCTAAATATTGTCCATAAGGATGTAATAAATTATTTAAAAATGGATAAGCCTCGTCACCTATAAAAACACGAGGTTCAGTGATTTCAGAATTTGGCAGAGAGATTTGGAATATTCTGTCTTCCATCCATTAAAGAGACATACAGAGCAGCAGATCTAACTGTTCCACCGTCACTCGGTTTACCATTACCTCCAGCTTCAATGTTTAGAAAATTTATAATTAGCATTGACCAATACTTGCAGAACTTGAAAAATCTTATAATTGTGGAACATGAAGCCAGAGTGGCAGGACAAGTAACTCTGAAGTGTTTTCCGTCGGCAGCGCCCACGCAATTCGGAAAATTAGAAATATTGTAACAATCTTCGGCTATTTTTTACGAAATCCTGTTCCTCTAGATTCGTCATATGAAGTAGTTGAAGTATTTTTCATAATTATTTCTCTTGCAACTTCTAAAACTGTTGCAATACAACTCCTATACGAAAGAAATAAGCTAGATTTCTTCTACATGTCTGGCCGGTTGACAATTGCGCGCAATATAAAACACGATTCTACGCTACTATCGCAGCTCCAATATAAACACTGCACGAAGAAAGAAATTGAGCGCCGCTCATGTCGCTGCGTTTATCGTCGCTCTCATCGTTTATCGCAGCTCCAACATAAACGCACCCTTCGGCAAACTGCATACGGCCTCCGTAATATTCTGTTACTTGCGGCGCCGGGTTGCGAGAGTATTCATGCTCCTGCCGACTGCTCATCTTAGTGGCGAACATTAAACTGAGAACAATAACATGAACGTAAGTAACCTTGATCTTGCACCGGTTATTTTCATGTTCTTCCTTGCTTGTTTGTATCAGAAGTACTCGTTATGGCGCCCATGATATCATCGTAAACATCATTAAATGTTTCAACGTGTAGTTTTCTATAATTATTTGATTAAGGATAAGAACCCATCGATCCCCAAACATAAATGTTAACTTGGTATATTCTGATCCATTCTTATCGGGTAAATTAGTGGTTTTTGCTATAAAACTTCCGTTTCACGGGTAGAAACATTACACTGTACTATTGTTTGGATCTCGCCAGAAGAACATGTGGTATCTGGTTGTACTCGCAACAGTGGTGTAACTATACAGTTAAGGCCGATGGCAAATTCGTTTGTCAGTGCTTATCTAGGGAGGGGGACGATGGGCGACCTTTTTCATAGCTCTACTCCTGCCCCGGGCGAACAGTAGGTAGAAGCTGTTTTAAGGGGCGGCAGGCCATTTCGAGCCTTGAGCCGTGGACCCTCTCAAGTAGGACGCCGGGATCCACCTCCGCCTGGGGCCCCATGAAATTTTGTCCGTTCTTCCACCCTATTGTTATGCCCCTGACTCGCAGGAATCCTCACGAAGCTAGAGGGTATTTGCAGCGTCCAACTCTAACTCGTAATATGTTCATTGATTTCCATATGTGCCATGGTAGTTCAGAACCAGGTGGTAAACCCCATTTCGGGATTATCCAGTCGCTGTTATTACACACTGTGTTCTTGCAATGACGTTGATTTGCCGTAAGAAGCTCGACTGGGACTTCAGTCTGGATGGTGCTGGCACAAAACCATTCACAGGGCATTTTCTTCCTTGCCGTATTAGTTACTACATCCGGACGTATATCTGCAGGGGTGATACTAAGCAACATATCCACCTTTGCCACAGATAACGGTCTCAGGCATTCTGTGCTTAGTCGGCATGTTCTGTGGAGAGCAATATCCACTGTCTCAACGTGACTTGATTCTTCACCACACTGGATAGGCGTACTCTGCTGCGTAGTAGCATAATGCTAAGGCAGAAATGAGGATAACGCTTGGGCTAGTTCCTTGCTTGTTACGGTCAACCTGCTTAACATCTGCTCTGTACAGATACTTTCATTTTTACGACACGACAATGGTTTTTTCATGTTAGACCTGTCAAGAGTTACGCCGAAGTTTTTTGTATTATTGGCGTGTTACAAAATCGTTCCATTTCAGGTCGTGTTCAGCTTTATACTAGCGCATTTACTACGCAGGTGACATGCGATGTCTTCAATTTTTCTGGGGTCTGGCTTAAGATAAATCTGCTTCTAGTAAGTAATCTTGAGCTACAACGCTATTCTTCTCGAAAAAACTCTCCAAAATATGACTTATACATTCCAAGCACTCTCTTCACTCTGTCTGCCAATGATTCCCAGCCCAAGTATTTTACCATTTTAGTCACTGACTGTTTTCTGGAGAACTTTTCACAACAATACTGGCTGGTTCCCTGTGCATCCATTCCAACTCCTGTATTTCATACCATTAATGTCGGTTCCAACATAATCAAGACAGAGTCTGACCTAGATTTCGTATCCCTATTACCTCACTTCTTTAGTATTCCCTTTCATTAATCACTACAGTAACCGCAGGATCTTGAAACTATTTTATACTACCTTCCTAGTGTAACGTGCCCAATGGGATTTATTATCAAAAGAAGTGGCAAAACAATCCAATTTTATATCTTACACAAGCAATATCAAATACACTGTATAATCACACAAAACCTTTATTTTTAACTTTGTACCGACTGTTGGAAAATATTTTTATTATTTCCAAATTGATCAAGTAGATATCCTATACTGGTCCATGTTCAGAAGTTCATGGTCTGAACAATATCACTATTTGTTTAATCCGAAAGTAGATAAAAAAAAATTTTGTGTCAGAAAATATATCGCTGTTCACGTTAAGACGCTGCACCTAGCCTGGCGGGTTAGTGATAATGCTGGGGCTTGGCAATCGGGACGACGCAGGTTCGAATCCCTGACCAACCGTCCAGATTTCGGTTTCTAACATTTCACGTAATGAATGCTGGGATTTTCCCTTCAAAACACCTTGCCCTACATCCTTTCCCACCTCTAGTGACCTCAATGTTGATGGGGCATAAAGCCCGAAAAAAAAAACAATTATTCAGTGTCATAGTTTTATGAGGTCTCCACACTAAACAGATAGAGGGTTTTAATACTTCCAATAGCTAGGAGCGAAACTTTAGAACCATTAAAACTAATTATGGAGGCTTGATTTTCATGAAGACGGAAAAGTGTAATCAGATGATCCAGATATGATTTTGGATGTCGGCATTAAATGAGGCCACTAGGCATAGCCTGCAGAAGAGAAACTTTGCGAATTACCAAAGGGGAATGTGAATCATAACTTTATATAACGAGCAATCTGGCCAAATTGGCGTTACGTGATCTCGCTCTCCGCCCTAGGGGTTACTGCGTAACACTGCCCCAGGGGGCCAGCGGTACAGCAATATCGTAACGCGCTAACTACATCGACTAGGGGCGGTGGTCAAGACGACCTGTACAATAACCGGCACAGGAGTATATTAATAATAGTTAACTCAGTACCGTCAATCACTGAAGTTATGTTAATCTCATTAAACTATGATTCTTTAACAAGCATACTACTATGTTGTGGAAAACTGACCGCAGTCTGTGAATTACTCACATACTTCTAAAGATTGCGGCGAGAGTCTTCAAACTTGAGTGTCATCTGTTCAGGATTGCAATCGAAAATATTGGGGGAAGCAAATGACCGCGTTACAAAAAGTTCATTACACTATGACGTTGCATATTACACCTCATAGATGCTCGAAAAAGTTAGTCACAGTGCGGTAGAAACGAATTAAGGTTCGGTCCTACTGTAAGAATTTAATAGAGCTCTGAATGACTTGATAGCATATAAGGCAGTTGGAATCTATGAGATCCCTGCAGAACTTCTGAAATCCCTAGGAGAAGAAGGAATCGAAAGATTATTCAAGCTGATATCAAAAAGTTATGAAATAGGAGAAATTCCAACTGATTTTAATAAAAATATCATCTTCACACTTCCGAAGAAAGCACAAGCCGACAAATGTGAGAATTATCGCCTTTTAGTCTAACATCACATGCTTCAAATTACTGACCAGAATGATATACAGAAGAATGGAAAGGGTAGTAGAAGACATAGTAGGTGAAGATCAGTTTGGGTTTAGGAAATATTGCGGTACAAGGGAAGCAATTCTGGCATTAAGATTAATACTTGAAGGGCGGATCAAGAAAAACAAAGATACTTTTATGGCATTTGTTGATTTAGAAAAAGCTTTTGATAAAGTTAGGTGGGACAATATGTTAAAAATTTTAATGAAGTCAGGTCTAAAATATCGAGATAGAATACTTTATATATTATATAAGAATCAAGAGGCTGTAATAATAGTAGAGAATCATGAGAGGCGAGCATAAGTTAAAAAGGGTGTGACACAAGGTTGTAGTCTATCCTCATTAATATTCAACTTGTATGTAGAAGAAGCAATAAAAAAAGTGAAACAAAAATTTCCATGTGGCATAAGTTTTCAGGGAGAAAAAAACAGTATGCTACGATTTGCTGATGGCATTGTCTTGTTAACAGAAAGGACTGAGGATATTCAGAAATCACTGAATGGCATAAAAAAAATACTGAAGGAAGATTTTGGATCGGATGCAATTGGAGAAGTAAGCGAATTCTGTTACATGGGAAGCAAAATTACAACCGATGGCCGAAACAGGAATGATGTTAAAAGTCGAACAGCACTGGCAAAAAGGGCCTTTATGAAAAAGATAAATCCTTTAGTTTCAAATATTGATCTAGGAATTAGAAAGAAGTTTTCAAAACTCTTTGTGTGGAGCACAGCACTTTATGGTAGCGAAACATGCACTTTAGGAAAACCGGAAAGAAGGAAAATTGAAGCATTTGAAATGTGGTGCTACAGAAGACTGGTGAAAATTAAGTGGACAGACAAAGTACGAAATGGACGAGTTTTGGAAACGATTGGTGAGGAAAGAAGTTTGTGGAGGGCTGGTAGGTCATATTTTGAGACATGCTGGATTCGTTAATTTGCTGGTGGAGGTAACAGTCGAAGGTAAGAACTGTAGTGGAAGACAGAGATTAGAATATACGAAGCAGATAATTGGGTTCTAAGGGATATGGAGAGATGAAGAGATTAGCACAAGATAGGAAAGGATGGAGGATTGCATCAAACCAGTCGAAAAACTGATTACAGAAAAAAAAAGAAAAAAAATATGTGTAAGAAAACAGGCAGATGAAGGAAAAATCTGATTTTATTACTTAAAATTCTACGCAACGATTAATTCGATAGAATGGAGCGTGATGGATGAGCCTCGCATTAGGGAGAACGCGGGTTGGAGTCCCCGTCCGGGCATCTGGTTTTTCCATGGTTTTCGCAAATCACTCCAGGCGAATGCTTCCTTCAAAAGGCCATGTCCGAATTCCTTCCAGTTCCTTGCCCCGCCCCCATCCTTCCTTTCTTGTATTATTGACCTCGACGTCAACGAGGCGTAAAGCTTTAATAACAAAAGAGAGAAACGACACATGAAAGACATCTCAACAATGACAAAATTGTCATAATCTCCTCCGAAATTCATTGCTTTGTAATTCAGATGTATTTATATCATTTGTGATGAAATTTCATGAGAAGTTGTTTTCTACTGACT
>JARYHS010012519.1:89043682-89089502 GCA_031002005.1 Vandiemenella viatica
GAGGTGGGTGAGTCTCAATTTTGGATACTAACATGAATGTACCACCTACCGGGTATAGTACTGTCTTGGTAGATATGTATAATGGGTTGAATAAGTCCCAGGATGAAATGTAGCGATGTGCAATTCAGGTCGTTCGGATTAATATGAGCATGGTAGTACAATACAGCATGTTCCAGAAATTAATAATATACACAGAGATGTAAGTTAGGCCCATATAAGTTAGTGGTCTGTAGAATTATTTTTGTCAATTTTCTAGTTCTTGGGTTAAGAATGGTTGAGATACGCTGGCCTAGAGTAATTTCTAGAAGCGTTTGGATGACCGAAATCTGAATGGCGTGACCAGGTATCGAACTCAGGTACTCATAAACGCCAAACCGAATGTACAGGGTCGCCGTGAACCAGTGTTACGTGTTGCACTCGTTGGTTAAGTTGGTTGGTTGGCATCCGCGGTGATATCGATTGTCTAGCGCGGAGGGTAAGGGCCCATGGACGTGTTTGTTCATTTCCGATGCGTATTCCCCTCTCACCCAACACAAAAGGCCGTAATTACTGCAAACTGTCTCCCGGCACGCGTAATCATGCCCACCGAGGGGGAACGAGTGATCTGCCCGCGGCGCAATCAGTTTGGCTTTACACAAAACGTTTGCCCGGGAGTAAAATCATTTCCGCCCAGCCAAGGATGTTACTTACAATTTCACGGCAGCTGCCCTAAAAGAAAGCGTAAGGAGGTTACGCATTTGACGAGAGACACTATAATAACCAAGCAAATTGGTAGCATTTACGGTTGCGCGGGAGAGATATTAACCTATTGCATACATAAGAGTTTTGACTGGAACACTATTTTTATTTTATTTATTAGAAAATAAGATATGAATAATATGAAATTTTTGGCAGATGTAACAGACATTTTGGCGAGGAAATTTTTTCTGTAAATAGAACAAGACAAACAGAGAAGGAACGACTGCCCAAGGATATAATCTCCCGCAAACAAAACAATTATTTTTTTCTACACAGTTATGAAGTTTACTGGAAAGTTGGCGTCAGTCACATAAAATACTGGAGGACTGAACTGAAAAAATAATGGTACTTAAATTACTAGAAATTCTACTTCTCATTTGTCATGAGTAATGAATTACAATTTCATTGTGAACGTCACTGGTAAGTTTTGGATAGTGTAATTCGTTCTGACTTTACACAACTCCTATTTTGAATTTTCTACTGAAGTCCGTTTGGAGGCTTCCTGGCTGGCCGTCTTCGTTTCTCTCTTTCTAGGTATGTGGCTTAGTCAATATTTACTAGCAACATATAATCACACTAATACTTATGAAATCATATCAAACTACTTCGATTCCACACATAAGTTATGCAAGGTTAATTTTTTAGTATTTGGAGGCCCTAGTTTTCTTGTAGAATTGTTTTTTTAAATAACGTAAAAAAAAGGAAATAAATAAAAATACTCCAGTTGAATGCTAGAATGGTAGATACCTCCAATAAAATTGGATAGGTAAGGTTTTTTTTTTTTTTTTGTAAATCGCTTTTACGGAAAAATTTATCATTTTTCAAAATCATATCAAAAGGAAATCTGATTTTCTGTATGAGATTCAACAGAAAATTACCTTAAATTTCTCGTTTTTCGTTCTCGTACAAAATTGAAGAATTTTTTTGTTCAAAGAAAAAATTACACTTTATAAAAAAATCCTCATTTTTTTAAACATCAAATCAAAAGGAAACATACATTATTTTAGCCGCTATTCACTAAAAGAAATCCTGTCAAACGCCGACCAGTACTTTTAAGAGAATTTCTTTCATCGAAATGGAGACAAATAGGCACAAAAAAAAAGTTGATTTCTTTTCTGTAGCTTATTAGTAAACAAAACCATACCTCAAATGTGCAGACTTTTCCTTGTTTTAGTTTTATTATATGTATTAGTTTTATAATAAATATAGGTTACATTACATATATGTCAACAACATTTCGTATTTCTTTTCGTTACGGTATTCTAATACCAACATGTTTCGTCACATACTGAGAAACAGGAACATTAGGGAAAAATAGCAGATATATTTTTGTTTCCCCTGACAACCGGTCCCAATAGTCGTTACATTTCCCTGAGAGCCGTTTGAAGTGAATAAAGAAGACTTCATATTTTGTGGCTGGTTTTATGTGCCAGATCGTGTGGACTAAACGCTTTTGAAATATCATCCGATGCGGAGAGACGGGTGTACTGAGCGATGAAATTCCCCTCCGGCAGTAAAAAGTTTCCCCTGTCGGCCTGTCCCCTTCGGCAGGCGTCCTCCAGGCAAACCACCCCAGCCGCACTCGAGTCTGCTTGCGATTGTATCAACTCCAAGTTGTAAACGATCGACGTCAGCAAACCACGCGTAATGCAAACATCACGACGCCCTGTCCTAGACATGCTCGCCTCTGCCAACTGACAGGTGTGTGTGAGAGGAATGTAGTGAATTTTTTCTGAATATCCTAACTGAAATACTAACCATAACAATGTGGTTTCATAACCAAACTGCATTTAGTTCAACGTCCACCTGATTAGATTATGGATTCTCTCCCTTATTATATTTCTGTCACTAGATTCGTCATTGATTTGATATTTTTTATTTTGTCTGGTCGCCAGTCGATTCGATTTTGCAGCAGCTAAAAGCCCGAGAAACTTTACCTCACAACTAAACATTGGGCGCTAGTTCTTGGATGGAATAGAAGGAGTTGTCTACAGCATAATCTTTCAATTTATCTTTAAATGAACGCTTAGTACTTATAAACTGTTTTTTACTCTTGTGAAGTTTATGAAGCAGATATATCAAGAAATAACTAAAACCTCTTTGTATTAATATAATCATAATCTACATCTTATTTGTGTTTCTAACCTTACAATTGTGATCTTTTGAATTTGATTTACAACAGTGAAACTTTTCTATAGTATTACACATGAGACATTATTAATCATTTGGGAATGGACCCTGTCGGATCAGGGAAATCCTTGTTATCATCATTGCTTGTAATTAATAATTTATACAATGTTTCCATTGAGTACTAAGAGCCAAAAAATGCCAGTTCCTGGAGCAATGTGGGAGCTTAAGTGTTTCCATCTGTATGTTATTCGTGTAACATAAGTTTTCTGTGATATGTGTAACATTTGTTTGTGTAAAACCATAATCAGTACGGCCGGTACGAGGGTCCCGTTGTACCTCACCGATCGATTTAGAGCTTTCTAAAGAGTTCTATGTAATAATTTCTTGGTTTAATCGCGAAAACATCGGGATAGCTCCTTTCTTTGCTATGGTTTTTTAAAGGAGTTTGGAATAAAATACTGGTGCAAGACTTGAATGAACGAAAATGATAGGCATGTAGTACCTGCTTTGAACACTTACTACCATTTTATAATTTCATTACAACGTTTATTGTGTGTCTCTCATTCTCTGATGTTTGTGGTCTCTATAATTGTTGTTTCTATTGATAACTTACCATACCCCGTTTCATACAGATGATAACTAAATGCGCAAACCACTGTACTGTCGCAGCTGCAACCATCTATTTTACGAAACCATTGGCCTAATACGCATTTACCTTACATTAATCAATTAAATTACGCCGCTATTTGGGAGCAAGGTTTCCAACAAGCTATTGATAGCTGCATAATTTCAACTCTGGCTTAGGAGCCTTCAACAGTTCAATAAAAACTAGCTTTCAAATGATTGTGCAATGATAGGTTTGTTTGAGGATGTGATAAATAGGTACACAAATGGAGGCGTATTGTATCATAGGTGAAACGCATCAGAACTTTCTAGACACCAACAAGACAGAAATATCACTCGCAAGATTGTGTGTACGAGGACAAATCTTAGAACAAGGTTCCCGAAACGCTGGGACCTCAGGGAAAGGTTTTGGGCGAAATCCAGCAACACTGCAATGCAGTAGATCTCCCACCCTGTGTGGCATCGCAATGCCGTGGTCTAGGTTCAGCAACCGTTCGTGACGGAAGTGCCGATCGCCGCTAGCGTCAAGTGCAAAATTCGTGCAGTAATTCGTTTTATAAATGCGAAAGGGGTTCCACCTATAGACATTCATTGATGACTGACGGAAGTATTTGGTGAAAAGAGTATGGACGTTCAACACGTCCGCAAATGTTGTATGGAGTTTACAGGCGGTTGTACGGACATTAATGATGAAAAAATAGGGGAAGACCTTCGGTTTCAGACGAGACGATCAAAAACGTTTACTGAAATTGGATATTGTTGAATGATTTCATGCCTCCTGGGACAACAATAAACTCAGACAGGTATTGCTACACACTAACAAAACTCACACGGGCGATCAAGAAGCGCCGGAGGAGAATGCCGAGCAAGGGTGTCACGCTGTTTGTTTCACGATTGCGCATGACATCACGTCTCTGGTTCCAACATCAACAGACTTCTCTCTAGGAAATCGCCAATAAAATCAGCAAGGGATTCTACAAGCGAAGAGCCATCGGGTTTTGACTTAGTACGTAAAACTTGGTCCAAACTCAGCACGGCTGATGCGCACACTCCCTGCACAAGTGGGGCAAGCAACCATCCCCCTTATGTGAATGCGGAGAGATTCAGACCATTGGTCGTACTGTTGAAGAATGTCCGATAAGGTCTTACAATGGTGATCCAGTGGACTTTCTGTTCGCAACTCAGGAATCGATAGGATAGTTTAATAAACTAGATGTATTTCTGTAAGCTTTTAAAGTTGCAATATTTATATGATCTTAAAAGTGTCTAAATTTCCATACTATAAATAAAATAACCACCTCTCTGGTCAAATCCAGGACCTGCTGAAACAATTTGGATGGACTGCAATGCCCCAACCCCCTTACAGTCCGAACCTAGCAACTAGCAATTACCACTTGTTTAAAAAATTGAAGGAATGTTAGAGTGGTCAACGCTTCAACAACGACGACGAAGTTAAAGAAGAGTTGAATCGCTATCTCAACGGGTTGGCGGTGGAATTTGATGATACGGGCATATAAAAGATGGTGGAGCGTCTACTAAAATGCATCGATATTACGGTTACGTTGAAAATAGAACGATGTTTAAGCTTACAAATGATGTATTTTGTTTTTAAAACAAATGTATCTATCTATTTATTTAAAAAAATAAGGGAGCATTACTTTACGATTTGTGCTAGTAAATGAAACAGTCTTCTTCTTCATCTGGAACATCTTCCAACCACTGTCCTGGTAAGCTGGGAACAAAAGCCTCTACAGTGCTTCCTGTCCATCCACCATCTCTCTTCTTCCACTGTCGCCCAGTTTCCTCCTCTTCCTTCCCCACATTTTTAAGCACATTCATCTGTCTCTCGGTCTTCTTAGGTTCTCCCCCTTAAACTCCATGCCCAGCATCTTCCTTGGTATCTTCTCCTTTCCCATTCTCTTTACATGCCCATACCACTGTAACCTAGATTTCTCTATTCTTGGTTGTAGCGGTTCTTCCTTGATCATATCTCTGATTCTCTCCTCTGAAATTTCGTTTCCATAGCTTGTACTTCCCCCTTGCCCCTCTATTTCATCACCCAAGTTTCAGAACCATATGTCAAAATTGGCACAAAGTAGGTTTTATAGATTGCCTCCTTTCACTTTTGTGGAACATCCCTACTCCATACCAGAACTCAAATTCTCTTAAAAAAAAAAAAAAAAAAAAAAAAAAAAAAATCTGTCTGCACATTTCCTCCTTTCATTAATCCCCGTCGTATTTCCTCCATTTTCATAAGTTCGGCTTTCAAAATATTTGAAACATTCCACATTATTTCTACTAGTTGGTGCAGCCACAGTGCCCTCACTAGCCGAGGTTTGCAGAGTCGTCTTCTGCTGTGAGTGCGTGCTGCGCTGGCCGTTTTAATAAGCAACGCCGCAGCTGTGGCGGGTTCAAGCTTAATTCTGTTGGGCTACACGACGTTTCGTGTTTATGAGACATCCCGCTACGTGACATTAATCGCGAGATTGCCTGCTCGCAGCGACCAAATAACGAACCGACGAAATGAGGTGGTAAAAAGAACGCGGCAGACGACCTCCCTCTTCACGCAGTTTGCAGAGCCCGTAAAAGTGTGGTTTCTCCCCCAGCCCTCCCCTTTACGACGTCCGTATCTCCCTGGAGAGTCATAACGCACGATATGACTCCTCCACGCGCACCTACAGCCGATATCGCCTGCTGTTTGGATGCCTGTGTAACCATTTCTTTTTAAGACCTTTCATTATGCCGCGCAGGTGATAACACCATATTATCATCAAAATAAAAAAATTTCAGGAGAACTTCTACACTTACGTCTACGGCATTTTCCCATACCTTCCATGAAAGATGGTTGTAAAATTAATCATTTATTAAAGCATGGGTAAATTATTATTCTTTCATTCTTTATCTTGCTTTCTAGATGAGTTGCTGCTGCTTCTTTGGACACTACTTTCAATTAACCTTGATATCACAGTAAGAAAAGTCTTCAGTCCCATGTTGTAGACGCAGGAGTGTAGGTAGTCTTGTTTCGGAGAAGAGCAAAGGCTGATTTTCTAGGTCCGTCTGGAATCAATTGTAATTGGGTGTTATTTTTTTCTTGGTCCCTCTGGAATCAGCGCTTAGGGTATTGTTTCATTTCATTTCCTCATTATCGGAGGGAACAAGTACTAACACACACAAAGCTGTAATTCTTCTCACATGCCTTTTCTTCCCGTGTTAAAATAGCTTTGCTTTAATGCATTGACACTGATACTTTACAAAAAAAAATAAAAAAGAATAGAGCCAAAAATTATCGGAAAATGAAACGTAAGTCGTAGGAAACGCAAAAGTTTTAGATACTTTCCAGGGTGCTTCCGCCCCTTAAACAATACTTTTGCTTCAAATCCGTAACACTAAAAGTATCATAAGTTAATGTTAAATACACAAAGTTATTTTACAATAAGAATATAAATTACGAAAGGAATTATGCGGCGAATCCAACAATAATTGTGCATATAAACTAAAGTTTGGCCTAAATATAAACGATTGAATGGAAATCATCTTAATTATTAACTATGAATAAATTTGTTTCGGGCCATGTCCACAGTTGTTGTATAAGTGATTTAAATTAAACACCATCTTTTAACAAGTGTTTTATTAATTTTAAATCCAGAATTTTAGCTGTAACCTTTATACACACTTGACTTCAGTATTATTTGTTGTATTTCTTGTCCAATCTACACTTTTGTGGTTCCATTGTTTTAGAAGTCTTCTAAGACAGTGAAACCAGTTGGATTCAACCATAAAAAGTGCAGGTTACAGTTAAAATGTTGAATTTCGAAATCGAACACGAGTTCAGAAGAAGTGCAAAAAGGTGCTGCTCGGGACTGACATTGATAGCTACCACAATATGTCCACTGATGATGATCCACAACAAAAGGACGAAACGAGTCTGGTGAAAAACATTAGTAAAATAGTTCTTTATAGACGGTGTTCAATTTAAAACGTTAACTATGAAGAACAGAAAATTCAATAACTATGAAAGTTATGAGGTTACAAGCGAGCAACAATGTGCAGTTTTTACCTCCTAGCATAACCCATCAATGTGGTCACGCTTCAAAAGCGCTACCGTACTGTACTGTTGAGGTATATCTCACCCAGGTACAATCCAGGGTCTGGCGTACTGACTACAGCTGTTTCCATTTGCCAAACGCAGGGAGGAACCCAATCTACATCTCAAACATAAAAAAACTACAACATCAAAAGTAAAAATATAAACTGATCACACAGAACATAGATTAATATTTTAGAGTACCCTTTAGGAAGAGAGCAATTGGAACCTCACCACTATGACAGCGAACTCCAAGCTGTTATCCCGATCACAGAAACCACACAGCAAAAACCTTCCTAGAATGAGTTGTCTTATGTATTAAGATGCATACTTTTCAAACTTAAAGAAAACACTATGAAGAACTTATCTGCGTACAATCTACATATAAGCCACATTATATGGTGATAAATACAATCAGCTGTGATTCGGCATCTGTGCAATTATTTTTAACGGTAATTTGATTCCTATTAATGTTGGTTCAAAATAATTTGAAACTTGCTCGCAGAATGTGTGAACAATTAGTCGCTCAGAGTCTACCTAACAACGAAACTTGAAGTCTAATCTGCTTTGTTAGTTCACTTATCTTGTGTCATGTTATTCAGAAGAAAACAAACGAAGACATTTCTGTTGGTTTGGACATTTTTTTTATCATATTCTGCATCTATGTTAAATATCATTGTATGAAGTAGCTGCTACATCTCCCATTAAACGCCGGTTTTGCCATCATGTTTTTAGTTTTGATCGAAATTGGCATTTAAAAAAAAATATGGTGGCAATCACGAACCGTATATCGTGTTGTCTGGGACAAAACTTTTGTGACACTTTTCGAAATTATTTAATGTCTCCGAGAATGCTTCCAATTTGGGTCCCACGTGATGTTAAATTTTATATAGCCTGCCTCTTATGTGTTTTCGAAGATTTTCTTCCTCACCTTATGACCCATAGCGGCATTCGAATTTCCTCGTTCTTCTTCACCATCTTTTCGCAACATTTTGGGGTCAGATAACTTGGAAGATTCTTAATCGTCGTTGGCATGGTAAAATTTGGAGCAATGGATTTACGGCCGCATGACCTCCACTGACACTACGTACTAATAAGGGAAGTTTAGTGTTGCTGTGTTCGGTGAGTAATAAGTGTATTTTTTGTTCGCAAAATGTGTACACGGAAGCATAGGCTCGTGATCGGTCCGTAGTACATACGCGATCCACTGTACCACACTGACTGGTTAGAATTTCGTAACTTAGGGGCATCCATTAATTACGTGAGGTGAAATGGGGAGGATGTCGGCAAAATCTCGCCAAATGGGAAGGGGTCGGGAGAAACCTCACGTAAAAAAAAGTATACAAACTACTTGTTACGTGGTCTCCAAAAATTACCAAGTCGTCAGCAGGTGGAAGGGGGTGCAGGGTCAATCGCGATCTTACCCCAGCATAGGGGGAGAGGGTTTCCCACCAGATTTGACGCCCCCTTAATGGACAGATATGGTATAATAATTCCGTGTGGTCGTAATTACCTGGTGACAGGGTTTCTATGAGATGCACATTCACCCCTCCCGGAGCCACCTAACCCTAACCAGGCAATCGTGCCGGGTACAGGGGAGCTACAGTTTAACGTGGAATCCGAACCACGGAAGCGTTCTGGCGTAATTCACATTACACAGCAATCTGTGCCAGAGGTGAAGGTCGGGTTAGGGCCTTTGAACAATCCCCGCCGAGATAGGGATTCGAACCGGGGACTTTTTTTTAACTGCTTAACGTCTCTTAACAGCGAGGTCTTTAGAGACGGGAAAGGATGGGGGGCCAGGAATGGGAAACAAATCGGCCATGGCCTTTTCAAAGGAAGCATACCGGCATTTGCCTGGAGTGATTTGGGAAACCATGGAAAACCCAAATCTGGATGCCCGGACGGGAATTCGAACCGCCGTCCTCATAAATGCGAAGACAGAACGCTAACCGTTACACCACCACGCTCGGTCGGGGACCTTTCGATCACCAGTCAGATTCTTAAACACTTTTTTATCACAGTTTTGTGAATAGTAAAATGAGAAAGTGAGTGTAGCAAATTAATGCGCAGCCGGTAGGATTTGAACCTACGCTCCCAAAGGGAGTCTGATTTCGAGCTAGAGGTCTTAGCCACTTTTTTTATTTTTTTTTTCTCTACCAACCTTTTTTTTGGATTGCAAGCACGCTAACCACCTTTTTTGTTTTTTTTTACGTTGCCCACTACAGTCCATTGCTCTACCAACTTTTTTTTTAAACTGCACTTTAACTACTTTTTTATTTTTTTAGTATGGCAACCACTAAGCCATCAGACCGCTCGACTGATATGGTGATTCCATAGTATATTATTTGTTATAGGATGAGTGCCTAACAATCTCATTGCAGATAATACGTTCCCTTTTGATAGTGATCAGTTTTTTCTCTTTTCTTTTAACTTTAAAACTCGTCAAATTGAGGTCATTAGAGGTGCAAAAAGACTTGGGAGAAGAAACGTGAAGGAATTCAGGGATGACCTATTTGAAGGAACCATGCCTAGAGTGATTTCGGGAAACTATGGAAAACACAAATCTGCATGGTCGGACTGGGATTTCAACCTACGTCCTCTCGAATGCGAGGCCAGAGCGTTACTACTCACCCACCAGGCTCGGTATTAGTGATTTCAGTCCAAACATCGTTTGTTACTTAAGTAATCTTGAATTTTCTGTATATACCTTTGTGTCTTCACCTGCTGTTGATTGTCTAGTGATTTGTTGGAAGACCGAGCAGGCTAGTTACGTTTTTACGCGAGATGCTAATGAAGATTGGGAAGATTAATGGACCTGTAGCTCTCTGCTCTCCCGCCCAATGTCTGTAAGTTGATTTTGTTGTTCGTGTAAAGTGAATTACAGACACGTCTGATTTCTGAGAAGTGATGTCCGACTAATTATGCCGTCAGTCGACGCGAGGGCGTGGCAGGTCAGCCCAGCGGGGGTCTCCAAACACGGCAGTACAAGGAGCCGGAGTGGGCGGAACCAACAGTCTGTCTGTTAACCCCTGCCCGGGGCTCGGCACATCACGGGAAGCGCCAAACTACTCCTCACAGTCCCATACATTCAGAAGTGTCCTAGCATACGCGAGTCAAAACCCAGCTCCACTTTATCATAATACCAATGCACACGCAAAGAATTTTAAAACATCAAAACCTTTTTAGTAACTTAAATGACAAAATATCGCCAATGCAACTGTTTTTGTAGCTTAAATGCCGTACGCGTTTCGCCTCACATCGAGGCATCATCAGCGACGAATCTTTGACATAATTCTAAATTTTCTGATTTTTTACATTAGTAGTTTCCAGGTTCGTAACCACACATCTCCGCTTTCTCTCCAAAGCATGTTTCCGCTAAAGCTTGGCGGCTTTTTGGTAAAATTTCAACAGATTTGCATTTTTTTTTATCAACACGAGCATTAAATCAATTTCTTTCGAACTTTGTCTCTATATTAGCTCTTGTAACAGGATATATATATTAATACCGTTCACAGGAAATATTGACGAATGGTCATGACTAGGGTTTGGATCTTTATGACCAAAAAAATAGGGAAATATGCATGCAAATATGATCTTAAAACGGGCAAATATGACCTAAAAATAACAAAGTATGACCAATCATTTAAATTTACTATACATCAAAACATGTTCAATTATACATCATTTACTTTATCTGTTAGTGTCGCTTTCATGTAGACTATTATTTGTTTCCGTACACTCACTGCACCATTGGAAATAAAATTTTAAATCGCTTTGTTGAAGGCACTTTAATTTCCCATAATTTACAGAAAATAATCCTTTCCTCCGTAATAAAATACTCCTCTCCAAATTCCTTACGTAATTCCATACCTTCGCACTTTCAGAAAATTTTGTTTTAGGCATGTCGGTACTTGCTAATCCACTGCAGATTAAACACTGACATAAAAGAAATTGGCGACTGAGATATTGATATGCATTGTCGAGATTAAAAAGCGGGCGGAACATTAATGTTCAGATAGTGACAATAATGTATAACTTTAATTTTTGACTGGTGAATTCTGAACATTTCAATGACAATTAGTTTTGTTTTTCCATCTATGTATAATAGGAGTACAGTTCTATGAACATTTTTTCTCCTTTATAACTTCTAGTGAATTCCCGGTACTATTAAAAAATTACCAGATTTTCCTAAACATATGACCATATGACTATAAATAATATCGTAATATGTTTAAAATTAGGAAAATGGCCTGAATATGCATTTATATGCTATTTAAAATAGATTTAAATACAGTCAGAAACATTTAATCAGTGTTTAATTAAGCATTACAATTCTATAAGAAGACAGGAAAGAATATAAGTTGTCATAATGATGCGAACCCAAGTCATTGATTCTTAGCTTGCATAACTTGCCCGAGGTTGATATTCCGCCGTAAGGCAGGTTTAATACTTTGAAGTGAATATATAAATGTTTCGATCCGGCAGTGTGGCTGTTCCCGTCATGACTCCACCGCTCTGAATAGAGGACTTTCTATGGGATCTAGCTCGAGTCCTGGACCCCGCGTATCGGCTTCTTGATTTTCAGGCGGTTTTCTGCAGTCACCAAGACGAATGCTGGGGCGATAGCCAATTTCTGCCTCATAAACTACACATTCCACAAACAAAAAGGAATTCTGTCATGGCATTTTGAAGGAAGCATTCCGGCATTCGCCTGGAGTGATCTGGGAAACCATGGAAAACCCAAATCTGGATGCCCGGACGAGGATTAGAACCGGTGTCCTCCCGAATGCGAGGCCAGAGCATTAACCCACCACGCTCGGTCAAACAAAAATACACATATCATAGACAGCATAAGTTACACGAATCGCGGACAGGTGGCGGGCGAAACGTAAATCTCACTCCGAAGTGCGGAATTTTCACATAGGCCCGGTAGTTAATGTTATTTGATCTAACAGAAAGTCAACAGTTCGAAATGTTGCATATGAATGAGTTATGATACAGGTAAAAAGTGACTTGTTATACTTTACAGAGAAGAGAGTTTCGCTTACGACCTAGAAGTATTATCTTTTTATGGTTAGCTATATTTAATCACTTTAGCATTCCTTTTTATCGAAGTTTGAGGAGATTTAAAAGCTTCAGCTTCTGTTGGTATGTGTAAATAAATTGTTTTTGAAGTAACATATTTATTTGGACCTACTAAGTAAAAATTGTACTACAGAAAATGTCCACTGGGTGGGTGAAACGCTTCTAATTCGATTTAAAAACACATACAGTGTTGCGTTGTGTTACAGATGTTACAGTAGTAAATTCTTGATTTACTTTCCCTCCTGCTATAAAGCAATGTAGTGATTGCTTGTTAACTGTACTAAAAATTTTAATAAAATTTCCAGATATCTGTAGATTTTTTAAGTAAGCGGACAACTTAAAAAGAAAGCTTAAGAAAAAGTATGATCTGAGCAAACTAGCTGGTAAACAACCCCTTCCCACTAGCTCAGATGGTTGTGACACCGTGATGGTGTCCGGCGATGACACATGGTTGGCTGGCTTGTGTCCGGTGTTCGAGGAAACTTTCATTTTCAGAACTTGGCCAGCGGGGTAGGAGAGGATGTGGCGCACCTAATCACCGGAATGTGCGCCAAAGTCTTGTGTTAAACCCAAAAACTCCTCAGTGCGTATGGAGTGAGGACACACGACTCTGCCGGATGGGGACTTTAAGCTCGGCGACCATAAAGGGGTTTTTCGGAAGAATGGGCCGGCTCTGGATTTCATCCTCCTCCCTTCTTTAATCTCTCATCCACGGCACAGACAAGGTTCTACACTGAACACGCCCAAACCGTCAGAATCAGGGATGCCACCCGTACTTTATTATAAAGTATTGTATGTTATTTTTTTATAATTGTACTCTATACTTTATGAAAAGAATAAAGTATGCGAAAACACTTTATTTCGCATGATTTGATTACCCCGGGATAAAAAATTTGTCGTAAACAACTTTGCGTAAAACTGCACACTATCGAATGGTGCCGAATCGATAGGTCGTCAGCGCCACTAGAACGCTAGTTTTTGATCATAGGGAATATGCATGAAATTCAAATTTACGTCTAGTATTTTTATTTTGAAACTTTATTAGTTTAGAATTACCACTATAACGTTTTTTTTATTTACTCGATTTTTATTTACTGATTTTAATTAATCAAAAGTGCTAAAAACACAAGGGAAATGTAACTTCGCAAAACGCAACGCTATTGGTCGAATCGAATCGTGACGACCAAGTACACGATATTATTGTGAACAAAGGCGTAGTTGCTGGGAGTTTTAATAGATTTGCGATTGTGTTAAAGTTTATATTAACATATCAGCATAACTGGTGAGATATTGTATTCTTGCTACAATACACACAATGACTAAAAGCGGATTTCTGAAAGCACAGTCGGATAATCTTCCAAAAATGGATGCCTTCATGATGACAAGAAATTTTGCAACCAATCCGAATTTTACGGCAGCTCAGCTCAGAGCAGAGAAAGCTACTAGGTAATTAAGTGATAGATATTTCAACATTCGCATGCAAATAAACAAAAGATTATAGATGTCGGGCATATAGTAAATTATTATCCGTTTTTATCAAATGGCGATAGGGTGTTAGATTCATAAATTTTCTGACCCGCGTTCAAATCCCCGCAGAATTAAATATTTTTATCTTCAGAAATTGTCAAGCTTGACTTTTTTATTTTGTTAAAACTTCATTTACGTTCTTTTATTGAGTGAAGTTATATTTAAAACAAATCATATTACCCACAATTCAGCATCATTTTTTTCCTGAAATTCTTTTTTTTTTTTTTTTTTTTTTTTTCGTAATGAATTCACTGGTCTACCGACGGATTGTCTTTTCACAACACAAATCAGCCGCACACCCATAAAAACTTCATTGCAAACATTCGTCAAGAAAGTCTCCATTCTTACATTTTTTCACTTTTTGTTAATAAGTTGTTTCGGTGCGTTTTCAATTGAAATAGTTCCTATCATGTTATTTATTTAATCTTCTTCGTTTTTTTACTTTTATATCATCAAAAGGTATTTTAAACGAAATACGTAGCATTGGGAAGATAGTTCTTTCTTTCTTTCTTCTACACTCGATTTGTTCCAAGAACGGTTGCGTGTAAATGGTTGAAAATAAAATAGTAGGCCTATCCGTGACGAAAAATGGAGCTTGACAAGGAAATTGAAGAACAAGTGACAAATGCTTATAAACATCAGATTCCAGTTTACTAGCAGATTCGCCTCATGACTTAATTTCATTGGGTATGGAGCGAGTCATATTAGGAAGCCATTGTTGATAAATGGGCCGAAATTATGTTTGGTGTATTTGTTATAAGCAATGTGACTTGTTTTAAATTTTAATTCGTGCTATAAAAGTATGTAAATGAAGTTTTAACAAAATAAATAAGTGAAGCTTGACAATTTTTGAAGATAAAAATAAGTAAAAATATTTGATTCTGCGGGGATTTCAACTCGGATCAAAAAAAATTTGAAGCCAGCACCCTACCCCATAGACCAGGTTGCAATTTGATAAAAAGGGGCAATAATTTTCTATATACCTGTCATCATATAAGCTGTGAACCCTTCAACATATATGAAGGAGATCGCAATCCGTTCTTAAAATGTCTGATGGTCTCCAAGTAAGATATGATTATATTTTGAACAGGTAACGAATTTTTATGTTACATTTCCTAAAATACATAAATACAGAAATTCTAAGTTCATACGTAAAAATGATCTTCACAATAATATAAACCACTACACAGTTGCAGATCTATTCTCATAGCGGTAGACCACTGTTTTCTTATATTCGCATCTCGCGGGACAAGAAAATACGCTTTATAAAGTGTATTTATTTTCCATATCGACATTAGTTAGAAAACATGAAAGTTTTGAGATGAAACACTCCACGCTATACAGTACGCCAATGCGGTCGTGTACTTACACGTCACAGTGCAGCGCGCCAAAATGGCAGCGTTTAAATCGGCGAAACTGGATATCAGTTTTAAAGTATTTATTTTGATGTTAAATCTTAATATTTACATCAATGTTATACTTTTTACCGTTATGTACGAATGTAAATAATTGATTAAAAAAAATTAAAAAAGTACATGCATATACCCTATTTCTGAAAAGCAACCTAACCTCAAATGTCAACATTATCAATGTCATGGTCGTGTCAACACTCTTGTTTGTTTGTTTTGTGTAATACGGTTTGAGAGCAATAATAATACGATTTATAGATTTATGTTATACTAAATCATGGACAATGACAACTTTTATGCTCATTTTTTTATATTCTGCTGTAAGAAGAGAGAAGCTGAAAAGATTTTTAGCGCCGGAAATGGCGACTTTCATGAAGTAAAACGTCATGTGGGAACAAGATGGCTCTGCCTTTTGCCATGCATTGATTCATTATTATTAAATTGGTCATCTATTAGAAGTTATTTTGTAACTTTGGACAACTGTACAATGGTTTTACAAAATTTATTGATGCTCAACAACACTAAAAATTAAATGATTGAAATCTATTTCAATTTTTTAGCCTCGTGTTAAATTTATGTAATAAAGCCGTAAAATTTCTCGAATTTATGGGATAAACTTTCAGCACTATGAAGGTATTTTTGGTGAAAATTTGATATTTCAAACACAAGCAAAGCAAGGTATTCAAAAGTACAGAGTGATGCCTCAGCTCTTTTGCAGATATGAATATAGCACGGTTTACAAACCACACGCGTACAGAATTTATTTACAGTGAGTTATTGATTTCAGCGAGGCTGTACGCGTTTTGGCGCCACCATATTGAACAGGGGAGATACGTCGGCACCATGTTCGAGTTCTGGATCTCACGTACCGGTTGTCGTGATTGCGCTTTTTAGGCGATTTTCTACAATTACATAGGCGGACACTGGAACGGGCGACAATTTCCGCCACCTAAACCAGAGGTTCCTAAAAGGTGGTCCGTGGAACCCTGGGGTTCCGTGGAAGGGTCACAGGGGTTCCGTATTCCGTCCGAGAAGGAAATAAAATGTTGTCGCTGACCCTAAGTGTAGGGTTGTGTTATACTATTGATTGGGTATGCTAGGATGACTGACACGTGGGTTCTAAGGGGTTAACCTGCGATGCCCTCTGACTTGCGCCAACTTTCTTCATGTATTTTCTGCTCTTGAATTCTTGTTTCTTGAACCTATTCTCTTCTTCTCTTGTGCTGTTCAGTAAACAGGAGCATCGAGCGTAACTTGTATCTAGGAGAGGGAGCGGACAGCTATGAGTTACTTGAAATAAAACAATGTTTCTGGAAACCTCATTTAATCTGCACTGAACCGTAAATCATCTACAGTCGATGTTGTACAACATCGGAGATATTCCGTAACTCGTGATACTGATCCCTAGGGATGAAACTTAGCCCTACAGTTCACAACTAACAGATTATGGTAAGGTTGGTGCAGCGAATATCTATCTCCGAGGCCTGGATGTTAACTTGTAGCTCGTCAGTGAAGAAGTGAGAGTGATCAATGTATTCTGTCTTGCTGGAAAGTATTGGCTTGCATGCTCAGTACTGCACGCGTAACTTGCAACCCGAACTGTCGATCGGCAGAAAGTCGAACAACAGGACGTGCTTACTCGACGTCTGGCTGCAGTGAAACTTGTAAAACTTACATGATTTCGATACTAAAATATTATAATAAATGACCTCCCGTCACAATGTTTATTGAAAAGAGTTATAACCGCGCCGTGAGATGACTAGCATGATTTTGCATTCGTTTGTGGCAACTTGCTGATGCGAGACAGGTTTCTCAGCTCACGCTTACACCAAAAACAAGTACAGGAACAGACTGGATGCAGCTCCAGATCTTGGCCTTCAATTTTCGATCATTTAAGCCTAATTCTAGTGCTGTTATAAGTAAATATATGAAAACTTTTATTCGTCACACTAAATAGTTACGTTGTATTATCTTGTACGATAAATGTTGTATAATACTTATAATAATTGGTTTTTATTTATAATTTATTCTTTCTTTTCAAGTTAAACATAAAAATATTCAAACTACAGGTACATTTATTTTTATAAAAATGGGGATCCGCCAAAAATAGTATGATAAATCAGGGTTCCGTGCCAAAACAATTGGAAACCGCTGCCCTAAACCACACAATTCACGAACAAAAATGCACCTATCATAGCAAACATAAATGTGACTCAGTGTGCTGACGCGTTGGAAACTGGATAAGGGAGATACAATAGTACCTGACACGAGCCCAGGCCTACAGGTCGTCCTGACTGCGATTTTAGGTGGTTTTCCGCAGCCATCAGGGTGAATACCGGGATGGTCCCGAATCTCCACCTGATAAAATACACATTTCACAAACAAAAAATACCCTTGTCATACACAGAACATTGTTACGCGTCCCATTTACAGATGGCAACTTCCTCCTTTATTACATACACCGAAGAGCCAAAGAAACTGGTGTAGGCATGCGCATGCAAACTCCGAGATATGTAAACACTCAGAGTACGGCACTACGGTCGGCAACGCCTATAGACAACAGGTGTCTGGCGCAGGCGTTAGATCGGTTACTGCTGCTAGAATGGCAGGTTATCACGATTTAAGTGAGTTTGAAAGTGGTGTTATAGTCGGGCGCACGACAGATGGCACACAGCATCTCCGAGGTGAGGTGGAGATTTTCCCGTACGACCATTTCACGAGTGCACCGTGAATATCGGGAATCCGGTAAAACATCAAATCTCCGACATCGCTGCGGCCAGAAAAAGATCCTGCAAGAACGGGACCAACGATGACTGAAGAGAATCGTTCAAAGTGACAGAAATTGCTGCGGATTTCAATGCTGGGCCATCAACAGGTGTCAGTGTGCGAACCATTCAACGAAACATAATCGATATGGGCTTTCGGAGCCGAAGGCCCACTCGTGTACCCTAGCTGAGTGCACGAAACAAAGCTTTACGCCTCGCCTGGGCCCGTCAACATCGGCATTCAACTGTTGATGATTGGAAACATGTTGCCTGGTCTGACAAGTCTCGTTTCCAATTGTATTGAACGGATGGACGTGTACGGGTATGGAGACAACCTCATGAATTTATGGACCCTGTATGTCAGCAGGGGACTGTTCAAGCTGGTGGAGGCTCTGTAATGGTGTGGGGCGTGTGCAGTTGGAGAGACATGGGACCGCTGATACGTGTAGAGACGACTCTGATAGTTGACACTTACAGTACGTACACATCCTGGCTGATCACCTGCACCCATTCATGTCCATTGTGCATCCCGCAATACTTAGGCAATTCCAGCAGGACAATGCGACACCCCACACGTCCAGAATTGCTACACAGTGGTTCCAGTAACACCCTTCTGAATTTAAACACCTCCGCTGGCCACCAAACTCCCCAGACATGAACATTATTGAGCATATCTGGGATGCCTTGCAACTTGCCGTTCGTAATAGATCTCCACCCCCTCGTATTCTTACGGATTTATGGACAGCCCTGCAGGATGCTTGGTGTCAATTCCCTCCAGCACTACTTCAGACATTAGTCGAGTCCATGCCACATCGTGATGCGTCACTTCTGCCTGTCCTACACAATATCAGGCATGGTATCAGTGTCTTTGGCTCTTTAGTGAAGTACGACAAGGCAGAAGCTATAAAAAAAGTTTTCGTCAGCAAGGGTATTTGACTGTAAAACCAAATCTCCAAATTCACCATGCCAAGGATGAGTAAATCTCATCAAATGCAGTCAACCTCAAAATGTTGAGAAAATGTGTTGAAGAAGATAGCGATCTTCAGTTACAGAAATCGCAGACAGATGGCAACACTTAAACTTCCACAGTGGTAAATAGGAAGTCACCATCCACTACATGGTGGTTATGATTCACATCGTTAAAGATTTGTGACTGTCAGTACTCATGACTCTCAGTTCTCATCAATGTCATGAACACACTTGAAGCATTAGTTTTACGGTGTAGCGGGGGCCTTAGTGGGCAAACTACGTTACAATTATCTCTCATACCTTTATGATTAATGAAAGGGGATTTTCAATTTTAATTTTTATGAAGGAGTGAAAATTTATTAATTTTGCAAGAATCTCGATGTTAGATGGAATTTAGGAAAATTGTCACAATATGACATTTATTTTCTTATCATTGGCGATTACAAGTCTGAGCGAATTTACCGTTAACATTAACATAAATTGGTAAAATCATAAAAGCAACGCTCAGAGGTACAATTAGCCGTCATTAGCAAGCAAACAATTGTATATTTACTTTTAAATCCATCTCAGAATTAAAATGCAAGAAATAATGACAATTGGAAACAATGAAAAATACAAGTTATGAAGACCTCAGACAAAGGTATCATAATACTGGGACTTTACAGTTAAAAGAAAATCATGGGCGCGACGAATGAACAATATATCATTCGAAAATAACTAGTTCTGGCAAATTATGCCGCTAACTCAGGGTTTTTTTCAATTACAAAGTTAGAACATGGATCTATCCTCTCAAAGTCGCTTAAGGATTCAGTTTCACGGAATGCACAATCAGATGGGTTGGTCGTAATAAGTTACCATTGTAGTTCTGCGTCTGATGTCTGCGGTGATCGGAGATGACCCACGGTATGTGAGATTATCTCACACGGTGGCTACAGACACGTCCTGTCTGTTAACGCGCATCATCGCATTACTGGCAGTGTCATCGTGAGGAAGCCACTCAATCAAGCAGGCAGCGTCAGAGTTTTACGACACCAGGAGTCGAACTGCAGCAGATGGCGAGAGAAGCCAACCTTCGAAGTCCACCTCAGACTAGACTCGCCTAGAATCGAATGTAGAATGTCCAGCTCCTCGCTCTGCGGTCCACGAGGAAAACTTCTGGCTCCACGCCCTTGCAGTCTCGAAGATCACATTCAACTGAAAATTCCCAGGATTTTATGTTATATGCTCATTTGGATTGGATCTTCAGGTTGGCACCTAATGTCAAGTGATATCCCCGATATCTCATTTGCCCCGCGTAACTAACAGAGGTCGGACATATTCGGCTGCGTTCGGGGACGACTCTGTGTTCGGGCGGCAGGCATTTCCCGCCAGGTGAGTGACCTTGTTGACCGCCCACCCCCAGGGAGCAGAGTGTGTCGTCCGGCAAAACCCTAAATCCGCGACTTCCTGTCGCCATGGTTCGGGAAGACTACGATTAGCTTCAAGCCTACACAGCTCAATAATTCTTTAATATTAGCTTTAACAAGATACACTGAATGTTCACCATTGCATTACAGTCCTCACTTGGAATCTTGCGTACTTTAGGAAATTACAACAAAAATCTATTTAGGTGGTCGCCCAAGATTTATGTAAATTACTCTTACATTATTATTTATATAGTAAAAATGCACATTGGAACGTGGCGACAGCGCGTCACGTTACAACGGCCGCATACTCTTGCTGTCGCCAAGCATTGTCTAGTTACTGCTAGGTAATAATAAAGCCACCCCTAACATGCCTTTTGGTGACGAAGAGTGAATCAAGAGAGAATAGGGATGCCAGAGGGAAGAAAGAGATCCAGAGGGAGTCCAAGGATAAGGTAGAAGGATTTAATGAAGAAGGACCTCGACAACTTAGGACTAAAAGAAGAGAACGCTATAGATCGGAAAAGGTGGAGGAAACTCATCAAAGTATTGGAGATGAAGAACAGCACTTGTGACTCTCAGATGTCTCATCAGCTCATAATTGGAAATGGCTGTCAAATAATACACTGTGCGTGCCCTAAACCAAACAGGATGATCCATTCCGAAGCCACTTTCTGACGAGTATCAAGTTAATTTGAAATATGGCCTAAACTCGACACTTTTAACGTCAACGTTCTTCAGATAAGTAAGAATGGGGCTGGTTCTTTCTTCAGATCTTTCAGGAGGCTCCGGATCAAAGGAAACTGTACACTGTGAAAGGGGAGCTACGTAAAAAGCTGCCGGATATTCGTTAAATTATTTATACGGGCGGCAAATCCCGTGTGGTTCCCATTAATGCGGAGCCGGTCCGGTGGACTTTGAGGAGCGGCGGCCGGTGCTGTTCAAATACAGATGCGAATTAACGTGCGGTCCTGCCGTCGACAAAAGGACTCGCTCGGTGTACAAAGAGACGGAGCCGGGACGGCGTGTTTGCCGTAGGGATAAGCCGCTGTACCTGTCTGTGTGTGTGTGTTTGCAGTCGGGTCCCGCGGTGTGGTCTGGGAGCCGTTTGCAGGGCCGCTGATGGACCGAGAACAAGCAGCTAAGAGCGGGGTGTGTCAACACGGAGCGGCAGCTGCTGCGGCCAACATCTGTCTCCAAATACCTCCGACGCGGGCATCGAGCGGAGACACAACGAAAAACCAGTTCCTCACTCAAACCCTGAGTGCTATGTTTGTAAGGCTACGACCACACTGTCGTGTTTTCACGCTGAGATCTAGCGGGGAATAAAACGCGAACTGGAAATACCGCAGATATTGTCACATTGGCGTGTTCTTCCTGCGCGTGAAAAACACGTTAATCCTCTCCCGCGCGTGCACACCAGCAGTTTTTTCCCGCTAGAAAGGATGTCATCTTCTGCTTGTCAACTTGACTGGTCTCGAAATTATCAACAGAATTTCAGTAAGTCATAAGAATGCAGTAATTGCATTATGTGTCGCGCTAATAGCTGTGCGTCACTGTCGTCGTGGAAGGAGAAAGTACTGGATCCATTCCATACTGAGCGACAGGTCAATGAAGGGAAAACTTGTACGCGCACATACAAAATTAAAAGAGTGGCGTGTGTTGCTTTAGGGCGCGTCGACAGCGAGGTCATTAGCGAAAATTAAAAGAAAGGGAAAAAAAGAAAACCCCATAAAGTTTATAGTATTATAAGTTCACTATCTAGGCACTCCATAATATCAGTAAACAATGAAAACGCAAGAAACGAGAGCTAGTCACGTGTTTTCCCCCCAATATGTCCACTCACTACAGCGTGAAATGCCGCTGACAAATGGGCCCGACGCAGTCTGCTGCGGGCGGCCTTGAACACGCGCCTTTTCCCACTTTCAGCTGCGTTAAATCACGCCTGTCTAGCCGGTCCCATATACTTCAATTTAGTTCACATTTTTGAAGGGATTTCACGCACAACTTCTGGGCGAAAACACGCAAGTGTGGCCATAGCCTAGCCTAGCGGGGAAAAAACGTGAACTGGAAAGCCTGTAGATATTGCTACACTGGCGTGTTCTTCCCGCACGAGAAACAACACGCCTTTCATATCCTGCGGGTACACGCACCAGCAGTTTTTCCCGCTAGAAAGGTTCAATCATCTTCTGTTTTTATAATCCGAGTGTTTTGGGTCGTACAAACAGGGGTGTTTATGCACTTCTAGTATTATAAGTTCACTATCTAAGCACTCCATAATATCAGTGAATATAAAACAACGGAAAAGCAAGAAACAAGAGCTAGTCGCCGCGGCGTGTTTTCCTGCCAATGTGGCCACTCAGTACAACGTGAAATCCCGCTGACGGAATGGGGCCGGACTCATTCTGCTGCGTTGACCTTGAACACGCGCCTTTTCCCACTTCCCTCTGCGTGAAAATCACGCCTGTCTGGCCGGTCCCATATACTTCAATGTAGTTCATATTGTAGACGGGATTTCACGCATAAATTCGGCGTGAAAATGATTTACTGCTCTACGTAATTCGTTTCTAAGATAAATTGCGAGCAACACCCAATATCACAGCGAAGGTGGTTGTTATGGAAGGTGTTACCCACCCTGAGTAACGTTTCAGACAGATGTAACTCGGATACTGTCCCGTCACCTTCTACAATGTGAAACCGTTCACAAGTTTTACTGTTTCTGGGGATTTTACTTTTTGAAGCGAGAACTTCTAAAGGCGCGTTTGGTGATGTTTGGATGGGGGTAAATCTGTGAGTTCGCAACTTCCTATCACCGTCACGCTATGACGTGTTGCGGGTATGTTATGCGCGTTGGTCACTTTATGGATGGGTAAAATCTTATGAGTTTGTATCGCCAACATACTAATGTTAACAGCATATCTGTAGCTATAAGTATGACGTTTTCCGCTTGGACTCGTTTCTAATCTATAAAACTGCTTTATATATATATATATATATATATATACACAGGTTTTATCCGATTTTAATGGAACTTTGCGTTCGTATAAAGTAATAGTAATAGAAAAATGCTGTTTACGTTTGATTTACAAAAACCAAAACCCTCTCCTCCTTTCCCCCCTCACTTAATTTCTGTCAAAGTTGTTCATACAAACCCACAACTTTAACCGATTTTGTTATTACTTAGCAGACGTATACTGCAAAACAAGGCGATCTGGTACTTCCACGGTTAAGGCGCTTACTTACGAAAGTTTTTGTCTCCGGTCACGGGTTCAAATCCCGTGGTGAGCAGGAATTTTTAGCAGCTATATTTGATTAAATGAGCTACGCCAGGACGTTCCGTCGTTCTGGTTCTACATTAAATTGTAGTTCCCTGAGGAAAGGAATCGGCTTTCCTGCTTCTGACGCAATAGCTTGGTATTGCTCATCTCCTTCGAGAAAATTCGACCAACCTTCGGGTTGTGGACTAAGTTAGATTTTTATTTTTTGAATTGAGAACTTCTTTAGGTGCATGGGATTATTTTTTGATGGGTAAAATCTTATGAGTTCTCGTCACCGACATGTTAAATGTTACAGTATATCTCTTGTGGTTAAGTGGAATGAAAGTCTCTGTCTGCGCGGGTGTTTTCATAGGCCCTTAATCCGACCTTTACCTCTGGTACAACTTGCTAGGTAATGTGAAGTATGCCAGAATGCTTCCATGGATCAGATTCCCAGTTAAACTGTAGGTCCCCTGTACCTGGTAGCATTACCAGGTTAGGTTAAGGTGGCTAAGACAGCGACGGAACGGGCATCCAGTAGAAACCCTGTCACCATGTCATTACAACCACACGGAATTATTATTATTTAGTATATCTGTAGCTTTAAGTATAATGCGTTGCGCGTATGATATTCATAGTTTAAAGTTTCACTTTAGTTGGCTATCCCCAATGACTGCCAACTGTGTCTTCTTTTTTTTTTTTTTACGTCAAGGCCATAGACTTTTTAAGGAACTACCCCGACATTCGCCTGGAGTGATTTGGGGTAACCATGGGAAACCCAAATCTGTATTGCCGGACGGGAATTCCAGCCAGCGTCCTTCTGAATGCGAGACCAGAGCGTTACCGCTCACCCACCACTCTCGGTTTTGCACTATCAACTAATAGCTCTAACAACATCATCGCTAATGTGCACTGTACATGTGCAGTAAAACCCGAAAGATATGTATATAAAATATTTGTTCAAAGTCTAAGAAATAATGAACAGCGACATCGTACGAAGACCTAGTAGTAGTTTTTCTAACTGTAGATTTAAAAAAATCATTATCAGCAAGTTTTATGTAAAACAAATGAAGCAGTCGTTACAAACTACGGACGCTAGCCATTGCATTGACACAATACAAGGACTTAATAACACATGCCTTCATTACTACATCAAAGTTAGACATTTCGCACATACAAAGAATCTTTCTGAAATTCGTTAAATGTAGTCACAATAATCCAGTAACTGTTGTGCTGATTACAGACTTGTGCGTGTGAAGTCTGACAATAGAACTGAACAATGCTTTAATGACCTTCTAACGAAGAACGGGCGCTAATGACCCCGTCGCCGACGCGCCTTAAATTCCAAATCCAACGAAGAACGGTCCAAACATCATTTTTCGATCTCCAAAATGAATTAACAATTGATGACAAGTGTACAGCTCCAGCCGTGGGAGATAGTATGGCAGACATTTTCAGTGACGACCCACCAGTTCAATACACACATGGTAATTTTTGATGACCTAAGGATGCAATATTACGTCCGGTGTGGTATTACCTTTCTAAGATTGTCAGATGTCTCGATACGTTGTCACAAAAGAAATCTAGTAAACAATAGTCGCTAAACACTAAAACTTTTTTTTTTTTGCGTAAGGGAATGAGTGATTGGAATATGTTAAAGAAGGAATCGAAGATGCAGAATTTGGGGAGTTTTAGATCACCAAGAAGATGAATTGAGACTGTAACAGGCCACCAGGCCTAGTACCGGACAGGAAGAAGCTGTCGCCACGGCCTCAGCTCCATCTAAATTAAATTAAATCATACTTTCCGGTTGACAACTCTCTTCGGTAAATCAACACCAAGGTAAATACTTGAAGGATGTCCAGTAGCTTGTGCTTTCACTTTAAAACAGAATTCGCCTTATCTTCATAATCAGCAGGTACAGTAGTATTACCCGGGTGTCGGATGGCTTATGTTAGTTTTTGTGGGTATGAAACATATCAGTAGGTAGACAAAGACAGTGAGGACTCACCCGTGAGAAAATATGTCAAGTCAAAATAGTTTCACTTCACTGAACATTGTAATTGGTACCGCCCTCTCCGCTTAACTTGAAATCGAAACCCCCTTCTATTGCTCCTATTCCCTCCCTCCCCCTTCCTCCTTTCTCCTTCCTTTCTTCTCCTTCCTCCCGATCCTTTCTTTCCATCCCCTCCCCGCTAACCTTTAATTGACATATTAACCTCGACCAAATTCATGCTTCAGAGAAACTTTGTAATTGATATGCACAGGTGTTCGGACAGTTTTCAACAAGTCCGTCCTCTAACGAAAATAATTGCATCATCTTCAATGGTGATTGCATGTAGAACGGCACATACCATTCTACGTACGATTGTGTATTAGACGCCACTCCTATTGCAAATGTTTTTAATCACCAGCCATCACCGGCCACCACTGCAGACTGGAGCCAAGTCGGTTGGGAGATGGAGGGAAGACTATGCTCGAGGAATGGAGCCTGTGAAATCCTGACCTAGGCGTATTAATTATAATGTTCAATGAAGCGTAAACCTGGCGAGGTTAGCGGGTATAAAAATTATAATAATTACAAGGTTAGCCTGGAGGGGAAATGAAGAAGCGGAAGGGTGGGATAGGAGAAGTGTGGGGTAGGAGGTATCAATTTCAAATATAATGGAGAGAGGGTTATCGATTTCAAGGTGGAGGTATCAATTACAACGTTCAATGAAGCGGAACTAATTAGACTTAACATATTTTACAACGAGTGAGCCGTCACTGTTTTTGTATATCCCAGTAAATGTATTTTATTTTTAAATCTTAGAAATTCAATGTCAGTGACTCTTCTCTTTGAGAGTACCAAGTTTGTTACCTCTCATCGTAGTTATATCAAAACATTTACAACGGAAAAGATGATGATCATTGTATCCACCGCAAACAGCCACGAACTTATTATTTGGCAAGCAGTATTACTGCATTATTTATTAAAATATTGACCTATCCTCGCTTATAGCTAGAAATCAGTAAGGACACTCGACTATGTACGATGTTCCTTAAATATTACATGCCTGTTAAGAACTGATGAGTCTTTTTGGAGTGTCTAGCTCGCCTGTACTATCCGTTTGTTTCCTGCGGCATCCCGTCATCCTGTCTCCTTTCATTAAGGCTGTCCGAGGTTGTCTGTGTCCTCACAGGTCCTGATTACACCAGGGGACCGGACGAGTGCCCCCGGGCGATGTAGGGGGACACACAGACCGTGACGCGGCAGCAGGAAATGCGATCTGCTGTACGGAATACCAACCAGCGGTCTGCGTTTTAGGTTTTGATTTATTTATTTTAAAAAGAAAATCTGTTTGAAAATAATATACCACACATTTATACCGAACTTAATTTCTATTTGAATATATTTATTTGTTTATTAGGTTAATGTCAAACATTTATATATTTGTACATATAATGAGAAAATCAAGTGTAAGCATTCTATTACAAACTGCAGCCTGTTAATGCTACAGGATGCATTAGGAAAAGGGTGGCCCCAAAAAAAAACCAACCTCTTAAAGTGGGGTCTTATAAATGATGATGATATAGACTGCGATTATGGAACAGCAATAACAATTACTTGCAGGTCTGCCAAAATTGTCGTGGCACCAGTACTTCAGACGACCTATGGACTCACAAACTCAGTACTGGGCTAAGAAACTAGTTCCGGGTTTGAAAAAGTAAGACAGTAAGCATTTCTAGGCGTATTATAAAATCAAAAGTATCAGTCTGTGTGTGTGGTGAGGTACCGTTGTGTTAAAAAATTTACGAACCTAATGTTTTCTGTTAAGCAGATAAAAACGTTTTACATTGTATCAGTAATTAAAAATTTGTTTTGTTTTTATATAAAAATAAATTGTATGCGTATAAATATCATTTCTGCCGAGATGTCGTTCAAGTCAATTACTAGTAACAATAAGTATGTTGACAAAAATTCATCAATAACATTAGGATATAGCTCTGAGTTTTATAAAATTAACAAGAAAATAGGTGACACTTTGCAAGTTAACTAATTTTTTGGACTGTGATAAGTAGTTTTAAAGAGATATAAGTTTACAGCTAACTGGCCTTAAATGGCACAAGTATACCAAAGCCACACACAACAATAAAAAATAATTGTTGAATTAGACTAGGCACATAGTTTATTCGTAATCAGTTGCACTAACTATGTATGTCAACACATTATTGATGTAGAATAAGCAGTTGAATAAAAATCATTTGTTCTTAAAATGAATCTAACGTGGTCTCCTATTGAAACTCTAACTTGGCTGCCACAGTTGTGAAAGTTTTTACACCAAACAAAAGTAACCTTTTGTCCATATGTTAAACGTCAAAGTTAGGTGTAAACATCTATTTTATTTCTTGTTTCGTAGTCATGACTGTCAATGTTTATTTAAAACAGAAAAAAATACTGCCTTTTTGCTTATACTGAACAATTTGCTGCGTTATATGTTTCAACTGACACATGCCAGCGGTCAAAATAAATTTTGCATATCGAAGTTACATATCGATGGAATTATTCAAATGAGAAATGTGGCTGTGCTGTGCAGATTCAGTAAATTAATAACTTGTTTGATCAATTTGCAAGTCTAAAAGCTTATCACTTCCCACTTAGAAAATAAACTGATTTAAGGATTTTTTTATTCATATTTGATTCATTTCAGTGGCTTGGAGTAGATTTCAAATGCCGAACTTTGCAAAGAAAAAATATTTGTTACAACTGTCGATTGTGGAACCATAAAAGACTAGGAATTTGATATTCTTATCAAAATGGTATCATTTATTTTAATCAAAATAACGGAAAATTCAGTTTATAACGTTGAACTAGTCCACATTTAACGAAATCCACAATATTTCTTTGTGTATCCGAGTAACAGTTAAACCACGATTTAATAATTTATAGAGTAATATCATTATTTGTGATTAAGGATGTATACTTTATATGTTTACCATATCCTGGAAAATTTATAGAAAATTCTTTTCATACATTCACTGTAAGACCACACTTTAATGTTAAAGGTCCATATGTTAACCATATCCTGGCAATTAATTGAAAAAATCGTCTTTTTCTTCATTCATATTGGGGAACGTGAATGCCACTTTTCCCATTGATATATTTCCCTGAAATCTACATTGAAGTCTATTTTTTTATTCATTTCATGATATTAAACCAACTTATACATTATTTTTTGAAAAGCTTTAAAACGAAAAAAAAACCTGGTTTATCTTATGATAATAAATTATTTTAGCAATTACGTAATTATCGACAGTGAACTTCAATAATTTTTTTGAAACATCTGTAATTGCGTGTATAATCTATACGTGTGTCATACAAACAACAGTTGACTATCTTTCAAACATACATCTGTTCGTGTTTTTTTTAAATTAATTTTATATCGTTTTTCTCGCATCATGTTCTGTAAATTTGCTCGATATCTGTTGAACTGATAGTAACTTCGATTTAAGAGGATTTGTGCAAGTCTGTAGCCTGTCGGTCATTTACTTCCCTTATTTCTTTTCGATCTAAGTACAGCCGTTACGAAAGACTGACAGACAATATCTGCGCCAAAATATACACTAAACAATTTATGCCGGCATTACGATCACTTAGCAGATAACTTCGTTCCTCATGTAGAGTGTACCAACCGATAGATCTTAACACTAAATTGCGTATGAATAAAACATTGCTTCGCATCGAACGTTAGCTTACCTTCACTTCACAAAGGAGCAATCTGAAATTTAAATTGCTTCGTGTAACGAGAATTTCGTTTATAAGACCACTGAATACTACTCTACCCTTGTTCAACATTGGATACTAAACTGCTTCGATAGGAGAAAAATTACTGTAAAAATTGCTTCATTTTTCAAGATGTATATACAACAATTTTATTTCTAGAGAAAAAGGGTTATAATTTTTTTCCAGCAAACGACAGCGCTGAATACATAAAAAATTATTTTTTCTCGTAATAAGTGCAGTACCGGATTAACCACGTAGCAGGAGGTAGCAAATGCTACGGGCCACGCGCCTTCTAGGGGGCCTCGCGCCTCCCATGGAGGCCACGCACCTAGGCTAGATGGCCGACTTTTTTTTTTTTTTTTTAGCTCTACAATTTTCCCCCGAACGTCAAAAATCAAGGGCCTCTTCTTCACATTTGCTACGGGCCCCGCGCTGTCTTAATCCGGCCCTGACTAAGTGATATTGTTTTCGTCCATTAGAAAACAAATGAATTATGCAATATGATTTACCTAAATGTTGCTGCCGAAGCTAGATTTCCTGTGAAACCAGAAATAAGTAGGCTTTCGTTTTGCGAGACACGAAGTTAACCACAGCTTTTTTATTTTTTTGCATTTTTGACTATGGCTTTACATTTTTCCGAAAGAGAGTTCATTATTGCTAAATAGGATTCCTGACAAGCATCTGGATGGAAATCAGTAACAATATTTATAAAGCAACCATCCTGGCATTCGACTATGGCTTTAGATCTTTCCTAATGAGAATTCATTATTGCTATGATGTAAATCAGTCACGTTATTATAAAGTAACAATACTGGACAGGTAGACGGAAAAGGTTTCAAAATTCTGCACTTGTTGGACAGAGTGATGAGGGGATGTACCAGAGAAGTAAAGAAATTACAAAACTTTGGTCAGACCCATGGAGGAAGGAATATATGGAGACGAGATAACGCGAAATCCGTGAAACCTCGTGAAAAAACTGTGCCTGCCCGGCGGACAACGTAGGAGTACCAAAACATTGGGCTGTTTGTACTGTGTCAGCTGCTGAGAATATTTCATTTTCTAATATTATAAAGTTTTCTATAATGCCAAGTTGTGATGCATATGGTTGCACAAACAGACGAGATAGGAAAAAACCTGGAATAGCGTTTCATAAGTAAGTCACATTGTAATTATCGTTCTTGAAGTATCTGACAGGCAACCGCAACATTAGTGCCATTCGCTATAAATTTATTCATTGCTCTCAATAGGATCATATTATTCTCAAATTTTTGTTGGTGTAGTGTAGACAATTAGCATATGTTACTATTTTGCACCTGAAAAGCTAGCCTTATTGTAGACAAATGTTGGAAATTTAATTTAAACGGGTCATGTTTACATCGCGACACAGTGAATATGGTATTCTGCATGCATTACTCACGTTTAAGTTTACACTGAAATTGCACGATGAAATTAACTACTAAACGTTATGAAATAAACTTTGTTGACGGAAATGTAGTTCACGATGCATTTCTTGTGTTTTGATGTGTCTGCATAGTTTGGTTTTGTAGCGGCAGTGTTAATGGAAATGTTGGCAGGTTGAAATGCGGTGTATACCTGAAGAGAACAAACAATTTATTTATTATTAGCTGTTAGCTTCTGATTTTTGAATGTACCGTACTGATTTTTCTAGCAAAATTATATAGGCCATTACCAGTACAATATCTTCTAAGTAAGCTCAGAAACTATGAGGTTTTATGAAGTATTAATTTTTTTTAAAGCTCTAAACATTGACTTATGCTTTTTTTTTAATTTCAGATATGACTTGTTTCTGTTTGTAAATATGTCTACAAGTATATTTCTGGATTTTGAAATCTTCCTTGTCAATTACTGAAATAGAATGTGAAAATATAACCTATTTGAACATCAACTAAAATTTAAGGACTGTAGAAATAAACAGTTTGTTATTCAAGTTAAAAAGAATTACCTGCTCATTAAGTTACGTCCGAATTCATCATCAAATATGGATATGGCGATAGTTTTTTTCTGGTCCAGGCCGCATTTCAACCTAACCACGTCAATTTTAAGGTACAATATCTCGAGAACTAAGCGAGATATCAAAAAATTTTATTCTTTACTTTCAGTTTCCCTCATCAAGTTACATAAGAATTCGTCATCAAATTGCGGCGCCATGGTTATCGTTGAATCCCCTCATAACCTAACAACCTCACTTTTGAGACAGTATATCTCGCGAACTAAGCGAGATATCGAAAAATTTTATTCTTTATTTTCGATTTGTATCGTCGTGTTACATAAGAATCTATCACCAAATTTGACTTTCGGGACACGTTTCTTCTGAATTTCAACCAGAAACTCCACTCTTTTGAGACAGTATATCTCGAGAACTAAGCACGATATCAAAAAATTTTATTCTTAATTTTTGATGTGTCTCGTCGAGTTACATAATAATCCATCATCAAATTGCGGTGCCACGGTTGTCTTATGATTCCCTTGAGGATTTTGTGCACATTTCCGTGTTTCTCTGGTCAAGCAATATGGCGGCCTCCCCTCCCCACTTCTCTCCACCCGGTTTCACTCCAGTATGTGGCGAAGGTCCCTTGCGTCGTCTCCATATATTCCTTCCTCCATGGTCAGACCATTGCTTGAATATGGTAGTGTAGTATGGGACCCACATTTTGCGTATCAAGTATAGGGTTAGGAAGGGTGCAAAAAAGGGCTGCTAGAATTGGGTCTGGGAATAACCACAGAGCGCAATCAATAACAAATATGATAAAAGAGCTGGAATTTGATTCACTGAAAAACAGGAGGAGGATAAAAATGGTCATGGGAGAGCACAAGGCGTATATTGGTGATGAAGTATGGAAAGATATTGGTGTAAGAATTAAAAGTAATGCATGGAAGGGAATAGATGGCCATGACCCCAAGCTGCCACTTGATTTCAGGCTCAAGCGTGAAGGAAGATTCTCTTTCTGAGGTAATGGTGTCACGGATGGGAATAAGTTATCAAGAGAAATGATGACTAATTTACAAAAAACGTTGAAGACTTCAAAGTTGAAATTTATAGAAGGCAAATGCAGGTGGGTGCAGGAAAGCGGAGGAAATGTATATAGCCGTATATTATACCATGTTTAAATTTTACACTTATTTACAAGGATGTTAGTTTTGCGGATAGATATTACCAATATGGTTACAATGAAATGCAGTTCCATATTTTATGCTACTATCCGTAACGCCTTTACAGAAATCTTGGCTGTATAGATCCTCCGGCCTCCCCCAAGAAAAACGAGAAAAGGAAAAAAAGAAAGAGGTAAGTTGCAGGGTCCGCGAGTCTCCTCAGTAGGCCATCAGATGGCAGTGCCGTCGCTGTTTGTGTCCTGTCGCTATCACGCTACATAACTCCTCCGACGGGTCGAGCTGGCAGATAACATTGTCTCGGCTGCTACAAGACCAGACAGCGCTCTTATCTAGGAACACGCTGGCCAACATACACTCACCACTAACCGGCTTCTTTTTGGCTGTAACACTGAGGCCAGTTCTGCTCACGATACCGCGAGGAAACAAACGGCACTGCAGGATGAGATTCCTGAATAACAGTCTCATATATTTAAAAACTGCACAGCAGAAAATTGCATCTCCGTGCACGCCACTAGCTACTAGCCTCTTCAACGAGTCCTTCGTAGATCAGCATATTCACTGCAGACGCCAGTCCACCAGAGATAATGATTATCTTGTAGACTCCGGAAAAAAACCGCACATAAGACATAATAAATAAAGGTTCCGTAGGTTGTAGCGAGATGACTAGATGGGTCATCTCGCTACAATGTAAATTAATTATTGTTTGATATAATAACATAAGAAATAAATAGTTATTCTTTTCTTGAGTTGGAGACAGAAATCCGCGTCTAGCTAAGGGTTGTGTTAGCGTGAGCGACAGTCTGACTTAGCCGGAAGTGTCCAGTAGGTTGAGACAATGCGGGGATTATCTCTGACACTGATACTGGTGAGAAAGGCTGGACTCTGGGGAATTTTGCGGAAGGGATCCGTAGATGCGCCGTTTGCTCCGTGTCGTGGGAAAATTATTTCTACATATCCTCGAGAACAATCCCGACAAAACCCGAAGACTCTTAGCAAATGAGAGGCAATGTATTAGCCGGCGAAAGGGGATACTTTCGCGAAGCCAATCCGATGTGTTTATTTCCTCACGTGGTTGGAAATATTACAAATTTTGTGTTTTTCATGATACTCGCCGAGGAGAAGGAGAGACGAGCTCTGAGGGGCGAGAAGAGGTCATTCCGTCCAGAACGATCGCGCTGGCAACTGCCTGCCAGAGTACTGCGGATGATTTCGTTCTGGAGGCTTCGATGTCTGAGCGCCTAGTCCGATCGATGTTGTCACTTGTGTTGGTTGACGTGACAAGTGCCTAGCATTACCTGGATGGTGCGCCGTTGAGAGACGACAGCGCTCTTGTTACGACGCTGGGTGCAGCCAGACAGACACGGTAATTATACCTCCAGAAACAGTGTGTACTCAGACGAATCATTGAGATAGCCCTTTAACGGCCTGATGAGTGTGAGTTCTTATGCCGCCGGACATTAATTCCTGAGCTAGTTGTGTCTAAAAGCCGAGTGCTTTTTGGTTATCGTTATCCAGTTTGAATTGAAAGACTGATTTCCATGTTTGAAAACTTTCAATGACTATTGTTTGTGGGAACAAATTAACTCCCAGGTGCCCTATGTAATCCAGTTAAATCTGATGTTTTCTTGTTATAATTGTCATACTAGAATCGCTCTCGTTATGTATAAGAGAGGTTTTGCTTCAGTTATATATGGAATTTGTAACTCTTTGTAATGTACATGTATTGCAATTTCTTAGCTTCAATTAACGATAATTGTTTGTTTGCAATGTTGCACCTGTAAGACAAGTTAATGCGTTGAACTTTATTTTGCATAGACAGATTTTTAAGATTAATGGTAAATATACCTCTGTCTGTAAGCAGTAATGAGTACCAAATAAACCAATATTTTAGGATCTTTTCAAATATTAATAACAGAAGTAATGGTTTCACCTCTGTTTCATGAATTTAATATATAAGTGCTTTGCATAAGGTAGTGGAAGGTGGCGATTATAAATCATGCAAGGTAAGCAATTAATCTGCCCCCACAGTAATCCGCTACAAGGTTTATCTGAGAGTCCATTGTTACAGCCACTGCACTGTGTGGATTTGACTGCAGCGAGAGGAGAGTTTGCATGTGTCCAAACCCAAAATTCAAAAAATCCATTAATTTAACAGTTCGTGGATTATTCGAACACGTGTTGGGTCACGAGGTTCGTCGAAATCTGAGCAAAGCAGTCAAATATGATGTCACCATCATAGCAAAGAGACGATTTACTCAAACATCCGTGAGTATGTAGAAAATTAGTTGGCAGGAAATACGAAAATTACCAAAGGCAAATGAGCGTACCAGATACCGGGTGCTCTCTTTCGTTGCTGGAGGAACATATCGATATGTTTGATTAGCTAAACATCACCAGAAAGCAACTTTCTTAGATTAATGCTGAGTGTTCTCTTGATGTTAATAGTGAGTCAGTGACCAAATGTTCACTGTAAACTCGGCGAATTTTGGAGCTGTTACTGTTTTAACAATAACAAATGAGATATTTTTCAACAATACAAATGTCGCATCGCAATAGTACGTTTCTGAAAACTTAAAAATCATCCGCCGTATGTCTAACATTACATGAAAAATTTGTTTTAGGATCTATAGACGATTTCATTACATTTGCTTCTTGTATATGTGAGCCCTGTAGCACTTTACCTCCAGAAGTTCGTCCAAAAAATAGTATCCTTCGCCGAATAAAATTGAACACTTTTTTACGGGGATCTAAAAAGGCAGTTTAAATCAAGTCTTGGTCAAGGTACCATTAGTGTTTAGTCCACATGCCAACCAACAACTCACTACTGACGGATACTGCCAAATCGTATTTCCTGTCAGACTTTAAATTATACTATTTGTAAATTGACTTTGCACCCTCAGCTAATTACGTAACTGCGCAATCTTTCAAAAATGAAAACACCACCCCAAGACGCCCAACATGAAAAATGAGATCACACAATTAGCTTCGTTTCACAGCCCGCATTAGCTTTGGTGATTCCGTTTGATTTAGATGTGATCTGTTCGTTTCGAAGATTGTTGCCTGTTTCGATAAATTGGAGTTGTAAGATCACTGCTTTTATTTATCAACTCGAAGCTCGTATGTCACGTAGGAAAAAAATATAATGTCACTTGACTCTGTGTTGGGTGATCGATAATGTTAGCGCCTATCATTTAACAGTATGCGGAAACGCACGACCGTTAATTTCGGTTTTAAATAGTTTCCTGAAATAACTCAAGTTGAATGTTTTTGCTGGTCCCTTCAATGAGGCCAACGTTACTGCTCAAAGATCCCCCACCGAATATAATCATCTCACTGTCATCAATCCGTAAAGCACTAATTATTAGCAACTACTTGCAGCTCAAGAGGAGTGAATTATATACTGCGGATAAAATAATCCCTGTGTTTGGGGGGGAGGGGGGGAGGCCTGTATCTTCTCCGGGAGATTTAACACCTGTGACAGTTGCGTAGCAAACCCGCCAGGACAATCATGTCTCGTGATTCGATGTTTGTTTCTTATCTGAGAGGATCGATCACCTTTATTGAGAGATCTGACACCGTAATTTGCCAACCTGATTTCGGTTTTCCATGGTTTCCCGAAATCACTTCAGGCGAACACCGGGATGGTTCCTTTAATGGGCCATGGCTGAACACCTTCCCATTCCTATACCCTATCCACTTCCTTTGGATTGAGAGGCACTGCGGTGCCTGGGATTTGCCCGGTCCATCACAAACCTCCATTTTTTTTTTTAATTTCTACTTGTTGCACCATGTCCCTAATCAATCTTTACAATATACAGGGTATCCAGAAAAGGACTCCCTGATTTCAAAATTAAATATCTCGAAAACAAAGATCGATAGAGGAATGCAGTAAACGGTATGTTTATCGTGACAGCTGTAAGAAGTGTATACAGCAGTTTGAAATAATAGTTACAAAAGCTGCTAACAGATGGTGCTGTAATCGCCATACGTAATGCCTAAATAGTGATCCGAAGCTCAGGGCGATCAGTTCCACCATTGAAACGTGAAACATTTTGAAAACATTGTGATGTGATTGTTTGCAAAGATTATTTTCATACGATTTTTTCACTTATGTATGCTGATATGAGCTGTAAAGCGTACAGCTTTTGTAACTATTATTTCACACTGCTGTATACACTTCTTACAGCTGTCACAATAAACATACCGTTTACTGCATTCCTCTATCGATCTTTGTTTTCGAGGTATTTAATTTTGAAATCAGGGAGTCCTTTTCTGGACACCCTGTATGAAAACTTAGAATAAACACAGAAATTAGAAAGTCTTTCATGTTTTGTGATTATTTCACAGATTAAAACTGAGGGTTAAAGGCAACATACATAAAAACTATATATACTTTTTTTTTTTTTTTGCTGTCATCAGTCTTTCGACTGGTTTGATCCCTTCCTATCTTTTGCTAACCTCTTCATCTCTGCATACCCCTTCCACCCACGTCCTCGATTATCTGCTTCATATATTCCAATCTCTGTCTTCCTCGAGAGTTCTTACCTTCGACTATTCCCTCCACTAACAAATTAACCAATCCTGCATGTCTCAAAATATGACCTACCATCCTGTCTCTTCTTTCTGTAAGCTTCTTGAACAAACTTCTTTCATCACCAATCGTTTCCAAAACTCGTACATTTCGTATTTAGTCTGTCCATTTAATTTTCAGCATTCATCTGTAGCACCACATTTCAAATGCTTCAATTTTCTTTATTTCCGGTAATCCTAAAGTCCATGTTTCGCTACCATAAAGTGCTGTGCTACACACATTGAATTTTAAAAAAGTTCTTCATAAGTCCCAGATCAATATTTGAAACTAAAAGATTTCTCTTTTTCATGAAAGTACTTTTTGTTAGTGCTATTCTGCTTTTCTTAACATCATTCTTTCTACGGCCATCGGTGATGTTAAAAGCACTAGCAAAAAGAGCCTTCATGGAATAGAGAAATCTTTGAGTTTCAAATATTTATCTAGAACTTATTTGAAACTAAAAGATTTCTCTATTCCATGAAGGCTCTGTTTGCTAGTGCTATTCTACTTTTAACAGATGCATTATGGATGGGAAATAGAAAGACTTCAAAAGCGACATTACTACTCAGACCGGAAATATTTTTCACCGCCACAAAGAGAGGAACCATGTGAACTTCGCTACAAATGATTCTCCACAGAAACTTTAGGAGCGGCTAAAACTGTTTACACTTATTAAGCGGTACAAAAGTCAATTCTCGTTAACGTGACTTTGCCAGAAGTCACAGAGCCTTCCTCAGTTTGGAGATCCCGTTTGCCATCTGCGTGTGAGGATTTGAGCAAACCGAATGGCGGATTTATCCCGCGGAGGATTGGCAGTTTATCTTTACACAAAGTCACCGAACGAGCGGTACTTTAAACCAGACAGACAGACAAGTGTTAGCTGCGGTTCGTTGTCCTCAGTGCTGACAACCTTGAGGTTACCATTCCCCCCCCCTCCTGAGTCACGTACTGTACGAGATCACACCACAATAGCTATTGTCAGTCCCTCTCTCTCTTCTCTTCGTTTCTTTCTCCCTTTACTTTCTATCAAACAAATGAAACGTATCTTTGTATATCTGCTGCGGCCATGGCTAACTTCTCTCTGTTGGTAATTACTTTTCCATTTAGTGACTATTCTTAGAGGTTGCTGAGAGGTTTCTTGCGGGTGGGCCCAACGAAACTCTCTCGAACTATTGTATCCCGCAATACAACATTAGGCGCAGAGGATTAACTTGCTGGTATATATACACCAGGGGTGTACAAGCGATTGCGGGCGGCGGCGGTTTGCTTTGAAGTAAAGTTTTGAGCTCCACAATACCTATCATGCTAAACTGCTTTATGCTGAAATTATTTCTGAATCCCAACTAAAACAAAACTTTCACTAACAAATAGGATTACGCCATAAAGAGATTATAGATGTTTCAAACGTTTCCTGCAAAATATCAAACATAAAAAAGCAGTGAAAAGTTAACAGTTAAAGGGAAAGTAGAAGATTTCTCTAAGGAAAAAAAAAATTAGTTGAAATGATATGTAAACTTTTGTTGGTAGATTAGCCTCCGGCACAGGTTTCTCTAATATCGTATGTTGGTGTTAACTCCAGCGTCATATTCTGGCTTATGGCATGTCGGACTCCAGTCATCATTGTTTAACATTTTCAAAATGCTAAAACAAAACCTCGTCATATGAATTAATAGATATCTCAAATCAAGAAAAAGTTATTGATATTGCAGTAGAGCTATGGAAAAACTTCTTTGGTTCTAGATGCTCGGAATATGACTTCTGAAACGGATAATTTTTCAATTTACCAGCTATAAGTGTAATATGGAAACTTAATTTTTTATAAGCATGTGAGCTGTCAAAAAAATACGATCAAAGAGCAATGCAGAGAGTTACACGCAAACAAATATACCACCACAGAACAAGAAACGTATTAGAAAGGAGGATTGCATATTGCGTTAAAGATAAATAACATTTCAAGGAAACAAGCAAGTAGCAGCGCTGAAATTAAACGTATCAGCAGTCACTAATAAACGAATTAACATGCCATAAAATTACAAAAAATACAATGATTAAACTACCAGAAGTTTCCATACAAGGCACTTAAAAGGTATGTATTAAGACTATGATTCACAAAATTCGATGCACCTTTTATGAAAATTTACCGGAACCACACATCGTTCCTCGAAAATTCATAGAAAAGGGGGGGGGGAATACAGAAAGAAATTATTCACGTAACAAAGAAGCTATGATTCACATGAAATTATTGTTCAATAATTATATTAAACACTAAAAACAGACGAAAAATAAAATTCAGCAGGTTGGAATAAAACTCTATGTGGTAAGTGAAATAATTGCAATATTTAAACCGTTCGGAACAAATTCTGTGAGATGTTGTGTGATCCTTTAACTGGATAGCTAACATGCCGTGCTCAGCTTCCGACCGCCTGCAAGGTTGCCCAACCAGTTTTGGAGATGGGCCACAATTTCGGTTCTAAGTTAGCATGCCGGTCACGATTTAGATTCCACATATTTGCCTATAGTTACAACAGATATTTAAATATAAAAAAGGTATAAGTAAAAGTTTAATTACAAACAAAAAGTAAAAACCATCAATGAGACGTTTGCAAAAGTTTTATTTTGTTATAAAAAAAAGTTAAAAAAAATGAGAGAATTTTGCAAAGGGGTTTGAACTAGTGCATTCTAGACTGCTGCTGTTCGCAGGCAAATTCCCCGATTCGTGACAGGTATATATAGTTGGATGGAAAGCGTAAGTGCCATGTTGAAGGAGTTAAGTTGGGAAGACCTGGAACATCGAAGGCATTGTTCCCGACAGAAGCTAATTGAAAAATTCACGACTGACGTATTTCGGAATGACAGCAAGCAAATATTGCTACCAGCAACATTCATATCTCGGAATGACCACGAAAATAGGATAAGAGAAATCAAGGCCAGAACCGATTCGTTTCTGTACCCATTTTTCCCACGAGCGATTATGGAATGGAATAGAAAGGATTTACCGGTCTAGTAAACTTAAAATCCGACAAGAGTAGCTTTCGATAAAGCACTGTGGCCATCCTGATCTGGGTTTTCCACGGTTTTCCTAGATCATTCCAGGCGAATGCTAGGATGGTTCCTCACAATAGCCCATGGGTGCTTCCTGTCATATCGAGCATATCCCGTCCAAACCATTACCATTTCAGATAGGTACAATGCACCCTCCGCCACACACTTTTAGTGAACTGCGGAGTAATAATAATAACTATCGATTTGCGACGTGCTGCTAATTGGCGTGTTACTTCTCCAAACATTCTGCTATTTCTTAACTATTTCATGATCGCCCGCCCTGGATAGTGACTTGAGAATTACTGGGGTTTTAGGCAAGTGATCGACCTCGATCACTACAATATGAGCAGTGGCTTGTGTGGATGTGTAATGGGTATATGTAAGTGTGGCCACATATATATACAAATATAAAGATGCAGAAATAAGTATAATGTATCTTGACAGAATGGCCAACAGGTCAAGTGTCAATTATAAATAGTAATTAATAACACCGTATCATACATATATTCGCAAATAAAAATTTACATGGATACTATATATAGGAGCTAAGTACTAGCTTCAGGCGTAGCAAAAATAGTGTGGGTGTTATTTGTAATTCTTAATCATTTTAACGCCTGCGAGAAGATTTCTGCTTCTACGCCGATTCACTATAGTACAGAACTAGTAAAGATTTCGAAATTAAATTTTGAACCAACTTAAAAGTGACTACAAACATTAAAAAAATGTAAAAACTAAGATCATATGGTCAGACCACGTGAATGTGTAAATTATTTTATATATTGAGATAAATTATCAATATCTCCTCAGATAACGTCCTATTTTTGACACCCTTACCCACAAATAAAAACTTTCCCAGTCCTTTATGCCTCATATAAAGTGTTATTTTACTGCCGTTGCACATCTCTTCTCTTTTACATGCTACATGTGTATCTGCGGCAAATATACATCCATGCCCCATCACCAATCTTCTTCTTCTCGTGTTGATGAGAGCATAAAATACAGAGTAGTCTTTTCGTCAATGCGATGGCTTTGTCACTAGCTAATTGAAGGTCAAATTGGGATAAGTTTATTCCGAGTTGTGGATAGCTTTCAGCACATTTGTATGGGACGCCATGATGGCAGCAGGCCTAAGAGGTGCGAGGAAGATCTCTACGCCCGCAACACCCCTTCCCACCAATCAGGAGCGCCGAGGGCTTCGCGCTGTTCGATGTTTGAGTGATGGCTAATAGAGGGTAATCTTAAAATCCCACAAAGAGTAGCTTTCGATAAAGCATTCCGGCCATCCTGATCTGAGTTTTCCATGGTTTTCCCGGATCACTCCCGGTGAATGCTAGGATGGTTCCTCACATTAGCCATGGGCGCCTCCTGCCATATCCTGTATAGCCTTTCCAAACTATTACCCTTTCGGATAGGTGCAATGCACCCTCCGCCACACACTTTTAGTGATCGCGGAGTAATAATAATAATAGCGAGTATAAACGCTCTGGTCTCTCATTTGGGAGGACGCAGGTTCGAATCACCGTCAGGCCACCTAGATTTCGATTTTCATTGGTTTACCGAGATCACTCCACGCAATTGCAGGGAAAGTTCCTTCAAAATGCCACGGTCGAATTTCTTCCCCTTTCTTTTCCCCACGCCTTCCCCGCCTCTAATGACCTCGATGTCGACAAGGATTAGTTACAAGAAAAATGAAATCGAGGAAACAGCGCTGGGTTCGGAGAAAGGATCATGAAGCTTGACATAACGGATTTCCAAATTCATCTTCCTCCGACAACACAGGGAGTCTCCAGGAATTTACGTGTAATGTCACGCCTCTGTCATTGTTAATTTTCGTCAGTTTTTGGTGTAATTTTTTAAGTCATTTCAGGTCACGCACAAACGTTTTATGAGACGAGGAAGGGTGGTGGATTCTGGAGTGGCGCTGAGTTGTCGGCACAGCGTACTATAAGGTGGCTGTCTTTCTACAGGCTCGTTCCCACGATCCCTTGTAACGAAGGCGAGACGGGACGAATACTCAACACGCCATGGGAGCAGGTCCGCCTTTGCTAGCGGAGACGAGACGCAGCTATCCACTCTGAGTCCGTAAACATCACAGGCGTGTGTAGCGGTGCGCTGTTGCCATTGGTTTGCAGCAGCGGTGCGCACCCCTTCTGTTACTGTAAGGTTCTCTGTGCCAAACGACACTAGGCAACGTGGTGCGGAGGTGGCGGCGAGGTAAGCTAGAACTAACCTGCGGCCCGCGGTCGTCCCTACACTTCGGCTAATGAGATCCCGTCCCGTCTCGCCTTCGTTACAAGGGATCGTGGGAACGTGCCTTACGAGGGGCGATCAGAAATTAAGGTTACAACACCTGTAGTGAAACATATATATTCTATTGCATACAACCAATGCCACATTAGGTTATTTTTCGAAATATTCCACTTATCAACATAGTCACTTGTCGTTGAGTTCGAATATTCCCTCCTGGTGAAAAACCTGTCCTTGCGCGCTCAGCCGGGTTGGCGGGAAGTGTTTATCTCCACGTCTAATCGAATCGTCGGCCTCCTATGTGATCCTTCAAGTTTCTCTCCCAGTCGCAAACTTTCAATACCATTCTACGACATGCTGACGAGACATTACAATCCCTCCATAACCTTTACCAGCTGCCAATGAATTTCAGCCGGGGTTACTAGTTTCGCCCATTGAAATCGAATAAATGAGCGGATTTCTTCGACAGACCAGTTTTCCAAACGATTCGCCATTTGTGTTTAGCGACAACTAGCGCTTTAGGTGGTGGTGGCTGAAACCCTGGTCAGTTGCCAACCGCATGTTTTACAATTAGCGCACATTAATAATTTCTTTCCATTCCAGGAATATCGATTTTCTAACCTAAGATTCTGTTTGCCTTTTGGTGGACAGAACTTTGCCTGAAAATTCGTGAGGGCGTCCAAATCAGGATGATAGGGTGACAGGTTGCATCATGCAGACTTCGGGGCTGATGTCCAGGAAAGAACACACGTGCATGTGTGTATGTTCCAGAACGCGGAGGCCGCGTTTATCAGGGAATTTTTGTCATGATGTGTTTCTTCCGGTGTCTCCAGTAACAACAACAGCCATAAAATGACAATTTAAAGTGGGATGTCAGTTTGTGCACGTTTAAGCTTGGTGAAGCAACCAGACTATCAACATTAGAGCGTATCAATGTAGATAACCTCCATCAATTGTCGCTACGAAACTGAAAAGTGACATTTACCATTTACCATATGAGCCTTTCCGCTCAGTATACGCCCCGAGAGTATAATTAGCTCACTGATGGACAACAGTTTCGTGTTCACGCTGGCCGGGAATGATTCAAGCATTGAAAACAGTTTATTTAGAGCTTATTTCCTTATTTTCCTTTTGTAATGGTGATTGAGGATTCACTTTTTTTTAACTGCTTAACGTCTCTTAACAGCGAGGTCTTTAGAGACGGGAAAGGATGGGGGCAAGGAATGGGGAGGAATTCAGCCATGGCCTTTTGAAGGAAGCATCCCGACATTTGCCTGAAGTGTTTTGGGAAACCATGGGAAACCCAAATCTGGATGTCCGAACGGGGATTCAAACAGGCGTCCTCCCGAATGCGAGGCGAGAACGCTAACCGTTACACCACCACGCTCGGTGAGGATTCATTTCCATGTACCATTAAATCATATATTTCTCATGGATATGATCCAGTATTTGACTCGCTTTATTCATTTTAAAAAATAATGAAGTGTGTAAAGTCAATTACGACATTCCCGTGTGGTTTATTAAATTTAATAATTCATTTAATAACAAAGAAACTTTCCCTTTCGATGTTGATTACAACTAATTTCAATAAAGAAATCTTGAAACACATGCAGAAATTATTAAAACTAACTCTGGTAACTTTGGGATAATAATTAATAAAGAACCAATACATTTCTACCGAGCGATGGCATCACAACAGACGCTCCAAGCAACTTGCTCGCCTCTAAGGCAAGCACCTTACCCACTGCGCTACCAGCCCTCTGTGTCGTTACGCAATACAGAGACGTATTCATACTGTATTATGAGTCTGTCTTTCACAGTTCATATACTTTTCATAATTCAATGACAATATGCATTATCTATACAGAAAATGGAATGCTATGTCCACCCTAATGTCAAACAGCATCTGCTTGTCAAATTTCATCACGATCGGATTAGCCGTTTAGCCCAAGAAACGTAACAAATAGAGTTACTTTCGCATTTATAATATTAGCATAGATATGCATCAGGTGTTTGTTGTTGTTGTTGTTGTTGTTGTTGTTGTTGTTGTTGTTGTTGGTTTTTTTTTTAAGTCTCCCCACGACAATTTAATCTTCACCAATAAACTTCGCCCATCTTCAAGACAATATTGCCTGCTATTGCTCAATCAAGAAATTTAGAAAACAGTATTACCCAGAGGAATAGCGCAGTACATAAGCCGAAATACAGAACCAAATCAAATATTTGTTGATGAATTTTAAAATTCCATATCAAAGATGCAACATCAGTAGTTGACATTTTAGTTTATATTTATGTGTTGCGACTCATGCCTAATATACGGCTGTTCAGCTTGTAACCAAAAGCACTGAGCGTGGTGCGTGAACGGTTAACGTTCTGACCTCGCAGGTTCGCGGGTTCTAATCCCCGTCCGGGCATCAAGATTTGAGTTTTCCATGGTTTCCGCAAATCACTCCAGGCAAATGCCGGGATGCTTCCTTCAAAAAAAGCCATGGCCGAATCTAATTACCTTAGCCGTCGACGAGGCGTAAAGCAATAAGTAAAAACAAAAACAAAACAAAAAAAGTGTAACTAAACGCCGCTGAACTCTAATGAAAACTAATCACAAGATCAAATAATATGTACGAAATATCTCATCATGTTTTTTTTTTTTTTTTTTTTTTTTTTTTTTTCTTTTTATTGGCAGTGGGCCGGTAAGCCATATAGCCATATCAATTGTTACATCACTTATTTACAGGTATTATTGATCGTGGATATTGTATCTCACATGCCACAATTATGAGTTCTCTTACACATTACTTGGACATTGTTACAATATTTCATATCTCTAATTACCTAAAGCTATGATTACAGTACATTGTGTTTCCACGGGAAGGCCTGGTCATGATTAATATGTGGCGCTTATGGCCTTAACACAAATTATAAGCTCTCTCACATATACATGGTTTCTATTACTTTGCGTAATGACAGAAATGAGAATTCAATATGGTTGGTCTTACGTCCTCTAGCTACATACATATTATACTGGTCCTTGATATTATGTGACATTTATAATTGTGTCACAATCTGTGATT
>JARYHS010012519.1:89090502-89125790 GCA_031002005.1 Vandiemenella viatica
CTGAAGAAGCTTAAAAATTGACATATTTTAGAACATTCTAATTAATTCAATAAGATTGTAGTACATTCTAAAAGATTCTAATTATTTTTGGAACACTTTGGTCGTAATATGAGGAGGCCCTATGTTGTCCACTTTCAACTACCGTATCTCCCACACCCTCATAGCTACCAAGATGGAACCACCATAGTGTTCGATGCGAGAATAGAGGCTGCTACCACACAAACACCAGAGGTCTGCGCAGGGTAGCTCCGACTATAAAGCGAAATGTAGGGACACACAGGTTTATTTTATATATATATATTATTTTAGAGAGAGCGTTGTGTTCAAGTTGATATCAGCCAAGTACAACCATCTTGGGCGACTTAAGAAAAAAGAAACCTTCCTTACTTCGTTCAATTATTTCGTTCGTGGAAAACGGCATTTCTTGTGACGTAACAGGTGAACAACACTTTATATGTAAACTACGTAGCGCGACTCATGTTTCGAGAGCGTCCCTTGATTACTTACGTGCCACCGCTTGTACTTTAGAGAGGGGCCACGCGTTATTAGAAGACGGTAGCAGGACTTAATATTTCAGAAGCTGTCCGCCTGACTCGACACAATTATGAAAATATATTCCCGGCGTCCATGGCCTTCCTTCCAGAACCACTGTCATTTCTTGTTCTCGTTCTTCTCTTTTTAAAGGCCGACTCCCAAGAAGAGACTTTTCCAAGGAAATTGGTTTTCTTTTTTCTCGCCTACTTTGTCTAATTATACATTCAACGGTCCGCCAAGGTAAGAAGGATATTATTTCAACCTGACTCGGCCATTTTGTAGTTGGAGCGATAGCTATAGCCTTGTCTCTTTGTTCCTCTTGTGACAAAACACTAACTCGGGCATCTTTGTGTGACTGCTTCCAGAAAATGGGGAGTATAATTAGTAGCCATGGTTCCCTCTGTAATGGAATGCCTAAACGACTGGGAGTCGTGCTCGGTGAATACTGTATTAGGAAATTTACGTTATAAATAATTCAAGAAAAAAGTTTCAGCTGCTTACCAGGAAGGAGGTACAGTAGAAGTCCGATTAGCCGAGGTAAACGGGACTGGGACCACCTCGGCTAACGAAAAACTCGGATAACCGGGGGTCTAAGAAAGAGGTTACAATGAATCAAAAAACGTATTGAAACTGAAATACCGAGCGTGGTGGTGTAACGGCTAGCGTTCTGGCCTCGCATTCGGGAGGACGGCGGTTCGAATCCCCGTCCGGGCATCCAGATTTGGGTTTTCCATGGTTTCTCCAAATCACTCCAGGTGAATGCCGGGATGCTTCCTTCAAAAGGCCATGGCCGAATTCCTTCCCATTCCTTGCCCCCCATCCTTTACCGTCTCTAAAGACCTAATTGTTATAGGAGACGTTAAGCAATTTTTAAAAAAACTGAAATAATACAATTTATTTATAGTGAAAAATTAATTTGTGCAGCAATAATGTTGTGTTTTGTACATTAATTACGATCGCTTGCCAAAAAAGTCTTTAATTGTCTTCTGTGTCATAATTTTGTTTCTCTTCTTAGCGGAAGTACAGCGCCAACGCCACACTCTAGTTGGAAAAATATTCCATATCTTCATAAAAGCTCCCTATCATATTTCAAAAAATTAACCCGGCGGCTCGGATAATCGGAACTCAGATAACTAGACTTTTATACTGTATTTGTTTTGGAACAAATTATAATATAGGAGAATGAAGCATGTAATTTTTGAGAAGTATAATTAGCTCTTCATTAGTACTGATTAATACCTGATCCACGTATAGGTACAAGAATGTTTAATTGAAATCTCCGTCTACTCCATTTCTTTCAAAGGTTTCTACAAAATTAAATCGGTTGATGTAATTAATATAAGTATTTTTCTGTGAATGTACATCTTCTGGTATATTAATCTATTTTGTTATGTTTTGCTGTAAATTTACTCCTTTCAGCCACATATACTGGCAATTATGGAAAATGAAAGTGCAGTATTGTATCGTATTGTTAAAAGTATGTTTTCTCTAAAATCTCATTTCTTTCTTATTAGTATTTTGGACATTTTTGTACACTTCGTCACAGTCCCTTCTGTTTTGTGAGTTTGGGTGTCTGAGATTTATCTTTTTAATATTTGCGTCATGGTCAAATTGTTAAAAGTTTATTTATACGGAAAAGCGTTTTCGTAAGTTAGGCACCGATACTCGCAGTGGTGGTATGCAGATAAAAGCGATGCTTTCGGAATGAAGATTGTACAGAATGTTTCAGTGGATGAAATAGAAAGTTTTTTCGAAATTATGGGAGAAGAAATTTACTAGTAATTACTATGTGGCCCGTGTGAAAATTTCGCGGATGGTATACTGTGAATAGCGAAGTTGACGGTCTGCAGTAGGATGAAAAAAGAACCGGTTCATTAGCAGCTATTGTTAATTTGTCAACTGAAATAAGTACGAAGAAAAATATTTACAACGTCTTACAAAACAATTAGCAATAGTCCTTAAAAGTGTAACATACTGAAGGATAAGCCTAAGCAGGAGTTTGTACATCAGTTCCCTTACTTTCTTGCAGGTTTTTTTTTTTTTTTTTTTTTTTTTTTTTTTTTTTTTTTAACTGCTTTACTTCTCTTTTTAACATCGAGGTCTTTAGAGACGGGAAAGGATGGGGGGCAAGGATGGGGGCAAGGAATGGGAAGGAATTCGGCCATGGCCTTTTGAAGGAAGCATCCCGGCATTTGCCTGGAGTGATTTGTGGAAACCATGGAAAACCCAAATCTGGATGCCCGGACGGGGATTCGAACCGCCGTCCTCCCGAATGCGAGGCGAGAACGCTAACCGTTACACCGCCCCGCTCGGTACTTTCTTGCAGGGGCGGATCCATGGGGGGGCGGGCTAGGAGGGTCAAGCTCTCCCACCCCCAAAGTAACTAAGTCCAATCGTAATTTTGGAGAATTTTTTTTTTTAGCTCTCCTGATCTTTAAGGGGGCAGCAATCCGAGGTAACTACCCTTTTGCTACTCAACCCCCCCCTCTCCAAACCAAAGTTCACCCAAGCCCCCCAAACAAAAATGTGCTCAAGCCTCTCCCAAACGAAAACCCTGGATCCGCCCCTGCTTTTATCGCACAGTACTTTGATTCTCCTTATAACTGTTCTTACAGAAACAAAAGTAACCGAATAGTTCCTTACTCTAGAGAATATAAAATACACTAGTGTCCAAAATTAAAGCAACAAACCGCTATTTCTCCGTCCTGTATCTAATTCACGATATAATCATACAAACTGTCAACAAATGTCTGTACAATCATGTTCTGTACAGAAGATGGCATTCTGGTCATCGTACAACCAATGCAACGATGACGTAAGGGCACATGAAACGAAGTAGTGTTTGGTGGGTAGTCCCACATCCACAATCGCTGTGTACACATTCACAGACGGTGCAGTATGGCACAGAGAAGACGCCTACCAGACTCTCTGCGGTGGAGAGGCATAGGAAGGATGGAAACAGGACAGTCTCAAACTGATGTGGCCCAATGGCTTAATGTGAATCGTTCTGTTGTTTCTTGGATGTGGCGACAGTTAATAGAGACCGAAACTGTATCCCGGAGACCAGGGTTAGGCCGGCCACGTGTGACATCACAAACAGAAGACATTTACTCGGCTGTAAGGGCACGACGGCACCGCATATGTACCGCAAAACAACTGGCATCTGACCTCGCAGAATCCACTGGAACAGTTGTACCAAGGCAAACAGTGTACAAAATGCTTTGGCAGAATGGCCTTTACTGTCGGGACCTGCTGTATGGGTACTCCTGAAGCGTCTTCACAGAAGGGAACATTTAGAGTGGAGTCGTCAACCTGCCAACAGGACGGTCGGATAGTGGGCCAAAGTTCTATTCACAAATGAGTCCCAATTTGATCTGGAGAGTGATTCTCGACAGATTGTGATCTGGAGGGAACATGGAATATGATGTCGGGACCCAAAAATTGGGGAAAGAGACCGGTATCAAAGAGGATCCATGATGGTGTGGACAGGCGTTATTGCCTCGACATGAGATTGATGACATCATTCACAGCATGCCCCGTCGTTGTCAGACCTGTATTGCTGCCGGAGGTGGCCACACCCCATATTGAGCACATTAATCAGTTTTCGGAATTTGTGTGCAAATCCGTTAAGTTGGAAAAACGAAGAACATTTTTATCTATCGTTGTTTCTACTTTTCTATCACCTGTTTATACTGTTTTGTGGCAAAATAAACGCAACCTTGATTTTTTGGTTTGTTGCATTAATTTTGGACACCAGTGTATTGCAGCAGCTCCGTGATATGTGGTGTTGCTATCTAGTGGATGCGATCACTCTTGTTGACACCAGTGAAGCCTAGCGGCTTGAGTCTGAATTATTGTTCATAATCTTGCCACTCACTGTTCGAATTTCGAAAAAATTCCTTTCCTAATTATTCATATTACCAAAGCGGAGAAATTAATCTTAAAAATGGTACCTCATTTATCGATTTTGCTTAAGTATAAAGGAAGTAAGATAGCTCATCACGAAAAAAAAAAAAACACCTTTTAGAAATAATATACCTGATTGTTTAGTTATTACAATGGATATTTTGCTCTGGAGACAATTTCCCTATACACCTCTTTTAGCCTCATTCGAATTTTTGCTTTAAATGATTTCACTGCTTAGATCTTCTGTTCCGTTACCGGAAAATAAAAATTTTCCCACTCCTATATGCCTGAAATCGAGAGCTAGTTCATTGTCGTATTCTACTCTTACCCATTACATACGGCTTCTAATTTTTCTCCCAATATCCATCAACGTTTTATCACCAGTGTATACCTTACACACGTACAACATTGTTTTAATCGGTATGCTCTCTCCCAATGACTTCCAAAACAGTTCCTTGACCGTATCACTTACTGACTGTGTTCAACAGAAATTTACATAAATTCAGTACGCCATCCAACTCCTTTATTTTATACCCATAACACGTGTTTTCATGCTATTCCGCCATACCTGCCAAGCCCGATAGGTGAGGGATAATGCTCGTGACTAGAGTTCTGGAGCCTATTGGTTCGAATCCCCGTCCGGCTATCCAAATTTGAATTTGTATACTTTCCTGAAATCATTCCAGGCGGATTGTCGCATCGTTTCTTCACAAAATCATGGCCGGAATCCTTCATGTTATTTATTTCCATTCCATTCTCCGCTCTAATAACGTCGAATTGGCGTAAACCCCTACATTCATAAAATCCCAATATGTTCAAGGCTAAGCCTAGCCAGGATTTTGTATATCAGTTCTCTTACTTTCATGGTACAGCACTTTGAATGCTCCTTATAACTGTACAGAGTTTTCTGTTCAACTGAGTATTATCAAATTCTGTATTAAGGTTTAATTCTTTCAGCAGGCAGTATAAGCAAACAAACCATATATTTGTAAGACTGGAGATTTTCTCGGCGTATATTTGTTAATGTGTAGCTAATATGCTGTCTCTTTATGTTAAGTAGGTGTTGTTATATCCAATTAGATATCCTGATCATATCCTCCCGTAACTGTTCATAGTTCTTTATTCTTTAAAACAATGTTATGTTGTAGGCGAAGAAAAGAACAGCAATCGACCCAATAAACTTACCTGCAAAATTCCTGTACTTCTTCTACATCTTCTAATAGAGCATTTCCTATACTTACTTCTTGTTTACCACATATTAATTTCGTAGCCTAACTAACTGTTACCGCGACTTCATAAGCGCCAACAGAATTTCATTGATAAAATTGAATAGAGAAAGCTGTAAGTTACGTAAAATGTGTCAAAATAGAACAGAGTCGAGAAAATATGACAGGAAAATCACCACCATAGTATTCTACCACTCAACCTGTCTCATGAACACAACCAATTTGAAACATGTTTGAAAACAGCAACAAACTAAACAGAAAATACACAAACTGACTGCGAGAAACCAAAGCCTGTGTGTCCGATATAACATTACAAAGATTTGCACACGCTATACATCTGTCTATCACTGCTGATTTATTTTTCAAAATGTCGTGACAAAATATGTTGTTTATACCGGAAAAAGTATCTTATGTTCTTTCTATTTTATTTTTTTTTATTCGTGAAAATGTGTAGATGGAAAAAATAATTAAATAGAATTATGACTAAAATTTTGAACATACAACATTGCTTATTTGTTGATGGACGAGAAAGGGAGAAAATCTGTGCAGGAAGACAGGGACTGTAATATGTGAGACAAGTAATTTAGGCTGTAACTGTAACAGGTCTGTGGAAATTATCACGTTACAGGAAGAGGTGGAGGACTCTATGAGACCAGTGGATGAAATTTGAAAATAGTGTTAAACTCGTAACCCGCTACAGTTTGAGCTCTCTCATATACCCTGAAACTAGGACCAGACCCCGACGTATCCCCTCTATCTCCGGCAAAATCCTTTACGTCGCTCGCTTTGTGTTTGAAAGCACCTTAAACTCGATTTAATGTTGCTCGCTTCGTCAGACGCAAGTGCAGTGATTAATCCGCTAGCTAGCGAGCCTCTCTTTGTTCCTCCTGCTAATAAACTTTAATCCCTAATTAAAATGTAAGAGTCGCTTTTGAAGATGAGCAACCTACATTCTGCGTTAACTAGTACCGTATTTTCAGCACTTTGCATTGATCAGTTGAGCGCCTAACATATTTCATTTTGTAACTGATGTTATGAGAAATAAATGTATTATATAATTTCGTAAGCTCAGTCATTCTCTCACCTCGATAGCTATTGGTTGGAGAACGGTGTCACATGTCAGCCTTCGCTCGTACAATAGCGACCAGGGATACCACTATAAGAAAATCGTTGTTATGCCCACAATTTAACAGCTAAGCCACTGTTACCAAATCCATTGCCATAATACATTCATTAAGTTTGTTTTTCGTAGCGTTTCATAGTTAAAAAAAAATATTGATAAATTTTGCGGCTGAAAAAAATAAAAAACGTGGATCTGCTTTTCAGTAACATGTTGCTAATAAAAGCAATATTTAAAAAAAAATATTAAATTACTCGTGGTCTCTGCTGTAACCACCAATGCCAATTGTCATTTAAGCTTAGGTTGAATTTCAATTTAATTAAAACTTGCACTAATGTCGTTGCTTGACCAAAGTTTATGCATTACGGCAGGGGTTGCCAACCCGCGGCCCACCTTGAACATTTTTGCGGACCGCGAGATTCATCACACTTTCACATAATATATTTATTTTATAATGCCCAATGTAGTGAAAACCAATGTATTAAAAAAAATATTATTTGTGCATCCATATATTCAAAAATTAACTGTCGAAATTATGAGAAAAATTAACTTTGATTTTAAAATAATTATCTTGTGAATATATGACAAATATTGCCGTTTTATTTACTAGTTCACAGTTTTGAGTTAGCAGAATAATTAAATTATACTCACTCCAAAAAATAATTTAATTTAATTTAATTGCAATGGAGCACAGGCTCTGGTGGCAATTTCCCTACACACCCAACTTCCCCGTATCCTACACTCACCTATATTTGCCCTCTACAAATTTTAACTTTAAATTCTTTTAACGTTTTCGGTAGGTTATTCATCATTCCCCTTGGTAACTCATTCCAATCCCTGACACCCTTACCTAAAAAAGAAAATCTTCCCACACCCTTGTGCCTGAAATCGAGTGCCAGCTTGTGGTCATGGTCATCTTTTCCCTTCCATGAAATACTTTTCATACCTACTGCAATATCTATCCATGCCTCATCGCCAGTATACGCCCTGTACACTCCCATTACCCTCCTCATCCTCCTCCTGTCTTGCAATGAATCCCATTCCAGCTCCTTTATCATATCCGTCACTGATTGCATTCTGCGATAATTTCCAGAAACAAATCTAGCAGCCCTTCTTTGCACCTTCTCCAACTCCTGTATTTGATACTCAAAATGTGGGTCCCATACTACACTACCATATTCGAGCAATGGTCTTACCAAAGTTTTGTAACCCAGTTCCTTTACTTCTCTCGTGCATCCCCTCATCACTCTCTCCAACAAGTGCAGAATTTTGAAACCTTTTCCTACCACCTGTCCAATGTGTCCTGCCCAGTTAAGCTTGTTATCAAATGTAATGCCAAGATATTTACATTTGAAGTCTTCAGCAAGCAATTCTTTTCCCACCTTATATTCATAATTAACCTTTTGTTTTTTATTTGTGTATCTAATAAGCTGACTCTTCTTTGCATTTATCTTCATCCAATGTTTACCAACCCAACTAGATATCCTGTCTAGATCACTCTGCAACTGTTTACAGTCCTCTATCGTTTTGATCCTTTTATACAGCATTATGTCATCTGCAAACAATCTAATTTCAGATAGTAAACAATCAACACAATTATTTATTAGAATAATGAATAGCCATGGTCCCAATACGCTACCCTGCGGCACTCCCATTTTTACTTCCACTTCCTTTGATACCGCATTTCCCACCCTAACTTTCTGTTTTCTACCTTTAATAATTCTTCTACCCAGCAAATCCCTTTCTCGTCCACTCCAATAGTTTTTACCTTATTTACTACCATTTTGTGGCTTACTCTGTCAAACGCCTTTGAAAGATCTAGTGCTACACTATCAATTTGGCCTCCCTTGTCCATTTCATCTGAAATATCTTGCACATATCCCACCAAAATGGCTATAGTGGGTCTAACTCTAATATGGGGATGTACAATTTTATATGCGGCCCTCGGAGTTATAATGCTTCTCCAAAGTGGCCCGCAAGATCATTTTGGTTGGCTATCCCTGCATTAAGGTTTATTTGCTTTTTAGGTATTTTACTGACCACTTTCGTTAATGGTCTTTGTTCATGTTCATGATTTATATCTTTACGGGCTATGCCGCGTCGTTTATTAGATTATCTAAACTTTCGGCTGTTATACTAAAGCCTTCTTCAGAGATATTGTTTATTTATTTATTTATAGCCCGTAAAGCTATAAATCATGAACAAAGACGGCCGCGGAAGTCTTAAGAATCATTTGTTCATGTTCGTTGTACGTATTATTTTAAATGGACATCAGACCATATATGTTACCGAATCGACTATGCTGACAATTCATTTCTTCGGAGTTGCTCAACTGTTTAATGATATGGAATGTGTATTAAGATCTCTGACCGTTACAGGTACTATCACCAATGATTACATTTTAAGTGTTTGCCCTGTCTCAATAAAAAACGAAGTGATGCTTTCGAAGCAAACTGAATTTTTTTAAATTTTGCAGAGTGAACTTTAGGGGTCAAATACAAGTCACTTTTGTATTTAAACAAGTTCGAGTCTATGACCCTTGAGACAATTATACGACTGCGCTATCGTCCCTATTCGTGTTTAATACCCACCTCTATTATTGCTTCCGAGTTCTTCAAGTTCAAGAGATTTTATTCACCCTGAAACACAGGTCATGTTTATATTTGATCAAATCACGTCAACCTGTCATAATCTTTTATCCTAAAAACTGGAACTATTCTAGACCCGTGACGATACGCAAAAAAAAACAAAAACAAAAAACGGTCACGGTCTTACACCAGTTTTTTACTTATGTTGAGACGCTACTCGATGAATCTGTTTTAATTATTTTATGCATGATTCTTGTCTACTTACCTATGTATTTGTGCTTGTAATGCAACAGATTATTGCTAACTTTAACAGTGAATTTACATCAATCGTAATATTTACGTGAAAATTTGTCATTATCACCGTTGTAGAAATGCCTGGAATTAATTCTCATTTCAGAAAATGTTCTATACTAAGACATCTTTATTTAAGCCCTCTCTAGACACTAGTTTTCATTAACAGATCTTTTTATTCAATAAATTTAAATGTTATTTTCAACTATCAGAGTATATACACTGAGAGATTCAACTCTATCATTTTCTATAAAACGGGTTCAAGGGTTGGTAATGACTTTTGAGAAAAAAGGTTTTATCTTATTTTATACCTATTTCATCATACACTTAACGTCGTCAGAGGTTGGTATAGAATTTCAAACACTTTATCACTAGTTACTAAAAACAGTGTAATTGTGATGAAGTTACACAACTAAATTTAAGTAGATATTAAAGTTTGCAATAAATTGTCTGCTCTGTCACTGAAGCCCATTTGCTGCTGTCTGTCATGGTAAGTATGTTAGTAACTGGCCTTTTGTACACTAATTATAAATAAAAATGAACCAAATCTTGAAACAGGTAATTTGCTAACACACTGTAAAATTTGTTGCCGAACTTTTTGAAGTAACGCTGTTAAAACATATGCTTCGTATAAACACAGGTGATCAGCAGTAATATGTCTGGTAATGACTGAATAAAATAAAGTTAATAATTGTTCTTGCTGATTGACGGTGAGTCGGATGGTTAGTAATCGATTTTTAGAAACCTGTAAATATACTACAGCGTTCGTGTTTTAGGCTTAATTTGAGTTCAACTTTTACTATGGATTCAAACTATTTTTCTTCTTTCATTATCTCTATTTTTCGCAATATTTAAAAGCTGTATCATATATAGAACAAGAAATAAAAATAAAAAAAAATATCTAGGAAGTGAAACTGTAACTGATGGTCGAAGCCAGAATGATCTCAAAACCTGATAACCACTAGCAAACGAGTTCCTTCAAAAACTGAAACATTCTTTTTAAACATTCACATAAGACTGATAAAGAATCTTCTAAAACCACAACTGTGGAACTGTATTACAGCGGAAATTTAGAGGTTTGGACCCAGCCCCGCCATACCGACCATCCTGACCGCAGCCATCATGACGAATGCCAAGACGACTCCCAATCTCTGTCTCATAATATACACAATTCACAAACAATAAGTTTATTTTTCACACACAGAACATAGTTAAGGGGCTTCCATTAATTACGTGAGGTGTTTTTTCCGGAATTCCGGACCCCACCTCCCGGAGTGAGTTTGGGTCGAACCCCATTCCCTCTAAGATGATGTCACCCCTCCCCCCCCCCCTGTGTGAGATTTTACTGTACCCCCACCCCTCTTATTCCACCCAACGTAATTAATGGACGCCCCCTTACACGTTTCGCATACATATGGCAATACTTCACTTCCTCCTCAGTACGCAGTAATGCTTGGCGTATGCAATGGTACGGGGCTGTTGAATCAAAGCTCAAAATTTGGCTGTGCTAATGGTGCGAAATCTCAGTAAAGGCAGTCGACCCCAAATGTTTGAAAAAGACGGTGAAGAAGAAGAAAAAGAGTTCAATATAAAAGACATATTAACGCATTAGTCATCTCCTTAAAACACAGCAAAGATAATATTTATTACAGTTTTCTTTCAGTTGCTTTTTTTTTTTTTTTTTAGTCCTAAATATTGCTTCTCATCACATCAAACCTACAGATCTTTAAAGTCGAAGACTAAAGAGACAACTTTGGAGGGGTCCTACTAAACAATTGCAAGAAAGTCTATCATGACATGTATCAGAGGCAATACGCCTTCCAATATGCATTATTAACACAATTGTGATCAGTGGAGATTTAGTGATTAGTGGAGAATTCGGTTTCTGACCGCTTCACCTCCTCTCCGACCCTGATGAAGTTCGTCGGATTCATCTGAGTTTTAACCCCAGTACAATGCCAACGATTCTACTATACGCAGTAAACAGTTAAACATTTGTCCGTATTGATTTCTGACGATCATAGCAAACCAAAATCTTCTTCAGTAAATTGCTTTTCGATCTACCTCAGCTACATCTCTTCGTCTTGTGTCGTCACTTTGATCCCTTGTGCAATATCTTCAGACAAAGTATTTGACAGTTTCCAACAGTTGACTTCTCCCAAAAGTCTCTGTTCAGGCAGTAATCTGTTCACATAGTATGTCTCCCGTCGCGACCTGGTCTCTTGCCGTCGCTTCTCGGAACGAGTTGGTCGCTCCGTTCGTGTCAGTATGCGGGCCACGTCTGGATGCCTACCTCTAGTCCTGTACACGACATCTCTGGAATACAGACACACAGAGTCCTGGGAGTGCCCGACAAGAAGGGGGCCATATCAGATTGCCCGGAGACGTCCGGAATGACAATATCGCCGACTACGCTACAGCCTTACAACTAGTACGCTAAGTTCCAGGTGCGACGAGGGGGACATTAAAAGTTCGCTGAACTCTATCGTCAGTGCCGACTGTAGTGGTGAGGTGCTGCTTCAACTTCAAGGTATAGTTTCAGCGTGTTCTCTAAACCAGTGATATTTATGTTTCAACATTTGATTGCCGTGATTCACTGAGCAATCATCATCAAATTCTAACACTCACCCCTCTTTCGCTTGCCATTCCCTGATGTCACTCTGTACAGTTTGTCTAATGCTAATTGAATGAACGAAAATTGCATGGTCAAACAATCGCACATCTACATTTAATCATATATATTATTTCTATAAGGTGTTTTTTTTTTTTTTTTTTTTTTTTTTTTTTTTTTTTTTTTTTTTTGTCACAAGCCATTATCTCCCTTGATAAATAACCGAAAATGAATGAGGTATCATTTTAAAGCTGAAGGTCTCCATTTTTATCACATCATCTTTTAAGAACGAAATTTTTCGGAATTCACCCATGAAGCGCAAAAGTTTCAATATTTCTAAAACGCTGTTTTTTGTACCCTGAATTGCTAACCTAAATCGATAAATAAAGTATCATTTTAAAGCTTAACATCTCCGCTTTGCTGACATCATATATTAAGAAAGGAATTTTTCGGAATTCTTCCCTTAAAGGGCAAAAGTATTAATATTACTACAATGCGTTTTTGTGTCACGAGCCATTTATCTCACTTGATACATAAACGATATAGATAAATGAGGTATCATTTTAAAGATTAAAGGTCTCCGTCGTGGACACATCATATATTAAGAAAGGATATTTTCGAACCTTAAAGGGTAAAATTATCATTATTTACATAACGTATTATTGTGTCACGAGCTATTTATCTCGCTTGATATATAACCGAAATTGAGAAATGAGGTATTATTTTAAAGATTAAGGTCTCTGGGTTTTTCAAATCATATTTTAAGAAAGTAATTTTTCGGAATTTGACCCATAAAGGAAAAAATTATCATTATTTCAGTAACGTATTTTTTATCATGAGTCATTTATCTCCCTTGATATCTAACCGAAATAGATAAGTGATCAATCATATTAAAGATTAAGGTCTCTGATTGGGTCACATCGTTTTTTAAGAATGAATTTTTTTTGGAATTTGACCCTCAAAGGGCAAAAGTAATAACTGTGAAAGTCGCGCATATGAGACAGTTCACAGCCTAGCCGTTAGATAACATTACCACATGTCACAGAGAAATTAATAAACTGCTTCTTTTCCAGACGTAAGGTTTCATATGCAGTTTTTTTACATATAATTTCTTGATAAGTCGCATTGTAAAAATACTGTTCTAGTGATATTTCATACTTAAAACTTAAACTTAACTTAGTCCACAACCCGAAGGTTGGTTGGATCCTCCCGAAGGAGGCATACTAAGCCATTGTGTCAGAGGTAGGACGGCCAGTTCCTTTCCTCCGGGACCTACAGTTTAACGTGGAATCCGAACCACGGGGCGTCCTGGCATAGCTCATATGTCTTAGACGTTTAAAATTCCTTTCAAAATGTTTATTTCTACTTTCCCAATTCGTTAGTAATATTTTCGTCTTTTCTTGCTCTTGTTTGAATTTCATCTTGGTAAACGCAAATACAATTGAAGTTTTCCATAAATTTCAACTAAGTAAGAAAAATGATAGAAACACTACTTGACTACTGTTCGACGCCCTAAGGCAGATTTTATCCGCTGGTTGTACGCGCACCTATCGAATGGGGTTCGTGAACAAAACAAAAATAAAATTAAATATTACGAAAACATAAATTGAGGCGTAGAACATGATGTGTGAGATGCGAGTTGAGCTACAAAATGACCCATCTAGAACAGCCAATTTCCAATTATTATTATTATTACTATTATTAAGGAGTCCATGGCTACTCTATAAGGGGTCCACCGTTGAAAAGGTTTGGGAAGGTAGCCCTAAGAAATCAGTACTTCCTTTTCAAAAGTAAATTAAATTTGCATAAAATGACTTTTATGTTCTTTTTTTACTTATGGCTTTACGCCCTGTCGATGGCTAGAGTCGGGATTGGACTGGGTACAAGGAACGGAAGGGAATTCGGCCATGGCCTTTTTGAAGGAAGCATCCCGGCAAACTCAAATCACGATGCCCGGACGGGTATTCGAATCTGCGACCTCCCGAATGCGAGGCCAGAGCGTTAAACATTCAGCCACCACGTTCGGTGACTATTATGTGCAAGTAGTAAAATATTTTTGTCTTTTTTAGGTATTTGCTTTATGTATCCGTTTCTGGTTTTAATAGAGATGACACGACGAAAACAGTTGCACGAAATTTCTGTAGCAACAATTTCTGTAATTTAAGGATCGACCATTGCTTTATACCAACTGTTTCTCCAGCGGCCGCTTTTAGCTAATAGTTCTCATTTTACTTTTTACCTGCAAGATTAAAGTTTTTATTATTATTATTCAAAACTTGATTCAAGTTCACCTGCCAGAACGCGATGAATGAGGAAAATTAATTTAAACTAGTGTGAGACGGAATCTTTCTATAACATTTTTTTTTCAGGAATTTTTGGCTCGTTGCTGTCAGAGTCATTAGCGTCGAGAGAGGTGTGTGAGCAGGGAATGGAAAGGAACAATCCCAATTATTCCCCTGGAACAACTGCTGGGTTTGTTTGTACATAAAAATCTTACGAGGACCCCATCGGCCTCTAAAACTGATATTAGTTTTTAGAGACAACAATCTATAAGACACTCCTTGTTCTGGTTCTTTTTCTGACTCCTTCCCCATTCTTGTTCGTAATTTGAAAGCTCCAGTGCTCAGGGGTGTGGTTTGACTGGGTGATTTTGAGGAGGGGAGGGGAGCGTCTTCTGCTTCCACGCTGATGAGTTCGGCTCTTGGACTAGTATATTTTGTTGCGGAGTGGTGCTTTTCTGTTTGGATGAATAGCAATTATATTAACATTGTGAACACTCAGCCATGCGTGTAATCTCTGGTACAATCTGGTTCACGCATGCCGACTGACTTCTTGTCCTAAGCCATACAGCTCCTCCACCACACCTACCAACAAAAATATCTTTATATATATAAAAATCTCGTGTCACGATGTTCGTCCGGGATGAACTCCGAAACTACATAACCGATTTAGATGAAATTTGGCTTAATGTGTGTAATTTAGTCCAACTTAAAAGATAGGATAGTTTTTATCTGGATTATAGACCTCAATATTTATTATTTGCGAAATAAATATTCATTAAATGTTTGTCATAGGACAATGGTTTGTAATTATTTGTAAGCCAACAAGGCTAAGCGGTTTGCTGGCTAAGTGGTTAGGGCGTCTGACTGGAGATGGAAAGGTTCCCGGTTCGAGTCCCTGTCTCGGAGAGGATTTTTTATAGACACTTAACCCATCATTAATCCCGGGCGCAGTATGCTGTATGAGGTGAAACACGCCAGGACGGTACTGTGGTTCGGATTCGACGTTAAAATGTAGGTCACCTGTACCAGGTAGGATGGGCGGGTTAGGTAAAGGCGGCTACGACAGGGGCAGAATGCCCAGCCAGTAGAAACCATGTCACAAGGTCATTACGACCATACGTAATTATTGTTATAGTTCCATAAGTTTCTAACAGATGGCGATGTGTTAACTTATCTATACAACACTTGGATAGGTAGGTTGGGTAATCGTACAGTAGATCACGTTCTGTTTCAATTTATTTATGCTACAGTTTATTCCTAACAGATGGCGGTGTGTTAATTTATCGAACCATCCAGTAGATGGCGTTGTATTTCGATTTATTTATGCTACATTCTATTCCACGCCATATGTGTGAGTTTCTTCAATTTTAATTGTGCTGTGTATTGTGTTATAATTATACTGCATTGTTGTTCATCGTTTGTGTGTCTTTATACCTAACGACAAAGTAATTACACACATGAATATAACATTGAAGAAAACGTTATGATAAATTCGAATCGTGTAAGCATTTCTCGCTAGCTTATCATTTTTCTTCTTCTTTTTGTTACGGTCAGCTAGAGACCACGTGTCAATTTCAATTCCTCTCCTGTTGTTTTTTCTTTCTTCCTCCCCAGTACTCCTTCATTATTGCACTCCTCTCTACCTTTAATCCTGGCCTTATTCAAAGTCTGCTATCAAAAAAAATTTCTTTCCATACAGTTCACTGGTATTATTTCGTTTCAAATCTTTCTAAACCTCTTGAAAGCCTGGTGTCATCCATGCTATAAATGTATCAAAAAAATATCATTCTTCTTTTTCTGTTATTTTTTTCAATGTTATTTTATATTTCCTCATCAGTTCTTAACTTCCATTTTACTGTATTTTTCAATGGACCCAAAAATTCCAGTTTCACCACTGTATTATAGTGTCTTATTTAAGGCTTTCAGAAAGGCAATTTTTGTTGTAATTCAAATATTTTTCAGTGAAATGTCGCCAAAGAATCTAACCTCGACAATGCATGTAGCAGAGAGGCAAGACGCACGACGAGAGAGCTCATCAATCAGCAACACAAATCGCGGCAAATAAGGAAGTTCAGAGAATCAGGACATCCGAGTGTCGTATGCAAGAATCTCAAGAACAGCGTGATGAACGTCTGTGACAGAATATATCGAGAACAAGAGCGGCACGAGAACAGCACATAGTTACATTTAGAGAAAGAGAACGAGAGAGACAGTACATCAGCCGTGCTTTAACACGTGTATCATTTGTTCGTCTTGCGTTCCAATATACACCAGCCATTGATTACTCTGCACATTCTAAAACTGCAATCGGTGCAATGAGCAAAAATATACCAGTATTATCAGGCGTTGAAATTCCGCAATGAAGCAGCCGGCATGTGTTGTGCATCAGGAAAAGGTGTATTATTACCACTACCCAATCCGCTAGAACATTCACAATCCTTCTTGCTGGCGAATCAAACGATTCGAAATTGTTTCTGCGCAAGACACGCAAATTCAATTCTTGCTTCCAGATGAAATCTTTTGGGGCAGCAAAAATTTGAGATCTTACATCTGATGGACGTCATTTTGAAACTAAATTCAAAATACAAGGCCAGGTGTACCATAAGATAGGGTCGTTGATACCGATGCCAAACGATGACCCGAAGTTTCTCCAAATCTATTGGAAATTGTGAGGAACGCTTGAAAACTAGGTGCCAGTATAATTTCATCGAACAAGCAGAAGAGAGAGCAATTGTGGTATTGTTGGAAAATTGTTTGGAAATTAATAATCAACTTATTCAATTGTGTCGCCGCAATTAAAAAATGAGAACTATCAAATTGTCATCAAAGCTGACAAATTACCATCAGGAGAACACGCTAGCAGATTCAACGCGCCAACCGTAGGTGAAGTTACAGTTTTATGGTTGGTGACTCAGTTGATTTAAAGTCACACGTCAAGATAGAACTGTTAGTATAATTTCGGATCTACACCGTTCGTATGACGCACTCCAGTATCCACTGATATTCTGGCAAGGGTAGAATGAATATCACATCAACATCAAACAGCGTGATCCAGTTGCTGGTAAATTTAATATTCAACTATTTAATTCGTTATTTTATTAGTACAGTAGACCCGCGGTATTCCGACCAGGGGCCTGATTATAGCGGGCCCACTATATTTATTTCTTATTCTTTTTTTTTTTTACTATTTAATTTATTATTTTTTCAGGTAATAAAACAAATAAAAAAGTTACTTCAATGAAGTACTACGCCCACCGATTGATGATTAGACGTAATTAGGATAACTATATCCTTCGATATCGTCAACTGTGCCTTCAATACGTCGTGGATATGTACGCCAAGGTTGAAAACAAGCATTTGCGATTTATTCGATACAACCAGGCTAAATTACGATCGGAGGAATACATCCTCTTGCGAGATACTGTTATCGGAAATATTTATGAAAATTTAAACTCCAATGATATCGGTAATGCATTTATTTTACCTTCAAGCTACATCGGCAGTTCACGGAACATGCAGAATATATACAAGATGCGATGACTTACGTACGTCATTATGGTCGTCCAGATTTGTTTATTACATTTACATGTAATTCGAATTGGGAGGAAATACAAACTTTCCTATTACCAGGCCATCAATCAATGCACATTCATGATGTCACGGCACGTGTGTTCAAACAAAAATTAAAATCATTGATTGATTTAATCGTAAAACATTCAGTTTTAGGTAACACACGTTGCTATCTGTATTTGACTGAGTGGCAAAAGTGAGGTTTCCCTCATTCTCACATTTTGATTTGGCTTGAAGTTAAAATCCGTCCAGAAGAAATTGATCAAATAATTTCAGCCGAAATTCCTGACCCATTAATTGATCAAGAATTTTTTGATATTGTTACCAGTCACTCGATCCACGGACCGTGCGGTGCTTTTAACATGACATCGCCATGCATGGAAGGTGGAAAATGTAAGAAGCGTTTTCCAAAGGAATATACGAATGATACTATTACGGATATCGATGGTTATCCGTTGTATTGCCGCAGAAACGCTGAGAATGGTGGTCAAACATTTACAATGCGAATGTCAAATTCTAGAAACCAAGTTGAAATTGACAATCAGTGGGAGGTACCATACTCACCATTGCTTTCAAAAACGTATAAGGCTCATATTAATGTCGAGTTTTGCAGTTCTGTAAAATCCATTAAGTACGTTTGCAAATATGTTAATAAAGGCAGTGATTTGGCCGTATTTGAAGTTCAAAATGTAAATAAGAATGACGAAATAACATGATACCAAATAGATAGATACATCAGCAGCAACGAAGCTATCTGGCATAATTTTAGTTTTCGCATCCATGAAAGAGACCCTTCCATCCAGCATCTTGCAACACATCTTGAAAACGGTCAACGTGTATATTTCACCGTAGAAAATATTTTCAAAGAATACTTGAGCCACCAAAAACTATAAACCACAAACTGAATTTTTCACATTGTGTCAAAAATCTGATGTGTTCCGCCAATTCGCAAAAACATTATTATATACCGATGTTCCAAGCTATTTTTCATGGAACAAATTAGGTAAAAAATGGTAGCCACGTAAACAAGGAGAACCACATCCTTCGATCGCAGGCATATTCAAAGCAAAGACTTTACACAGTGCATCCAAAACAACGTGAATGTTTCTTTCAGCGTTTGTTATTGCTGAATGTTCCCGGACCAGCTTCTTTCGAATGTTTACGAACAGTTAATGGTCGAGTGTTCAATACATGTCAAGATGCATGTCGCGAGTTGCAGCTGCTGGTAGACGACAACTATTGGGACCTGACACTTGCTGATGCAGCGTTGACAGCCACGCCGAATAGTATTAGTCAAACTGTTTGCAATTATTTTGACAACATGTTATCCAACACAATCTTCGAGTTTGTGGGAAAAATATAAAAACAGTATAACTGAAGATATATGTGAAATTTCAGTTTATATAAATAATTTATTTGTTTATTTTATAAATATCAGTTTTTATATAATTTCAATTAAGTAATTTGTAATGAAATGTAAATTAAATTTTTTTATGATCGTTTGTCCTTAATTTCAACTCTCCGTAACTCTTTGCCAATTACATTTGAATTTCCAAATCGACTACAATGTTTTTGTCTTTATTAGTGAATATTAATTTGAATACTTGAGGAAGCTTAGAATAACATTAATACAACGTACTATAATTAGTAAGTCACAGCAACGCGTGACCGGGTCAGCTAGTATCTGTATAAGAGACTACAAGAACACAATAAACGGCCCCCAACTTTCCAGCCACTTGAACATCGACGATTTTCAAAGTGACGGGCTTCGTTCCAGAGATCCTTCACCATTATTCCTGACTGATTGGAGCTCTGATTTATATGAAATGTGGAAGGGATGACTGGATTTAGAAATCTCTTGCCTTTAACCATGGTCCTCCTTGTAAGTACAAGAAACAGCTAATGTTCAACTCTTTTGTTAAATGGTAAACAGCTCCCTTCACATAATATGACGAGATCAATGAGACAACTAAAATATTTGCCGCTCGTTTCTTCATGGACTATTCACAGGAGAAATAACAGACTTTCTGAATGCGAGTGAAAGTTGGATATATTTCACTTGAAACTTAGACAAATCTTGTTACTCATTATGTTTGCTCTGTATTATACCGATTTTCCTGCTTATTACATCTGCGGCGATGACTATATAGCCATTCAGTAAATATAACAAAATATTTTTTACATACATCTGATCGTCTGTTATCGGTAAGTATATTGAGTAAATTGTAAGTGTTCCTTACTATTATTACTCCGCGATCAACTAAAAGTAGGTGGCGGATCGGATAGTGGGTTACACCTATACTCTTGTGTAATCGTTTGTGCATAGGAAGGGATATACGGGATATGGCAGGAGGCGCCCATGGGCTATTTAAGGAACCATCCCGGCATTCGCCAGGAGCGAACTGGGAAAACCATGGAAAACCCAGATCAGGATGGCCGGAGCGGTTTCACGAGACATACTCCTGTCGGATTCTAAGTTTCCTCGTTCGATAAATCCTTCCCATTCCATCCCCTAATCCGCTCGTGGAAATAATGAGTATAGAAATGAATCGGTTCTGGTCCTGATTTCTCTTATTTCTCGGTCATTCCTAGATATTGTTGATGCTGGTAGCAATATGTGTTTGCTGTTATACTGAAATACGCAGGTCTGTCACGAATTTTTAAATTAGCTTCTGCTGATAGCAACGCTTTGGCTGTTCCAGATCTTTCGAAACTAACTCTTTCAACATCACATTTACGCTTTCCCTCTAGCTATAATACATTTGTTACGGATCGGACGGGTGTTCTTTGGATCGACTCCAATGCCTCCATTAACCCCTTTAGATGACGAGCCCATACAGAAGAACAATATTCTCAGTGAGGTCGCACCAGTGGTTCGTATGCAATCGATGTACACAGTTTTAAATTACGACCTAGAAATCTGAGCATATGGTTTACTTTCCCAGTTACCTTCTCAATTCATTAATTCCAAAAGAAAATATTACAAACTGTTACCCTGAGGTATTTAACGGAATCTACCGTTCTATGGAAAGTGCCAATAATTGTATATATAGAGCTAAATGATGTTACCTTTTTACTTATATGCAAGACTTAACATTTTTTAGTGTTTAACTTCAGCTGTCAGTCCTAGCACTAGGGATTATTTTATAACATCGCCTTTTAACAAAGTGCAATCGTTCTGGGTTTTTATTTCACGATAAATAATACCATCATCGGCAAAAAAATCTTTTTCCCCCTTTATTACGTTGCACAAATCATTAATGTATATGAGAAACAACAGCGGCGCCACCACACATCGATCAGAGATGAACGCTCACCGTCGAGAACTTCCTTCCTCTAAGTTTTGAAGATGTTTGTAACTGGTTTTTGGTGTATTAAGTCATATATTCTATCGAATCATTCGTATAGAAATGAATCTACCCTCGACGTTTGTCCAGAAGAGAGAAGTCGACAAAAATTGCTCGTGACGGAAAGAGTCTTCTGAGGAACTGTCTTCTAGTCTGACAGTCGGTGGTGCATTATTTGGCCGACACGAGGCACCCTGCAGCTGCCCTTACCTTGTTGACAGAGGGGACAGCACATCTGGACGTCATAGTGGGGGGTTGCACCAGAGACGAGTAAATAATTTCTGTCACGTTTGTGGCACAGCTTCTTCCGAGGAGAGCAGACACATAAAACACGGTGGAGGAAGCAGATGGGGAGGAAGCAGGGGTGGGACACGTGACGGGACTAACATAGTGGTTAGCTACACCCTGGGGGGTGAACAGGAAAATATGGAGGGCTGTATCAGGAAATAATAATAAGTCAACTCAGTGTTCTCTCCTGTAAGTGAAATTACTTCGTACTGTTCTGATTGTTCAGTTTATTTCCATATTGAAATAAGAAGAAGTTATAAATAGTAATTTATAAATAACTAAAATATTAATATGAAAGTGACCGAGAGTGGTCGGTGAGTGGTACGGACTGGTCTCGCATTCGGGAAGACGTGGCTTCAAATCCCCGTCCAGTCATCCAGATTTGGGTGTTTATTGTTTCTCCAAATCGCTCCAGGAGAATGCTGGGATGGTTCCATCAAAAAATCATGGATGAATGTCTTCGAATTCCTTGCCCCCCATCCCCTAATGATCTCGAAGTTGACGAGGCGTAATGCCAGAAACACCACAAAAAAATTCTGGGAATCTTGGTTCAATATTCAGTGACAGGGACTCATTGACAGTTATATGTCGATGAATTTACCACAATGGTGGCAAGTAGATTGTGTAATACTGCAGATAGTCGGAAATGACTCTTTGTGGCCGGAAATCTGTGATGTGTCTGGTGAGTCAGCTCTGCCAGATTTTCGTCCAGCAGTCCAAGACGGAAATGTCTGCAATCAATCTCTTTCTCTCGTCGTACGGCACAACTTCCTCAGCTCCCAACTTGCCTTCCTTTGGTCGAGGAATAATTTTTGCCGGTCCCGCTAGGATACTGGAAGGATGGCTCTTCAGATAAGCAAACATGTAACACCAAACAATAACTTGTTGCCGCGCTTACAAATTGAGCCGTTGGTTGCTTCAGACCACGTGACCAGTTTGGTGCGACATCGCCACGCCATGCGTGAAAACGCGTTTCCCTGCGGATTTAGCCGATAACACACATCGAACAGCTGTCGATATTTGTTAGAGCGTCCTATCCGGTTTACAACGTCTGTTCTTGACGTCTGTAGAAATCCTCTTTCCTGGGTCATCGCACTAAGAGCTCTTCTTTAATTCTCAAAAGAGCATGCTGAATCACAAGTCAATTGTATGCGAATGTTTGTGGCCTCTAACACAAATTCCCAATTCCATGAAGTGTTTACCAGGCAGGCTTTTCCATTAAAAGACCTCTCTCTCGAATTCTGTCCTCAGGTATTCCTCACTTAACATATCACAGTTTAGTCAAAAAATGTTTGTAGAGGCAAAGTGGACCATTACTAAAGCAAGTAAAAATATATTCCATACTTTTTCAAAATGTTTGATTAACTATAAAAAAAAAAGAAATTGTTGCACAGATTTTATAAGGCCATCACTATGCTAGGTCGTCATATTGCTAACGTGCAAGGATATGCTTCATATCCTGTAACAGATGAAAACCGTTTGACTCCGACGTCACGGCATAGCTATATATAAATGTACAGTACATCTTGTTTACTGATAAAAGAGATTTTCAACTCTTCAGCGACAGCAGCGGTGTTTACTCGACCATTACCACGAACCAACACATCTCGCTCTATCCATTTCAGTACCACGAAGCAACGATTCAACGATTCAAAATATGCTGCAGCATTTATTGCTGCTGTGCGAAGCATCACATTAACGAGCAGTAATCCCTGTCTTCCTCCATTTTATTCGTTTTCGGACATTAGTCTCTCGAATGGTTTTACTCAACCTAAACTCTTTTTCTATTTTGATCTAACTTCTTCGTATGAGCGTACTCCTTACAACCTACGTCCTGAACTATTACTTCCATATATTCTAATATTTGCCTTTCTCTACAGTTTTTTTCTTTCAACTGTTCCCTCCATTAACAAGTTGACCAATCCCACACTTCTTATGATGTGATTCACCATCCTGTCCCTTCTTTCTGTCGGACAAAATTTTTCTTCGACCATCATTTTAAAAACACTTTCATTTCGTACTTTATCTGCCCATTTAATTTTCAGCATTCTTCTATAGCATCATTTTTTAAATTCTTCCGTTTCCTTGTTTCTGGCACTGATGTGCTCCGTACACGCAAAAAGTTCTTTCCCAGACCTATATCCATATTTGTTACTAAAAGATTTCTTTATTTCAAGAATATTTTTTCGTAAGAGTTACACTAAAACTAATTTACATTCTGTATATTCTAACGGCACATGGGATTAAATGATTCATAAAGGAATCAACACGGCACCTTATTTTCGTGATATTATGCATCTCATTACTGTAAAACAAATATGTTGGCGGGAGAAGTACGTCAGTGTACTGGTAAATCTTAGAAATTGTTCGCTTGTTACTCTATAAATTTATGCGGAAAAGGCATAATCTCCCAGATAACCCCACCTCAATTTCCGTACCAGTTCTGTAACCATGGTAAACGGTGAAAACTCGTTCATCTCTTCTCTGCATACACAATTTAAATCCTTAGTCTATCAAGAGTCTACTATAGTTCCATTACAAAAACGTTACAATTCTTCCAAATAAATTACAGATTAGATTTACGTCGCAAAAGTTATTCCCAATCAGTGATGTTGTGAATCATTATTTTAGAGTTATAGGTAAATTTAGACAGTAGCAATATTCTTTGGAAGTTTAGTAAATTAAAGAATAAATTATGGGTGTGTAGTTAATACATGAAATTATGTAGTTTTAGGATGTTAAATAACTAAAATATAATAGTTATTTGATTGTTTCGTTTTCTTTTAAGAATGGTATCCACAGTTCCATATGTTGTAACCTACTCTCGCTGGGTATAAAAGCGATCATTATCCCATACGATAACAACATGGATGTTCATTAAAAATGTGTATTGGTAACTTTAATTCAATTGGCGTAATATGAAATGGTCCTTAGTTCTTCAAATAGAGCTTTACGTTTACAGAACTTTTTAGCTAATCGAATTTTTTTATGCTTTACAACTCTTCGACGTCGATATTGTTAGAGGCGGTGTAGCATTGGGGTTAAGGAACGGCAAGTAATTTGACCGTGGCTTAAGAGGAACCATTCATGCATTCGCCATATTATTTGTGGAAACCATAGAAGTACGATGACTAGGTGACCGGACCGGTATTCGATCCCCCATCCTTCCGACTGCCATGACCGATCGAATTATAATGTCCTTAAAAACTGACGCCCGTTTTATAATAATAGGAAGACGTCGATAACGCAAAAGAGATATTAACATTATTTCAATCTTTGATACAACTTGTAGGGTATTGTCACACTAAATCGAAATATATTTGCCAGAAGCTCGAGCCTTAGATCGCACAGATGTACGCTGCGAACAACAAACGCAGCGGTAACTGCCCAGCTGCGTTCTGGAATGTGACCTTGGGCCGAGTAGCCCTCTGTGAAAGAACGCAGCTTGACGATAGGATGACGCGGTGGGGATGGTACAGTGGATTGCGAGCTGTGTGGTGAGTGCGTGGCCAGCCTGCAGAAAAAGATGTGCGGCGACTAACGCCGTTGCGTTGTGTGGTTGCTTTTGTGTTACATGTCGTTATCCGAGTGAACGTGAGTTTCCGACGGCAAGCACACAATGGAATCACCACGTCGGTCGACTGCGGGCAGCAAATTCAGCCCCTTCTGCTAAAAGGTAACCCCACCGATATGGTGATCACCGGAAATCATTATTGTACTGATCAACCCAGTATCGCCCTAGAGAAAATCTTATTGCCCCGCTGAGCTTAATCAATGTACATATAGAAAACCATTGGAACTGATGTAAAGTGAACCCACTGTTGTGTTTCAAGATGTTTGTTTAACTGTGTCATACTATTTGTAATAACATTTGATGATAAATAATGTTGTAATAACGTATATATAGATCAAACGTAGATGTTGTTAATGTGCAAACCAACATCAGGATTCCTAATTTCAATAATCTGGATCATTAATAATATTTTTATCGATATAATTCATAACGAGAGGGAGTACACCTCGAACTGTAGCTTTTACTTACTTTTTAAAGTCTGTAACTATGTTCCATCGATACACACGTCACAGATATATGCACTGCACCACAAACTTGACACCACAATCTGTCATAAAATAAGTGTTTAACTGCCAAATTTATAAAATATGTACGAATTTTTTTCGAGGTAATGGAAGTAATAAAAATTTACTTATGTTACGCCACTGCTTTTAACTGTGTCCGTTTAAGTTTCAGTTTATAAATGCGTACGCAGCCGCAATTTGAACATAAAGAACCCACTGCGACCGCAGAGTATTCAGAAACACTGCATGTTGTGGGCGAAGTAGCGTATTTTAGAATTAGTTGACGGTTTGCCCGAGAAGGCGTTTCGCAGATCTGGTAGCTAACCGAGTTGCTACTAATGGAAATGATGGCAGGGGAAGCGAAATTAGCCGTCCGCAGAAAACGGTCCGTTAATGGCTGTCTGCTGCTAGAGGAAATTCTACCCCAAAGTGCTGCAGACGCACTGATGCAGAAGAAGTATCACCGAACAAAGAGATTCATTATTTCGCCGTATTAAGTAAGAACCACTTACTGCTCGTTTTATTCGACCGAAAACATGTTCTTCTCTTACATTATTACTCTCTCGATTTCCAGAGATGATGTCAATAATAATAAAATAACAACTTTTAGAGAATAAACTCGGTTGCAAATCGTTTCTAACATACACGGATCAAAGATAAATTGCAATACACAATTTTCTTCTTTATCAAAGATCGTCTTTAATGTCATACCTTTCAGCAATCACTTAAACATTAGAAAATGTGGGTCTGTCAACGAAACGTTTGGGGGTAATTCATAATACACTTGATGTCTTTGTTTACTTATTTAAGCAAAAAGAATATAATTGTAAAAGGCAATATCGGCACGTCATGGATTCCAGTAACATTTTCCGTAACAATTTCCTATTATCTAGGTGTGATTACAATCAGGAATCAAATATTCACTGTTGCAATAAGCATGAAAATTTAATATGAAACTAATTTCTAATTGATAGGTAGGTAATTGAGGAGAAAACTTTGTTAAAAAACTGAACCATTCGATAAAATATAAAAACTGAAATATGATCAATTGAAAGAACGTTAATTAAACACCAACAAATGAATGATTATTATATAATGTTGTGAAATTAATTGTAATTAGTATTAACAAAGCGGAAATTACTTTTGAATGAGAGTAAAGGACATACGAGTACATCACGATAACTTGCAACTGTGTATGTAAATGTGTTTTGTTATCTATGGATGAATTTCAGTAAATACCAATAACAACAGTACTGTTTTGAAGCATCTTTGATAGACAGGAATAAAGGAGAATTTTTATATGACAAAAGAAAAATAGAAGAAGAAAGAGATGATGTAATTGAAGCGGCAAGAATTGTATTCCAAAAAATGTGATGTTGAATAGTTGGACTTTAAGTAGTCAGAAAAACGAATTGTATAATGATCGTCACAGTTGTTACCAAGGACATAAGATGAATGCAGTATAACGTATGTGAGGATGCAAAATATATGTGTATTCAAGTGAAACTCGTAGTGACTGATACTGGTCAAAAAAATTATGAATCTCTTGACGTAGACATGAAAAAGTAAAATATTTGTTTTTCTGGTTAGAAAAAGTACTGCCGATATAAAATATGACGTGAGAGGCCAGAGTAGACGTCATCTAATGCGTAACACAGGACACAAACTGTACTAGGAGGATCCAGAGAAATCGGTAAGAGGTAAAATATATTATAGTATTTGTAAAGGAGAGGCGTTTTGGGGTAGTCACTTACGTGCGACAGGCCAAGTAAGTAAAATTTGAGAAAGATAAAATTACCTCTAGCAGAGAGAGATCGTCATACAGTGCTGCTAATAACGCGTTGATGAGAAAGTCGAGTTTAGAATTTGGCATTATTAGTGAAATACCAGGAAACCGAAGTACAGCAGCGATAGTGAGAAAGCAAACAATACAACTCTGTAATTAAATATAAAACTACGTTTGTGATAATTGGATGGTATTTACTGAAAAGTAACACAAATACATAAAATAAAAAGGCTAAAGAGTGTTTAACTTGTAGGTAAGTTGAGATGTATATATTGAAATCTTCCATCGTTCTGTAGAAATAATTTACCTAACCAGTAATGGGGAAAATTAAAATGCACCCAATACACTATTGCATTTGAAGTACAGCTTTGAGTGTCAACTTTGTGACTGAAGTTATTAAGCATTAAAAACATTCTTCGCAAGGGATCTAACGTCAGCCAATGACATCGTACGCATCTAAAAACTTGTACTGAATCTGAGGAAATTCATTAGATCTCATAACAGACCGGAAGTTCCCTGTGTTTCTAAACCGTAATTTCAGTAAACATAATACTATTCAACACGATGGGCTACATAGTCGTCAACCAGCACACGTCAGCCATTACACTTAAGATAAGTTAATAACAAAATTGGAGAAAGATGTGTAATTTCAACATAATCCACTCATTTTGTGAAAATATAATAAATTATAGCTGAAGAATAATCACAGATAACTATTTGCAATATTTCGGGCAAAATTCATCTTTAAAATATAATTAGCCGTATTTTATGGAAATGAATGGAAAGAATATCCCTAGAACCCACCACGTTTGTCAGGATTTTGATTTAAAAACAAACAAAAAACATTAATGAAAAGTTCTTACTTGCAACAACGTCTTAAGACATGGTGGGGCTAGCAGGCTTGTCTTTTAGTCTTGTCTTTATTACGACGAAGTACTGATTCCATGACACATACACAGAGGATTCGCCACATTTAATGAAGCGGTATGGTAGATTAGTTTTATATATTTTTGTTATGACATTAAGCTTGAGAGTGTGGTAGTATGGTTTTTTTTATATATAAGAAAATATAGCCACTTACAAATAAAATACATACTATAGATAGAAAAAAATGGTTAAGGCACTTGCTCTCGAAATGTGGGGTCACGGATTTAAATCCCCGTGTGGCAAGGAATATTTAAGAGATCTGCTTGATCTTATGAGTCATGCGAGGAGGTTCCGTTGTTCGGATTCCACGTTAAACTGCAGTACGGCCGCGATAGAGGTGGAATGCGTGGCAAACCTAAAATCTGTCACCATGTCGCAAAACCACGCGAATTTATTTTACTACAGTTATTGATTTGTAACAGAATAATACTATAATGGAAACAAAAACTTACTCCGAGACAGTGGCTGTCAGTTCTAGGGAATATTGAACTCCATTATCCCAACAGGCTGTCACGAGCGCAGAACTGAACAACGAAAACGTATGCACGTATGTAGAAGGATAGCATCAAAATGCTGTGGAAGGAAGCGTAATAACTGCCTAAACTCTTCACAAATCAGTGCAGTTTTCAGCCTAAAAAGAAGAGAATATAAGTGAATGTACGAGAAGAATGTGGATAACTCTGTACATTTTCGCGGCGGCAGCGCTGTAGAAAAATCTCCACGTCAAAGTAAAGTCGACTGGCGACGTTTCGAGAGCCGGCACTGCTCACATTATATTTTAAACTGGGACAGAAAGAACACTCTGCTATAATTGAACACGCCATTGATAACAGTCATGAGTCATGTTTTGACCAAACTACAGTCCTTTGCTATGCAAATAACTTTTGGGATGGTGTCGTGAAAGAGGCGATTGAAAGTAGGTTTAGTAATAATGTTATCAATTGGGATCAGGGATTCAGTTTAAGCAAATATGGAGGCCGGTTATTAGATTATTGCAAGGCACACGGGACCGGACCATATTAGGGCACAATAGCGATCAAAACTTGACGTCACCAAATACACCCGGCCCAGCTAGACCACCCCTCCACGCAAACCACCCTCCACTCCCGGCTGGTAGCCCTATATAAGAGACTACAGTGCGGAAGCATGCCGCCCAAGACGAGTGGAAAAGCAGCCAAAAAGGTCGTTTCTTGCCTGGGTGCTATGGACAGAATGATAGCGGAGGTAAAGCAGAGTCCGTCGACGTTCTGGCCAGCAGTGCCGCTTTTCGGGTTGGCCGCGGTTGCCTCCTATACTTCCTGATAAGAAGAAGAACGCCACCGACCCTCTCTAAAGGATGAGGGTCTGTACAGCTCAACCACCCTATTACCCAACAGCAACCTACTGATGCTCCGGCTGTGCCAGTAATTATTCCTGTTTGTCCTGTTAATGAGGCTTCCGAATCGCCGCAACGACATATTCCGATGGAGGTGTAGGTCTCCGGCCTAGAAGAGGGGCTGGATCACCATTACATGTTGCATACCCGCACAACTGGATATGCCTGCTAGGCCTGCTGCACAGGACGCTATGCTACCCATGCTCGCCTGGCCGTCAGCGGATGGACTCGAGATCATCGCATCCTGCTTGTCGGACCTAAAAACAATGATCAGCAAGCTGCAGCACCTGCAGGTAGCTTTGAAGGAGCTCTTACTCGCAGCCGATAAATCAAGAAACAATGTTACTAATACTGAAGCCAAGTAACCTTCACCAGGACATGTCCAATGCTACAGGTGCCAAAGATTTCATCACTACTTACGTTAATGCACCGCCAAGCTGAGGTGCGTCCGCTGCAGGGGTGATCATCAGAAACAAGAGTGTCCAACACCTAAACACGAAGCCACCTACCGAACGTGGTGGAGTAACGGCTAGCGTTCTGGCCTCGCATTCGGGAGGACGGCGGTTCGAATCCCTGTCCGAGCATCCAGATTTGGGTTTTCCATGGTTTCCCAAATCACTCCAGGTAAATTCCGGGATGCTTCCTTTAAAAGGCCATGGCTGAATTCATTCCCATTCCTTGCCCCCCATCCTTTCCCGTCTCTAAAGACCTCGCTGTTAAGAGGCATTAAGCAGTTAAAAAAAAAAAAAAAAAAAAAAAAAAAACGAAGCCACCTAATGCAATTGCGGTGGACCCCATGCCGCCTGTTTTCGGAGCGGTCCAGCGCAGAAGCGGCTTCGACCTTCCAACAGGCAAACGACCTAACACTGCACCGGATCTACCGCCAAGCAGCAAGACCCGGAAGTCTGCGCATGCAAGCCAAGTCATCCAACCAGCCGACAAATCACCACGCCCTCCCTGTAACTGGCTAGCCATAGTCGACGGCCAACATCGTCCAGACTCGTCAAGATACGAGGCAATCAACCAGAACCCCACTAGGAACAACTCACAGCCGACCACCTGGCCACGTCGACTGCCCCAGTCACTGCGACAGCGTTCACGAGTGCGGTTGTCGAGTTGCTAACCCAACTCATTAATCGCCTTTCCAGCCAAACATGTAATGTCGAAATGACTAAGACACCTAAAAATTAAAACAATGAAGAGCAACCGAAAATACGCACAGAAAGCAAGGAACATTCATTGTAATGTTTGAAGGAAATGTCAATAGACAACAACCCTCGCAAACAGCAGCTCGATGAAAGAAAGCGAGCAACAACTTGCTCTCAAGCGCAGTTTCCAGTAAGTTAAGCGGGGCTTGATAATGGGAGCAGTGCCGCTTCTCGAAAAATCTTCAGTTGACTTTACTACGACGCGGCTAGAATCCAGAGAGGTTTTTCTACAGAGAAGAATGTGGTTCGAAGATTTAAATAATTTAAGTGCAGTTGTGACGTTGCAAAAAGGCTGCGTCTAACCAGAAGTAATTCTCGATAATTATCTTTAATCAGACTTCGTAAATAAGGGATGACTGCATTCAAATTTACTGAATTATAAATAAATCATTGAGTAATTAGCAGGTAGTTTTACAATCATAATTATTTATTGTTTTTAATAAGCTGTACGTTCCAATCCCTCAAATCTAGACCGTATCTTGTCCGTAAATAATTGTTCGTACACAATAGAATTTCCTTTATCACAGCAACCTTACTGAACAGCACTTGTGAACACCGACAAATCATATTATAGGGCAGTGGTCAGCAAACTTCAAAGGCTAAAGAGCCAATTTCACCTTTAAAGGCATCGGGAAAAATTTATAAGAGCCATTGGCCATATTGTATTTTAATTAAAAAATAGTATAATTGATTCAATAATAAATACACCATCGTACATAAATATATGTAAATAATATATTCATAAATAAGTAGTAAGCATTTTAATTACTGCTTGTGTTTCCTAAGAAAACCTTACGCTGTTAGATGCGTAGCTTGTTGTTTTTAATTTTAAGCACGAATCAAAGTTCTCATGAAACATTTAGGTTCTCAATTTATTTTTAATAAGTTTCGTATTAAAAAAACGTTTTTGTCGAGCCAAAGATACAAAGAACACCAATTGCAAACTCATTGTATGAATCCGACAGTCTCTTCCAACTACTGAAAATAGTATCGTCTGGTTTTTTTTTTTTTTTTAAAAAAAAACAGTTAGCATGTCGTTTGAAAATAAAGAGTAAGTTTTCTTTCTATATTCTTAATTACTGTTGTCAGTAAAGATGTATTTAAAAATATTATAAAAGAGCCGCACTAACATATTCGAAGAGCCTCATGCGGCTCCGGAACTGCCCGCCCATTGCCGTGACTTAGGGTATTAAGATTCATCGTAACACCACATCAACATAATATCGTATGTACGTTTCATGAGTATACAGACCGAGAAGCATGGATAACGTAAATGAACTTACTTCGTTTTATGTGGATATGGCTTCCATGACGTCGTCCGATGACGGCATATGGCTTCACGGAATTATTAGAAACATATCACAAGAATGATATTCTCGCACTGAAAGCTCCTATTCTCTTTGGTGTGGTTTAAATAACCTTTCGCATAACGCGATCGTCAATTGTGGTCTTCGTACTGATGATGCTGCCAACCCTACCATCATTACTTTAGCTTGCTCTTCTCAACATCTCTGGCTTATGGAGAAATATAGAGGATCCCTACACAGAGGTTAGGTTTTTATTTCCGCGATGTTGGCTTCCAGACTTCTACCCTTAGCTCCAGCCAGGATGCCGGAACTTAGCTGAATGGTTCCTTAGCGTCTCTTTTCCAGCCCAAAATGGCTACCACCCTGCACGTATCCTTACCTTCAGAATAAAATATTTCTAATTGCTCAAAGTGTGCTCGTTCTTACTCTCACCACAGCAAAATAGATTCCTTTAATTCATTTCCTGTTAAATGCATAATTCTAAATAATACAGTCGTAATTATCCCCCTGTATCTTATAAACGGTGTATAATATCATGTAGAAAAGAGCATACAGTGATGGAATCCAACGTCAATGCCCTTTCTGGAATCTTTGAACACTGTATCTTTCACATAACGGTGACTTTATAGAGATTTCTCGCTTCTTGTTGTTTTTTACCTATTATTGTGTTTAATTTTTAATAAACCTTACTATGTAGAACCAAAATATAATAATGAGGGGGCATCGTTTACCAAAGATGACGGCAGTACAACGGAGAGGGGAAAAAAAAACCACGATAAAGCTGACTTTTTCTTTCGTTCGAAGCAATGAATACAGTGAATGGATACGCAGCAGTAATTGAAGGTATTGAGAGGATGGATAAGATTCACTGTGGGTGTAAAATAAATAATAATATGAATAAAATAATATTTTTCAAATGTACGAAAATATAATTTTCAATTTTTTTTCTTAATTTCAATTTTTTTAGTAGATACTAGCGGAGTACCCGGCGTTGGTCGGGATGTTCGAGTTGATTTACCGCTATAGTATCGGCGAGTGAGAAATATGTATACAAAGTTTCATCAAAATTGCCCCAGCCTTTTCAGGAACGTAACAAAACGTATACTTAACCCCAGCACACCCTGAAGGGTTTACATTGGTATTGATTTACACCTACAGTATTTTCAGTAACATAATGATGGGCATTTGTAGCAAGTTTCATTAAAATCGTCCCAGTCTTTGAAATATATACATATACATATATATATATATATATATAAATGGGGAAATCTTCATAAAAATAAAGTTTTAATATTATAAACAGTGAATAGTTGTTATAAATAACGCACGTAGAAAAAAATATTGCCTCAAGCAGAGATCGAACCCGCGGACAGCGGCTTGGGAATTCAATGTCTCAAACTGCACAACCATTTTCACACTTCTATTTTATTCACTTCTTTATTGGTGTACAATAAGCATTTATTTTCAGTTGTTTACAGAGCTTCTCTGCAATGACGTATTGGCTCAGCAGCACTTTGTGTGAGGAAAGATTAACTGGTTTATGCCTGATGAATGTGCATCGAAATTTCGTGAAGGAACAACGTGAGATATTGAGAAACAAAGTTATTGAAAAATTTTCTGAGAATCTGAGACGATTAATGATTACATAAACTATAACTGAGTTACGATCTTAATTTACTACATAGTAGGTCCTTAGATTAAGTGGTTGGATTACTATATTGATCAATAATAAGAATAGTTTCCTCAATAGGTTTGAGTTTCACCCCACTTCCTCGAAACCAATATGAGTTGCCCCCCCCCCCCTTCCAGCTCAAATGTTCCCCCTCTCTGGCTCTGATCCTGGATACGCCCTTGCTTCTCTGTATTAAATATTATTCATCACACTGTCGGAAGCATATACAAACATATTCTCAAACAAGTGAAGAACTTTGAAACCTTTTCCTACCACCTGTCCAATATGTCCAGCCCAGTTAAACTTGTTATCAAAAGTAATACCAAGATATATACATTTCAAGTCTTCAGCAAGTAATTCTTTCCTCACCTTATATTCATAATTAACCTTTTGTTTTTTATTTGTGTATCTAATAAGCTAATAAATGCAAAGAAGAGTCAGCTAATTAGATACACAAATAAAAAACAAAAGGTTAATTATGAATATAAGATGGGGAAAAAATTGCTTGCTGAAGACTTGAAAAGTAAATATCTTGGCATTACTTTTGATAACAAGCTTAACTGGGCTGTACACATTGGACAGGTGGTAGGAAAAGGTTTCAAAGTTGTGCACTTGTTGGAGAGAGTGATGAGGGGATGTACGGGAGAAGTAAAGGAATGGGTTACAAAACTTTGGTGAGACCATTGCTCGAATATGGTAGTGTAGAATGGGACCCTCATTTTACGTATCAAATACAGGAGTTGGAGAGGGAGCAAAGAAGGGCTGCTAGATTTGTTTCTGGAAATTATCACAGAATGCAATCAGTGACAGATATAATAAAGGAGCTGGAATGGGATTCATTGCAAGACAGGAGGAGGATGAGGAGGGTCATGGGAGTGTACAGGGCATATACTGGCGATGTGACATGGAAAGATATTGGCGTAGGTATGAAAAGTAGTGCATGGAAGAGAAAAGATGACCATGGCCACAAGCTGGCACTCGATTTCAGGCACAAGGGTGTAGGAAGATTCTCTTTTTTAGGTAAAGGTGTCAGGGATTGGAATGAGTTACCAAGAGAAATGATGAATAATTTACCGAAAATTTTGAAAGAATTTAAAGATAAAATTTGTAGAGGGCAAATGTAGGTGGATGCAGGATAGGGAGAAGATGGGTGTGTAGGGAAATTGCCACCGG
>JARYHS010012519.1:89126790-89526542 GCA_031002005.1 Vandiemenella viatica
GATGCTTTCTTTCAAAAGGCCATGGTTTACCATATCACTCCAGGCGAATGCCGTGATGCTCCTTTCAAAAGGCCATGGTTTCCCTGTATCACTCCAGGCGAATGCCGTGATGCTTCTTTCAAAAGGCCATGGTTTACCTATATCACTCCAGGCGAATGCCGTGATGCTTCTTTCAAAAGGCCATGGTTTCCCTACTATCACTCCAGGCGAATGCCGTGATGCTTCTTTCAAAAGGCCATGGTTTACCTATATCACTCCAGGCGAATGCCGTGATGCTTCTTTCAAAGGCCATGGTTTACCTATATCACTCCAGGCGGAATGCCGTGATGCTTCTTTCAAAAGGCCATGGTTTCCCTATATCACTCCAGGCGAATGCCGTGATGCTTCTTTCAAAAGGCCATGGTTTATCTATATCACTCCAGGCGAATGCCGTGATGCTTCTTTGCAAAAGGCCATGGTTTACCTATATCACTCCAGGCGAATGCCGTGATGCTTCTTTCAAAACGCCATGGTTTCCCTATATCAGTCCAGGCGTATGCCGTGATGATTCTTTCAAAAGGCCATGGTTTACCTATATCACTCCAGGCGAATGCCGTGATGCTTCTTTCAAAAGGCCATGGTTTACCTATATCACTCCAGGCGAATGCCGTGATGCTTCTTTCAAAAGGCCATGGTTTCCCTATATCACTCCAGGCGAATGCCGTGATGCTTCTTTCAAAAGGCCATGGTTTCCCTATATCACTCCAGGCGAATGCCGTGATGCTACTTTCAAAAGGCCATGGTTTCCCTGTATCACTCCAGGTGAATGCCGTGATGCTTCTTTCAAAAGGCCATGGTTTACCTATATCACTCCAAGCGAATACCGTGATGCTTCTTTCAAAAGGCCATGGTTTACCTATATCACTCTAGGCGAATGTCTTGATGCTTCTTTCAAAAGGCCATGGTTTCCCTATATGACTCCAGGCGAATGCCGTGATGCTTCTTTCAAAAGGCCATGGTTTACCTATATCACTCCAGGCGAATGCCGTGAGCTTCTTTCAAAAGGCCATGGTTTTCCTATATGACTCCAGGCGAATGCCGTGATGCTTCTTTCAAAAGGCCATGGTTTACCTATATCACTCCAGGCGAATGCCGTGATGCTTCTTTCAAAAGGCCATGGTTTCCCTATATCACTCCAGGCGAATGCCGTGATACTTCTTTCAAAAGGCCATGGTTTCCCTATATCACTCCAGGCGAATGCCATGATGCTTCTTTCAAAAGGCCATGGTTTACCTATATCAATCCATGCGAATGCCGTGATGCTTCTTTCAAAAGGCCATGGTTTCCCTATATGACTCCAGGCGAATGCCGTGATGCTTCTTTCAAAAGGCCATGGTTTACCTATATCACTCCAGGCGAATGCCGTGATGCTACTTTCAAAAGGCCATGGTTACCTGTATCACTCCAGGCGAATGCCGTGATGCTTCTTTCAAAAGGCCATGGTTTACCTATATCACTCCAGGCGAATGCCGTGATGCTTCTTTCAAAAGGCCATGGTTTCCCTATATGACTCCAGGCGAATGCCGTGATGCTTCTTTCAAAAGGCCATGGTTTCCCTATATCACTCCAAGGCGTATGCCGTGATGATTCTTTCAAAAGGCCATGGTTTACCTATATCACTCCAGGACGAATGCCGTGATACTTCTTTCAAAAGGCCAAGGTTTCCCTATATGACTCCAGGCGAACGCCGTGATGCTTCTTTCAAAAGGCCATGGTTTCCCTGTATCACTCCAGGTGAATGCCATGATGCTTCTTTCAAAAGGCCATGGTTTACCTATATCACTCCAGGCGAATGCCGTGATGCTTCTTTCAAAAGGCCATGGTTTCCCTATATCACTCCAGGCGAATGCCGTGATGCTTCTTTCAAAATGCCATGGTTTCCCTATATCACTCCAGGCGAATGCCGTGATGCTTCTTTCAAAAGGCCATGGTTTACCTATATCACTCCAGGCTAATGCTGTGATGCTTCTTTCAAAAGACCATGGTTTACCTATATCACTCCAGGCGAATGCCGTGATGCTTCTTTCAAAAGGCCATGGTTTCTCTATATGACTCCAGGCGAATGCCATGATGCTTCTTTCAAAAGGCCATGGTTTACCTATGTCACTCCAGGCGAATGCCGTGATGCTTCTTTCAAAAGGCCATGGTTTACCTATATCACTCCAGGCGAATGCCGTGATGCTTCTTTCAAAAGGCCATGGTTTCCCTATATCACTCCAGGCGAATGCCGTAATGCTTCTTTCAAAAGGCCATGGTTTCCCTATATCACTCCAGGCGAATGCCGTGATGCTTCTTTCAAAAGGCCATGGTTTCCTTATATCACTGCAGGCGAATGCCGTGATGCTTCTTTCAAAAGGCCATGGGTTATCTATATCACTCCAGGCGAACGCCATGATGCTTCTTTCAAAAGGCCATGGTTTACCTATATCACTCCAGGCGAATGCCGTGATGCTTCTTTCAAAGGGCCATGGTTTATCTATATCACTCCAGGCGAATGCCGTGATGGTTCTTTCAAAAGGCCATGCTTTCCCTGTATCACTCCAGATGAATGCCATGATGCTTCTTTCAAAAGGCCATGGTTTACCTATATCACTCCAGGCGAATGCCGTGATGCTTCTTTCAAAAGGCCATGGTTTACCTATATCACTCCAGGCGAATGTCGTGATGCTTCTTTCAAAAGGCCATGGTTTCCCTATATCACTCCAGGCGAATACCGTGATGCTTCTTTCAAAAGGCCATGGTTTCCTTATATCACTCCAGGCGAATGCCCTGATGCTTCTTTCAGAAGGCCACGGTTTCCCTATATCACTCCAGGCGAATGCCGTGATGCTTCTTTCAAAAGGCCATGGTTTCCCTATATCACTCCAGGCGAATGCCATGATGCTTCTTTCAAAAGGCCATGGCCAAATTCTTTTCCGTTTGCTCTCCCCAGTCCTTTCCCGCCTCTAATAACCTCGACGTCGACGAGGCGTACAGTCATATAAAAAAAACGATAACTTGGAGTCAGAGAGGAAAGGAAGTCACGCTACCTCCCAGTATGAGTACGAGGGAATCTCGGACTTGCCTTAAGCTAGAACACTATAGTTACTTACAAATTCAAGATAAACTAAGCCATAAAAAATATATGCACTTGTGGTAAGCGTCGTACTCATATTTCAACCCCAACCAATGAAGAACATAAATAGTAACGTTCGGGCCTCGCATTCGAGAGAGCGCGTGTTTTGATACCGGTCTGGCCACCAAAATCACTCCAGGCGAATGCTGAGATGGTTCCTTCAAAAAGGCCATGGTAAAAAAAAATATCTTACGTACATGGATATTGTTCTAAATACGAATTTAAATTTTGTATGCACCTGAAATGAGAACAGCATGAAAATGTTTATAGTTGACCGAGCACTGAGTCCAAGATGAGTAGTAAGGTTCCGGCCTTGGAGAATCATAGGTTTGATGGGTGAACACCTGGGAACACGACAGGTATCGAGCGAACTGCCAGGTGTACGGCGGCTCTGTCTAGCCCGGTAATACTCGCCACCGCGCGGGCAGGATGAAAGGGTCCTTTGACACGAGGCGTCCGGGCAAATGTGCCGTGAAATTCAATACGGTGGCGGAGACCAGAGTAAACGTACCGCTCTGCGCGGGGAAAAAAGCAGAAAAATAGAACTGATTCGGAGAACACAGGCCGCTGCGACATTGTGCATTCACAAGTGGAACATGCGTACTGAAGATAAGATAAGGAAAATACCATCTCAATAATGAAGAGTGTGACTTAACATGCAGAAAGGCTACAGCGCTAGTTTTATATAGAATGGTCATGTTGAATCATTCAGCTGATAAACTAGCCGTTATGGTCAATAAACAAACAGCATACGTAGCGGCCAAAATTTTCACGCGAATTTAATTGCCGGGGCACTACTGTGGCTTAATGCCATAATCATGAAAACATATTCTGTGACAAAGCACGGTCTGTATAGAAGATGAACTGAATAACTGCTCAAATACTCATACGACCTGTGACTATTGGTAGACATAATGCTAAACTGATATGGCAGCTCTTTACGCCTCTTAAACAACGTCATCAGTCACTGCAGTTACTTTTACACATCTTGTTTTAGTGTGCAACATGATGAGATATTTCGTACATATTATTTGATCTTGTGATTAGTTTTCATTAGGTTCAGCGGCGTTTAGTTACACTTTTTTGTTTTGTTTTTACTTATTGCTTTACGCCTCGTCGAAGGCTAAGGTCAGTTAGAGGCGGGATGGGACTGGGGACAAGGAACGGGAAGGAATTCGGCCATGGCTTTCTTGAAGGAAGCATCCCGGCATTCGCCTGGAGTGATTTGGGGAAACTATGGAAAATCCAAATCTAGATGCCCGGACGGGGATTCGAACCCGCGAGGTCGGAACGTTAACCGTTCACCCACCACGCTCAGTGCGTTTGGTTACAAGCTGAACAGGAAGAATATTAAGCATGAGTCACAACACATAAATATAAACTTAAATGTCAACTACTGATGTTGCAATATCTTTGATATGGAATTTTAAAATGCATCAACAAATATTTGATTTGGTCCTGTATTTCGGCTTATGTACTGCGCTATTCCTCTGGGTAATACTGTTTTCTATTTGCCCAATTCCATGATTGAGCAATAGCAGGCAATATAGTCTTGAAGATGGGCGAAGTTTATTGGTGAAGATTAAATTGACGTGGGGAGACTTTTTTTTAAAAAAAAAAAAAAAAAAAAAAAAAAACACCTGATGCATATCTATGCTAATATTATAAATGCGAAAGTAACTCTATTTGTTACGTTTCTTGGGCTAAACGGCTAATCCGATCGTGATGAAATTTGACAAGGAGATGATATTTGACATTAGGATGGACATAGCATTCCATTTTCTGTATAGATAATGCATATTGTCATTGAATTATGAAAAGTATCTGAACTGTGAAAGACAGACTCATAATACAGTATGTATACGTTTCTGTAATGCTTAACGACAGAGAGGGCTGGTAGCGATGTGGGTAAGGTGCTTACTTTAGGGGCGAGCAAGTTGCTTGGAGCGTCTGTTGTGATGCCATCGCTCGGTAGAAATGTATTGATTCTTTATTAATTATTATCCCGAAGTTACCAGAGATAGTTTTAATAATTTCTGCATGTGTTTCAAGATTTATTTATTTATATTAGTTGTAATCAACATGGAAAGGGGAAGTTTCTTTGTTATTAAATGAATTATTAAATTTAACAAACCACACGGGAACGTTGTAATTGACTTTACACACTTCAATCTTTTTTAAAATGAATAAAGCGAGTCAAATACTGGATCATATCCATGAGAAATATATGATTTAGTGGTACATGTAAATGAATCCTGACCGATCATGGTGGTGTAACGGTTAGCGTTCTCGCCTCGCATTCGAGAGGACGCCGGTTCGAATCCCCGTCCGGGCATCCAGATTTGGGTTTCCCATGGTTTCCCAAAACACTTCACGCGAATGTCGGGATGCTTCCATCAAAAGGCCATAGCTGAATTCCTTCCCATTCCTTGCCCCCATCCTTTCCCGTCTCTAAAAACCTCGCTGTTAAGAGACGTTAAGCAGTTAAAAAAAAAAATGAATTCTCAATCAGCATTACAAAAGGAAAATAAGGAAATAAGCTCTAAATAAACTGTTTTCCATGCTTGAATCATTCCGGGCCAGCGTGAACACGAAACTGTTGTCCATCAGTGCGCTAATTATACTCTCGGGGCGTATACTGAGCGGAAAGGCTCATATGGTAAATGGTAAATATCACTTTTCAGTTTCGTAGCGACAATTGATGGAGGTTATCTACATTGATACGCTCTAATGTTGATAGTCTGGTTGCTTCACCAAGCTTAAACGTGCACAAACTGACATCCCACTTTAAATTGTCATTTTATGGCTGTTGTTGTTACTGGAGACACCGGAAGAAACACATCATGACAAAAATTCCCTGATAAACGCGGCCTCCGCGTTCTGGAACATACACACATGCACGTGTGTTCTTTCCTGGACATCAGCCCCGAAGTCTGCATGATGCAACCTGTCACCCTATCATCCTGATTTGGACGCCCTCACGAATTTTCAGGCAAAGTTCTGTCCACCAAAAGGCAAACAGAATCTTAGGTTAGAAAATCGATATTCCTGGAATGGAAAGAAATTATTAATGTGCGCTAATTGTAAAACATGCGGTTGGCAACTGACCAGGGTTTCAGCCACCACCACCTCAAGCGCTAGTTGTCGCTAAACACAAATGGCGAATCGTTTGGAAAACTGGTCTGTCGAAGAAATCCGCTCATTTATTCGATTTCAATGGGCGAAACAAGTAACCCCGGCTGAAATTCATTGGCAGCTGGTAAAGGTTATGGAGGGATTGTAATGTCTCGTCAGCATGTCGTAGAATGGTATTGAAAGTTTGCGACTGGGAGAGAAACTTGAAGGATCACATAGGAGGCCGACGATTCGATTAGACGTGGAGATAAACACTTCCCGCCAACCCGGCTGAGCGCGCAAGGACAGGTTTTTCACCAGGAGGGAATATTCGAACTCAACGACAAGTGACTATGTTGATAAGTGTAATATTTCGAAAAATAACCTAATGTGCAATGGTTGTATGCAATAGAATATATATGTTTCACTACAGGTGTTGTAACCTTAATTTCTGATCGCCCCTCGTAAGGCACGTTCCCACGATCCCTTGTAACGAAGGCGAGACGGGACGGGATCTCATTAGCCGAAGTGTAGGGACGACCGCGGGCCGCAGGTTAGTTCTAGCTTACCTCGCCGCCACCTCCGCACCACGTTGCCTAGTGTCGTTTGGCACAGAGAACCTTACAGTAACAGAAGGGGTGCGCACCGCTGCTGCAAACCAATGGCAACAGCGCACCGCTACACACGCCTGTGATGTTTACGGACTCAGAGTGGATAGCTGCGTCTCGTCTCCGCTAGCAAAGGCGGACCTGTTCCCATGGCGTGTTGAGTATTCGTCCCGTCTCGCCTTCGTTACAAGGGATCGTGGGAACGAGCCTGTAGAAAGACAGCCACCCTATAGTATGCTGTGCCGACAACTCAGCGCCACTCCAGAATCCACCACCCTTCCTCGTCTCATAAAACGTTTGTGCGTGACCTGAAATGTCTTAAAAAATTACACCAAAAACTGACGAAAATTAACAATGACAGAGGCGTGACATTACACGTAAATTCCTGGAGACTCCCTGTGCTGTCGGAGGAAGATGAAATTGGAAGTCCGTTATGTCAAGCTACAGGATCCTTTCTCCAAACCCAGCGCTGTTTCCTCGATTTTATTTTTCTTGTAACTAATCCTTGTCGACATCGAGGTCATTAGAGGCGGGGAGGGCGTGGGGAAAAGAAAGGGGAAGAAATTCGACCGTGGCATTTTCAAGGAACTTTCCCGGCAATTGCGTGGAGTGATCTCGGTAAACCACTAAAAATCGAAATCTAGGTGGCCGCACGGTGATTCGAACCTGCGTCCTTCCGAAGGAGAAACCAAAGCGTTTATCCTCGCTATTATTACTATTATTATTACTCCGCGATCACTAAAAGTGTGTGGCGGAGGATGCATTGCACCCAGGGCCGCCGTAAGCGGACGGCAGGTCGAGGGGGGCGGCAAATCGAGTGATCGACAGTCGCCACCCCGGGATAGTTGTCATTCCATTGTCGCCGCCTATTATATTATGGAGAGGGCGGCATTTTTTTTTATTATTATTATTTTTTTTTTAGCTCAACAGCTGCTTCAGGCGGCCGGCAACACTCGGTGTGGCAACAATGGGGGCGGCAATCTCACATTCTTTTGACCCGGTTCGAAAAAATTCCTAGATCCACCACTGGCTGTAGTTAGATAGGGGGCGGCATAATCGGTATTGCACGCGGGCGCTCTAACAGCTAGCGGCGGGCCTGATTGCACCTATCCGAAAGGGTAATAGTTTGGAAAGGCTATACAGGATATGGCAGGAGGCGCCCATGGCTAATGTGAGGAACCATCATAGCATTCGCCGGGAGTGATCCGGGAAAACCATGGAAAACTCAGATCGGGATGGCAGGAATGCTTTATCAAAAGCTACTCTTTGTCGGATTTTAAGATTACCATCTATTAGCCCTCATTCAAACATCGAACAGCGCGAAGCCCTCAGCGCTCCTGATTGGCGGGAAGGGGTGTTGCGGGCGTAGAGATCTTCCTCGCACCTCTTAGGCCTGCTGCCATCATGGCGTCCCATACAAATGTGCTGAAAGCTATCCACAACTCGGAATCAACTTATCCCAATTTTACCTTCAATTATCTAGTGACAAAGTCATCGCATTGACGAAAAGACTACTCTGTATTTTATGCTCTCATCAACACGAGAAGGAGAAGACTGGTGATGGGGCATGGATGCATATAGGCCGCAGATACAAATGTAGCATGTAAAAGAGAAGAGATGTGCAACGGCAGTAAAATAACACTTGATATGAGACATAAAGGACTGGAAAGTTTTTATTTGTGGGTAAGGGTGTCAAAAATAGGACGCTATCTGAGGAGATATTGAATAATTTATCTCACTATATAAAATAATTTACACATTTACATGGTCCGAGCATATGATCTAAGTTTTTACATATTTTTAATGTTTGTAGTCACTTTTAAGTTAGTTCGAAATTTAATTTCGAAATCTTTACCAGTTCTGTACTCTAGTGAATCGGCGTAGAAGCAGAAATCTTCTCGCAGGTGTTAAATTTTTTAAGAATTACAAATAACACCCACACTATTTTCGCTACGACTGAAGCTATTAGTTAAATCCAAAATGTAATATCCATGCAAATTTTAATTTGCTATTATATATATTATATGGTATTATTAATTACTATTTATTATTGACACTTGGCCTGTTGGCTATACTGTCAAGATACATTATACTTAGATCTGTATCTTTATATTTATATATATATATATATATGCGGCCACATTTACATATACCTATTACACATCCTCATATTGTATTGATCGAGGTCGATCACTTGCCTAAAACCCCAGTAATTATCAAGTCACTATCCAGGGCGGGCGAGCATGAAATAGTTAAGAAATAGCAGGATGTTACGACCTGGAGAAGTAACACGCCAATCAGCAGCACGTCGCAAATCGATAGTTATTATTATTACTCCGCAATTCGCTAAAAGTATGAGGCGGAGGGTGCATTGCACCTATCTGAAATGGTAATGGTTTTGACGGGATATGCTGGATATGACAGGAAGTACCCATGGGCTATTGTGAGGAACCATCCCAGCATTCGCCTGGAATGATCTAGGAAAACCGTGGAAAACCCAGATCAGGATGGCCAGAGTGCTTTATCGAAAGCTACTCTTGTCGGATTTTAAGTTTACTAGACCGGTAAATCCTTTCTATTCCATTCCCTAATCGCTCGTGGGAAAAATGGGTACAGAAACGAATCGGTTCTGGCCTTGATTTCTCTTATCCTATTTTCGTGGTCATTCCGAGATATGAATGTTGCTGGTAGCAATATTTGCTTGCTGTCATTCCGAAATACGTCAGTCGTGAATTTTTCAATTAGCTTCTGTCGGGAGGAATGCCTTCGATGTTCCAGGTCTTCCCAACTTAACTCCTTCAACATGGCACTTACGCTTTCCATCCAACTATATATACCTGTCACGAATCGGGGAATTTGCCTGCGAACAGCAGCAGTCTAGAATGCACTAGTTCAAAACCCTTTGCAAAGTTCTCTCATTTTTTTATTTTATGTTTTTACTTTTTATTATAACTAAATAAAACTTCTGGAAACATCTCATTGATGGTTTTTACTTTTTGTTTGTAATTAAACTTTTACTTATATCTTTTTCATATTTAAATATCTGTTGTAACTATAGGCAAATTGTGGCCCATCTCCAAAACTGGTTGGGCAACCTTGCAGGCGGTCGGAAGCTGAGCACGGCATGTTAACTATCCAGTAAAAGGATCTCACAACATCTCAGAGCATTTGTTCCGAACGGTTTAAAGATTGCAATTATTTCACTTACCACATAGAGTTTTATTCCAACCTGCTGAATTTTTTTGTCTGTTTTTAGTGTTTAATATAGTTATTGAATAATAATTTCATGTGAACCATAGCTTCTTTGTTACGTGAATAATTTATTTCTGTATTCCCCCCCCCCCCCTTTCTATGAATTTTCGAGGAACGATGTGTGGTTCCGGTAAATTTTCATAAAAGGTTCATCGAGTTTTGTGTCTCATATTCTTAATACAAACCTTTTAAGTGCCTTGTATGGAAACGTCTGGTAGTTTAATCAGTGTATTTTTTGTAATTTTATGGCATGTTAATTCGTTTATTGGTGACTGCTGATACGTTTAATTTCAGCGCTGCTACTTCCATGTTTCATTGAAATGTTATTTATCTTTAATGCAATATGCAATCCTCCTTTCTAATACGTTTCTTGTTCTGTGTATGTATTTGTTTGCCTGTAAATCTGATTCTTTCGATTGCTCTTTGTTGACAGCTCACATGCTTATAAAAACTCAAGTTACCATATTACACGGACAGCTGGTAAATTGAAAAATTGTCTTTTTCAGAAGTCATATTCCGAGCATCTAGAACCAAAGAAGTTTGTACATAGATCTAATGCAATATTAATAACTTTTCCTTGCTTTTCAATATCTATTAATTTATATGACGAGGTTTTGTTTTAACATTTTAAAAATGTTAGACAATGATGACTGGAGATATGCCATAAGCCAGATTACCACGCTGGATTTAATTTATCATAACAACACCAGTATACATTATTAGAGAAACTCGCGCCGGAGGCTAATCCACCGACAAAAAGTTTACGCATCATTTTAACTTGATTTTTCTTTTCCTTACAGAAATCTCACACATTTCTCCTTTAATTGTTAACTTTTCACAATTTTTTTTATGTTTGATATTTTTCAGGAAACCTTTGAAACATCTATAATCCTCTTTATACCGTAAACCTATTTGTTAGTGAAAGTTTCGTTTTAGTTGGTATTCAGACATAATTTCAGCATAAAGCAGTTTATCATGATAGGTATTGTGGAGCTCTAAACTTTACTTCAAAGCAAACCGCCGCCCGCAATCGCTTGTACACCCCTGGTGTATATATACCAGCAAGTTAATCCTCTGCGCCTAATGTTGTATTGCGGGATACAATAGTTCGAGAGAGTTTCGTTGGGCCCACCCGCAAGAAACCTCTCAGCAACCTCTAAGAATAGTCACTAAATGGAAAAGTAATTACCAACAGAGAGAAGTTAGCCATGGCCGCAGCAGATATACAAAGATACGTTTCATTTGTTTGATAGAAAGTAAAGAGAGAAAGAAACGAAGAGAAGAGAGAGAGGAACTGACAATAGCTATTGTGGTGTGATCTCGTACAGTACGTGACTCAGGAGGGGGAATGGTAACCTCAAGGTTGTCAGCACTGAGGACAACGAACCGCAGCTAACACTTGTCTGTCTGTCTGGTTTAAAGTACCGCTCGTTCGGTGACTTTGTGTAAAGACAAACTGCCAATAAATCCGCCATTCGGTTAGTTCAAATCCTCACACGCAGATGGCAAACGGGATCTCCAAACCGAGGAAGGCTCTGTGACTTCTGGCAAAGTCACGTTAACGAGAATTGACTTTTGTACCGCTTAATAAGTGTAAACAGTTTTACCCGCTCCTAAAGTTTCTGTGGAGAATCATTTGTAGTGAAGTTCACATGGTTCCTCTCTTTTTGGCGGTGAAAAATATTTCCGGTCTGAGTAGTAATATCGCTTTTGAAGTCTTTCTATTTCCCATCCATAATGCATCTGTTAAAAGTAGAATAGCACTAGCAAACAGAGCCTTCAAGGAATAGAGAAATCTTTTAGTTTCAAATAAGTTCTAGATAAATATTTGAAACTCAAATCTATTCCATGAAGGCGCTTTTGCTAGTGCTATTCTGCTTTTAACATCACCGATGGCCGTAGAAAGAATGATGTTAAAAGCAGAATAGCACTAACAAAAAGTGCTTTCATGAAAAAGAGAAATCTTATAGTTTCAAATATTGATCTGGGACTTATGAAGAACTTATTTAAAATTCAATGTGTGTAGCATAGCACTTTATGGTAGCGAACCATGGAATTTAGGATTACCGGAAATAAAGAAAATTGAAGCATTTGAAATGTGGTGCTACAGATGAATGCTGAAAATTAAATGGACAGACTAAATACGAAATGTACGAGTTTTGTAAACGATTGGTGATGAAAGAAATTTGTGCAAGAATCTTACAGAAAGAAGAGACAGGATGGTAGGTCATATTTTGAGACATGCAGGATTGGTTAATTTGTTAGTGGAGGGAATAGTCGAAGGTAAGAACTCTCGAGCAAGACAGAGATTGGAATATATGAAGCAGATAATCGAGGACGTGGGTGGAAGGGGTATGCAGAGATGAAGAGGTTAGCAAAAGATAGGAAGGGATCAAACCAGTCGAAAGACTGATGACAGCAAAAAAAAAAAAGTATATATAGTTTTTATGTATGCTGCCTTTTCCCCTCAGTTTTAATCTGTGAAATAATCAAAAAACATTAAAGACTTTCTAATTTATGTGTTTATTCTAAGTTTTCATACAGGGTGTCCAGAAAAGGACTCCCTGATTTCAAAATTAAATATCTTGAAAACAAAGATCGATAGAGGAATGCAGTAAACGGTATGTTTATTGTGACAGCTGTAAGAAGTGTATACAGCAGTGTGAAATAATAGTTACAAAATAGTATGAAAATAATCTTTGCAAACAATCACATCACAATGTTTTCAAAATGTTTCACGTTTCAATGGTGGAACTGATCGCCCTGAGCTTCGGATCACTATTTAGGCATTACGTATGGCGATTAAAGCGCCATCTGTTAGCAGCTTTTGTAACTATTATTTCAAACTGCTGTATACACTTCTTACAGCTGTCACGATAAACATACCGTTTACTGCATTCCTCTATCGATCTTTGTTTTCGAGATATTTAATTTTGAAATCAGGGAGTCCTTTTCTGGATACCCTGTATATTGTAAAGATTGATTAGGGACATGGTGCAACAAGTAGAAATTATTTAAAAAAATGGAGGTTTGTGATGGACCTGGCAAATCCAAGACACCGCAGTGCCTCTCAATCCAAAGGAAGTGGATAGGTATAGGAACGGGAAGGTGTTCGGTCATGGTCCATTAAAGGAACCATCCCGGCATTCGCCTGAAGTGATTTCGGGAAACCATGGAAAACCGAAATCAGGAAGGCATATTACGGTGTCAGATCTCTCAATAAAGATGATGGATCCTCTCAGATAAGAAACAGACATCGAATCACGAGACATGATTGTCCTGACGGGTTTGCTACGCCATTGTCACAGGGGTCAAATCTCCCAGAGAAGATACAGGCCCCCGCCCCCCCCCCAAAAAAAAAGCAGGGATTATTTTATCCGCAGAGGATAATTCACTCCTCCTGAGCTGCATGTAGTTGCTTATAATTAGTACTTTATGGTTTGACGACAGTGAGATGATTAGATTCGGTGGGGGATATTTCAGCAGGAACGTTGGCCTCATTGAAGGGACCACAAAAAACATTCAACTGGCGTTATTTCAGGAAACTATTTAAAACCGAAAATAATGGTTGTGCCTTTCCGTAGTTGATCCTGGGTACTGTTAAATGATAGGCGCTAACGTTATCGACCACCCAACACAGAGTCAAGTGACATTATATTTGTTTTTCCTAAGTGACATACGAGCTTCGAGTTGACAAATAAAATGCGGTGATCTAACAACACCAATTTATCCAAATAGGCAACAATCTTAGAAACGAACAGATCACATCTAAATCAAACAAAATCAATCACGCCACACCAAAGCTAATACGTGTTGTGAAACGAAACTAATTGTGTGATCTCATTTTTCATGTTGGGCGTCTTGGGGCGGTGTTTTCATTTTTGAAAGATTACGTAGTTACGTAATTAGCTGAGGGTGCAAAGTCAATTTACAAAAGGTATAATTTAAAGTCTGACAGGGAATACGATTTGGCAGTATCCATCAGTAGTGAGTTGTTGGTTGGCATGTGCACTAAACACTGATGGTACCTTGACCGAGACTTGATTTAAGCTGCCTTTTTTGATCCGCGAAAAATAGTGTTCAATTTTATTCTGCGAAGGAAACTATTTCTTGGACGAACTTCTGGAGGTGAAGTACTACAGGCTCACATAAACACGAAACAAATGTAATGAAAACGTCTAAAGACCCAAAAACACATTTTTCATGTAATGTTAGACATACGACTGATGACTTTTAAGATTTCAGAAACGTACTATTGGGATGCGACATTTGTATTGTTGAAAAATATCTCATTTGTTATTGTTAAAACAGTAGCAGCTCCAAAATTCGCCGAGTTTACAGCGAACATTTGGTCACTGGTACACTATTAACATTAAGAGAACTCTCAGCATTAGTCTAAGAAAGTTGCTTTCTGGTGATGCTTAGCTAATCAAACATATCGATATGTTCCTCCAGCAACGAAAGAGAGCACCCAATATTCGGTACGCTCATTTGCCTTTGGTAATTTTCGTATTTTCCGTCAACTAATTTTCTACATACTCACAGATATTTGAGTAAAACGTCCCTTTGCCATGGAGGTGACATCATATTTGACTGCTTTGCTGAGATTTCGACCAACCTCCTGACCCAACACGTATTCGAATAATCAATGAACTGTTAAATTAATGGATTTTGGGAATTTTGGGTTTGGACACACGCAAACTCTCCTCTCGCTGCAGTCAAATCCACACAGTGCAGTGGCTGTAACAATGGACTCTCAGATAAACCTTGTAGCGGATTGTCTGTGGGGGCAGATTAATTGCTTACCTTGCATGATTTATAATCACCACCTTCCACTACCTTATGCAAAGCACATATATTAAATTCAGGAAACAGAGGTGAAACTATTACTTCTGTTATTAATATTTGAAAAGATCCTAAAATATTGGTTTATTTGGTACTCATTACTGCTTACAGACAGAGGTATATTTACCATTAATCTTAAACATCTGTCTATGCAAAATAAAGTTCAACGCATTAACTTGTCTTACAGGTGCAACATAGCAAACAAACAATTATCGTTAATTGAAGCTAAGAAATTGCAATACATGTACATTAAAAAGAGTTACAAATTCCATATGTAACTGAAGCAAAACCTCTCTTATACATAACGAGAGCGATTCTTGTAAGACAATGATAACAAGAAAACATCAGATTTAACTGGATTACATAGGGCACCAGGGAGTTAATTTGTTTCCACAAACAATAGTTATTGAAAGTTTCCAAAAATGGAAATCAGTCTTTCAATTCAAACTGGATAACGATAACCAAAAAGCACTCGGCTTTTAGACACAACTAGCTCAGGAATTAATGTCCGGCGGCATAAGAACTCACACTCATCAGGCCGTTAAAGGGCTATCTCAATGATTCGTCTGAGTACACACTGTTTCTGGAGGTATAATTACCGTGTCTGTCTGGCTGCACGCAGCGTCGTAACAAGAGCGCTGTCGTACCTCAACGGTGCACCATCCAGGTAATGCTAGGCACTTGTCACGTCAACCAACACAAGTGACAACATCGATCGGACTAGGCGCTCAGTCATCGAAGCCTCCAGAACGAAATCACCCGCAGTACTCTGGCAGGCAGTTGCCAGCGCGATCGTTCTGGACGGAATGACCTCTTCTCGCCCCTCAGAGCTCGTCTCTCCTTCTCCTCGGCGAGTATCATGAAAAAACACAAAATTTGTAATATTTCCAACCACGTGAGGAAATAAACACATCGGATTGGCTTCGCAAAAGTATCCCCTTACGCCGGCTAATACATTGCCTCTCATTTGCTAAGAGTCTTCGGGTTTTGTCGGGATTGTTCGCGAGGATATGTAGAAATAATTTTTCCCACGACACGGAGCAAACGGCGCATCTACGGATCCCTTCCGCAAAATTCCCCAGAGTCCAGCCTTTCTCACCAGTATCAGTGTCAGAGATAATCCCCGCATTGTCTCGACCTACCGGACACTTCCGGCTTAAGTCAGACTGTCGCTCACGCTAACACAACCCTTAGCTAGACGCGGATTTCTGTCTCCAACTCAAGAAAAGAATCTATTTATTTCTTATGTTATTATATCAAACAATAATTAATTTACATTGTACGAGATGACCCATCTAGTCATCTCGCTACAACCTACGGAACCTTTATTTATTATGTCTTATGTACGTTTTTTTCCGGAGTCTACAAGATAATCATTATCTCTGGTGGACTGGCGTCGCAGTGAATATGCTGCTCTACGAAGGACTCGTTGAAGAGGCTAGTAGCTAGTGGCGTGCACGGAGATGCAATTTTCTGCTGTGCAGTTTTTAAATATATGAGGCTGTTATTCAGGAATCTCATCCTGCAGTGCCGTTTGTTTCCTCGCGGTATCGTGAGCAGAACTGGCCTCAGCGTTACAACCAAAAAGAAGCCGGTTAGTGGTGAGTGTATGTTGGCCAGCGTGTACCTAGATAAGAGGTTTGTCTGGTCTTGTAGCAGCCGAGACAATGTTATCTGCCAGCTCGACCCGTCGGAGGAGTTATGTAGCGTGATAGCGACAGGACACAAACAGCGACGGCACTGCCATCTGATGGCCTACTGAGGAGACTCGCGGACCCTGCAACTTACCTTTCTTTTTTTCCTTTTCTCGTTTTTCTTGGGGGAGGCCGGAGGATCTATACAGCCAAGATTTCCGTAAAGGCGTTACGGATAGTAGCATAAAATATGGAACTGCATTTCATTGTAACCATAATGGTAATATCTATCCGCAAAACTAACATCCTTGTAAATAAGTGTAAAATTTAAACATGGTATAATATACGGCTATATATATTTCCTCCGCTTTCCTGCACCCACCTGCATTTGCCTTCTATAAATTTCAACTTTGAAGTCTTCAACGTTTTTTGTAAATTAGTCATCATTTCTCTTGGTAACTTATTCCCATCCGTGACACCATTACCTCAGAAAGAGAATCTTCCTTCACGCTTGAGCCTGAAATCAAGTGGCAGCTTGGGGTCATGGCCATCTATTCCCTTCCATGCATTACTTTTAATTCTTACACCAATATCTTTCCATACTTCATCACCAATATACGCCTTGTGCTCTCCCATGACCATTTTTATCCTCCTACTGTTTTTCAGTGATTCAAATTCCAGCTCTTTTATCATATTTGTTATTGATTGCGCTCTGTGGTTATTCCCAGACCCAATTCTAGCAGCCCTTTTTTGCACCCTTCCAAATCCTATGCTTGATACCCAAAATGCGGATCCCATACTACACTACCATATTCAAGCGATGGTCTGACCAAAGTTTTGTAATTTCTTTACTTCTCTGGTAGATCCCCTCATTAGTCTGTCCAACAAGTGCAGAATTTTGAAACCTTTTCCGACTACCTGTCCAGTATTGTTACTTTATAATAATGTGACTGATTTCCATCATAGCAATAATGAATTCTCATTAGGAAAGATCTAAAGCCATAGTCAAATGCCAGGATGGTTGCTTTATAAATATTGTTACTGATTTCCATCCAGATGCTTGTCAGGAATCCTATCTAGCAATAATGAACTCTCTTTCGGAAAAATGTAAAGCCATAGTCAAAAATGCAAAAAAATAAAAAAGCTGTGGTTAACTTCGTGTCTCGCAAAACGAAAGCCTACTGTATTTCTGGTTTCACAGGAAATCTAGCTTCGGCAGCAATATTTAGGTAAATCATTTGTTTTCTAATAGACGAAAACAATATCACTTAGTCAGGGCCGGATTAAGATAGCGCGGGACCCGTAGCAAATGTGAAGAAGAGGCCCTTGATTTTTGACGTTCGGGGGAAAATTGTAGAGCTAAAAAAAAAAAAAAGGTCGGCCATCTAGCCTTGGTGCGTGGCCCCCATGGGAGGCGCGAGGCCCGTAGCATTTGCTACCTCCTGCTACGTGGTTAATCCGGTACTGGACTTAGTACGAGAAAAAATAATTTTTTATGTATTCAGCGCTGTCGTTTGCTGAGAAAAAAAATTATAACCCCTTTTCTCTAGAAATAAAATTGTTGTATATACATCTTGAAAAATGAAGCAATTTTTACAGTAATTTTTCTCCTATCGAAGCAGTTTAGTATCCAATGTTGAACAAGGGTAGAGTAGTATTCAGTGGGCTTATAAACGAAATTCTCGTTACACAAAGCAATTTAAATTTCAGATTGCTCCTTTGTGAAGTGAAGGTAAGCTAACGTTCGATGCGAAGCAATGTTTTATTCATACGCAATTTAGTGTTAAGATCTATCGGTTGGTACACTCTACATGAGGAACGAAGTTATCTGCTAAGTGATCGTAATGCCGGCATAAATTGTTTAGTGTATATTTTGCGCAGATATTGTCTGTCAGTCTTTCGTAACGGCTCTACTTAGATCGAATAGAAATAAGTGAAGTAAATGACCGACAGGCTATAGATTTGCACAAATCCTCTTAAATCGAAGTTACTATCAGTTCAACAGATATCGAGCAAATTTACAGAACATGATGCGAGAAAAAACGAAATAAAATTAATTAAAAAAAAAAAAAAAACACGAACAGATGTATGTTTGAAAGATAGTCAACTGTTGTTTGTATGACACACGTATAGATTATACACGCAATTACAGATGTTTCAAAAAAATTATTGAAGTTCACTGTCGATAATTACGTAATTGCTAAAATAATTTATTATCATAAGATAAACCAGTTTTTTTTTTCGTTTTAAAGCTTTTCAAAAAATAATTTATAAATTGGTTTAATATCATGAAATAAATAAAAAAATAGACTTCAATGTACATTTCAGGGAAATATATCAATGGGAAAAGTGGCATTCACGTTCCCCAATATGAATGAAGAAAAAGACGATTTTTCAATTAATTGTCAGGATATGGTTAACATATGGACCTTTAACATTAAAGTGTGGTCATACAGTGAATGTATGAAAAGACTTATCTATAAATTTTCCAGGATACAGTAAACATATAAAGTATACATCCTTAATCACAAATAATGGTATTACTCTATAAATTATTAAATCGTGGTTTAACTGTAATTCGGATACATAAATAAATAATGTGGATTTCGTTAAATGTGGACTAGTTCAACGTTATAAACTGAATTTTCTGTTTTATTTTGATTAAAATAAATGATACCAGTTTGATAAGAATATCAAATTCCTTGTCTTTTATGGTTCCATAATCGACAGCTGTAACAAAAAGTTTTTCTTTACAAAATTCGGCATATGAAATCTACTCCACGCCAGTAATCTGAATCAAATGTGAATAAAAAAATCCTTAAATCAGTTTATTTTCTAAGTGGGAAGTGATAAGCTTTTAGACTTGCAAATTGATCAAACAAGTTATTAATTTACTGAATCTGCACAGCACAGCCGCATTTGAATAATTGAGTCGATATGTAACTTCGATATGCAAAATTTATTTTGACCGCTGGTATGTGTAAGTTGATACATATAACGCAGCAAATTGTTCAGTATAAGCAAAAAGGCTGTATTTTTTTCTGTTTTAAATAAACATTGACAGTAATGACTACGAAACAAGAAATAAAATAGATGGTTACACCTAACTTTGACGTTTAACATATGGACAAAAGGTTACTTTTGTTTGGTGTAAAAACTTTCACAACTGTGGCAGCCAAGTTAGAGTTTCGATAGGAGACCACGTTAGATTCATTATAAGAACAAATGATTTTTATTCAACTGCTTATTCTACATCAATAATGTGTTGACTTACAGAGTTAGTGCAACTGATTACGAATAAACTATGTGCCTAGTCTAATTAAACAATTATTTTTTATTGTTGTGTGTGCCTTTGGTATAATTGTGCCATTTAAACTTATATCTCTTTAAAACTACTTATCACAGTCCAAAAAATTAGTTAACTTGCAAAGTGTCACCTACTTTCTTGTTAATTTTATAAAACTCAGAGCTATATCCTAATGTTATTGATGAATTTTTGTCAACACACTTATTTGTACTAGTAATTGACTTGAACGACATCTCGGTAGAAATGATATTTTTACGCATACAATTTATTTTTATATAAAAACAAAACAAATTTTTAATTACTGATACAATGTAAAACGTTTTTATCTGCTTAACAGAAAACATTAGGTTCGTAAATTTTTTTAACACAACGGAACCTCACCATACACACAGACTGATACTTTTGATTTTATAATACGCATAGAAATGCTTACTGTCTTACTTTACTTTTTCAAACCCGGCACTAGTTTCTTAGCCCAGTACTGAGTTTATGAGTCCATAGGTCGTCTGAAGTACTGGTGCCAGGACAATTTTGGCAGACCTGCAAGTAATTGTTATTGCTGTTCCATAATCGCAGTCTATATCATCATCATTTACAAGACCCCACCTTAAGAGGTTGGTTTTTATTGGGGCCACCCTTTTCCTAATGCTTCCTGTAGCATTAACAGGCTGCAGTTTGTAATATAATGCTTACACTTGATTTTCTCATTATATGTGCAAATATATAAATGTTTGGCATTAACCTAATAAACAAATAAATATATTCCAATAGAAATGAAGTTCGGTATAAATGTGTGGTATATTATTTTTTATACAGATTTTCTTTTTAAAATAAATAAATAAATCAAAACCTAAAACGCAGACCGCTGGTTGATATTCCGTACAGCAGATCGCATTTCCTGCTGCCGCGTCACGGTCTGTGTGTCCCCCTACATCGCCCGGGGCACTCGTCCGGTCCCCTGGTGTAATCAGGACCTGTGAGGACACAGACAACCTCGGACAGCCTTAATGAAAGGAGACAGGACGACGGGATGCCGCAGGAAACAAACGGACAGTACAGGCGAGCTAGACACTCCAAAAAGACTCATCAGTTCTTTACAGTCGTGTAATATTTAAGGAACATCGTACATAGTCGAGTGTCCTTACTGATTTCTAGCTATAAGCGAGAAGACCCCGATATTTTAGTAAATAAGGCAGTAATACTGCTTACCAAATAATATGTTCGTGGCTGTTTGCGGGGGATACAATGATCATCATCTCTTCCGTTATGAATGTTTTGATATAACAACGATGAGAGATAACAAACTTGGTACTCTCAAAGAGAAGTCACTGACATTGAATTTATAAGACTTTTTTTTAAAAAAATACATTTACTGGGATATACAAAAACAGTGAGGGCTCACCGTTGTAAAATATGTTAAGTCTAATTAGTTCCGTTTCATTGAACGTTGTAATTGATACCTCCACCTTGAAATCGATAACCCTCTTCCCATTATATTTGACATTGATATCTTCTACCCCACACTTCTCCCATCCCACCCTTCCGCTTCTTCATTTCCCCTCCAGGCTAACCTTGTAATTATTATAATTTTTATACCCGCTAACCTCGCCAGGTTTACGCTTCATTGAACATTGTAATTAATACGCCTAGGTCAGGATTCCACAGGCTCCATTCCTCGAACATAGTCTTCCCTCCATCTCCCAACCAACTTGGTTCCAGTCTGCAGTGGTGGCCGGTGATGGCTGGTGATTAAAAACATCTGCATTAGGAGTGGCGTCTAATACACAATCGTATGGAGAATGGTATGTGCCGTTATACATGCAATCACCATTGAAGATGATGCAATTATTTTCGTTAGAGGACGGACTTGTTGAAAACTGTACAAAAACCTGCACATACCAATTACAAAGTTTCTCTGAAGCATGAACTTGGTCGAGGTTAACATGTCAATTAAAGGTTAGCAGGAAGGTGAATGAATGAAAGGGTTGGGAGGAAGGACAAGGTAGGAAGGGGAAGGGAGGGAGGGAATAGGGGGTATCGATATCAAGGTAAGCGGAGAGGGAGGAACCAATTACAATGTTCAATGAAGTGAATCTATTTAGGCTTGACATGTTTTCTCATGGGTGAGTCCTCACTGTCTTTGTCTACCTACTGATATGTTTCATACCTACAAAAACTAACATAAGCCATCCGACACCCGGGCAATGCTAGTGTACCTGCTGATTATAAAGATAAGGCGAATTCTTTTTTAAAGTGAAAGCATAAGCTATTGGACATCCTTCAAGTATTTACCTTCGTGTTGATTTACCGAAGAGAGTTGTCAAACGGAAAGTATGATTTAATTTAATTTAGATGGAGCTGAGGCCGTGGCGACAGCTTCTTCCTGTCCGGTAATAGGCCTGGTGGCCTGTTACTGTCTCAATCCATCTTCTTGGTGGTCTAAAACTCCCCAAATTCTGCATCCTCGATCCCTTCTTTAACATATTCCAATCTCTCATTCCCTTACGCTAGAAATAAAAACAAGTTTTAATGTTAATGACTATTGTTTGCTAGATTTCGTTGGTGACAACGTATCGAGACATCTGACAATCTTAGAAAGGTAATATCACACCGCACGTAATATTGCTTCCTTAGGGCAGCTAAAATTACCATGTGAGTATTGAACTGGTGGGTGCTCACTGAAAATGTCTGCCACACGATCTCCCACGGCTGGAGCTGTACACTTGTCGTCAATTGTTAATTCATTTTGGAGATCGAAAAATGATGTTTGGATCGTTCTTCGTTAGAAAGTCATTAAAGCATTGTTCAATTCTATTGCCAGATTTCACACGCACAAGTCTGTAATCAGCACAACAGTTACTGGATTATTGTGACTACATTTAATGATTTTCAGAAAGATTCTTTGTATGTGCGAAATGTCTAACTTTGGTGTAGTAATGAAGGCATGTGTTATTAAGTCCTTGTATTGTGTCAATGCAATGGCTAGCGTCCGTAGTTTGTAACGACTGCTTCATTTGTTTTACATAAAACTTGCTGATAATGATTTTTTTAAATCTACAGTTAGAAAAACTACTACTAGGTCCTCGTACGATGTCGCTGTTCATTATTTCTTAGACTTTGAACAAATATTTTATATACATATCTTTCGGGTTTTACTGCACAATGTACAGTGCACATTAGCGATGATGTTGTTAGAGCTATTAGTTGATAGTGCAAAACCGAGAGTGGTGGGTGAGCGGTAACGCTCTGGTCTCGCATTCAGAAGGACGCTGGCTGGAATTCCCGTCCGGCAATACAGATTTGGGTTTCCCATGGTTACCCCAAATCACTCCAGGCGAATGTCGGGGTTGTTCCTTAAAAAGTCTCTGGCCTTGACGTAAAAAAAAAAAAAAAAAAAAAAAAAAAAAAAAAGAAGACACAGTTGGCAGTCATTGGGGATAGCCAACTAAAGTGAAACTTTAAACTATGAATATCATACGCGCAACGCATTATACTTAAAGCTACAGATATACTAAATAATAATAATTCCGTGTGGTTGTAATGACATGGTGACAGGGTTTCTACTGGATGCCCGTTTCGTCGCTGTCTTAGCCACCTTAACCTAACCTGGTAATGCTACCAGGTACAGGGGACCTACAGTTTAACTGGGAATCTGATCCATGGAAGCATTCTGGCATACTTCACATTACCTAGCAAGTTGTACCAGAGGTAAAGGTCGGATTAAGGGCCTATGAAAACACCCGCGCAGACAGAGACTTTCATTCCACTTAACCACAAGAGATATACTGAAACATTTAGCATGTCGGTGACGAGAACTCATAAGATTTTACCAATCAAAAAATAATCCCATGCACCTAAAGAAGTTCTCAATTCAAAAAATAAAAATCTAACTTAGTCCACAACCCGAAGGTTGGTCGAATGTTCTCGAAGGAGATGAGCAATACCAAGCTATTGCGTCAGAAGCAGGAAAGCCGATTCCTTTCCTCAGGGAACTACAATTTAATGTAGAACCAGAACGACGGAACGTCCTGGCGTAGCTCATATAATCAAATATAGCTGCTAAAAATTCCTGCTCACCACCGGATTTGTACCCGTGACCGGAGACAAAAACTTTCGTAAGTAAGCGCCTTAACCGTGGAAGTACCAGATCGCCTTGTTTTGCAGTATACGTCTGCTAAGTAATAACAAAATCGGTTAAAGTTGTGGGTTTGTATGAACAACTTTGACAGAAATTAAGTGAGGGGGGAAAGGAGGAGACGGTTTTGGTTCTTGTAAATCAAACGTAAACAGCATTTTTCTATTACTATTACTATTACTTTATACGAACGCAAAGTTCCATCAAAATCGGATAATACATGTGTGTCCATATGAAGAATATTGTAAAAACAAAAAATCAGTTTTATATATTAGAAACGAGTTTAAACCATACTTTCATATGGCTGTCCAAGCGGAAAACGTCATACTTATAGCTACAGATATGCTGTTAACATTAGTATGTTGGCGATACAAACTCATAAGATTTTACCCATCCATAAAGTGACCAACGCGCATAACATACGCGCAACACGTCATAGCGTGACGGTGATAGGAAGTTGCGAACTCACAGATTTACCCCCATCCAAACATCACCAAACGCGCCTTTAGAAGTTTTCGCTTCAAAAAGTAAAATCCCCAGAAACAGTAAAACTTGTGAATGGTTTCACATTGTAGAAGGTGACGGGACAGTATCCGAGTTACATCTGTGTGGGACGTTACTGAAGGTGGGTAACACCTTCCACGGCAACCACCTTCGCTGTGATACTGGGTGTTGCTCGCAATTTATCTTAGAATCGAATTACGTAGCGCAGTAAATCGTCATAGTTAGGCCACGGCCACACTTGCGTGTTTTCACGTCGAATTTGTCCGTGAAATCCCGTCGAAAATATGAACTACATTGAAGTATATGTGACCGGCCACACAGACGTGATTTACACGCAGCGGGAAAAGGCGCGTGTTCAAGGTCGCCCGCAGCAGAATGAGCCCGGCCCCATTCGTCAGCGGAATTTCACGCTGTAGTGAGTGGCCACATTGGCGGGAAAACACGTGGCTAGCTCTTGTTTCTGGCTTTTTCGTTGTTTCATATTCACTGATATTATGGAGTGTTTAGCTAGTAAACACCCCTGTTTGTACGACCCAAAACACTGGGATTATAAAAACAGTTAAACAGAAGATGACTGAAACTTTCTGGCGGGAAAAACGGCAGGTGCGTGTACGCACGGGATAGAACAGGCGTGTTGTTCACGCGAGGGAACAACACGCCGGTGCAGCAAAATCTACAGGCTTTCCAGTTCGCGTTTTTTTTTTATCCGCTAGGTCGGCGAGAAACACGACAGGGTGGGCGTAACCTTAGGCTACGGCCACACTTGCGTGTTGTAACTCAGAATTTGTGCGTGAAATCCCTTCAAAAATATGAAATACATCGAAGTATATGGGACCGGCCAGACAGACGTGATTTCACGCAGCTGGAAGTGGGAAAAGGCGCGTGTTCAAGGTCGCCCGCAGCTGGATTTGTCAGCGGGATTTCACGCTGTAGTGAGTGGCAACATTGGCGGGAAAACACGCCGCGTGACTAGCTCTTTTTTTCTTGCGTTTTCATTGTTTACTGATATTATGGAGTGCCTAGATAGTGAACTTATAATACTTTATACTATATAATACTATAAACTTTATGGGGTTTTCTTTTTTTTCCCTTTATTTTAGTTTTCGCTAATGACCTTGCTGTCGACGCGCCCTAAAACCACACACGCCACTCTTTTAATTTTGTATGTGCGAGCACAAATTTTCCCTTCGTTGACCTGTCGCTCAGTATGGAATGGATCGAGTACTTTCTCCTTCCATGACGACGGCGACTCACAGCTATTATCGCGGCACATAACACAATTACTGCATTCTTATGACTTACTGAAATTCTGTTGATAATTTAGAGACCAGTCAAGTTGACAAGCAGAAGATGACTAATCCTTTCTAGCGGGAAAAACTGCTGGTGTGTGCACGCGCGGGAGAGGATTGGCGTGTTTTTCACTCGCAGGAAGAACACGCCAGTGTGACAATATCTGCGGAATTTCCAGTTCGCGTTTTATTCCCCGCTAGGTCTCGGCGTGAAAACACGACAGTGTGGTCGTAGCCTTAGAAACATAGCACTCAGGGTTTGAGTGAGGAACTGGTTTTTCGTTGTGTCTCCGCTCGATGCCCGCGTCGGAGGTATTTGGAGACAGATGTTGGCCGCAGCAGCTGCCGCTCCGTGTTGACACACCCCGCTCTTAGCTGCTTGTTCTCGGTCCATCAGCGGCCCTGCAAACGGCTCCCAGACCACACCGCGGGACCCGACTGCAAACACACACACACAGACAGGTACAGCGGCTTATCCCTACGGCAAACACGCCGTCCCGGCTCCGTCTCTTTGTCCACCGAGCGAGTCCTTTTGTCGACGGCAGGACCGCACGTTAATTCGCATCTGTATTTGAACAGCACCGGCCGCCGCTCCTCAAAGTCCACCGGACCGGCTCCGCATTAATGGGAACCACACGGGATTTGCCGCCCGTATAAATAATTTAACGAATATCCGGCAGCTTTTTACGTAGCTCCCCTTTCACAGTGTACAGTTTCCTTTGATCCGCGGCCTTCTGAAAGATGTGAGGAAAGAACCAGCTCCATTCTTACTGATCTAAAGGACACTGATGTTCAAAGTGTTGAGTTTAGGCTATATTTCCAATTAACTTGATACTCGTCAGCAAGTTACTTTAAAATGGATCATCCTGTTTGGTTTAGGGGACGTACAGTGTGTTATTTGACAGCCATTTCCAATCATGAACTGATGATACATCTGAGAGTCACAAGTACTGGTCTTCATCCCCAATACTTTGATGAGTTTCCACCATCTTTCCCGCTTTATAGCGTCCTCTTCTTCAAGTCCTAAGATCTCGATCCTTCTTAATTAAATCCTTCCACCTTCTCCTTGGACTCCCTCTGGATCTCTTTCCTCCCACCGGCGTCCCTATTCTTTCTTGATTCACTCTTTGTCGCCAAAAGGCGTGTTAGGGGTGGCTTTATTATTACCTTGCAGTAGGTATATATTGCTTGGTGACAGCAAGGGCATGCGGCCATAAACCAAAGCTCCAAGTGTGTTCATGCCAATGATGAGAACTGAGAATCATGAGTAGTGACAGTCATAAATCTTTAACGATGTGAATCACAACCACCATGTAGCGGGTGGTGACCTCCTATTTACCACTGGCGAAGTTTAAGAGTTGCCATCTGTCTACGATTCGTGTAAATTAAGATCTCTATCTTCTTCTTCAACACATTTTCCCAACATTTTGGGGTCGACTGTATTTGATCAGTTTTACTCATCATTGGCATGGTCAAATTTGGTGATTTGGTTTTACAGCCAAATACCCTTGCTGATGAAAAACATTTTATACCTACTGCCTTGTCGTACTACACTAAAGAGCCAAAGACACTGATACACCTGCCTGATATTGTGTAGGACAGGCAGAAGTGTCGCATCACGACGTGGCATGGACTCGACTAATGTCTGAAGTAGTGCTGGAGGGAATTGACACCAAGCATCCTGCAGGGCTGTTCATAAATCCGTAAGAGTACGAGGGGGTGGAGATCTATTACGAACGACAAGTTGCAAGGCATCCCAGATATGCTCAATAATGTTCATGTCTGGGGAGTTTGGTGGCTAGCGGAGGTGTTTAAATTCAGAAGGGTGTTACTGGAGCCACTGTGTAGCAATTCTGGACGTGTGGGGTGTCGCATTGTCCTGCTGGAATTGCCTTTAGTCCGGCGGAATGCACAATGGACATGAGTGGGTGCAGGTGATCAGCCAGGATGCGTACGTAAGAGTCACCTGTCAGAGTCGTATCTACACGTATCAAGGGTCCCATGTCTCTCCAACTGCACACGCCCCACACCATTACAGAGCCTCCACCAGCTTGAACAGTCCCCTGCTGATATGCAGGGTCCATAAATTCATGAGGTTGTCTCCATACCCGTACACGTCCATCCGTTCAATACAATTGGAAACGAGACTCGTCAGACCAGGCAACATGTTTCCAATCATCAACAGTTGAATGCCGGTGTTGACGGGCCCAGGCGAGGCGTAAAGCTTTGTGTCGTGCACTCATCTAGGGTACACAAGTGGGCCTTCGGCTCCGAAAGCCCATATCGATTATGTTTCGTTGAATGGTTCGCACGCTGACACCTGTTGATGGCCCAGCGTTGAAATCCGCAGCAATTTCTGTCACTTTGAACGATTCTCTTCAGTCATCGTTGGTCCCGTTCTTGCAGGATCTTTTTCTGGCCGCAGCGATGTCGGAGATTTGATGTTTTACCGGATTCCTGATATTCACGGTGCACTCGTGAAATGGTCGTACGGGAAAATCTCCACCTCATCTTGGAGATGCTGTGTGCCATCTCTCGTGCGCTGACTGTAACACCACTTTCAAACTCACTTAAATCGTGATAACCTGCCATTGTAGCAGCAGTAACCGAACTAACGGCTGCGCCAGACACCTGTTGTCTATAGGCGTTGCCGACCGCAGTGCCGTATTCTGAGTGTTTACATATCTCGGAGTTTGCATGCGCATGCCTACACCAGTTTCTTTGGCTCTTCGGTGTATGTACTAAAGGGGGAAGTTGCCATCTGTAATTGGGACGCGTAACAATGTTCTGTGTATGACAAGGGTATTTTTTGTTTGTGAAATGTGTATTTTATCAGGTGGAGATTCGGGACCATCCCGGTATTCACCTTGATGGCTGCGGAAAACCGCCTAAAATCGCAGTCAGGACGACCTGTAGGCTTGGGTTCGTGTCAGGTATTATTGTATCTCCCTTTCCAGTTTCCAACGCGTCAGCACACTGAGTCACATTTATGTTTGCTGTGATAGGTGTATTTTTGTTCGTGAATTGTGTGGTTTAGGGCAGCGGTTCCCAATTGTTTTGGCACGGAACCCTTATTTATCATACTATTTTTGGTGGATCCACATTTTTATAAAAATATAAGTATCTGTAACATGAATATTTATATGTTTAACTTGAAAAGAAAGAATAAATTATAAATAAAAACCAATTATTATTAGTATTATAAAACATTTATCCTACAAGATAATACAACGTAACTATTTAGTGTGACGAATAAAAGTTTTCTTATATTTACTTATTGTAGCAGGTCGTTTTAATAATTGCAGTGAATTTTGGAAATAATAAAATATAAGTAATGATGATGTACTAGCGGCGACACTCGCGGGCAGCGAGTGCCTGGCGTAGGATGTCGAAAGAGTCGTCAGCAAGAAATCCAGGTCGGCGAGCAATAGCTATGGGTGCTAGGCTCGTGAAGAAGGTTCCAGAAACGCTAGCTATCAGTTTATTGCCCGTAGAACGGGGACAGGCTACGCAACTGTTGAGATATAAGCGCGGGCTCGCCGAGGCCCGGGGATCGAGTCAAATCGGAGGCAAGTCGGACTACGCAGCCACTGTGCTGTTCTGAAGACGATCGGGAATCGAAGATAGCCGCTTCGCTAGCCCGCCAATCAGCCAGCCGAAACCATTGTAAGTCCATCATTCTTCATTATTGACTAAGTGCTTGGAATCTTGCTCGTGGCAGTTGGATAACTGTAACAGCCTGCCCAGCAGAGAATAAAACTATGTATGCACTTAGCCTCTTTCCTTGAAGCAAGCCCGAGATATTAAGAGTAAAGTAAATAGAACTAGAATTAGGCTTAAATGTTGGAAAATTGAAGGCGAAGATCTGGAGCTGCATCCAGTCTGTTCGTGTACTTTTTTTTGGTTTGAGCGTGAGCTAAGTAACTTGTCTCGCATCAGCAAGTTGCCACAAACGGATGCAAAATCATGCTAGCCTTCTCACGGCGCGGATATAACTCTTTTCCAAAAACATTGTGACGGGACGTCATTTATTATAATATTTTACTATCGAAATCATGTATGTTTTATAAGTTTCACTGCAGCCAGACGTCGAGTAAGCACGTCCTGTTGTTCGACTTTCTGCCGATCGACAGTTCGGGTTGCAAGATACACGTGCAGTGCTGAGCATGCAAGCCAATACTTTCCAGCAAGACAGAATACATTGATCAGTCTCACTTCTTCACTGACGAGCTACAAGTTAACATCTACGCCTCGGAGATAGATATTCGCTGCACCAACCTTACCATACTATGTTAGTTGTGAACTGTAGGGCTAAGTTTCATCCGTAGGATCAGTATCACGAGTTACGAAATATCTCCGATCTTTTACAACATCGACTGTAGATGATTTACGGTTCAGTGCAGATTAAATGAGGTTTCCAGAAACATTGTTTCATTTCAAGTAACTCATAACTATCCGCTCCCTCTCCTAGATACAAGTTACCCTCGATGCTCATTTTTATTGAATAGCACAAGAGAAGAAGAGGATAGGTTCAAGAAACAAGAATTCAAGAGCAGAAGATACATGAAGAAAGTCGGCGCAAGTCATAGGGTATCGCAGGTTAACCCCCGAGAACCCACGTATCAGTCATCCTAGCATACACAATCAATAGTATAACACGATCAAAGGGCCCCATACACACAACAACTTGTTGGCCAACTTGGTTGTGTTGTAGCTGAAGTTGGTGTGTGTATGGGTAGGTTGGCAGACCAAGTTGGCGGTTTTCAAACGCTTTTGATATTTGTAGGCGGGGCCTATTGTTGTGCCAAACGTGTTGTAGTGTGTATGGTCAAGTTGTCCAACTTGACTGCCAACATCAGTCTGCTCCGGTTTCTCATCGAGGCAGTGCTAGTGATCTATGCTAATAGTGGTATTGTGATGGCTACTATTCAGAACAACGATGCATGGAACACCGTCATCGAAAAGTTTTGCAGTCTACCGCAGTTGTGGAAAGTGAAATCTGATTTATATAAAAATAAAAATTCAAGAAACAAGGGCTGGGAAGAATTGCTGATTGCTTTCAAAGAAGTGGAACGGGATGCCACACTCGAAAGCATGAAAAAACGTATAGCAAATATGCGTACATGCTATCGACGGGAACTCAAGAAAAAACTAAAAAGTGAAAGATCTGGAGCAGAAGATGAAGATATATATGAACCCACCCTGTGGTACTTTGATTTTTTAAGGGACCAGGAAACACAGTTGCCGGGAATATCGTCCTTTGACGGTGCAGACGACGATGAAGACGACAATGACGACTCTGAGATGAGCTCAAGTTTAATTAATAGCTTTGCAATTAAAAAGATTTCGGTGAAATATCGCGAATTACAAAAGTATCTTAAATTGTAAAGTAGATCATCGGTTAAACGACCATCCGTTTACCGAAATCAATCTAGAAAAGAAAAAAAAGAATAGTTTGATAGGTATTTTTAGTAATTTTTATTGCAAATTCCGTAAATAATATGTACTAATGTTGATTGTAATTTAAAATTTCTAAAAACTTTTAAAAAATAATAATAAGTGAATAAGTTGAAAGTGTACTAGGAAACCAGGCTTCCTCCATTTTTTCACTCAGTTCATCAATTTTTGGCTCCCCTCTTTCCCGATTTTTCCTGTTATTATTTCTTAAAACTTATTCCAATTTTATGTTTCATTCTTCTACACGAAATTTCCAAGCTAATTATTTCCAAACGTTTTCCAACTGTTATTAAAAGGTAGTTCATTTCATTGTTAGAAAATGTGTAAATGCCGAGATTTTTCATGAAAATTTTGTGTGCAGTACGTGTAGGCAGGCCTATATTTATATATAAATTGGACTTGTGGGTCTCATATGTTTCGGATGATCGAAGGTCTACTGTATTTAAAATACTGACCATCTCTGTTAAAAAAGCTTGATTAAACATTTACTAACTTATATTTGCATGTTTGGTAGGAGTCCTTAGAAGTCATTAAGAGAAAGAGAACCAGTAAAGTTGGGAATGATAACTGTACATAAAGCTATTTCTTCTAGTTCCAACATTACTATATAAATAAACACCTTGTTCTCCGTATGCTTGTTCTTTCTCTACTGATGTCGGGCAACAGTGTTGGCCAACTTATTTTTGTGTTGGCCAACCAAGTTGGGAGACATGGTTGGCCAACAAGTTGCTGTGTGTATGGGGCCCTTTAGGGTCAGCGACAACATTTTATTTCCTTCTCGGATGGAATACGGAACCCCTGTGACCCTTCCACGGAACCCCAGGGTTCCGCGGACCACCTTTTAGGAACCTCTGATTTAGGTGGCAGAAATTGTAGCCCATTTCAGTGTCCGCCTATGTGTTAGTAGAAAATCCTCTAAAAAGTGGAATCACGACGACCGGTACGTGAGATCCAGAACTCGAACATGGTGCCGACGTATCTCCCCTATTCAATGTGGTGGCGCCAAAACGCGTACAGCCACGCTGAAATCAATAACTCACTCTAAATAAATTCTGCACGCATGTGGTTTGTAAACCGTGCTATATTCATATCTGCAAAAGAGCTGCCTTGTCCAAATCCGAGGCACCACTCTGTACTTTTGAATACCTTACTTTGCTTGTGTTTGAAATATCAAATTTTCACCAAAAATACCTTCATAGTGCTGAAAGTTTATCCCATAAATTCGAGACATTTTACGGCTTTATTACATAAATTAAACACGAGGCTAAAAAATTGAAATAGATTTCAATCATTTCATTTTTAGTGTTGTTGAGCATCAATAAATTTTGTAAAACAATTGGACAGTTGTCCAAAGTTATAAAATAACTTCTAATAGGTGACCAATTTAATAATAATGTATCAATGCATGGCAAAAGGCAGAGCCATCTTGTTCCCATGTGACGTTTTTACTTCATGAAAGTCGCCATCTACGGACGCTAAAAATCTTTTCAGCTTCTCTCTTCTTACAGCAGAACATGTAAAATGAGCATAAAAGTTATCGTTGTCCATGATTTAGTATAACATTAATCTATAAATCGTATTATTATTGCTCTCAAACCGTATTACACAAAACAAACAAACAGGAGTGTTGACACGACCATGACATTGATAATGTTGACATTTGAGGTTAGGTTGCTTTCAGAAATAGGGTATATGCATGTGTTTTTTTTTATTTTTTTAATCAATTATTTTCATTCGTATATAATCGTAAAAAATATAACATTGATGTAAATATTAAGATTTAACATCAAAATAAATACTTTAAAACTGATATCCAGTTCTGATTTAAACGCTGCCATTTTGGCGCGCTGCACTGTGACGTGTAAGTACACGACCGCATTGGCGTACTGTATAGCGTGGAGTGTTTCATCTCAAAACTTTCATGTTTTCCAACTAATGTCGATATGGATGCGAATATAAGAAAAAAGTGGTGTACCGCTATGAGAATAGATCTGCAACTATGTAGTTGTTTATATTATTGTGAAGAACATTTTTACGTATGAACTTAGAATTTCTGTATTTATGTATTTTAGGAAATGTGACATAAAAATTCGTTACCTGTTCAAACTCTAATCATATCTTACTTGGAGACCATCAGACATTTTAGGAACGGATTGCGATCTTTTTCATATATGTTAAAGGGTTCACAGCTTATATGATGACAGGTATATAGTAAATTATTGCCCCTCTTTATTAAATTGCAGCAAGGTCTATGGAGTAGGGTGCTGGCTTCAAAATTTTTTTAACCCGAGTTCAAATCCCCGCAGAATCAATTATTTTTACTTATGTTTATCTTCAAGATAAGCTTCACTTATTTATTTTGTTAAAACTTCATTTACATACTTTTATAGCGCGAATTAAAATTTAAAACAAGTCACATTGCTTATAACAAATATACCAAACATCATTTCGGCCCATTTATCAACAATATGATAATATGACTCGCTCCATACTCAATGAAATTAAGTCATGAGGCGAATCTGCCAGTAAACTGGAATCTGATGTTTATAAGCAATGATCAAAAAAATGATAAAAAAAAAAAGAATTTCAGGAAAAAAAATGACGCTGAATTGTGGGTAATATGATTTGTTTTAAATATTATTTCACTCAATAAAAGAACGTAAATGAAGTTTTAACAAAATAAAAAAGTCAAGCTTGACAACTTCTGAAGATAAAAATATTTAATTCTGCGGGGATTTGAACGCGGGTCAGAAAATTTATGAATCTAACACCCTATCGCCATTTGATAAAAACGGATAATAATTTACTATATGTCCGACATCTAGAATCTTTTGTTTATTTGCATGCGAATGTTGAAATATCTATCACTTAATTACCTAGTAGCTTTCTCTGCTCTGAGCTGAGCTGAGCGGCCGTAAAATTCGGATTGGTTGCAAAATTTCTTGTCATCATGAAGGCATCCATTTTGGAAGATTATCCGACTGTGCTTTCAGAAATCCGCTTTTAGTCATTGTGTGTATTGTAGCAAGAATACAATATCTCACCAGTTATGCTGATATGTTAATATAAACTTTAACACAATCGCAAAGCTATTAGAACTCCCAGCAACTACGCCTTTGTTTACAATAATATCGTTAACTTGGTCGTCACGATTCGATTCGACCAATAGCGTTGCGTTTTGCGAAGTTACATTTCCCTTGTGTTTTTAGCACTTTTGATTAATTAAAATCAGTAAATAAAAATCGAGTAAATAGGAAAAAAACGTTATAGTGGTAATTCTAAACTAATAAAGTTTCAAAATAAAAATACTAGACGTAAATTTGAATTTCATGCATATTCCCTATGATCAAAAACTAGCGTTCTAGTGGCGCTGACGACCTATCGATTCGGCACCATTCGATAGTGTGCAGTTTTACGCAAAGTTGTTTACGACAAATTTTTTATCCCGGGGTAATCAAATCATGCGAAATAAAGTGTTTTCGCATACTTTATTCTTTTCATAAAGTATAGAGTACAATTATAAAAAAATAACATACAATACTTTATAATAAAGTACGGGTGGCATCCCTGATTCTGACGGTTTGGGCGTGTTCAGTGTAGAACCTTGTCTGTGCCGTGGATGAGAGATTAAAGAAGGGAGAGGATGAAATCCAGAGCCGGCCCATTCTTCCGAAAAACCCCTTTATGGTCGCCGAGCTTAAAGTCCCCATCCGGCAGAGTCGTGTGTCCTCACTCCATACGCACTGAGGAGTTTTTGGGTTTAACACAAGACTTTGGCGCACATTCCGCTGGCCAAGTTCTGAAAATGAAAGTTTCCTCGAACACCGGACACAAGCCAGCCAACCATGTGTCATCGCCGGACACCATCATAGTGTCACAACCACCTGAGCTAGTGGGAAGGGGTTGTTTACCAGCTAGTTTGCTCAGATCATACTTTTTCTTAAGCTTTTTTTTTTAAGTTGTCCGCTTTACTTAAAAAATCTACAGATATCTGGAAAATTTATTAAAATTTTTAGTACAGTTAACAAGCAATCACTACATTGCTTTATAGCAGGAGGGAAAGTAAATCAAGAATTTACTACTGTAACATCTGTAACACAACGTAACACTGTATGTGTTTCTAAATCGAATTAGAAGCGTTTCACCCACCCAGTGGACATTTTCTGTAGTACAATTTTTACTTAGTAGGTCCAAATAAATATGTTACTTCAAAACAATTTATTTACACATACCAACAGAAGCTGAAGCTTTTAAATCTCCTCAAACTTCGATAAAAAGGAATGCTAAAGTGATTAAATATAGCTAACCATAAAAAGATAATACTTCTAGGTCGTAAGCGAAACTCTCTTCTCTGTAAAGTATAACAAGTCACTTTTTACCTGTATCATAACTCATTCATATGCAACATTTCGAACTGTTGACTTTCTGTTAGATCAAATAACATTAACTACCGGGCCTATGTGAAAATTCCGCACTTCGGAGTGAGATTTACGTTTCGCCCGCCACCTGTCCGCGATTCGTGTAACTTATGCTGTCTATGATATGTGTATTTTTGTTTGACCGAGCGTGGTGGGTTAATGCTCTGGCCTCGCATTCGGGAGGACACCGGTTCTAATACTCGTCCGGGCATCCAAATTTGGATTTTCCATGGTTTCCCCAGATCACTCCAGGCGAATGCCGGGATGCTTCCTTCAAAATGCCATGACCGAATTCCTTTTTGTTTGTGGAATGTGTAGTTTATGAGGCAGAAATTGGCTATCGCCCCAGCATTCGTCTTGGTGACTGCAGAAAACCGCCTGAAGCCGACAGTCAGGAAGCCGATACGCGGGGTCCATGACTCGAGCCAGATCCCGTAGAAAGTCCTCTATTCAGAGCGGTGGAGTCATAACGGGAACAGCCATACTGCCGGATCGAAACATTTATACATTCACTTCAAAGTATTAAACATGCCTTACGGTGGAATATCAACCTCGGTTAAGCTATGTAAACTAAGAGTCAACAACTTGGGTTCGCATCTTTCTTGACAACTCATATTTTTTTCTTCTTATTGAGCTGTAATGCTGAATTAAACACTGATTAAATGTTTCTGATTGTATTTAAATGTATTTTAAATAGTATATAAATGCTTATTCAGGCCATTTTCCTAGTTTTGGTCATATTACTATAGTATTTATGGTCATATTTTGAGGAAAATCTGGTAATTTTTTAATATTGCCGGGAATTCACTAGAAGTTATAAAGGAGAAAAAATATTCACAGAACTGTACTCCTATTATACATAGAAAGAAAAACAAAACTAATTGTCATCGAATTGTTGAGAATTCACCAGTCAAAAATTAAAGTTATACATTATTGTCACCATCTAAACATTAATGTTCGGCCCGCTTTTTAATCTCGAAAATGTATATCAATATCTCACTGTCGCCAATTTCTTGTATGTCAGTGTTAAATCTGCAGTGGATTAGCGAGTACCGACATGCCTAAAACAAAATTTTCTAAAAGTGCGAAGTTATGGAATTACGTAAAGGAATTTGGAGAGGAGTATTTTATTACGGAGGAAAGGATTATTTTCTGTAAATTATGGGAAATTAAAGTGACTTCAACAAAACGATTTAAAATTTTATTTCCAATGGTGCAGTGAGTGTACGGAAACAAATAATACTGTCTACATGAAAGCGACACTAACAGATAAAGTAAATGATGTATAATTGAACATGTTTTGATATATAGTAAATTTAAATGATTGGTCATACTTTGTTATTTTTAGGTCATATTTACCCGTTTTAAGGTCATATTTGCATGCATATTTCCCTATGTGTTTGGTCATAAAGATCCAAACCCTAGTCATGACCATTCTTCAATATTTCCTGTGAATGATATAATTATATATTTCCTGTTACAAGAGCTAATATAGAGACAAAATTCGAGAAATTGGATTTAATGCTCGTGTTGATTAAAAAAATGCAAATCTGTTGAAATTTTACTAAAAAGCCGCCAAGCTTTAGCGGAAACATGCTTTGGAGAGAAAGCGGAGATGTGTGGTTACGAACCTGGAAACTACTAATGTAAAAAATCAGAAAATTTAGAATTATGTCAAAGATTCGTCGCTGATGATGCCTCGATGTGAGGCGAAACGCGTACGGCATTTAAGCTACAAAAACAGTTGCATTGGCGATATTTTGTCATTTAAGTTACCAAAAAGGTTTTGATGTTTTAAAATTCTTTGCGTGTGCATACGTATTACGATAAAGTGGAGTTGGGTTTTGACTCGCGAATGCTAGGACACTTCTAAATGTATGGGACTTTGAAGAGTAGTTTGGCGCTTCCCGTGATGTGCCGAGCCCCGGGCAGGGGTTAACAGACAGACTGTTGGTTCCGCCCACTCCGGCTCCTTGTACTGCCGTGTTTGGAGACCCCCGCTGGGCTGACCTGCCACGCCCTCACGTCCACTGACGGCATAATTAGTCGGACATCACTTCTCAGAAATCAGACGTGTCTGTAATTCACTTTACACGAACAACAAAATCAACTTACAGACATTGGGCGGGAGAGCGCACAGCTACAGGTCCATTAATCTTCCCAATCTTCATTAGCATCTCGCGTAAAAACGTAACTAGCCTGCTCGGTCTTCCAACAAATCACTAGACAATCAACAGCAGGTGAAGACACAAAGGTATATACAGAAAATTCAAGATTACTTAAGTAACAAACGATGTTTGGACGGAAATCACTAACACCGAGCCTGGTGGGTGAGTGGTAACGCTCTGGCCTCGCATTCGAGAGGACTTGGGTTGAAATCCCAGTCCGATCATGCAGATTTGTGTTTCCCATAGTTTCCCGAAATCACTCCAGGCATGGTTCCTTCAAATTCACTCCTGGAAATTGAAATAAGAACACCGTGAATTCATTGTCCCAGGAATGGGAAACTTTATATACACATTCCTGGGGTCAGATACAACACATGATCACACAGACAGAACCATAGGCACATAGACACAGGCAACAGAGCATGCACAATGTCGGCACTAGTACCGCGTATATCCTCCTTTCGCAGCAATGCAGGCTGCAATTCTCCCATGGAGACGATCGTAGAGGTGCTGGATGTAGTCCTGTGGAACGGCATGCCAAGCCATTTCCACCTGGCGCCTCAGCTGGACCAGCGTTCGTGCTGGACGTGCATACCGCGTGAGACGACGTTTCATCCAGTCCCAAACATGCTCAATGGGGAACAGATCCGGAGATCTCGCTGGCCAGGGTAGTTGACTTACACCTTCTAGAGCACGTTGGGTGGCACGGTATACATGTGGACGTGCATTGTCCTGTTGGAACAGCATGTTCCCTTGCTGGTCTAGGAATGATAGAACGATGGGTTCGATGACGGTTTGTACCGTGCACTGTTCAGTGTCCCCTCGACGATCACCAGAGTGTGTACGGCCAGTGTAGGAGATCGCTCCCCACACCATGATGCCGGGTATTGGCCCTGTGTGCCTCGGTCGTATGCAGTCCTGATTGTGGCGCTCACCTGCACGGCGCCAAACACGCATACGACCTTCATTGGCACCAAGGCAGAAGCGACTCTCATCACTGAAGACGACACGTCTCCATTCGTCCCTCCATACACGCCTGTCGCGACACCACTGGAGGCGGGCTGCACGATGTTGGGGCGTGAGCGGAAGACGACCTAATGGTGCGCGGGACCGTAGCCCAGCTTCATGGAGACGGTTGCGAATGGTCCTCTCTGATACCCCAGGAGCAACAGTGTCCCTAATTTGCCGGGAAGTGGCGGTGCGGTCCCCTACGGCACTGCGTAGGATGCGACGGTCTTGGCGTGCGTCCGTGCGTCGCTGCTGTCCGGACCCAGGTCGACGGGCACGTGCACCTTCCGCCGACCACTGGCGACAACATCGATGTACTGTGGAGACCTCGCGCCCCACATGTTGAGCAATTCGGCGGTACGTCCACCCGGCCTCCCGCATCCCACTATACTCCTTCGCTCAGTCAACTACACATACGGTTCACGTACACGCTGTCGCGGGATGCTACCAGTGTTAAAGACTGAGATGGAGCTCCGTATGCCACCGCAAACTGGCTGACACTGACTGCGGCGGTGCCCAACCGCTGCGCAGCTAGCGCCCTTCGACGGCCAACACTGCTGTTCCTGGTGTGTCCGCTGTGCCGTGCGTTTGATCATTGCTTGTACAGCCCTCTCGTAGTGTCCGGAGCAAGTATGGTGGGTCTTACACACCGGCGTCAATGTGTTCTTATTTCAATTTCCAGAAGTGAAGGTCTTCCCTGAATTCCTTCACGTTTCTTCTCCCAAGTCTTTTTGCACCTCTAATGACCTCGATTTGACGAGTTTTAAAGTTAAAAGAAAAGAGAAAAAACTGATCACTATCATAAGGGAACGTATTATCTGCAATGAGATTGTTAGGCACTCATCCTATAACAAATAATATACTATGGAATCACCATATCAGTCGAGGGTCTGCTGGCTTAGTGGTTGCCATACTAAAAAAATAAAAAGTTAGTTAAAGTGCAGTTTAAAAAAAAAGTTGGTAGAGCAATGGACTGTAGTGGGCAACGTAAAAAAAAGATACAAAAAAAGTGGTTAGCTTGCTTGCAATCCGAAAAAAGGGTTGGTAGAGAAAAAACAAAGTGGCTAATACCTCTAGCTCGAAATCAGACTCCCTTTGGGAGCGTAGGTTCGAATCCTACCGGTTGCGCATTAATTTGCTACACTCACTTTCTCATTTTACTATTCACAAAACTGTCATAAAAAAGTGTTTAAGAATCTGACTGGTGATCGAAAGGTCCCCGACCGAGCCTGGTGGTGTAACGGTTAGCGTTCTGGCCTCGCATTTGTGAGGACGGCGGTTCGAATCCCCGTCCGGGCATCCAGATTTGGGTTTTCCATGGTTTCCCAAATCACTCCAGGCAAATGCCGGTATGCTTCCTTTAAAAAGGCCATGGCCGAATTCTTTCCCATTCCTGGCCCCCCATCCTTTCCCTTCTCTAAAGACCTCGCTGTTAAGAGACGTTAAGCAGTTAAAAAAAGTCCCCGGTTCAAATCCCTATCTCGGCGGCGATTGTTCTAAGGCCCTAACCCGACCTTCACCTCTGACACAGATTGCTGTGTAATGTGAATTACGCCAGAACGCTTCCGTGGTTCGGATTCCACGTTAAACTGTAGGTCCCCTGTACCCGGCAGGGTTGCCTGGTTAGGGTTAGGTGGCTACGGCAGGGGCGAATGCGCATCTCATAGAAACCCTGTCACCAGGTCATTAGACCACGCGGAATTATTATTATTATACCATATCAGTCCAGTAAGGGGGCGTCAGTTCTGGTGGGAACCCCCCTCCCCCCTATAGTGGGGTAGGATCGCGAGGGACACTTCCCCCCTTCCACCTGCTGACGGCTTCGTAATTTTAGTGACCACGTAACAAGTAGTTTGTAAACTTTTTTGACGTGAGATTTCTCTTCACCCCCTCCCCTTTGGTGAGATTTTGCCGACCCCCCCTCCCTATTTTACCTCACGTAATTAATGGTTGCCCCTAAGTTATAAAATTCGAACCAGTCAGTGTGGTACAGTGGATGGGCGATGTACTACGGACCATCACGAGCCTAGGCGCCCGCGTACACATTTCGCAACAAAAAATACACTTATCACTCACAGAACTTAGTTACACGTTTCACAGATAGATGGCAACACTACACTTCCCTTATTAGTTGGTGGGGCCGCGAGGACATGCGGCCGTAAAACCATAGTTCCAGTTTTTTTTGTGTGTGGTTTCTGTGATCGGGATAACAGCTTGGTGTTTGCTGTCCTAGTGGTGAAGTTCCAATTGCTCGCTCACTTAAGTGTACTCTAAAATTATAATCTATGTTCTGTGTGATCAGTTTATAATTTTACTTTTGAAGTTTTTTTGTGTTTGAGACGTAGATTGGGTTCCTCCCTGAGCTTGGCAAATGGAAACAGCTGTAGTCTGTACGGCGAACCCTGGATTGCAGGGCCGGCGGATAATGTGGGTAGCAGTACCCATCCGGGAAATTCCGGGTGGGTATTTTACCCACCCGGAATTTGAGAGCGACTGAGGGTTCATAAAGGGAAGAAATAAGAGAAAGAATGAGAGATCAGAACAGCTAAACATATTAGTTTCATTATTCAAAAAGCGTGTAAAATAGGCTATGTAGCCACAACAACGCGATGAGAGAAGCGCAAAATTCCTTTGATGTTTCAACAGAGATAACCAACCAAGCTATCGCCTACTGAGCTCGATCGACGGCAAACAGTTGTTCTGTTTGAAAGTAAGAATGTCACGGTTAAATGTCGTACATCCAAACCGTCATGCGTGAAAGCCGCCTTAGTGGATTTCGAACGCGCTTTGGCTAAATCCGAGTGTATTATCGACAAAAAAGTTCATAAGGATAAATTCTTGGTCAAGCTGAAAAGGAGAAACGAATCAAGTGTAAATAATGCTAGAAGACGGCAGCACGTTGAGGATAAATTTCATCGCTCTTAGACGTAGGTCCATTGAAAATTTGAAAGACAGCCTTGTTCAGTCAGCTGACAGTCTTATTTTTGTTCTTCACTATATCCACAAGTACAGGGCGTTCGCCGGAAAACGCTACCCTCCCAGTCTGTTGCCGTCGGCAACTTGCTCGGTCAGTAGACCAGCAGTTTCCGCCACACGGCACCGTGAATCACCGCACTGTTTAACACCTCCGCTGCCCCAACAGTGCAGTGCAGTGACCCTTACATTGTTAAGAACGGTTTCTTTGCATTGTAGATAGTTTGTGACTTCAGTCTCTTATTAATCACTGTTGTGAATAAACGTTTCTTTGCGGTTTGGCTGGTTTGGGGCTTCATACTCTTATTAATCTGTACCGTGTTTGAGTGTGAGTAAAATTATGGTACGTTACAGTTTGCAACAAAGAATATTTCTCTACGATACATATGTGAAGAAGAAGTCGTTTAAAAAGTGTCGCAGTAAATTTCGTCGCGAATTTCCTGGCGCTTTACTGCCAGCTAAATCAACAATTCTGCGTCTGGTTAAAAAAGTAAGAGAAACGGGTTCATGTTTTAACAAAAAGAGTCTGTCGGTCAACCGTATTCTCACAGAGGAGAAAATTGACGATATCGCTTTTCGACTAGAACAGTCACCCAAAAAATCATTAAGTCAGTTAGGGCAGCGTGTGTCTCGAAATATGTTCAGAAGATGTGAAATGTGCATTACACAAGAGGGTCAACACTTCCAGCATCTTTTATAAGGTAAGCTAATGAATTACGTCACATTTAAATGCTTAGCACACAAGTTTATGAAGTTTATGAAGCGTAATTATTATGAAATAGTCCGCGGCCGACGGTCGAACAATGCCGCAAACTGAGCGCTCGCTCGCCGGGAGCAGTTTCTTCCTTGTAGCGCTAACAGTGGGTTGCGTTTCCCGGCGAACGCCCTGTATATCGGTAATGAATATTCACGCGTATATTCTAGAGATGAAACGGAAGTTATATTATGGAAGCGGAAACAGAAGTTATATGAAAATATTGTATACAAATGTAAATTGGTGTCACTGCTCTTAATTTACTTCCCAGTTACTTCTATTTAACAAAAATGTAAAGTGAAATAATGTTTATCTTAATAATCAATCAGGGAGTAGCTGACTTTAAAGTAAATAATAATAGTTTTCTAATAGTTGTAACTAATATACAAAAGTTAAAAATGGAAAGTTAAATTATAAAAACAAAAGCATAGCAGCAACACTGAATGACAATAATATGGAAAATTTGTGTGTTAATTTACCACCACTTAGGAAGCTCTTCTTTTGATGGAAGACGTGTTTGCTTCAGCTACTGGACCAGACAAACATTGAAATTTTCATTCTTGTTCCTACAACTTAAGAACTGCATTTAGTTTCTCACACTCTTCAAATTCAGGAAGCATACAATTCAAATGACTTTCTAAAACAATGGTACAATGGCAGAAATTCTTTTTCACATAGCGTACACTTTACCAAAGATTAATTTTTCACCAGATCGGACTTGGTTTCATTTTGAGACACACTACTGGTAATACAACGAAATACATAATTAGCGGTTAAACTGTCACCGCATTAGTTCTCTTCATACCAACTACGCTGAAGCATTAAAAAACGTTGATAATATCAACGTGGTACAATCGATATCTCATTCAAAACAGATGTTCGATAACTCTAAGAGTTGTCAAAAATATTTAATATATTGAAGGCCTTGGCGAGAAAAGGTTTTTTGTGAGAGGAGCCAACTGCGATGAAAATTCAAAATTCATGGCATTTTTAAAATCTCGAGCTGAAGATGTGGCTGATCTAAAATAGTGGCTGGAAAGAGACGGTTATAAATGGTTTCATAATGAAATTCTTGATTCGATGGCTACTACACTATAGCCTGGAATCATGCAAGAAATAGCATCATCTTGCCTGATAATCATTTCGGAAGATTTCATTGCAAGTGAACATTTTATTGGATTGTATTCAACTGCGAACACCAAAGCAGAAACCTTATTTGATCCAGTCATTGACATTTCGCCAAGCACAAGTTGGCGCTCTCAAAAGGATACGAAGAGGCTTTTAATGTTTCTGGAAAAATATCAGTATTTCAGTCACGAATACGCAATGAAGAGCCTCGAGCTTTATTTGTGCCTTGTAGTGCCCATAATCTCAATCTTACTGTACGAGATGAAATTGAGAGTTATAAAAGCAAGAATATTCATAGAAACTATAAAAGATTTGCCAAATTGGACAGTTGAAGTAACTGCAAATCGGAATATAAAAAGGAACTAATGATGATTTGCCTTTCTTGCAGCCTATTGTCCAGCAAGTTATTTCTAAAGATTACAAGTTAAATCCAATTGTTTAAATTATGGTTTTATATTTGTAAGCATATCTACACATTTTTTTACACATGGTTAATGAGAATCAGTATGAGAAAATTATCAGCAGCGAGTACAATTTTTATACGACCATTCTGCAGCAGAGAAGTAGATATAGCGCTGTCGCTGCTAAGGCTTCTGGATTTTACTCCTACATGGAATCGTTTACTTGTATTTAACGATGACGATAGAAATTTTTAATCACTTTGAAATTTTGAATGAAGATCTCCAGAAATCGAATCTATATGTTATTGGATCGTGTGAGACGATAGAAGGAATCACCGACGTTTTGTACTGTGTTCGAGATTAAAAATTCGAAGGAATTTGGCGGAAAAGTATGCAGTCACTAACTTTGAAAACAACTAACCACAAATCCCACATCAGCGTAAAATTCTCATCGTCTCGACCAACGTGGAAGCGAAGATCTCCGATTCGAAACACCTCAAGGTTTTTTCGTAAATCTTGTATTGAAGTTTATCATCAAGTACTCCTGTCGTGAAAGAGTCGATTCCACCCACTTCTTAAAATAGTGAGAATGATTCGCCGTGGGACGGCCCGCAAATATTGAAATAGTTGTAAATTTCTATAACCATGATTTTTACCAAGAAAGATTTCATGCTTTTGCAGCTTTTGAAAAGGCAAGATGAGAAGGCAAAAAAAAAAAAAAAAAAAAAAAAAAAAAAAAAAAATGAGTGGTGTTGTAGATTTTTCACAAAAGTACAAACAGACTGTAAGACTCATACCAGAATTTTTACACTATTCGTCACGATTACTGGGTCGTCCTGTTCCAATGAATGAAGTTTTCGTGTTACACCAACTGAAGACTTACCCAGGATCGACAATATTTCAAGACAGAATATCTGACAGACGAACAATATTTGGATAAATTGTTGAATCAGTTCATTTCCAAACAAGCATACTGAATAGTAAATTAAAAATATAATTTTTGCATAAAACTAAATTTAAATTGAATAAATTATGTCTTTAAATTAATTTTTTTAGTTTTTATCCGAATGAATTTCTATTATGAATTTGTTTGTAGAAATATCACTATTATTATTTTAGGCAAAATAACCAAATAACATTTTCAAGGAAATCTCCCCCCCCTCACCCCCCCCCCCCCCCCCCACTAACTGCCTGAGTACCCACCCGGCAGAACATGAAACGCCGCCCCTGCTGGATTGTACCTGGTTGAGATATACCTCAACAGTACAGTATGGCAGTGCTTTTGAGGTGTGACCACATTGATGGGTTATTCTAGAAGGTAAAAAATTGGACATTGTTGCTCTCTTGTAACCTCATAACTTTCATAGTTATTGAATTTTCTGTTCTTCATAGTTAACGTTTTATATTGAACACCGTCTATAAAAACATTGTTTTATTAATGTTTTTCACCAGACGCGTTTCATCCTTTTGTTGTGGATCATCATCAGTGGACAGATTGTGGTAACTATCAATGTCAGTCCCGAACAGCACCTTTTTGCACTTCTTCTGAACTCGTGTTCGATTCCGAAATTCAACATTTTAACTGTAACCTGCACTTTATATGGTTGAATCCAACTGTTTTCACTGTCTTAGAAGACTTCTAAAACAATGGAACCACAAAAGTGTAGATTGGACAAGAAATACAACAAATACTAGTGAAGTCAAGTGTATATAAAGGTTACAGATAAAACTCTGGATGTAAAATTAATAAAACACTTGTTAAAAGACAGTGTTTTAATTTAAATCATTTATGCAACAACTGTGGACATAGCCCGAAACAAATTTATTCATAGTTAATAATTACGATAATTTCCATTCAATCGCTTATATTAATGCTAAACTTTAGTTTATATGCACAATTATTGTTGGATTTGTCTAATAATTCCTTTCGTAACTTATATTATTTTTGAAAAATATCATTTTGTATTTAACATTAACTTATGTTACTTTTAGTTTTACGGATTTGAAGCGAAACTATAGTTTAAGGGACGGAAGTACACTGGAAAGTATCTACAACTTTTGCGTTTCTTACAACTTATGTTTCATTTTCCGATAATTTTTGGCTCTTTTTTTTGAAAAGTATCAGTGTCAATGCATTAAAGCAAAACTATTTTAACAGGGGAAGAAAAGACATGTGAGAAGAATTACAGCTTTGTGTGTGTTAGTACTTGTTCCCTCCGGTAATGAGGAAATGAAATGAAACAATACCCTAAGCGCTGATTCCAGAGGGACCAAGAAAAAAAATAACATCCCAAGTACAGATTCCAGACAGACCTAGAAAATCAGCCTTTGCTCTTCTCCGAAACAAGACTACATACACTCCTGCGTCTACAACATGGGACTGAAGGCTTTTCTTACTGTGATATACAAGGTTAATTGAAAGTAGTGTCCAAAGAAGCAGCTGCAACTCATCTGGAAAGCAAGATAAAGAATGAAAGAATAATAATTTACCCATGCTTTAATAAATGATTAATTTTACAACCATCTTTCATGGAAGGTATTGGAAAATACCGTAGACGTAACTGTAGAAGTTCTCCTGAATTTTTTTATTTTGTTGATAATATGGAGTTATCATCACCTGCGCGGCATAATGAAAGGTCTTAAAAAGAAATGGTTACACAGGCATCCAAACAGCAGGCGATATCGGCTGTAGGTGCGCGTGGAGGAGTCATATCGTGCGTTATGGCTCTCCAGGGAGATACGGACGTCGTAAAGGGGAGGGCTAGGGGAGAAAACCACACTTTTACGGGCTCGGCAAACTGCGTGAAGAGGGAGGTCGTCTGCCGCGTTCTTTTTACCACCTCATTTCGTCGGTTCGTTATTTGGTCGCTGCGAGCAGGCAATCTCGCGATTAATGTCACGTAGCGGGATGTCTCATAAACACGAAACGTCGTGTAGCCCAACAGAATTAAGCTTGAACCCGCCACAGCTGCGGCGTTGCTTATTAAAACGGCCAGCGCAGCACGCACTCACAGCAGAAAGATGACTCTGCAAACCTCGGCTAGTGAGGACACTGTGGCTGCACCAACTAGTAGAAAATAAATAAAGTGAAATGTTTCATATATTTTGGAAGTCGGACTTATGAAAATGGAGGAAACACGACGGAGATTAGGGAAAGCGGAAAATGTGCAGACAGATTTTTTTAAAGAGAATTTGAGTTCTGGTATGGAGTAGAGATGTTCCACAAAAGTGTAAGGAGGCAATCTATAAAACCTACTTAGTGCCAATTTTGACATATGGTTCTGAAACCTGGTTGAGGAAAGAGAGGGGCAAGGGGGAAGTACAAGATACGAAAACGAAATTTCAGAGGAGAGGAGAGAATCAGAGATATGATCATGGAGGAATCGCTACAAAACAAGAATAGAGAAATCTAGGTTACAGCGGTATGGGCATGTAAAAAGGATGGGAGAGGAGAAGATACCAAGGAAGATGCTGGGCATGGAGTTTAAAGGGAAGAGCCTAAGAAGAAGACCGAGGGATAGATGAATATGTTAAAAATGTGTGGAAGAAAGAATAGGAAACTGGGCGACAATGGAAGAACAGAGATGGTGGAGGGACAGGAAGCACTGGAGAGGCTTTTGTTCCCAGCAGACCCGGCCAGTGGTTGGAAGCTGTTCCTGATAATGAAGAAGACTGTCGAAGTTAGAGGTAGACGTAACAGAAGTCCTTCCGCAACACGAAAGCTTCATTTAGTAGGACAAATCATGCTTCCTTATTTTTTTAAAATAGATAGCCACAGTTATTTTAAAAACCAAATACTTCATTTTAAAGCATAAACGTCGTACTATTTTTCAACGTAATCGTCATATCGATGCAAGCATTTTTGTAGATGCTCCTCCAGCTTTTATATGCCCGTATCATCAAATTCCACCGCCAACCCGTTGAGATAGCAATGCGCCTCTTCTTTAACTTCGTCGTCGTTGTTGAAGCGTTATCCACTCAAACGTTCCTTCAATTTTTTTAAAACAAGTGATAATTGCTAGTTGCTAGGTCCGGACTGTAAAGGAGCGTTGGGGCATTGCAGTCCATACAAATTGTTTCAGCCGGTCCTGGATTTGACCAGAGACGTGGTTATTTTATTTATCGTATGGCAATTTAGACGCTCTTAAGATAATATACATATTGCAACTTTACAAGATTACAGACATACCTGTACATCTAGTTTATTAATATATCCTATCGATTCCTGCTTTGCGAACAGGAAGTCCACAGGATTAGCATTGTAAGATCTTATCGGACATTCTTCAACAATACGACCAATAGTCTGAATCTCTCCGCATTTGCATAAAGGGTATGGTTGCTTGCCCCACTTGTGCAGGGAGTATGCATATCTGCCGTGCTGATTTCTGATCCTGTTGAGTGTGGACCAAGTTTTACGTGATAAGTCAAAACCTGGTGGCTCTTCGCTTGTAGTATCCCTTCCTGATTTCATTCGCGATTTCCTAGAGAGAAGTCTGTTGATGTTGGCACCAGAGACGTAATGTCGAGCGCTATCGCGAAACAGCGTGACACCCTTGTTCGGCATTCTCAATCGCCCGTGTGAGTTTACTTAGTGTGTAGCAATACCTGTCTGAGTTTATTGTCGTCTCAGGATGCATGAAATCAATCAACAATATCCCATTTCAGTAATCTTTTTCTATCGTCTCGTCTGAAATCGAAGGTCTTCCCCTCTGTTCTTCATCATGGATGTCCATACAACCACCTGTAAACTCCCTACAACATTTGCGAACGTGTTGAACGGCTATACACTTTTCACCAAATACTTCCGCCAGTAATCAATGAATTTCTATGGGTGGAACCCCTTTCACATTTAAAAAACGAATTACTGCACGAATTTTGCACTTGACGCTAACGGCGATCGGCACCTCCGTCACGAACGGTTGCTGAACGTGGCATAGCGATGCTAGGCATGGTGGGAGAACTACTGAATTGCAGTGTTGCTGAACCAACACTATATGGCATAGCGATGCCAGGCAGGGTGGAAGAACTACTACATTGCAGTGTCGCTGAACCAACACTATATGGCATAGTGATGCCAGGCATGGTGGAAGAACTACTGCATTGCAGTGTTGCTGAACCAACACTATATGGTATAGTGATGCCAGGCAGGGTGGAGAACTACTGCATTGCATTGTTGCTGAACCAACACTATATGGCATAGCGATGCCAGGCATGGTGGAAGAACTACTGCATTGCAGTGTTGCTGAACCAACACTATATGGCATAGCGATGCCAGGCAGGGTGGAAGAACTACTACATTGCAGTGTCGCTGAACCAACACTATATGGCATAGCGATGCCAGGCAGGGTGGAAGAACTACTACATTGCAGTGTCGCTGAACCAACACTATATGGCATAGTGATGCCAGGCATGGTGGAAGAACTACTGCATTGCAGTGTTGCTGAACCAACACTATATGGTATAGTGATGCCAGGCAGGGTGGAGAACTACTGCATTGCATTGTTGCTGAACCAACACTATATGGCATAGTGATGCCAGGCATGGTGGAAGAACTACTGCATTGCAGTGTTGCTGAACCAACACTATATGGCATAGCGATGCCAGGCAGGGTGGGAGAACTACTGCATTGCCGGTGTTGCTGAACCAACACTATATGGCATAGCGATGCCAGGCAGGGTGGAAGAACTACTACATTGCAGTGTCGCTGAACCAACACTATATGGCATAGTGATGCCAGGCATGGTGGAAGAACTACTGCATTGCAGTGTTGCTGAACCAACACTATATGGTATAGTGATGCCAGGCAGGGTGGAGAACTACTGCATTGCATTGTTGCTGAACCAATACTATATGGCATAGTGATGCCAGGCATGGTGGAAGAACTACTGCATTGCAGTGTTGCTGAACCAACACTATATGGCATAGCGATGCCAGGCAGGGTGGGAGAACTACTGCATTGCAGTGTTGCTGAACCAACACTATATGGCATAGTGATGCCAGGCAGGGTGGAGAACTACTGCATTGAAGTGTTGCTGAACCAACACTATATGGCATAGTGATGCCAGGCATGGTGGAAGAACTACTGCATTGCAGTGTTGCTGAACCAACACTATATGGCATAGCGATGCCAGGCAGGGTGGGAGAACTACTGCATTGCAGTGTTGCTGAACCAACACTATATGGCATAGTGATGCCAGGCAGGGTGGAGAACTACTGCATTGCATTGTTGCTGGATTTCGCCTGAAACCTTTCCCTGAGGTCCAGCGTTTCGGTAACCTTGTTCTACGATTTGTCCTTGTACACCCAATCCTAAGAGCGATATTTCTGTGTTGTTAGTGTCTATAAAGCTATGATAAGTTTCACCTATGATGCAATACGCGTCCATTTGTGTACCTAATAAATCACATCCTCAGACAAACATATCATTATATAACTATTTGAAAGCTAGTTTTGATTTGACTTTAGAAGGCCCCTAAGACAGAGTTGAAATTATGCAGTTATTAATAGCTTGTTGGAAAGCTTGATCCCCAGTAGGGGCGTAATTTAATTGATGAATGTAAGGTAAATGCGCACTATGGTTTCGTAAAATTGATTGTTGTAGCTGCGGCAGTACAATGGTTTGCGCATTTAATTTTCCTCTGTATTAGACGGGGTATGGTAAGTTGTTGGTAGAATCAACAATTATAGAGACGACAATAATCAGAGATTGAGAGAGAAACAATGAATAAAATTAGAAAATAGTAGCAAGTGTTCAAAGCAGGTATATACGCCTCTTATTTTCATTCAATCATGTCTTGCAGCACAATTTTATTGAAAATTCTTTAAAAAAAAACCCATAGAAAACAAAGGAGATATCGTCATGGTTTTGCGATTAAACCAACAAAATTATTACATAGAATTCTTTAGAAAGCTCTCATTCGATCGGTGAGGTACAACGGGACCATGTTCGTACCCTGGACCCCTCGTACCGGCAGTCCTGATTATGGTTCTACACAAACAAAAAGTTACACATATCACAAATATTCCCATTGCTCCGGAACTGACATTTTTTGGCTCTAACTATTCAATGGCAACATTGGACAAATTCTTAATTGCAAGCAATGATTAGAACAATGGTTTGCCTGTTCCGATAGGGTCCATTCGCAAATGATTAATAATGTCTCTTGTAAATCAAATTCCAAAGATCACAATTGTAAGATTAGAAACACTAATCTTTTTCTTCTTCTCGTGTCGATGACAGCATCAAATATGTGGTAGTTTTTCTGCCAATGCAATGGTTTTGTCAGTAACTGTTTGGAGGTCAAATTGAGATACATTTATTCCAATTTGTGGACAAGACAGCAAATGTACCATTGTTTCTCTCTCCCCGCACGAACATGTGATATCTGGCTGTTCTCCCAGGTATCCCCAAGTGGCAAGTGTATCTTTGCCGCGGCCAACTCCAACTCGAAAACCTGTTTAGCGACTTCCATATGGGCCATGGTTGTTCAGACCCAGGTGGTAGACCCTCTTTTGGCTTGATCCACTCGAACCCTTGTTGTAATCTCTTCTCCCAAGCCAGTATTCTTTCACTGCTTGGAGCTCCAGTTGGTGACTTTGAAGTTCGCATGATTATATTAATACAAAGAGGTTTTAGGTATTCCATGATATATATGCTTCATAACTTCATAAGAGTATAAAACATTTTATAGGTAAAGACAAATTGGAAGATTATGTTTTAGACAACTCCTATTTCACCCAAAAACTAGCGCCCAATGTTTAGTTGTGAAGCGAAGTTTCTCGGGCTTTCAGCCGCGGCAAAATCGAATCGACTGGCGACGAGACAAAATAAAAAGATAAGCATCAAATCAATCATGAATCTAGTGACAGAAATATAATAAGGGAGAGAATCCATAATCTAATCAGGTGGACGTTGAACTAAATCCAGTTTGGTTTATGAAACCACATTGTTATGGTTAGTATTTCAGTTAGGATATTCTGAAAAAAATCACTACATTCCTCTCACACACACCTGTCAGTTGGCAGAGGCAAGCATGTCTAGGACAGGGCGTCTGTGATGTTTGCATTACGCGTGGTTTGCTGACGTCGATCGTTTACAACTTGGAGTTGATACAATCGCAAGCAGACTCGAGTGCGGCTGGGGTGGTTTGCCTGGAGGGCGCCTGCCGAAGGGGACAGGCCGACAGGGGAAACTTTTTACTGCCGGAGGGGAATTTCATCGCTCAGTACACCCGTCTCTCCGCATCGGATGATATTTCAAAAGCGTTTAGTCCACACGATCTGGCACATAAAACCAGCCACAAAATATGAAGTCTTCTTTATTCACTTCAAACGGCTCTCAGGCAAATGTAACGACTATTGGGACCGGTTGTATGGAGAAAAAAAAATATATCTGCTGTTTTCCCCTAATGTTCCTGTTTCTCAGTATGTGACTAAACATGTTGGTATTAGAATACCGTAACAGAAAGAAATACGAAATGTTGTTGACATACATGTAATGTAGCCTATATTTATTATAAAACTAATACATATAATAAAACTAAAACTAAAACAAGGAAAATTCTGCACATTTGAGGTATGGTTTTGTTTACTATTAAACTACAGAGAAGAAATCAATTTTATTGAGCCTATTTATCTCCATTTCGATGAAAGAATTCTCTTAAAAGTATTGGTCGTCGTTTGACGGGACTTCGTTTAGTGAATAGCAGGTAAAATAATGTATGTTTCATTTTGATTTGATGTTAGAAAAATGAGTTTTTTTTGTTGTTAAAGTGTCATTTTTTCTTTGAACAAAAATATTCTTCAATTTTGTACGAGAACGAAAAACGAGAAATTTAAGATAATTTTCTGTTGAATCTGATACAGAAAATTAGATTTACTTTTGATATGATTTTGAAAAATGATAAATTTAAAACAATTTTTCCGTAAAAAAAAAAAAAAAAAAAAAAAAAAAAAAAAAAAAAAAAAAAAAAAAAAAAAAAAAACCTACTACCTATCGAATTTTGATTGGAGGTATCTACCATTCTAGCATTCGAATGGAGTATTTTTCTTTCTTTCCTTTTTTTTACGTTATTTATAAAAACAATTCTACGAGAAAACTAGGACCTCCAAATACTGAAACATTAACCTTGCATAATTAATATGTGGAATCGAAGTAGTTTGATATGATTTCATAACTATTATTATAATTATATGTTGCTAGTAAATATTGACTAAGACACATACCTAGAAAGAGAGAAACGAAGACGGCCAGCCAGGAAGCCTCCAAACGGACTTCAGTAGAAAATTCAAAATAGGAGTTGTGTAAAGTAAGAACGAATTACACTATCCAAAACTTACCAGTGACGTTCACAATGAAATTGTAATTCATTACTCATGACAAATGAGAAGTAGAATTTCAAGTAATTTAAGTACCATTATTTTTCAGTTCAGTCTCCAGTCTTTTATGTGACTGACGCCAACTTTCCAGTAAACTTCATAACTGTGTAGAAAAAAATAATTGTTTTGTTTGCGGGAGATTATATCCTTGGGCAGTCGTTCCTTCTCTGTTTGTCTTATTCTATTTACAGAAAAAATTTCCTGGCCAAAATGTCTGTTAAGTCTGCCAAAAATTTCATATTATTCATATCTTATTTTCTAATAAATAAAATAAAAATAGTGTTCCAGTCAAAACTCATATGTATGCAATAGGTTAATATCTCTCCCGCGCAACCGTAAATGCTACCAATTTGCTTGGTTATTATAGTGTCTCTCGTCAAATGCGTAACCTCCTTGCGCTTTCTTTTAGGGCAGCTGCCGTGAAATTATAAGTAACATCCTTGGCTGGGCGGAAATGATTTTACTCCCGGGCAAACGTTTTGTGTAAAGCCAAACTGATTGCGCCGCGGGCAGATCACTCGTTCCCCCTCGGTGGGCATGATTACGCGTGCCGGGAGACAGTTTGCAGTAATTACGGCCTTTTGTGTTGGGTGAGAGGGGAATACGCATCGGAAATGAACAAACACGTCCATGGGCCCTTACCCTCCGCGCTAGACAATCGATATCACCGCGGATGCCAACCAACCAACTTAACCAACGAGTGCAACACGTAACACTGGTTCACGGCGACCCTGTACATTCGGATTGGCGTTTATGAGTACCTGGGTTCGATACCTGGTCACGCCATTCAGATTTCGGTCATCCAACGCTTCTAGAAATTACTCTAGGCCAGCGTATCTCAACCATTCTTAACCCAAGAACTAGAAAATTTACAAAAATAATTCTACAGACCACTAACTTATATGGGCCTAACTTACATCTCTGTGTATATTATTAATATCTGGAACATGCTTCACTGTAATATAATAATAATAGAGATGGAACCCCCAACTTAGATAGCATATCAGCTACTGCGAAATCATTACAACAAGAAGTGTATTTCGAACAATTGTAAGAGTCCTATCTGACTGACAGGACTGACAGGGTAGCCGAGGGGTAGTTTTGGGTTCGTTGTGGACTTTAACTGTGATGGGACTCTAGAGGAGAGTTTAACTAACCTCGTGGCGTTCTTGCAGCTTCTATCTTGATAATCTCGATCAGGAGCTCTTGCGTTTTGTGGGCTAATAGTTATGATGTATTTCGTTTGGAATAATATGATACCAGCCGATTATTAGCTTCGGCAACAAGGGAAAGTCTGGTACGCATTAAATGACCAACTGAGATTCTATTCTAATACGAATGATAACAGGCATCTAACGGTTATGAGGTCCCATTTAATAGTCATTGAAAGCCGTCAACATACAGCCGATAAAATGACTGCGAGGATCCTCCCGACAGTGCCTATATGATCTGCTAATTGCATCTGATTGAGTAATAACTCGTAGACTAATGGAATATTGTATCATTCGATGGCAAGCTAAGTGGCTGACGGTACGCCGCCTCCATGATCTTGCAGGGCCTACATGGTGAACAGACTTGAGCGAAGAGAGTCGGTTTTACTGTTAGACACCCACTTTAGCTGATGGAAGCTACCCGCGGATAATGGGATATCTACTCGTCGACGACTGCCCGCAGAATGAGTTTGAATAATTCGTTGTTACCTCGAATGTGACTTTAGTGACGTCAGAGACTCAGTTCCAACTATTAATATGGATTGAGTTAGCGTCTCAAAACATTCCTAACAAACAATACTGCGCTCTTCTCGGCGCATGCGAACACTGTGCTGCTCGCTATTGGAATGACTTATTACTTCAAATAAAACATTATAATTCCCTTTAAATATAACCATATGTCCTTTACGACCCCGACAGAAGGCTAAAATCTGTCATTACAAAACTTTTATCAGACCTCTGATCTTATATGCTGCGGAGACCTTGCTGTTGAACAGGAAAGTCAGCATGGATGACCTAGAAAAACCTGAAAGACGTATCCTGAGGAAAGAGTGCTACGGATGGAACATACCGACTGGAAGCGAACTGCGAATTGTACCAACTGTTGGAAACGATTAACACAAGCATGCGACGTAGGTAGCTCAAGTTTTACGGACACCTTCTGAGAATTAACAGCCACAGGCTTAACAAGAAGGTCTCACTTTTTTTTTAATGGCATTCGGCTACATAGACTATATAGCCAGCTCAATGTGATTGTAATTACTCTTCTAGTGTATTGTTACAACTAAGTATGGACACGTGGGCAGCAAGAACGGACACGGCATTCACACAGACACAATACTCAAACACTCGTGCCCACGGCTGGACTCGAACCGGCGACCTTCGGCACACGGAGCTAGTACTCTAGCCCCTACGCTATAGAGGCCGGCAGGGTCTTCTCACTTATCAAAAGCTAGAAGACAGGAAGCATGTGGCTCAATGAGGTACAAAAAGATTTGGACTCCGCTGGGATTTCCGACAGTGATATTGCAGATCGCTCCAAATTTTGTAATATGGTTAACTCCTGGTCCCCTCCACCAAAATTTACTAATCCTTGGAAAACAATCTCACACGAGAGAAAGGAAAAATTGTTAGCTGGACTTCAAAGGTATTGGAAACAAAGGCGAGCATCAAGAAAAAGCGCTCCATAGTGGACTTGAATCAGTAATAATAACATAATAAATCTAAAAGCATGTTTTGAATTCTTAGGGAAATACAGTTAAGAAACCGGAAGTGAACTATTAAAATATAACAACATATTGTCCAGACTCTTAATATTTAGTAACCCAGTGAATAATAATGTTATTGTAGGCTGAATCTTATACTATACCACTGACTTACATGCACAAAATAAAATAAAAGAAATGAGACATGACAATTTTTACTGTTGTTAAGTCATCACTTCTATGTTACTAACCATACTACGTCCGGCGATCTCTCACACTAACTACAAGAACCTCAGAAAACAGTCACTAAAACGAATGGTGCTCTCTTTGATGCCAACTGGAATAGTATTTAGTGAATAGGGTACTGTAGGAACAATACGGTCCTATTCTTATGTTGTGGAAATGCCAGATTTTTTTTCTGGTCATTTAAGTATTCATTCCTTTTAAATAGTTTGTGTACGAGTAGGGTATCTAAGTTTTTAATATTCTGCCTGCGGACCACATGTGCTATCTTCTCGGACCACCAGAGATTCAGAAACACCGTTCTAGGCGAATTCCTTGAGTTTCACTCTAAATTCCTTATTCCTGTTTGCCTCTCGGTTATCTAAATGAATGTTAAAATGCGTTAATTATAAATCAGTTCAGTCAGAAAATAGTGCCAAATATAAAGTTTCAAAGGGTCTAGGCAGTGGGTGTTCGACACACCAGTCAGGCATGGGGTCTTAATTCCAAGAAGCACTGAGAACGACACGGGTATAATGTTAAAAGCTGACATTCAGAAATGTTACAATGTCAGACTTTGAACTGCCCGAGTATCAGGAGAATACTGATTGGCTAAAGCACTCCCCATTGAATGATTGAGCAGCTACAGGCTTAAGTTAAAGTCCTCTTGAAAACTTCAGTCCATTCTCTAAATTTGCGCTCTGAATTCGTAACGTCGAAGCGGTTAGTGGAGTATAGACGGACAGTCAAGAACTAGCAAAAAGAAGAAAATGGGAGAAGCCTTCTAGCCGGAAGGGTAATCCCTTTGTCGAACTGCTTTGTTCCTAAAGTATCTACCAACTATTTCGTACTCGCTTACCATTAGTAGTGAACAGTTCACGTAATCAAATCACTTCCAAGAAGGGATAATTTCTTCCACTTTGAATCTAACAGAGTTTACACTAAAATTTGAGAATGTGACTTGTGTTGTAAACCTTCTTAGTTTCATATTTGTAAATTTACCTTTCGTTTAGTGCCAGTTTCGATACATTTAATAGCTGTTTCCCATGCTCACTTCTTTTTATTTCTGCTAGCAGAAACTATTTTTTGAAAATGTTGGATGATTGACTATAGTAACGTTGTTCGTATGAGCTGTCCCATAATATCTTCTTTAATTCATACGTATCAATTAGTGTTGAACAAGTTTCGTCGCCCACGTAATCGACTGTTCACATTGAGCGCCGAATGCACACTGGCTCGTCTTTGAGCATTCTAAAATGCTTCCATTTTGGCCTTATGTGAACTCCCCTCCCCCCCACGTAGCTCGACATGGCTTTTGCCGCTAACCCCGCCCCCTCCAAACCACGTAGCACGTAGCTTCCCCTATTGACCCCTGAAGACATTTTGTACTTTTTTCTCTTGTCAGAGAGATAATTAAATGACGGAAATAAATATTCACATGCTGTTGTGTGTTCTGTACCTCATTTTAACTGTGACAAATACTGTAATATAAATGGAAACTTACGTGGCCTTGCTCGGAAACGCCCCCCCCCCCCCCCATGACTGAGTCACGTAGTGTATGGACGCTCCCTTATCCGTTGCGAGTGTGCTCAGGCGTCCCCATTTGATCGGCTAGCTTCACTGGGCGGCTCATTTGATTGAGCGTGCTCAAGTCATGCTGCTACTTGCTCACCTGATCTTGGGAGCAGCAATACCACTAAGCAGTTGCAACTGGTTAACTGGTATAAGTCTCAAACAATCACTAATTATTCCACAGCTAGTACTAATGTCTGCTCTTTTTGCAGATCTCTACTACTTAAGATATTGACATTATAACATAAGTGTTGATCTGGATTGCAGTAAACCGACTGACTACGAACTTAAACACTACATTTCACATCACGATGAACTTGAGTGCTTAATATTTGAAAGGATAATGATTATCATGTAACAATATATACACGGTGATTCAACTATCAGGCTCATTGTTACAAAATTAGTATTTATGTCCAATTTTATAAACCTTATAGAAGGAAACGGACCCAAACAGAAATGACTTGTTCCGATTTAGTGGTAGAGAGCTTTGTCTGCATGTGACCGAACGTAGGGTCGTACAAGAGCCAGAACCCTCTGTCTACAACGTCCCCACTCTCTCGACACTGCGAGGGGAATTATTAGGGGCCCGAGAACGATTATTATTAAAAGATTAGGCGGAATAGACTTATAATTTAATTGAGTGCTTAGGCTTCCTAGCAGAGTTAATGTAGTGCGGAAACATCCACAGTCTGCGTAGCAGCAAAAACTTTGCCGGCTCCAGTAGTTTTATAGTCATAGGGCTGGCCGAGCACGGATGGCTTTGATTAAATGATGTATTTGTGACATGTCGTCCACACTGTAATAATGGTCATAATGACCTGGTGACAGGGTTTCTATTGGCTGCGCAATACGCCCCTGCCGTAGCAATCTTAATGTAACACCGGTAGTCCTACCGAGTACAGGTGACTTACAGTTTAACGTAGAATCCGAACCACGGAAGTGTTCTGGCGTACTTCACATTACACAGCAAGCTGTGCCAGAGGTGAAAGCCGGGTTAAGGCCTATGAAAATTCGCACCTTTTCAGTAGTTGAGTGACACATCGAGCAGATATTGCACAGCTTTTCACCGGCAACACATTCACCCCAACACATTCTATTAGCCAGTATCTTTAAATAATGGTTATGTGTATTTAAATCTTCGTAGTTGGCTTTAGACAAACATCATGGTAACAGGCGTTTGAGTAAAGCGAAATTACTGAGCGTCAGTAGTTATACTCAATCTGGGTAATATACTAATAATTATGGTAAAATGGAGAAAAAAACTTAAATACTGGTAAAACAACACACGGACGTCAGTATCGATGGCAGAACGGTTTAGTGCTGTAAATGTAGTTGATTAAAAAATAATTTTATCGTTGCGTTCGGCATTCGTAAATAACCCGAACGTCGGAAATTCAAGAGAAGTGACACGAATGCAGTAGATAATGCTAAAAATTGTTCTAGTGAATTAGGTCTCCTTGATAAAACTGTAGTCCTGGGGAGTATCAAAATTAGTTTGTGACAGGACCCTTATGTATACACTCAAAATTTCAAAGCTTTTGAACACTTTAACTCAGAAATTAATAATACGCACTATTATAGTTTTTCACTACTTATCCCATACAAACTATAAGAAAAGAGTTTGGGGGTGATAATAATTTCAGGGGGCTTAGAGGGGGTGTGTTAATGATTCATTTTTGTTGATGATTTTAATGGGTTTCAAATAAAAGCTGTCAACCTACCAACTCTGGAAATGTATGGATTTAATTTTTATTCTACGATTTGTAAGAATATTTGCCGAAATCCTAATAAAGCTCTATTTTTTCTCTTTATTTCTGAAACTACTGACCAGAAAAATCTTTTTAATTTACACTGATATGCAATGTTCCGAAGATGGTAATAGTTTAAAATTTATATTTTTCCTAAAAAAAAAAAAAAAAAAAAAGCTAAACAAATTTTATTATTCATTAAATAAGTTTTTTTTCAACCAGAGAACATATAATTTCAATCTGTAAGGAATATGGTCAGTTGAATAATAAATATTTTCGTGTTTAAAAAATTTCCAAATTTTCAGTTTCATTATGACATATTTTAATTTAATTTAGTTGCGATGGAGCACTTGCTTCGGTGGGAATTTCCACTTTACACACTTCACTTTTCACCTTTCCTTTCCCTACCTACTTTTTTCCCTCTACTAATTTCAACTTTAAATTCTTGTAGCGTTTTTTTTTATAAATCATTAATTATTTCTCTTAGTAATTTGTTCCAGTCCTTGACCCCCTTACCAACGAAATAAAATCTTTCCACATCCTTATGCCTGAAATCGAGTGCTACTTTGTGGTCATCGCCATCTTTTCCTTTCCATGCACCTCTTCTAATTTTACCACCAATATCTTTTCACGCCTCTTCACCACCCATACTCCCATGACTCTTTTCACTCTCCTCTTGTCTTCCAATGTGTTTAACTGATTTTCTGTTCTGTTTTGTTGTACGTATGTCATTAGAAAGACAATTTCACAAATCGATTAATAAACTCGATTTAAAAATATTAATAAATTTTCCAAATATTTTAAAAAGTTTTTTTGAGAATTTAGTTTAATACTGTATTAAAGAACATTTACCGTCATGTCAGAAATGAATTACTAATTGGGTATAGTTGGGATCAACAAATATTTAAATTTAACGATTGATCATAAATAATAGAGAAAGACCACTAAATTACAGATTTTATTCAATGAATCATAAAGGTATACACTAACATTTAATTGAATTATTGGACATCGTTATAAACAAATTCACTGCAGCAAAAAACACAGCATCTATTGAATATGAAGTAAATATACATTTGTTGCTTTCGATAAAAATGCTGCATCAAAATATGATTTGAGAACATTAAACTGTTTATTTACTTGAATAATTAAACGACTATCTTGCTGAAGATGGAATTCTCGTAGTGTTACACTGAAGTTAACAAAATCACTTTAAAAATCACTTAGTGAGAGCCACAGTGTGTCTATTTGCGTCCACTCAACGTCGTTATATATATATATTTTTTTTTAACAGTTTAACGTCCCTTTTTAACAACGTGGTCTTTAGAGACGGGAAAGGATGGGGGCAAGGAATGGGAATGAATTCGGCCATGGCCTTTTGAAGGAAGCATCCCGGCATTCACCTGGAGTGATTTGGGGAAACCATGGAAAACCCAAATCTGGATGCACGGACGGGGATTCGAACCGCCGTCCTCCCGAATGCGAGGCCAGAACGCTATCCGTTACACCACCACGCTCGGTGAAGGTCGTTATAGGGCTTTCAGAAAACATGGTTGCAGGGGATTTCGATGAGCTACAACGATAATATCACTGTAGCGTGTTGATTTCGTTGCATCTAGCGTCATAGATGCTATGCACTATTCACTAAACAAAATTTCGTGAACTTGCTATAAATTGTTGTCGTCCATCTTGCACCTTTCCAAACGGAAAGCGGAATCTTACGTCACTTCCCCGTCACATGTTGTGGCAGAACTGCAAGATGTCTTCCTCACCACATGTTGAAACGTGACGGAAATTTCTTATACTATTCGGGGTTAACTAGATACACTGTTAGTCCTAAATATTCCGCCAGTCTCTTACTTCTGACAATACGAGGAAATAAATTGCCTGTCGACATTTTCTTGACTACAGAATCGTTCACTGCTCTAATCTCTATGTCCATTCCTAGTTGGTTTCTTGATCAACTCGCTTGGTCCGCATTTGCTGCAACATACACATGGATTCACGCAACCCTAATATCGTGTCGCCACTAGCTGTCATAACCTCGCGGAGTGAAGCCGTGTTTATTGCCTGCTTGTCACCACCGACTTCTAATTCGTTTCTCCCCTTCCTTCCCCAGTTCCTGCTCACTCCCTCGGGAAAATGATAAATCTAGCGAAGGCTCTAATGAACCGCCCACGCGATTCGGGAAATTAACTCTGAAAGTCACATTGTCATCACAATGACAGCGTACTCCTGATCCCTTACCAATGAAATTATTATCGTGTCTCAAACATATACATACTGCCAGTTAAAAGTATCACTTAGTCATATTTTTCAAATTATTTGGGCAAAAATCTAACCACGTTGAATGTCAGATGTAAGTCGTTATTTGTGCAGTAAGATGGACACAGAGGACACTAAATCACGGTTTACAAATTTAATCGTCTCCGCCCTCATACTTAGTCATTTCAGCGTTAACGTAGTCCTATATTCCTTAGTTTGACATTAGACCTACGCACTTCCAATCTGAGCTCATTCAGAATTGTTCGCATTATCTAGCCCTCGTTTTAGCAGCCTATCAAAAGGATTTGAAATCACTGTTGTGTTTCAATTGCCGTCTTTAGTTTCGGAGATTTCCGAAAAATACTCTTTTTCTGACTTCGGTCTCTGCAGATTGGATTTATGACCGTATAAAGGATGAACCATGTCACATTTAACTTTCACCTTCTCCAACGAACCCAAGATGCAGGTTTTACTACAAAGCGGTAATATTTTTAGTTCAAGTTTTTTTTTTTTTTTTTTTTTTTTTTTTTTTTTTTTTTTTTTTTTTTTTTTTTAACTTCACTCTCAACTGACTGTTCCGACCGTCGGAGTTACGCTAGCATTTGAGTCGGCAAAGTAAATAAAACGTTACCATCACAAACTACTCAAACGTAATTTTAATCCGAAGAACTATTAAATAATTTATTTGAAATTACAAATTCTTTCGTGTTAAACAAGTAAGGTAAAAACATACCGAATCTTAGTGCATGCGTGATAGCGGTTTGTGACGATTGCAAATGACAGTCATGAAACTAAATGATTGACATATTAATCATGTTAACCATTAGTGACAATGTAGTGTAATTTGATGAGTACTCTAATATCCGTTCTGTAAAATAGTCTTCAAAACAAATATATCAGCGCAAAAGCAAACACAATAACCTATCTATCGGCAGTAGATATTGTCCAAGAGTTACAAACAAATCTCTTCGTTTTTTATTAATATACTTACTACGTCTATACAACATGTTGGGAAAAATGTGGACAAGATTGACTGCGCAGTTACGGAGAGAAATGCCCTGAGGGAAAGCGTCCCTTAATTAGATTAAATCTACAATGATATTTTAATTCGAAACTAACTCTGTCTCTCTGTCTGTTTGTTACATTTTCACTATTAAACAACTAAACAGATCTTAATGAAATCTTACAAGGAAATACTGTTTTTCAATAAGATGGACATACAAAAAAAAATTCTCGAGGAGGAACATACTTTGTCCTGAAATTTTGAAAACTAACCGAACAATGACAGACAGAAGGATAGCGTGCGTAAGTCTCTGTAACGTTATATCTTTCGCCCAGGCTTTGTTTCTCTCGCAGTCAGTTTTTTGGACACCTTTTATGTGTCTTACAGCTGTCTTCATTTAATTCTATAAATAAAATTCTATGTCTACGCTCAAGAAGTCGCGGGTAACAGCTAGTATACAGTATTTCTCATAGTTGCTGTGGCAGAAAGTACATTCCGAAAGATTCTTACCATCGTTGTTCTTGCTAAGAAAAAAAAAAAAAAAAAAAAAAATCCGATCTGAAACCTGCATATAAAATTGCAGCGTCCCATCACTTCTCGCATGGAAAATTTTCCATCGCAATATGATATAGACAGGAAGTAAAAAGTTATGTTATATAGGAATTGATTTAGAACAATGATTATCTGTTTATCAGTGCTGTTAGTAATAACCGCATTAATTTAGTGGAAGCGTAATAACGATGGTCAACTGTGAATTAGGGGCGCAGCAAATGTTGTAACTCGATAGATAACCGACTGTTACAGATAACGAGCGGTCAATTAATAACAAACCACAGGCACGCGTCCAGCGGGGACTGTTTCGGCAACCGCAGCGGCTGCTCTGATAACATTTGCTTTAATTATGGCAATTGCTGCTTGTGGTGAGCTCCGCGGTGCCAATTATATCCAGCCCATCTATGTTTTGTCTAGTGTGGTCAATTAGATCGAAGTTCTATGTCATATATCTTAAGAAAACCGTTAAGGTTAAATAGCCTATTGCGATGATAACTCAGCTCTGGTAGTTGCTACCTGCCTTAGGTGATAGTAAATAAAAACAGGATTCATCCCAAGAACCAGCATCCTGACGATTATTAAATTCCACTAGTTGTACGAGGATACTTTTCTACTGTACAATGAAACATGTTTACTAATATTTATTTTGCGTTTGCTACTACATGACATTTACAACTTTCAGCAAAAATTATAATGTAATAAATGAACAACCTTGTTTTAAAGTAAACAAACATATTGTAGTGGGACCGTTTTACGTCACACTTCAATTTGTATATCATTCAGATTATTTTATTACATTAATTAAGTCATGTCATAGATTAGATTATACTGATCTCGGGTGACGCAAATTCTTAAATTAATATACAAGGTTATTTATGTGAGAGGACTCAAAGTAAATATGCGACTGTAAGAATTCTGTTTAGAGCGAGGGCTAAGGTGATGGTCGGAAGCGATACCGTTAGCAACCCCGTCTAAGCGACGCCCAAGGACAATGGACTGTCCCCACGCTGTCGCCGGGCAAGGTCGGGTGCATTGCCCTTTGGCGTGGGTAAAAAGCTATGAAGGCCGAACAGCTCTCCCCACCCAAACCGAAACGCGGATCACGTGGGTCGCGAATTTCAGTGTGTTGTGACATCGCGTGATTTCTAGAAAGCTTATCCCACCCATGAAATTTAACGTTGGGGTTCGCATAACTTAAAAGCGGGACTTATTCTTTCTGCCCGCATGTTCTACGCCGAGTGGAACAGATGCCATCTTTTCCGAGAGTGGAGAAGGCACTTCTGGCTTGGTAGCAGTCTGATATAGACAGTTCGACCCTGGGGATGTCGGACAGTGGCCGTGCTATGATCGTTGGTTGGTGATCCTCGTCTGGTCGCCGGATTGATATCGCACAGTGATAGGCTGTGCGGCAACTACCTATGACGCCGTCTACGAGATGGTAATGTGCTCACACCAAGCCATGTTTCACTGGGTTCTTGAGACTGTAACAGACACGTAAGCGACTTGAGACAAAGATCTCTGCTCATCAAGCAGATCCATTCTGAGCTAGTTGGCATATTTTGTAGAACGTTATGTGTTGTGGAGGCCCTTGCATACCACGAGTTCCATAATGTTTCCTTGTATCAACGGCGCCAGAGATTCATTTTCATGTTCGTGTACTTATTTTTTAATTGCTGGTGAATGTTATCGCGAGATATCATGCATATTTTGCTAACAATATATTTGATTTCATTAGATAATTCCCGAATTACACTAACGTAAATTCAGTCAATTGTTTGCTTTGGTTAGTCGGCCAATTGTAACGTCTAGTTTTTTGTTTGATATATTGCATTGATTTTGTATTAATGGTAAATTTAAATATGTCTAGCAGTGTAGAAGCCAACAGAACAAAATAAATATTAATTGTCAGTTTCCTTGTATCTGGCAGCTTTGAGATTCTTGTCAACAGAAATAACTCTAAACTAATAAAATTATAAAATCAGCACCTCCCCTACCAAACCCCTTTTGCTCATTACAATATATACATATAGTTCCGCGGACAATGTCTGCAGCCGACGATAAGACAGGGTCTCCATTCACAACCACTACAACTTGACATCGAGGCGCTCCAACCAGGCTACTACCTCCGGCGTAGCCAAATTTAAATCTTCCAGACTACCAGGAAAGGCACACAGTGGACAGTCCTGCACAATGTGCGACACAGTTCGTTAAACCTCACAGCATTCACAGTACGGAGAATGTTCCCAGCCACATTTGTGGTGAGTTGAAGCAGTTCTTCCTGTACTACATCTAATCCGATTTAATTTACAATGGAACTGATAAAATGCAACAATGATGCAAAATTTTTATTTCGGCTTTTCACTCAAGTATTTTTTATATGCGGAACATAAATCGTTGGTAGAGTGATGCACTAAGAAACGTGAGGGCATGCTTCAACACTGATGAAGCCGAACATCGTTTTTCCGCCGAAAGCAACAATCCAAAAGTTTGTCCCGTTGGCTCAGTTGGTTGCGGCATCGTCATGGTTTCTGACTCTGACACGCGGGTCCTGGCAGTGGAAGAAGTTTTCTTCATCTGTATTTGGTCGGCAGGAGAGCCGTGGTGATGCACAATTCCCAATCACCAGATTGAGTGCCAAAGTCCTGGGTTAAATCCCAAAGATTTCTGCAGTGCTCATGTGCGCATTAACCGTTTCCATTGGTGTATGGCCACTGGACCTTGAAGTAAGGAAACGGGGTGCCATATAATGGTTCAGAAAAGGAAAACAAGATAAGTTAGCATAAATTGTAGGCAGCGAAGCAACATCGAAGATGCACATTCGGAAGCTCCTATTGGCGGGATGGCAACAAGAATGGAACAACAGTGAAACAGGTCGAAGAGCATATGATATGTTCCCATCCGTAGAGGAGAGGTTAAAATTGATGTACCTTCAGCCCTCTCTCGGACTGATACACTTCTCTGATTTCTCAGTAAACGATAATGCCTTTATAAACTTCAAATCAAGTGGTTTATCCAAGTTTTATGCCTTTTTAAACTTAAATAGTATAATTAGTGTATTCAATAGCGAATACTTGGATTATGTACAAATACAATTTTAATATTAAAATCTATAAGTAGTGATGTAATGTAATTCACATGTGGTAACATACCATTGGCGTACTGAAGAAGCGATGGAAAAGCGAAATGGGATGAGCCAAGTATTGAACTCGCGTTTTCCAGAATGCCCGAACAATTAACCGCTCATCTACCAAACTCTATGTGCTATTCTGTCTGTTATTCCCGCTGTTTAATCATCAACTACTTTGTCTTTGATTGTCAACGTTAATGACTGCATCACACATGACAGTACGTTACTAACAGAGGGATAGACAGGCGGTGGAGGAGGGGTTGTTCATTTCATCATCACGTATCCGCTTATTTCGAAAGTTGACAAAGGGACCATTTCCCGTCTGTCTGTCTATGACGTGCGGCTTTAGTTAATTAAATATCGTCCGCTAATTAGGTTGTCCGTACATCGCAGAGCAAAAAAACATCGAATATGTCCTCTGGGACAGGCGAGTTTAAAATTACATGATACCGAACTTAATTAATGCCAATGTTTGACAATCTTCCGGATAGTACTGCTATATGACGTTTGTTGATACTAAACATCGTTATACTACATAACTGACCTGTAGCTATCCTTGTGTTTAGGTTGAGAAATGTACGATGCCGAGAAGAAATAGATTTCATTAGACTGCATTTCAGTTCCCTATCTCTGATTCGAATGTGGATTCAGACGAGGCTGTTTCGTATCCTGCACCTAACAAATGAGGAAGGTATATTACTTGGACTACTTTTCTTACATAATATACTACAAAACGACTTTTTTATATATATATATATATATATGAACATTGAAAGATCTGATCTCTTTTCGAAATTTTACGTTACAATCGTATTAAGGTTAGTAAGAACTAAAGAAGTGTGCAATTACAAATTTCTGAGTTAATGGATTCAGAACTTATCAGAGTGAGATGGACGTATAGGCAGACGGCCAACTGGCAGAATACATAAGGGTTTAGTTTTTCATTCAGAAGTTACAGAAACCTAAAAAATTTGGGTGAAACAAGATTGAAACCAACGAGAATGAAGTAACAAATTTTTATATCATGAATTGATTTATCTGAAAAGTGTAACTAAAGAATATAACGAAAAGTTATTTGAGGATGTTAAACGATGCACTAAGTAGTGTAAACAAAGAATTTCGTAATTTCGTTTAGAATCAGTGAAACTTAATTGACTTGAGATAACTCGAAGAACATTAAGTTATGTAGCAGATATCACGAAGTGCTATCGCTTTTTTTTTCAGGTGTTTTTCTTCGATACTCCACTTTGGGAATTAAGAATAGGTACAAGAATTGAACAAGTAAAAAGTGAATAAATACGAAAAATATTCACGATTTAAAAACTTAAAATGCTGCACAAATTTAAGAATCGTGATTTGACATTTCTAGCGTGTTTATGCTAGTCTCTGAAGATCGGTTTGACAGTTTTCACAATTGATGCCCGGAATTCTGTGTTGATCTCAGCGACTCTCTTTTTGCTGATGGTGTGTTTTCTATTGCTTCCCCGGTGTTCCCATCCTTTTACTGGTGACATCGCATCTCACTCTTAAGGGTGGATCAATGTTTTTATAAGGAGCTCTCAGCAGTTTCTTCCTAGTCAGCAAGTGTGGGGGCAACTCAGCTATTTACGAAGCATTGTAAATCTTTCTTTTGCTCAGCAACCTTCCAAACTTCCCAAACCGCGAAATGTATCTCTTCACCAAGTAACAAGTTTACAATACACCACTCTCTCGGTACCCTATGTAAATTTATCCTAAAAACTAAGTTTTGAAATTTTCACAGTCAAGCATTTCAGAATAGTTTTTTACTGATTTTATTTCGAGTACCTCGATGTGTAAAGATAAGTAAGCATGATTTCTACACACTGTTTGGCTTTCACCGAGCGTGGTGGGTGAATGGTTAACGTTTTGGTCTCGCATTAAGGAGAACGCGGGTTCGAAACCCCACCAGGACATCCAGATTTCGGTTTTCCATGGTTTCCCCAAATCACTCCAGGCGAATGCCAGGATGCTTCCTTCAATAAGGCTATGGCCGAATTACTTCCTGTTCCTTGTCCCCAGTCCTATCCTGCCTCTAATGACCTTAGCCGTCGACGAGGCGTAAAGCAACAAGAAAAAAATGATTGGGTTTCATCTTTTAAGAATATGTAGAAACCTAAAGTGATCATGAATATAAGAGACGCCACTGGAAAGGGATATTTCAGAGTTTCTTGACATGAGTTAAAATTATAAAGGATGATTTGTACCATAATTTAGTATGAACCCTGGTTATATACATCACAACAGAGATAAATTAAGCGCCTCATGCCCTCACTATTAGATAGTAGTGTCTGGAATACTTTGATCTCCCACAAAATAATTTCCATTTCTTTCAATTTCCTGCTAAGGATTCTGAACATTCAATGGGTTCTCATTCAGGTTCCTACGTGTGGCTGCAAGTTCAGCATAATCTCAGAAAACCACGTTTCCATGCTCCTTCAGTCGCACTAGCTTTCGCTATACTTAATAATCTAATCGCTCCATCGCCATCCTCCCTTACTATCAAATTAAACCGGAGTTAAATATTTCGTGCATAATGTTTTAAAGAAAATATAACTTACGATTATCAAGGAAGGAAGATGAAATAAGAATTTTTTTTTTTTTTTTTTTTATTAATAGCTTTACGCTTCGTCGACGTCGAGGTCATTAAAGGCGGGATGAGATTGGGGACAAGGAATCGGAAGGTATTTGGCCATGGCCTTTTGAAGGAAGCATCTCGGCATTCGCCTGGAGTGATTTGGGGAAACCATGGAAATCCCAAATCTGGATGCCCGGACGGGGATTCGAACCCACGTCCTCCCAAATGCGAGGCCAGAACATTAACTATTCACCCACCACTCTCGGTCTGAAATAAGAGCTAACAGCAGAAGAAATACTACAAGATAAACAAGCGACATATATGCATTATATCTTTATACTGTGACGTTATCACTCCGACAACCATTTATAAAAACCGTTTGTATAATTATTGTAATTCTTGCATAAATTCTATGATCAAAGGTTTCGCGGAATTAGCAGTTTATGTAGTATTTGTGTAGGGTATAGTTTGTTAGCATTGAGTTTTATGTGTGAAATAAACTAAGTTTAGTTCTTTAAAACTTCTTTGGAAGTCACGTGATCTGTAATTATGCAATATTCAATCACAAGTTCTTTTTATAGAATTCTTAATACGTTTTTAATCATTTTAAATAAGTTGAAAAAAAGTCTTTAATGTTAACGTCAGTAAAATGAAAGAGATCCATGCAGTCCCATGACAGTACTGCTATTGACTGTACCGTGGTCGTTACATCGTGTGCTGTGCTCTAAGAATGCAATTCCTCTCATTTGACTGTCCGTAAAGAATCACAGTGCTGATCATTCATTCTGAATCCTGTAGCTTCTTGACATCACTACGCTTCTAAATTTAAACGAATACACAGAAATGTAAAAAACTAAAGTAAGAAGTGAGTAATAAGTAGCAAGTAACTATTTTTAATGGTTAGAAAATGTGGAATGCAATTATTGATAACCCCCTTGTTTCTGAAACATCAGAAGGCTCAGTTAACGCCTTCTCATTGAACGTTACGCGTGCACATAAACTCTGTGAACAGTGGTACCTCCACTATACAGGGTGATTCAGGAGAATTGGTACTGTAAATATTGAAGCAGGTGACAGTATGAACAGTATTGAGTAAAGGTCATGGTGTGTCCGATATCCATTCTTTTTGGAGATTTTAAGCATAAAATAAACCTCAGAAAATGAACAAGAGCCGACCAATATATTATTGAAGTACTTCATTCGTGTACAAACACACGCATATTTTACAGCAGCTTAAAATAAATGTTCGAAAATCCCACCACCAACTTCAATACACAAACTGAAGCAATTTATTGATGCTTGAAGTCGACACGTACAGTCCCGATGCGCGCGCATCTCAGAAAAAAAGAGACTGTAGTTTGCTACGTTTCATTATACTTAAACTTTTGTAAAATATGCATTATTTTTGCATGAATAGAGTACTTCGATAAGTTATTTGTGTGCTCTTGATTATTTTCTGTGGTTTATTTTACGCATAAAATTCCAGCACCTGATCTCCAAAACGAATGGAAATGCCGGCCTCGGTAGCGTAAGGGCTAGAGGGCTAGCTCCACGTGCCGCAGATCGCCGGTTCGAGTCCGGCCGAGGGCATGGGTGTTTAGTGTTGTGTCTGTGAATATCGTGTCCGTCCTGTAGTGTCAATAGTTGATAGCAACAAATCACATTGAGCTGGCTGTATGGCCTCAGTAGCCGAAAGCCATAAAAAAAAAAAAAAAAAAAAAAAAAAAAAAAAAAAAATGGAAATCAGACACATGTTTATATGAACTTTTTTTAGTCAATATAGTTCATACTACCACCTCCTTCAATATTTATCATTCCTCCTGAATCACCCTGCACTATAATAACAGTATCAATTTTTTTAGGTCAAACTGATGAAATGTTCCGTTTGTCTTTATCTATATTATTCAGCTCAAAAAATTGTTGGTGGTAGAGGACACTTGGCAGAAGAAATAATCTCTAATCTGTGTATTTCAGTCCGTAACGTCACGAAGAAGAAAGAAACCATAATGCGACATCAGTACGACACCTTATGTTGCTGATCTTGTCTCTCTTGACGTCAACATAAGACCGTTGTTGGGAAAAGTATTTAATTACAGCCATCAATGGAAGTTTTTCGCATATTAATCAATAACTTCAAGCAAAAATTGCACCGTCAGTCTGCCAGACATTCCTGGAACATCATCTAAATCAGGTTTGCGAGACTTTCGATGGGGTTACGGCTAGCGGTACAAGACAAGTGGCACTTCTTGTAGTTTCAGGATAGTATTAATTAATTATTTGGATAGGATCTCGTACCAAAATAGCCTACATGAGGTCGTACACCGGTTTTGTATACTAGTACATACAATACTTCTGCCTAAGATATTCATCCTATCAGAAACCATCAATCAAACCGAGAGTGGTGGATGAACGGTTAACGTTCTGGCCTCGCATTCGGGAGGACGCGGGTTCGAATCCCCGTCTGGGCATCCATATTTGGGTTTTCCATGATTTCCCCAAATCACTTCAGACGAATGCCGGGATGCTTCCTTCAAAAAGGCCATGGCCGAATTCCTTCCCGTTACTTGCCTTAATCCCATCCCGCCTCTAATGATCTCGCTGTCGACGAGGCGTAAATCCAAAAAAAAGAAACCATCAAATAAAGTTCGTACGTTTTGTAATTTTTATCTGTTTATGATCCGAGTTCGGTTTCACGTAGTTACGCTTTGAATGTCTTGTGCCGATACGGCAAGAAATTTTGATTCATCTTATCACTGGTATGAACATTCCGCTTTATATAAGACAGTTTCCTGTGAGAGATCTAAACAGAGCATTCAACGGAAGATTTATGACACGGTAAGGTCGTAATTAAATCAACTTTTACGTTTTCTGTTGTTCTATTTATAACATTGTTTTCATCACTTATCTATTGAACTGCTGTGAACTTTGCAAGGAATCTGCCAATCTGGAGGCAACTTTTCTTTTACGCAACATAAAAATAATTGCAGTTCCTACATTCAGATGCCCAGGGGATTTCAATTACGTTACGTGTTTGAAAAATTATTTCCATTATGTGGGTGTATCAATGTTGTTGATACGGCCGCCCGCTGAATCATTTATAAAATTAAATATAACATAAAGAGTGAAGGTAAATCTCATTTGACATTTTAATTTTTTGTTTTGTAAGCCCGCAATACAAACGCCCTAAAGAGTTCTTTTATGATGTTCGGCTGAATTAATCAAATACCCTTCACTAATTATGATACCTGCGTGTTATATTATTAAAAAATACATTTTTCGTGATTGACATTATTTATTCCTATTTCAGTTCATCCATACTCAGCCCAAATATATATACGAGTTTGCTAATTACATTTCTGCCGGCGATAATCAAATCAAGTTTTTTAGAATATGCCTTCCTTCTCCTCCCTTTCTGTGTTACTATCTCTGAACACTAGATCCTTCTCCTAATTAACATTTTAACAGCGTTTTTTGCTGATTTTTTTTGGCACGTCGACAACGAGGTCATTTAGCACCCTCTTTTAATACCATCCTCCTTCTTATAAGTAGTCATTTTTGAGGCGTGAATCTCCTGTTTATGCGAATCGCAACTTTTATTTTAAAATTATGAAACGTTTATTATCAGCTTCACACTTGTCATTATTTCACTCAGCTTCCGATTCGCCGAAGGACTATTGTCCAGCACAACATTTTGGATTGAATGAATTACTTTTAATGATTGTAAACAACAAGGTTTTGCTGTTCATCAGACAAAAAAGTGTCAATTTCAATAGATTTGAAAACAATGGTAGGATTACCTCCAAAAACAGGGTAACAGCAGCTATTATCATAGTTATGTGGAACCATAACTACAGTTTACGTCACAAAAAAGTGCAAATGGAGCTATTCCTGACCACCATGTAACTGCCTCAACCATAAGTCTCACTGACGATGCCCCATTCCACAAGGGCGAAACGCGTCTGAGCTTACATCAATAAAACCAGTTGCTAATAGACGGTGTTTTTATTTACAATTGTATTACTTATTTATACCATGCTACTATTAAAGGTATGTGCATTTGCTAAGGCAGAATACATGCAGCTTGAAACCATTACTGTAGTTGAAACATATTATATTAAAATTAGCAACAAACATCAAAATTAGTCAAGAACATGGGAGGGGAAAATGAGTGTGTAAGGAAACTGACAACGTTGCGTGCGATCTATCACAATTAAATTAAATTAATCGATTACTTGGCTCGACATAACGCCTTGATAAGTCAAAAGTGCCTAACTGCAGCCTATTGACTAAATTATTTCAATATATTACATCCCTACTTCTTCAATGATTCATGGAACCTGGACGATTAATGGTGATTTTCAAATCGAAACCTTTAAACAATTAAATATTTTATTCTGCAGTTTATTAGATTCGCCAAGCTTTATACTCATTCTACCGAGAAAAAGTTGCGGCTTTATTTTATACGCCGTATTTATCAGGGTGAGAGAGACACTTATATTCGAAATTCCACCATATTTTTGACTAAATTGTTTTCCTTCTGTAGTAACATATCGCTAAGATGAATGAAAAGTTCTCAGACTCTTTGATGGAAGGTTATCTATCGATTTACAGTATCTGTGTCGCTGTGACTAAACGTTATATTGGACGTGAGGCGTTCCAGACATTCTGATCATGGCGTATAGTAGGTTCCCAAACAGAGGGGGGTGGGATTTAAGAGCCTCCAGTGTGTACGATATTGTTAGTTACCTTGTTAATGATAAAATTGTGGTCGAAATAGGGGGAGGGGGGGGGAATTTTGCTTTTGATGGATGAGGGCGTACCACAAATTTTTTTGAGAACCTCCAGTTTATAGAGACTTGATCGTGGAGACGATGATTCTTGTATTGGGCTGGCCAGGATTCCGGACTGTTTGCATAGTCAGTCACGGAAGCGTCAAGTTCAACACTCGTGCCAGTGGAAAAAAATGTGGCCCTTATTAAAGAGAGTGCTATTCTGAGGCACTATGGAAAGTACGTCCCATACTTAATATTCGGGATTAGACGGTTAATATGGAGCGTGTTACACTCAATACAGCGTTACATGTGTTTCCCATCACCTCCCCCACTTTGAAAATATTACTGTTGTAGTGGGAACAATAAGCCAGTTCTAATAAAATACGGACGGGAAGTTGAAGACAGACGCGACAAGGTTACCAAATTTAACACCGAATTCAAACATTCATTCACGCGCGAAAACATGGAAAACATCCCCACTTTACCACATCGTGTAGATCCGATATAAATTGATAGCGTAGGTATTGTAAAGCAATTTAACCTCCTGAAGTGGGGTAAAGCGCCGGGTCGCGATGGTATACCGATAAGAGTATTTTCTGAATACGCAGAGGATATTGAACCATTTCTGTCAGATATATTCCGTAAATCTTTAGAAGAGAAAAAAGTACCTTCTAGTTGGAAAATAGCCCAGGTTAATTCCCGTTTTCGAGAAAGGAGATCGGAGTGATTCTAGGAATTATCGACCCATATCTCTAACATCATTCTGGAGCATGTCATATGCTCGAACATTATGAAGTTTCTAGATGAGAACGAGTTACTTACACCATGTCAACAAGGATTTTGGAAGAAGAGATCGTGTGAAACACAATTGGCCTTATTTTCCCATGACGCAATGAAAGTTATCGATGCAGGTTTGCAAGTTGATGCAGTTTTCTTGGATATTCAGAAAGCTTTTGCTTCTGTGCCACACAACCGACTTTTAGTGAAGATTCGAGCTTACAGTATTTCGGCTCAGATTTGCGAGTGGATACGTGATTTTCTAACAGGTCGATCACAGTGAGATAAATGTTACTTCGGGCGTTCCTCAAGGAAGTGTAATAGGACCACTCCTTTTCTTAATATTTATAAACGATCTAGGTGACAACGTAAAATGCTGGTTGCGATTGTTTGCCGACGATGCAGTTATCTATAGTGAAATAAGGTGCTCCGACGATTGCTTAGAAATTCAGCGCGATTTGGATGCTATTTTCGATTGGTGCCGTAAAAGGCAGCTTACACTTCTTTGCAAAAAGTGCAAGGCAATGCGGATAAGTAACAAAAAGAATCAGGTTGTTCACGAGTACAAAATAAACAATTAAGCTGTTGACATGGTTAATTCCGTGAAGTATCTGGGGGTGATAGTACAAAGCAACATGAAATGGGACATGCATATAACTTCCGTCGTAGGCAAAGCTAATTCTAAATTACGATTCATAGGTCGTATTTTGAGGAATTGTATTGCTCATACGAAGGAGATAGCGTATAGAACACTAGTGCGTCCGCATCTGGATTACTGTTGTGGAGTTTGGGATCCGTATCGCAAGGTTCTGATTGACTCAGTGGAGAGAGTACAGAGGAGAGCCGCTCGATTCGTGGCTTGTTGTTACAGCCCTTATGAAAGCCTCGCAAAATTGATACATAGATTGGGATGGGATAGTTTGGAAGACAGACGACGTAGCTTGCGTTCGAATTTATTGGAGAATATGCGAAAAAATTTAAATTTCGAGTGCAATGAGATAGTTCTTCCGCCAGCCTATTTAGGTCGCAATGACCGGAGGGATAAGATTAGAGAAATAAGATGCCGTACTGATGCTTATATGTATTCCTTCTTTCCTCGCACTATTCTGGATTGGAATGCGTGGGTTTAAGATTGGTGCTTAGCACCCTCTGCCACCCACAATGTTTGTGATTTGCAAAGTTTGGATGTAGATTACCGTGAAAGAGTTAGTTGAATATAACGTTGTTTGTGTTGCAGATGGTGAAGAAGGGAGAGTGCGAAACATTGTACCGGCACATTGAAGGCTTCCCTTCCAATGGACTCCAAGTGAACCATCCAAGTCCGCATCCGACGGACGAATCATCTCAAGATTGCCTTGTGACTCCATACCAAAAAAGGAGAAGTTCCGTATTTAATGCCGGACTATAATCATAATCTTGTACTCATACACCTCCGCCTTTCTAGGATAATGGACAAGTATGGAGTGATAAAATTTGCCCGTCGAACCAGTGGAATTCGTATGGAGCAACATACACCGCCATGGAGTTTTAGAGAGCTCGGCTAGCAAAACGATTAATGTGAGGCGCTCTACCTTTAATTTACCTCACATTTTCTGTACAATCTGTCTTGATTCTATTCGGAAGGACGCGTGCTCATATCTCCGTTCAACCATCCAGATTTCTGTTTCCCTTGGTTCCCCGAAATCATTAAAGGCGAATGCCACGATGCTGTCTTCAGAGGACCATGGCCAAATTCCTTCCCGTTCGTTACCCACAATCCTTTCCTGTCTCGTGCTCGATGTCGACGAGTCATAAAAGCAATAAGAAAACAAAATTGTTTTGATTGCAAAGTGTAGCAAATATTAAATTCACAGTGAAATACTCAACAGGAAGTTAATTTCCTTATCACATGTGATGTAATTACATACTTTGAGCAGGAAGTATATAGATTTACATTTCTCATATATGAACTTAAATGGTGTAAGAGGTTAAAGTCATAAACACTCGTTAACACATTGAACGCTACCGGCAATATGAAGAGTAATGTCAGTGACTAACTCTGAATGCAAACCCGCATAAAGGCGCGTTCCCACGATCCCTTGTAACGAAGGCGAAATGGGACGGGACCTCATTAGCCGAAGTGTAGGGACGACCGCGGGCCGCAGGTTAGTCCTAGCTTACCTCGCCGCCACCTCCGCACCACGTTGCCTAGTGTCGTTTGGCACAGAGCAATTTACAGCAACAGAAGGTGGTGCGCACCGCTGCTGCAAACCGATGGCAACAGCGCACCGCTACACACGCCTGTGATGTTTACCGACTCAGAGTGGGTAGCTGCGTCTCGTCTCCGCCAGAGGCGGTCCTGTTCCCATGGCGTGTGGTTGAGTATTCGTCCCGTCCCGTCCCGCCTTCGTTACAAGGGATCGTGAGAACGAGCCTTAACGCGGACGTCTCTAGACGTCCGCCGTCACGCTATTGACCATCTTACCTGAGACGGCAGATGATTTTAATTTTCTGCCCTTTTATGATGTTTATTTTACTTTTAATTGAAAAAAAATACAATTACGTAATTTACTCGAGGTAAGAGCTCACAAATATTTCAATTCAATTTATAAAAAAAAGTATATTTAATTAACGAAACAAAAAACCCGTTGCCATCAAATATATTTTCAGGATTTATTATTATAAAAAGGAAAGTTAATCTAGAATGAAATCGAGAAACATAATAATTTAAGTTCAAAATTTGAGAAAAAAATTTAAAATTATTCCGAATTTTACAGCAAATGCCAAATTACATTTTACAAAGTAAATAATTTAAATAAGACTTACCTTAAAATTCTTCTAATTATCAAGTAGACTGGAGAAATTAATCAGTAGAATAATATTTTGCACATGGAAAAAAAAAACACTAAGTTTGAAAAATTATTAAAAAAACACCATTTGTTCGATTTGAAAACAGTCTTCACTCAGTGAAAGGTAAGACTTTAATGACAGAATTGTACAATGGACCCGATGATGGCGGCAGTGCAAGTCACCGAAAGCTTGTCCTTAGAAAACATTATCCGGCGGCAAACCCGTGAAGAATTTGTGTCAAAGATACGCCGGGAAAGCCTTGTTTCTCATATAAGACTTTAATGAATAACTGAGAGAAAGGGTGAGCTCGTAGGCCAGTTACTGGAATCAACAACCTTCTATACAATCTAAGAGGGAAAGGACGTCTCAAGCCGTCCACCGTCACTGGAATGCTCCCTAGCGGACGGCCGAAGACGTCCTCATCACGGAACGTGTTATCCGATAAAAAATTTGAGCTTCCAACCGCGTTAACATGTTTCTGAAAATGAGTGCTGCCAATTGAACTTTTGAAAGGAGCCAGGAGTGCGACACACTGACGTTGCTTGAAGCTCGAGAAACATTTACCAATATGCAACTCGCGTGCTGAAGGTCGCCGGTTCGAGTCCGGCCGAGGGCATGGATGTTTGAGTGTTGTGTGTGTTAATGTGCTGTCCGTACTTAGAAGCTACAATGTACTGTTGAAACTGATTCATTGGAAGATTTACTATGATCACATTGAGCTGGCTGTATGGCCTTGCTTGCCGAATGACAATAATAATATAATAAAAAATATGCAACTCCGTAAAATCTTCAATTGTTAAACTATTAAGTAAAGATGTTTTTAGTCACTTGCGTCTTAATTCATTTTCTTGCTCAATTTCGTTTTTCAGAAAATCCAAGAGAGGGCCTGTGAGATCCCTTTCAGTTTGTTTAGACCGATCACATTGCTACGGAAATAAACGTAGAAACTTATCTCCAACCACAAAGTGATGTGAAAAACAGACAAAAAAGTTGATAAATTGTGAGAAATCACCTGTTAATTCGCAATTACATGAAGTAAGGCACGCAGGACAATCGCTGCTTACTACGTTGGATGAAATAATCCTTTTATGACCAACGATACTCCTGTACATCCTACCGACTCCACCGAAGTAGTCTGCGACAATACTTTAATTCATTAATCAATATGATAACGTTTTCTTCACTCTAAAACCTTACCACTGTCAGCTGTGTTTTAAATATCATTTTAAAAGCTACATACGTTCATTTTCAAAATTATTAAATTTCTGTAAAAGTTTTGCGTAGATTGCTGGCTTATTTCGGAAATGATACAATCAAGTGCACAAAACACATGTCTTCTGTCAACATTAATTTCTATTCTCACTCCCGCACGTTGTCGCAAAACAACCTTAACGCCATAGTCAATATTAAATATTATTAAAATCTTATTCACAGAGACACAATGTGTAGTATGTTAAGCCGCAACAATACATTTAGTGAATGCAACATTTAATCAGTATTTAATAAGCTTCTTCTTCTTCTGGTCCCTATCCGTTCCGGGTGTCGGCAACCATATTGGCTGTCTTATCTCTGCTGGTTGATGCTCGGATTAACTCCGTAGTTGTCTTGGAGGTCCATGTTCTCAGATTTTTTGACCAAGAAATTCTTCTTCTTCCAGAACTTCTCTTTCCTGGTATTTTCCCCTGGGGAATAGACTGCAGGAGTTCATAACTTCCCCATGATGTGGCCAAGGTACTGAAGCTTTCGTGTTTTTACAGTGGTCAATATTTTTCATATCTTTTTTCATTTTGCGGAGCACTTCAGCATTTGTGGTGTGGTCTGCCCATGGTATTCTCAACATTCTTCGATATAGCCACATTTCAAAAGTTTCTAGCATTTTACTGATAGTTTCTGTTAATGTCCACGTTTCAACGCCATACATGAGGACAGAGAACACATAACAGCGCAGGAGTCTCATTTTTATGGTAATCGATAAATTACGACTTTTAAAAAGGTTATTCATTTTATTGAAAGTAGCCTTAACTTTACCAATACGTGACTTCACTTCATCACATGGATCCCATTGGTTATTTACCGTGTTGCCAAGATACTTTTACCTTGTTACACATTCAATGGTCTTCTAGTTAATCATAATATGGCATTGGGAGTTGTTGTTTTTGCCAATTACCATTAGGCCTAATTTTGTCTTATTTATATTAAAATCAAGTCCGTATTTGTTGCTGCTTTGTGATACTCTACCTATAAGATATTGTAAACTTTCATGACTAATAAGCTAATATAAGTTAGTATAAGTTAATAGCAGACATCATTTTGTTGTGAACAATAACGGCATCTACGCGAGTGGGACCAGAAAGTTGTTTTTGTACGTTATAAAAGTTAGATCATTTAACAGGCAGCGAGTGACTATTTTAAACAGATCTGTGCAGTCAGGGACAAGGCTACCCGCATAGCGATTGCCGTAACAGGTGTCTAAGGACTCTTTTGTTCCGACCGCTGGCAAAGACGGATGCAGGTGCAGTATGCGGACCGCGTATGGTATAGGGAGCGCTATTTTTCGCCGGCGCATGAATACAAGGCTAGGAACAACTCACCAATCCCGAGCGGACTGTGAATGTGAAAAATGAGAGATAGGATGCTTCGAATGCTGATGCCTACAGGAAAATCGTTTAAACATAGCAATTTTTTTCAATGTGCAGTGGCCGGATGATTTTTGCAAGCATATGTTGATGAAGGATCTGAGCCACAGCGAACAAGAGAGAATTTCTTTCACTCGATGAGCAGCAAAAAAAGATGGACGCGTGACAAAGTGGTTTCTCACCATTTTGCAGTTGAGCTGGCTTAGTTTTGTTTGTCTGTTTCAAATGCAAACTACTCAATTCTTGAAGCATTTAGTTGAATAAAATCAGTGTATGATCGCGTATGGAAGTGTTTCAATTGTGTGGGGAGTGATTTTGGGCGCAGCTTAAAGATTTAACTGCAATAGTAATGCTTCAACTTTTTTTTTTTTTTTTACTGCTTAACGTCTCTTAACAGCGAGGTCTAAAGAGACGGGAAAGGATGGGGGGCAAGGAATGGTAAGAAATTCGGCCATGGCCTTTTATAGGAAGCATCACGGCATTTGCCTGGAGTGATTTTGGAAATCATGAAAAACCCAAATCTAGATGCCCGGACGGGGATACGAACCGCCGGCTTCCCGAATACGAGACCAGAACGCTAACCGTTACACCACCATCCTCGGTCTTCAACTTTCATGAACGTTGCATTGATTTTCTGCGATTAAAAGACCCGTTTCGATCCTGTATGATGAAACTCTTCTGATAGGAGCATTTATGTCCAGGAGGAGCTAATGGCCGGACAGAACACTATATTTTCCAAAATTTCATGGTCTTGCATTTCGATGTTTGTTCGCCTTTGTTTAACATTTTGTAGTCTTATATAGGGGATGGCACGAAGTTAACTATTCAATAGTGTATCTGTAATTTATTCATTTAAACCATTTTTTATTTGGTGTATAAATAAATGTTGATTTTTATTGCTAATTCGTTTGTTTATATAAAACATATACCATCTTCTCTCAATGATTACAATGGTGAGGTGCAGTTGGTATAAATATAAGCAGCTTTGAATGTTAAATATTTAAGTAAGCAAAGTTTAATTAAGTACAACGATAAGGCATAACACATGACTGGCATCACCAGTACTATTACAATGTTTAATTGTAAGCATTAGATATTAGCGCGAAATGTTGCTCACGTTTTCGATCTCCAATGTCATGCTTCTGCACTATAACGCTTGTAAGGGTCTAATTCCTTACTTATTTATTAAAAAAATAATTATACTTTCCAATCTCTGGTGTGGAATTAGTATTGTATGCTTTTTATTTACCTCTAAACAAAATACGGGTTTTAACACCTCTGCTGAAACTATATTTCCTTTTAACTAAAGTAAAATTGCTCCTCTAAGATCAACACACAAAGTTCTTTCACAAAAAGAAAAACAATTATCATTTACTTACCTTACTGTTCCTTTCATAACATATTATTCTATTCAAAACATAAACATTGCAATTTATTTATATTATTCCTTCTTCACTGACGTCGGGCTTATTTCCTTGAATATTCAAATTATAATTATATATCCATCCCGCCAAGATTATATCATCTTATATATTTCAACTTGTCAAGCAATCTTCTTTTCATCAACTTTTTTAATAACCAGAGAACCTCCTTCACTTCCTTCTGTCTAGTTTGACTTTCTCTGACGAAAAACTTCAATGCCAAAGTTACCATAAGTTACCTTAATTATTTAATAATAAAAATATTCTTTAATATTAATTACACAATTAATGAGGTCATGTACCTCACATGCTTCTATTCGGAAGAAATTGGAGAACTACGCTGAAATCCCTAAAAAAGTTATGATTGAAATATTTTTTCAACGATGAAAAGTTTACAACACTCGGTGCGCAGAATAAAACGTGAACGTTCAATGGATTTTTGGTTTCTTCTTCTTCACTTCAAGGATTAGATATTAATTCCTGTTCGATATCCACTTTGTAGGCCTATTTTTACACCATGTCTGCCAAGGTCTACTAATGTCTTTGCGTCCCAATGGTTTGTATTGCGTCGCTAGAAGAGGAATAGATTTTTGTGAAGAAAAAATTAAATAATTCACACACTATGTATTAATCCAATGAAGAGTTTATTTAATTTAAATACCTGATACATGATTCATCCTGGTAAAATGCTATCATGTGAGGTTTAATTCGAGTAATTCCATAACCTCACATATATAGGGAGTCCAGAAATGAAAGGATAATCCTGCAACTACTATTTGATGAAATTTTATATTAATAAAAGTCTCACTATTTTCGAGATACTGATTTTTTAATTTTTTGTAGAAACATGTAAGTTTTTTCAGTTTATTCCGTGCTATTTCTGTAAATTAAGACTTATTTAAGCTTATTTTTTTAAATTTACTCAAGGATGTTTGAGCCATCTAAAACAATGTTTTTTTTTTTTGTTTTTTTTTTAAGTTAAAAACTTAAAAGATACAAGGAACACTTAAGAGCACTGAAATTCACTAACCACTCCATATTTGCAAATCACACAATCACCAACCGACAGATATTTACACAGACATGCAAATACTCACCATAAACAATAGCAAACCACAGGCATTAACATTTCAAGATAATTATTACATCCAAAAAGCACTAGTTGAAGGAAAGCAGATCATAAATGATTATACAGGGCGTTCGCCGGAAAACGCAACCCTCCCAGTCTGTTGCCGTCGGCAACTTGCTCGGACAGCGGGGCCAGCAGTTTCCGCCACGCGGCACCGTGAATCACCGCACTGTTTAACACCTCCGCTGCCCCAACAGTGCAGTGCAGTGACCCTTACATTGTTAAGAACGGTTTCTTTGCATTGTAGCTAGTTTGTGACTTCAGTCTCTTATTAATCAGTGTTGTGAATAAACGTTTCTTTGCGGTTTGGCTGGTTTGGGGCTTCATACTCTTACTAATCTGTACCGTGTTTGAGTGTGAGTAAAATTATGGTACGTTACAGTTTGCAACAAAGAATATTTCTCTACGATACATATGTGAAGAAGAAGTCGTTTAAAAAGTGTCGCAGTAAATTTCGTCGCGAATATCCTGGCGCTTTACTGCCAGCTAAATCAACAATTCTGCGTCTGGTTAAAAAAGTAAGAGAAACGGGTTCATTTTTTAACAAAAAGAGACTGTCGGTCAACCGTATTCTCACAGAGGAGAAAATTGACGATATCGCTTTTCGACTAGAACAGTCACCCAAAAAATCATTAAGTCAGTTAGGGCAGCGTGTGTCTCGAAATACGTTCAGAAGATGTGAAATGTGCATTACACAAGAGTGTCAACACTTCCAGCGTCTTTTATAAGGTAAGCTAATGAATTACGTCACATTTAAATGCTTAGCACATACAAGTTTATGTAGTTTATGAAGCGTAATTATTATGAAATAGTCCGCGGCCGACAGTCGAACAATGCCGGGAGCTGACCGCTCGCTCGCCGCGAGCAGTTTCTTCCTTGTAGCGCTAACAGTGGGTTGCGTTTCCCGGCGAACGCCCTGTACAAACTTGAATAATCATACACTATATGCCATATTAAAAAAGAAATAAATATTCACAAAAAGAGAACCATTTCTAATCCCCGCCTACCATCAAAGATAACACAAACCTAGGAACTCTAATCACAATGAAACCTGAAACATAAACAAACACATACTCTATGGATTGTGAAAAACATGGCGCGGTGATTACTCTCTCATGTTTTGAAAACGATAGTGACGGTAAATAATGGTGACAATATGAAATTTCGTCAGTGTAGTGCTTTATACCTTCAGAAGATTCTACAAAACATACACAGAGAAGCTAACCCTGATCATGAGAAAAAAGTAAAATTGTAACATGTAAGTAAATTTAATTTCACGTGACCTTTATATTGTTTTTAAACCAAAAGTAACTAACTAAATGTATAAATACCAAACAGATGTCACTGATGATGCTCTGGAGACAGAGCGAAACGCCTTTGACACAAAAATAAATCAAATTTCAATTGCATTGGCGTGTGATTCACCTTTATAAAAATTGATTAACTCACAATTGAGGAAATGGCCGACAATATCCAGTTATTATCTTAAAAATCTTTTTATAAATCATTATCATAATTTTTTACAACGTGTTTAAAATGCACAATGATCTCTTTAGCAGATTGAAACCGAGCGTGGTGGTGTAACGGATAGCGTTATGGCCTCGCATTCGGGAGGGCGGCGGTTCGAATCCCCGTCCGGGCATCCAGATTTGGGTTTTCCATGGTTTCCCAAATCACTCCAGGCAAATGCCGGGATGCTTCCTTAAAAAGGCCATGGCCGAATTCCTTCCCATTCCTTGCCCTCTAAAGACCTTGCTGTTGAGAGCCGTAAAGCAGTTAAAAAAAAAGCAGATTGAACTACCATAAAACATTCATTTTAAAAGACGTATAAAATAATTATAGCACTTAAGATTTTTATAAATTTTTTTAAACGTTTAAAAAAAACATTGCTTTTGATGACTTAATTATCATTGAATCATTTTTTTTTAAATGGTTAATTTGTAGAAATGACATGGAATAAAATTAACAGAGCCACATGTTTAGAAAAAATATTTGAAAAATCAATATCTCGAAAATGGTGAGACAAAATTTTTTTCGTATAGTAGGAAATGATGTGTGCCTATCTGCGGTTGCAGGATTATCCTTTCATTCCTGGATGGCATGGAATAAACTGAACAGAGTCACATGTTTCGCTAAAAAATCTAAAAAAAAATCAATATCTCGAAAATGGTGAGACCTATCTGCGATTGCAGGGTTATCCTTTCATTCGCTGCACATCACATGCTACCAAGAAGAGACGAGAGTGTAGGTCCGTCAAGGAGCATCGAATAGATCCCTGAACTCGGCGAGCTTGATGAAAGTCCCAAACTCGTCGGCCGCTTGTTAATTAATTCAGGCCTACTCGCGACTGCCAGATATAAGCTCACATGCGCGTGCTCGCCCATTAAAAGCGGGACCAATCCCATCGGCAAATGGGAATTAATATTTGAGGCCGGATGTCCAGCGAGCTCAGGAATTCTGCGCCGCTGTGGCGGGCGCCGGAATAATTTAACGGACGCACGGTTTGGGACACAGGCCGTTGCGCGGGAACAGAACGCGAATGTACCGCGTGGACAGAAAACAAACAGGCCGACCAGGACTTCCCTGCTATCGCAAAAAATAACACCGACAAAAATAGGCGTCTGTACATTTCTGGTATGAAGGCTGTCGAGAATTATTTAAAATGTTATCGAAATGAGACCAAAACGGCAGATGTCTACAGTCGTACTAGACACACAAGAGGAAAGAATCAGTAAAAACAGCAGTCAGAAATAACGAAATAAGAGAAAATAATTTATCCGGTACAAGTACTACAACTCCAAATGATCAGCATGAGTAGATGAATTGAAAATACTGTTTCTTTCTTTATTTTTATTTTATTTTTTACTTCGGCTTTTCGCCTCGTCGACGTCGAGGTCATTAGAAGCGGTATGGGACTGGGAAAAAGGAACTGGAAGGAATTCGGCGATGGTATTTTAAAGGAAGCATCCGTCATTCGCCTGGAGTGATTTGGGAGACCCTGTAAAACCAAAATCTGGACGCTCGGGGGGTAATTCGAACCGGCGTCCTCCCAAATACGAGGCCGGAACGTTAACCACTCAACCACCACGCTCAGTGAAGTATAAAAAAGGGAAAACTGTTAACAAAATTCAATTTAAAATCGAGATATGAAGCGGAAGAAAAATCTAATAATCATTAGTAGATTGGAATATTATAGTATTAGAATGAAATGTTGTCTATTATTTCGGCCTTGGAGATAGATATGAATAAAGTAGAGGTTTTTAGAATTTTCTAAAAAATGCAAATTAAAATCGTAAATAATTTTTCCTATTTGGGTTCAATTTTAGAAAGAGAGGGAAAATCCAACATGGAAATCTGTAAAAAAATTAATAATGGCCGGAAAGTAATAGGGATGTTCAATTGAATCCTATGGAGCAGGAATGTTATGAATAGAACAAAAAGAATTATGTTTAAGCCACTATTGGAGAATACAATCACATAAACATCAGAAACCTGGATACTAAATCAACTACATATTAAGAAGCTGAAAGCATTAGATATGGATTTCTAGAAAAGATCACAAGAATTTCGAGGGAAAAAATGGTAACTAATACCAATATAACAAAGCTAATGGAACTGAAACACGAAATTTATGAAGGTATAGAACGAAAGATTTCAGTGGTATAGCCATGTAAGAAGAATGAAAGCTACAAGAATGCTAAAATTTGAACAAGAAAATGAAGTAGAAATAAGGGGAAAAAAATAGGACGACCCTTGATTACCTGATTCCAGAAATACAAACAGTAATGAGAAGATGTACAGAAGCGGTAGGTACACAAGACCGAAGTATCTGGAGAAATATTTTGAGAGAAAGTAAAGTGGATATCTGTGTTCCGAGTTTTTACTGTTACGTTGGAGGAAAATCCCTTTCAATAAAAAAAGGGAAATACAAACTGATCATTGTAAACATTCTATTGAAGAACCATATACATATGAAAACGTCCAGTTTATGTAACTAGATATCGGCTAGATTATATCTTGTCTAACCAAAGATTCAGAAATCAGACTATGAAGCGACTGTAATCTGATGGTAATGAACTGAATATTGAAATCAAAGAAAATAAGAAAACAATATGAACAAAATAGACTTAAAGTGGTCTACCTAAAGAGGCCTGACATGAAAGAAAGATTTACGGAGACCGTAAATACGAATTTAAAAAATAACTGTGGAATGAAATGGAACACATTAATGAGGAAGATAAAGGAATTTGGTAATGACAGTTTGGTCATCAGTACAGAAGAAATCGAAAACTTAGAATCACAGAAGAAATTTAGGAATGAACTGACTGTAGGAAAAAGCACAAATAAATTAAATAAGAAACACAAAAAAACTATAGAAGAGACATTTTAGAATTATATACACAGAATAAGCAAGAGAACCATGAAAAAAATGTCACAAAAGAAAAATATGGAGTGAGAAATGTGTATGTATGTGAAGCAGGTGAAATAGAATTTTGGAAAATGAAGGAGGGAAATACTAAAAATTAAGGCATTGAATGGAAAGCTCTCTAACTCTCCGTAGTTAGAATTAACGAGTAGAAGCAAAAAATAAAGTAGCTGTATAACGGGGATCGCCTCAGCAACATTGAAGAAAATAAGAGGTATAGTTTAACAAATAAAAAATTAATATTATTACAAATTAAATACATTTTATCGTATAATGCAGACAATTTCAAAGTTGTATAAATAAAAAGAAATGCCAAATAGATTTTTTTAAACATATTTCACGAAGAAACTACTGTAAAAAGTTGAGTCAACAAATTATTCAGTAAATCCATTACGAAAATGATGGATAAGGAAATAAATTCATACAACAAGAGATAAGATTTTGGATTACATTTGAACAACATGAATTATTTGTTTGTTAAAGGTAAAACAGAGGCGAAAGCTATATGAAGTATACTATGAGGAGGTAAGCCTTAGAACTTGCTTCAAAAGGAAGAGTTAAAAAGGAAATACGAAATAGAGGAAAAATCCCTCAAACTGGAAGACTGAAGCCAAATGTTTAGAAGCGGTTTCGATTTAAATATCATAGTTTCTCCAAAATTGGCATCTCTGCCAAGAAAGAACGACTTCAATAATTGAGGAATATATGCCAATCGTGTGAAACGTGTCTTCTGAAAACTGGAAACCAACCACACTTTCACGTTTTGTATTATTACGGAAAGCGCACGAATTTGATACTTTAATAAGAATGGCGGTTTTTGCTCGATCGAAGCACAGTAGTTCCTGCAGTGAATTTTTTACCTGAATACGAAATTCGGATTTAAAATAGGATTAACTAAAGGTAAACTTTCACTCGTTACATACATCTATTTGACGATATGTCGGAGCTGCTGCTGAGAAGTCTGCTCTTAATCCAAAACTTGTTCTCCGCTCACTCTGCTTGTCTCGATGCTCCCCATCTACAAGAATTTAAACTCGATTAACAACTTGAGCGGCGGCGAATTAGTATCGGTGTCGGAAACTCCAAGAAAAAGTAGCGAGAGTTTGCAAAAGAGATTAATATTTCATGAAGCCGTTATTAATGTTGTACCCTGATTTGTATTTCCCTGTTCTAAGACAGCTTAAATTGAGAGGGGGGGATAGAAGTGTGGCGGGGAGAGGAGAGGAGGGAGATAGAAAAGGGAGAACCGAAATTAGCAAACACTTTTCCTCCTACTGAGAAGTGGAGTTTTTTAATCTGTCGCAGGTATTGTCTAGCAAGAACTCTTCAGTGCAGCGAAGAGCAGGAATGGATTTTATATACAGAGTGTTACAAAAATGTACGGCCAAACTTTCAGGAAACATTCCTCACACACAAACAAAGAAAATATCTTATGTGGACATGTGTCCGGAAACGCTTACTTTCCATGTTAGAGCTCATTTTATTACTTCTCTTCAAATCACATTAAACATGGAATGGAAACACACAGCAACAGAACGTACCAGCGTGACTTCAAACACTTTGTTACAGGAAATGTTCAAAATGTCCTCCGTTAGCGAGGATACATGCATCCACCCTCCGTCGCATGGAATCCCTGATGCGCTGATGCAGCCCTGGAGAATGGCGTATTGTATCACAGCCGTCCACAATATGTGCTCTAACATGGAAAGTAAGCGTTTCCGGACACATGTCCACATAACATATTTTCTTTGTTTGTGTGTAAGAAATGTTTCCTGAAAGTTTGGCCGTACCTTTTTGTAACACTCTGTATACAAACCACTGTCGTAGTGAGTGTTTTTTACTCTCCAGACTCATTTCGCTCTTGTGGTGTGGGAAATCATCTGTGGTCTGTAAATGTATTGTTTTACATGTGTATCATTACTAGCGTTGATACGACATATCGATCAACCGATAATATCAGAACAGATATATAGATATTTATATCGATATATTTCCCTGGTCTATACGATAATATCGATACGATTAACTGAAATATCGAAAGCTACAAACCACTAAGCTCTAAAAAAAACTTAAAATACTGTGAATGTGTATGTGACACAGTGACCAAACATAGCTCGATAACTAAATCGATAATATCCTTTCCTACCCAGTGGTACCATTACATTTTGTACGCGTTATTCGTTCTACGACCACCGATTTATTATTTAATCTGTTGCATTACGTTCGCGTTCATAGGTTCTTGTTTCTTTCTAGGACGTATTACAATATCCTAAAGGAGGTACAAAATATGGCCACATAACTGATGCAATTCCTTATTTTATCAGTATTGATAATATAACTTTTAATGCAGTCTATGGCAAAAATTTTAAGTTGTTAATGAAGTACTTAGAACCGCTATCTTGTGGAATAATCAGACCTAAAACTTAATAAAAAATTTTAAAAATTCAAAAGTTGTGAAGGAGAAGCTGAAGAGTGTGAATCAGTTTTCAATTACTACTTATACCTGGACTGAAACTCTAGGTAATTCTGGCTGTCTGGGGATTACAGTACATTTTTTGCTGAAAAATAAACTAAGATCAATGACGTTTGGTATATCTGTATTAAATGAGAGTCATACCCGTTCGGTCATCTACATTTGGGTTTTCCATCGTTTTCCCAAACCACTCCAGGCGGAAAGGCCTTAACCGAATTCCTTACCATTCTTTGCCCACCCCCGTTCTTTCCAGCCTCTAATGACAACGACGTCGACAAGGCGTAAAGCCTTAAGCAAAATCATTTATCCACAGTAGTCTTGTCGCTATCATCTGAACGCCTCTTTTCAGAGGCAGGAGCCACTGTCACTCAAACTAGTTTTCACAGGGAAAACTTAAGCAAATTATTATTTTCAGGCTCTGTTGAGGCTGAATATTTGCTGACGTAATTTTTTTCGATGAAATACCTCAAATTTATTACTCGATTTTGTTTTTCATTCTTATTTATAATTTTTAATATATCTAATTCAATATATAGAATTATGGGAAAATATCGATATTATCGACATGAGACTGTCGATTATCGATATCAAGCTGGCGTCGATAAAATGTCGATAAAATGTCGATAAATGTCGATGTAGTATATTGTGTTCTCAGCAAGACAGAATGCTGCATAAACACTTTCTTGTTTATCCACTGTATCGTAGTGTCTTAGTTTTGAGTTTTTCTTGTTCTTATTATCTAATGCATTTGACTGGATTATTTGACCAAGTATTTGAATTTTACTGCTCTGTTTATTTTCTCGTAATTTATGGTTTTGATCTCAGTTGTTATTTTTTTTTGTGCAATATTTGTATGCCCGATTTCTCTGCCTTCTCTTTTTAGTATTTTCTTTGTTGCTTTGGACTGAGGGTTCGTGAACACCTCGACCTAACATTCGCTGAAAAGTGGATTGGCAGAAGAGGTTCTGTTCCGTGACCACTACTTTCACCTGATCTCATCCCACTTGATTTCTTCTTGTGGGGCCATGTGAAAAGTCTTGTGTGTGAGACGCCTGGTGAAACTGAAGAGAATCTCGCTGCCTGCGACACTGTTCAAACAACACCGGTGATATTAGAACGAGTACGACAAAAGTTTGTGCAACAATACCATGCCTGAATTGTCGCTGGTGAACGCCACTGTTGAAAAAACAGCAGCTTGTGAGACTTGTGAAGGTAAATCGAATATTTTTTAAATTATTATTATTACTATACCGGTCTCTCTGGCATCAAGTTATGTGCGCCGTTAATAGTCCATCAACAGGGGAAATTATCTGAGGTAATTGGGGAGTATTCAACCGGAATATCCTTTTTTTTATTTACTCCTCGTCGACTTCGAGATCATTAGAGACGGGATTGGACTGGGGACAAGGAACGGGAAGAAATTCGGCGATGGCCTTTTTGAAAACCGGAGTCCTCCCGAATGCATCTACATCTACATCTACATATCTACATATATACTCTGCAATTCACAAAATTGTGTTTGGCAGAGGGTGCTCAGCACCAAAGCTAATCTCTTTGTTTTGCATTCCAATCCCTAATGGTACGAGGGAAAAAAGAATTCATATAAGAATCATTGCGGCACCTTATTTCTCTAATCTTATCTTTCCTGTCATGCCGGCTCAAATAAGTTGGTGGAAGAAGTATTTCACTACACTCAAAAGTGAAAGTGGGAGTACGCATGTTTACCAATAAGTTTAAACGAAGCGTGCGTCGTCTATCTACCAGAGACTCCCAGCCTAGTCTACTAATCAGTTCTGTGACGCTTTCATAAGGACGGTAGCAAGCGGTCACGAATCGAACGGCTCTTCTCTGTACTTTCTCTATACTTTCGATCAACCCCTTACGAAACGGATCCCAAATGGCACAACAATAGTCCAAATGTGGACGCAGAAGAGATTTGTACGCTATCTCCTTTGTTTGTTCATTACAATTTTTCAATATTCGACATATGAATCGCAGCCTAGAATTAGCTCTACCTACCAACGAATTAATGTGTAAGTCCCATTTCATGTTCCTTTGTACTGCGAGGTCAGGACGTTCACCGTTCACCCACCACGCTCGGTCCGGAATTCAAGTCATGATCATGGTACGGAAGTTAGGGCTCTTAGTTTGAACGCTGCGCGAAGCTAAAACAACTTGAGTAGATTTTGACTTATAACCTTCGACTCGGTCGTTTCCCGACAAAATTCCATTACCTCAAATTGATGCATTTACCCTTTTCCATCATCCCCGAAAGTATGTAAAGGCGAGTTTACACGGTTCAATTTTCGTAATCACTCCGGATGAACCACTAGCAGTGAAATAAAAGTGAACTGTGTAAACAGAGAATCATCCAAAGTGATCATCCAAGATGACGGATGAAAGAAGTTCGCTCGGATTCAACTTTTCATTCACTTTTGGTGTTTCACTTGGATGAATCATCGAGAGTGACTCGTGTAAGCAGTCAAAATACCGAAGTGAATCCTCCTCCTGGATCGATCGCAGTTGTTGTTGTTTTCAATTGGTTTTTAAATGGGAAAAAGAAACATGCCGCCCCAGCAGCGTATGGGTAACGTTCTTGCTTCACGTTCCAGGGGTTGTTAGCTCGAATCCAGCCTCGGGCATGGGTGGTTTTAATTAAATGTTGTGTTCATCTTGTGTCGTCGTTACAAGAGAGGGAAGATAATCACACATATTTGAAATGTATACATTGTAAGAGAAACAAACACATTGAGCTGGCTGTATATCTAACATGGTCAAATGCCATATTTATTTTTAAACTCTTTCCATAACAACGAGTGTTTATAGAAAACAAAATTTGGAAGTTATGAATATAAAAACATAAGGAATAGTGCTACGAAGGACATGATTAACGAATTGTATCACCTACTTTTGATAATAGATCGCATCAACTGCAAAATTAAAACTATCTGAAACAGGTGTTCTAGGGAATTAACTAAAGTTTTAAAATAAGAAAAATGTGGTGTACGAGTAATTTGAATGTGTGTCAAAATAGTTGCAAGAAATCTGAGAGTAGTTTCTGGCTTCAGTTTAGTCGGAAAACATTTTCCCATTATTATCCTGTTTTTTTTCAATTGGTGATGAGGTTTGTTTTCGGTAGCAAAAATTTGTTATTAATTCATTCGAAGATGATTTTAAATGGCATTTTGTCCTGCAATACCCACTCCACCACGCCACAACGTCCAACTTCTCGTCCACCAGCTTCTCTTTTAACAATTAACTTTAATCACGATGTAACTTTTAATTCTGTAGGCGAGGTTCCTGAAAATTAGATTCACTCCAACACACTCTAGTTTGTTTGTTGCCGTCGTGAATTGAATGGTTCATTTGTGATGATACGGATATACGAAAAATGAATTCAATTTCACTGCGAGTGATTCATCCTGAGTGATTGCGAAAATTGAACCGTGTAAACCCGCCTTAATATCCTCATGAAATAGCTAAAGATCGAAATCATTGAGAACTGGTCGATCAGATCCACATATAGAGAGGGGAAAGTTGAGAAAAAAGGATGTTTACAATTCTTACCTGATGGTGTATAGAATAGATAAAGAAAGCGTAGGTAGTGGGTAGCTACCATTCCGTTTGAGCTCTGGTATACCTGCCGCAACACTTTGAAGAACCGCCGTGGTCTGTAATACACAAGGCAGAGGAAGCAATTAAGCCCCCTGTGTTCTGCCTGCCGCCCATTCAGGCCTCCAATCAGTAATGCACTAAATAATGGACCGTAATCACATCCACGGTGTCAAGTAGCGCGTTGTTGTCGGACAAGTGTCTGGCTAATGAGCGGCTCGTTATCCTATAGCAGCATCCTCCTCAAGACCCCCGTGTCCTTTCAGGGGGCAATGGAAGCGCTTTTGTGATCGTCTTCTGGCTACCAACCAAACCTGCTCCCCTTGAGCTATCCGAGACGCCCGCGGCTTTTTATACCGAGTCAACGTCGCTTTTAAGAAGCTGCACACTCAACCACTGAAAGAGGGAAAACTCTTTTGTAAACCGGCGAATTTTTGATAATTTGAGGACATGTTGAGGCCACAAAGTAGACGTGACTCTTGCTGAGTTAGAGTCAAAGCTCGGAGGATTCGCTTAGAAGAAACATCTTTGACTTCTACTACGTACTTGTTACCCGAATCTGTGATGTTTACTACAAGAGCAACAAAATTTAGTTTCGCCGTCTTTTTCACACTACTGTATTCATCTTTTTATGAACGGACTTACTGTAAGATAATCTTTATATTTGAAGAATTCTTCTAGTGTCACAAATTCAATGCATCTAAAAATTAGACGCTCAAAATTTTAAAAAGTGATACGAAGATCAAATACAAATAAAACAAACGTTACCATTATCCTCATTTTTAAATGCTTGAAGCAAAATAACGTTTCATTACTGTGTGAAATGGTATAAAGTTGTATGTAAAATATATATTGATTTATCACTCGATAAATAAATAAGAACGTAATAAATATTGAATTTATCCTTTCAAAAGAAACTGAGAAATATAATCATTAATGTGAATAAAAATACATTTATTACTAGTATAAAATTAAATTCTTTTAAAAAATAAAAATTAAATCTTTACGGTTTATTAATTGCATTAAATGTTGACGAATCAGCTGTTTCAGATTTCATTCAGAAAATAGATACATTAGAAAAATAAGACAAAACTTTTTCGATGGATAATAGAAATTATGTTTCAAAACATTGAACTGTTACACGAATTATTTTATTAATAAATACATACAGGGAAAATGATCAACAAACACCAGAGGTTAAACGAATGATTATTAATGAATAACGAATGACTCAATATTACTGCATTTTTTACGGCATCCCAAGTTCTCCAAAACTAATCACAATCTCTAATCTTGAGAATTAAGACCTTGACTGCCTGACGGCCTATCATCAGTAAAGTAAATTAATTCATAGCCCATTCAGGGAAGTTTTAGTCTTACAAACCGCCACAAAATCTCATTGGAACATCCATTGCTGATATTGATAGAGGGCCTATTTCAATAACTGCAGAGCGATTTCTACGATGGATTCTTGATACACTTGGGCTAATGTTTCCCGCCTGTTTTCACAAAAATGTAACACTTGACTATATCGTAAGATCATAGCTGAGCTTTGCGGTAACACTTTTATCCTATGAAACTAATACGAGGGCCTCTTTGAATAACGTGTATAAATACTATCGTTTTGATTACTGAATTTTCCTGGATGGAAAATATTTTTCACTGAAAAGGGTCGTGAGAGTTGGTCGCCAATATCTTTCCACTTTTTGCGACCGAGCGTGGTGGGTGAGTGGTTAACGCTCTGACCTCGTATTCAGGAGGACGTTGGTTCGAATCCCCGTCCGAGCATCAAGATTTTGGTTTTCCTTGGTTTCCCCAAATCACTCCAGACGAATGCCGGGATGCTTCCTATAAAATGCCATAGCCGAGTTCCTTGCAGTTCCTAGCCCCGATCCTTTTCCATCTCTAATGACCTCGACGTCGACGATACGTAAAGCCACAAAAAAAAACACAGTTTTGCGTCTTAGTTTGTTTAAGAGCCGTAGTAATTAATAGTCTTTGTAGTTTCCAGGTATCGGTCTGATGACTCAGTGTTTAAGGCGCCTGACTGGGAATCGGAAGGTCCACGATTCGAATCCCTGTTTCGGAGGGGATTTTCATATGTCTTTAACACAACCATCGGTTCTGGCACAGCCTGCTTTATAATGTGAAGTGCGCGAGGATGCTTCCCTAGATCGAAATCACCGAGCTTGGTGGGTGAACGATTAACTTTCTGGCCTCGCATTCGGGAGGACGCGGGTTCGAATCCCCATCCGGGCATCCAGATTTGGGTTTTCCATGGTTTAGAAAAATCACTACAGGCGAATGCCGGAAAGCTTCCTTCAAAAAGGCCATGGCTGAATTCCTTTCCGTTCCTTGTTCCCAGTCCCTTCCCGCCTCTAATGACCTTAGCCGTCGACGAGGCGTAAAGCAGTAAAAATCTACATCTACATCTTGATCGTAATCTACGTTAAACTGTAAGTCACCTTTTACCCGGTAAGAATTACCGGGTTAGGTTAGATAAGGAGAAAAATAGCATGCCACTCAACCTCCGATACCTGGGTTCAACCAACCTTCGCGTTCAATACCATAGTTCAAAGGCCGTTTTTTTTAAAAATTCTTATTGACCCTCCAGCATTATTCATCTCACTGGCTATAACCTTATGTTTTCGGAACGGCTTTCTTTTCTTCGAATTGCGGTCTTAATAGCAGGGTCTTGTGCGTATCGTACGTGGGGTTCCAGGTAACTGACGGTTTTTGAAATCTCCAGTAACCTGGAACAAATTCATACACAGAAAATTAACATTTGACTAATCCATAACAGTCAGAGCTTCTTGAAAATTTCTACTTTTTCAATTCTGCATTTGTATAATGCTATAACTGCGATATAATTTTCTTTATTGGACCATTTCATGACGAAATTAAAATGAAACTCAATTGTGTTGACAGATGACAACACGTTTATTTGTGCTTGCTCAAATCTCAGCTAATTGAAAATAGAATTCAATTGCCGATAGCCTACCCAGGAAGAGAGGAGAGTCTATGATGGCCGTCTCCCCCACGGAGCAGGGTTCGCGGCGCATCACATCACGCCTCTATCATCTGCCCCGCGGCGTTCACCCTGCCTGCAAATTAGATTGTGGTGAGCGGGATGTCGCCCGCTCGGCTGCAGGCGAAATCCATTACCGGGGAGGGAGCGTGCAGCGGCGACGAACCAAACTTGGAGGAGCGGGGTATCAAACTTAAAATAGCTCCTGATCATCAGCACATATTGCACATGCAAACTGCTAAGCCGTGCAGAAGAAATAGTTAGCTTCTCGTTATCAGCCACAAGCATATAAGACGCCAAGTGAGTTATTGGATAGAGTTTGAGTAACATTTAAGGTAACGTGATTCATGTCGAAAAAATTCTTAAAAAGCGCTTTCAGAGAAAACGATAATTTTTGTAGAGTTATTAGGAAGAGGGAAGTAACCTTTCTTCAATCACAAGATCATGCGGTGAATTATTTAATTGTAGATTTGCTACACGGAGAGAAACGAAAGACAATAAACTGTTGTTCCTGTAAACAAGTCGATATGTATTTTCTGGAATAATTAAGAAAACTTCAATTCCACAGTGATATTAAATTCACTTAGCCTAATTTGGTTTGTTCGCATTACATGAAGTTTTCCACAGTGACAATTGATTGTTAGTAATTATTCTTTAATAATTACGCCAGTATAACTGTTTTTGATAATATTTATTTGACGCACGCATTTCGCCTCTCGTCGAGGTATCTTCAGCGTACAATGCAAATTAATGGAAAGATTGATATGCAACCACATCAGAAATATATGTGAGGAACCTAAGTGGTTTTCAAGCAGGCAACATGGGTTCAGGCAAGGATATTCATGCGAATCTCAGTTGGTGGGATATATGCAAGATATTTCAGATGAAATGGACAAGGGTGGCCAAATTGATAGTGTAGCACTAGATCTGTCAAAGGCGTTTGACAGAGTGAGCCATAAAATGGTAGTAAATAAGGTAAAAACTATTGGAGTGGATGAGAAAGTGATTTGCTGAGTAAAAGAATTTTTAAAAGGTAGAAAACAGAAAGTTAGGGTAGGAAATGTAGTATCAAAAGAAGTGGAAGTAAAAATGGGTGTGCCACAGGGTAGCGTGTTGGGAACATTGCTATTCATTATTATGAATAATTTTGTTGCTTGTTTACTATCTGAAATTAGATTGTTTGCAGATGACATAATGCTGTATAAAATAATCAAAACGATAGAGTGCCACAGGGTAGCGTGTTGGGAACATTGCTATTCATTATTATGAATAATTTTGTTGCTTGTTTACTATCTGAAATTAGATTGTTTGCAGATGACATAATGCTGTATAAAATAATCAAAACGATAGAGGATTGTAAACAGTTGCAGGGTGATCTAGACAGGAAATCTAGTTGGGTTGGTAGATTTGTTTCTGGAAATTATCGCAGAATGCAATCAGTGATGGATACGATAAAGGAGCTGAAATGGGATTCATTGCATGACAGGAGGAGGATGAGGAGGGTCTTGGGAGTGTACAGGCCATATACTGGCGATGAGGCATGGAAAGATATTGCAACAGGTATGAAAAGTAGTGCATGGAAGGGAAAAGATGACCATGACCACAAGCTGGCCCTCGATTTGAGGCACAAGGGTGTGGGAAGATTTTCTTTTTTAGGTAAGGGTGTCAGGGATTGGATTGAGTTACCAAGAGAAATAATGAATAATTTACCGAAAACGTTGAAAGAATTTAAAGATAAAATTTGTAGAGGGCAAATGTAAGTGGCTGCAGGATAGGGGGAAGATGGGAGTGTAGGGAAATTTCCACCGGGGCCTGTCCTCCATTGCAATTAAATTAAATTAAAAAATGTTTTACTTTACATTTCTATTTTAAGGTGTGGTTGTTGGTCGCCTGTGACCTCAACCAGCATGCTGTTTACACTATTGTACTTATTTACACAGTTTGTACAAAATTGGTATCTTATGAATTCACTTTGTGCGCGCACATAATTATTGAAGTTTGACAATGTCGTGGACAAAAATTGTGCTTCACAGGGCTAGGCACTGGGGCCCCCACGCTCAGGGGGTCCCTGAGCGCAGCTGAGGGGGCCCCAAGCGCAGTTCAGAGAGCCAACAGGCATTCAGGGCAAATGGTCGACCAAAGTTTGCCCGTCTGGCCTGAAGGCCCAAAATATTATTTAATTATAAATATTAAAACGTATATCAACTAAAAAAGTACATGATGGAACTAGAATATTAGTTATCTTCAAGTACTGTTCGACAAGGAACACTCACTCATTCTTGTACATCCCCGGGTAACTTCTAACCCGATGTCAAAAAGCTGTTTACTACTCCAACATGTCTGTTGCGTTGGCAGCAGCTTTTAGTTGGCAGCTGTAGCTGGAAAGTTCCCAGTTTCGCAGGACGTTGTACCGCGTCCTGTGATGAAGCAATCAACAAAACGATAGAAGAGCGCGTGTTTAGGCGTTTGTCTTTTTGTTCGGTCTGTGTCCCCGAGGGTCCCGTGTCGCCTGCCTACCGCAGGCTGCCGCTCGCTACTCAGTTAAATTTCCCAGACCGCCAGTTAGGCACAACATTAATCACAGGCTGGCCGCGACGTTGATTCAAACGAAATTACCTCCGTCCCTAACTCCGTCTCTACTCGCCAGATGGACTCCGGGGCCACCCACAACGCAGCACAGAAGCACATGTCCGGGAAGGTGGGACGGACAACTTTGTAGAAAAAAACACCAACTCCAAGAGACGCTACTCCGCGTTTTTAGAATGATGTTTAACATTCCAGGAATATTACATCAGAACAAAATTGTTAGAAAAAGATATACAGTTAACTTTTCTCCAAAAACTCAAAAACAGAATTAAAGTTTGACAAAATTCTTAGCACTTTTTTTCTTTGCTGTCATCAGTTTTTCAGGTCCTTCCGTGGTTTAATTAATATAGTAATTAATTAAGTAGTCCTCCATAAGGTTCAGTTTAAGATTTTTTGCTTATTTTCTAAACAATGTCAGCGATATTGTTTACATACAAAGATACAATCCAGAGATACTACTGACGCAATCTTTGGCAGTTCCAAAGTGAATCTGTATAAAACTAACTGTAAACTAAACTCTGTCCTTCTGCTGATTTCTTTATATAGGCTCTATCGAAATTTCTGGAATTCTTCAAAAGCTTCGCGAGATATTTCTCGAACATTAACAATTACTCAAACAATTAAACATATTAAAAACAATCAGAATTAATACATATTCACTTAAAATCATTACAAAATGGTAAGAAATGGAAATTAAAGATACTTAACACAAAATTATTTACAGAAATCATTTTAAACTGTATAAAATTGTCCTGTAGACATCGTAACTTGCATTAATACTTGTAATTACACACATTTAAGCAATTCTCTTGCACAATTCTGTTCTTAAACATATTAAATGGCCTTTAAATAATTTTTTCTCATAAAATAAAGTCTATATACACTGATTTACAAGAAATTACAAAACAAACATACCACATCATATTCAAGCAATCTTTAGCTCACTACAGATACTTCATTAAATACAATTCTATTTAAAGTTCAGGAATGAGGGCTGTTACAAGTTGCTTGACTGGTTTGATGCAATAGTGAAAGGTTGGTTAAATTTATCATTCTAGAGATTGAAAAACGTATGCATTTACAAAAACAATAAATATTAATACCTTTATCTCCTTTTTAACAAATTGAATCGATATGAACTTTATTTATTCAAATAAAACAAAAGACTCACGTGATCGAAAATACACATTAATTAAAGCAAAAGATCTTAGCAATTCTTGTTTGGTCTAGCTCAGCGGAGGGTGTGAACCATCTTAGGCGTTGGGAAAAAATTGAGTTCAGGTGAAAACTTTTGTAGCACGAACTGTGCTCTTTATCGATCAGAGATGCTGACGGTCGGCAGAAGGATGACACAACGGCAGATTGCCATTGCGACAGGCGAAGGGCGGGCTTCGAACAGCTTCCGTCTGGCACTGTATGTAATGTTCCGGCGTACGGCGTTGTCCCTGTCACCGTATGTGCACGTGTGATGGGAAGATGGTTGACCGGCCGCAGCCAGGCACTGGTGTTGCGGGCTGCAAACACTGGATGTATGACATAAGCGCACAGTGACAAAAGCGTACAACCAAAGCGCGATTGGTGGGGGCTGTTATACCTGCCCTCGACTGCACGCACTGATTTCGATGTTAAGGTGGTCGTCAAACGTCAGCGTCAGACTCTGGGCGTCAGTCGCCCAGCGGTGCTAGTACTGTAAGGTCATTATTGAGCACTAGTTGATATTTCATTTAATGTTAGAAGGTCGGTATAGAGCCAGAAACAAACGATAATTTTGTTATTGTTGCTAGCATTTACATAATTTATTTAGAGATGCATTCCTCGAAAAAAAAAAACCTCATTATAAGATCAACACTAATGAACAACTATCAATCGAAAATCCTGGACCATTAGCTTGGGGTGACGGTTACGCACATGCTGATGGTTTTTCTCATTCATAGGATACTTAAACAGCCATGCAGGTGTAGCGTTAACACCCTGCAAGGGAATCAAGTTGCAAAAACCCATTATGGCTATTTTCCAATTGTATTATCTTAAAAATATGGACATATGTTATTAAGAATCCACACTTGTGCTTCTGTGAATGTATAATATTAATTTTGTCTATTATTTATTATTTTGTGTTATGCAACAAAAATTATGATAATTATTATTATGAATTTAATAACTATACAGATAAATATGAGATAGATCAGTCAATGAAAGAATATTTTTATGAATATTTCTATAAACCACAGAGTTCGAGCTGAGCTAAGTTTGAGTTCTATTTGAGTCTCTATGCAGATACAACAGTTAAATTTTTATGGAAGTAAAAATAAGACGAATAGCGGAAAATGTCAGAATTTTTACTATATCCGTTAGAATCAGTAATACAATGTACTAAATTAAGTTTTATCACAATTAACTACGTGGTATATTGCAATTAACACCGCTATGTAGCTTGTATTTTTTGAAGGCTTCTGTAATAATAAGTATATAATAAGTAAGACGAAGGTAATAAGCAATATGAATAAACTCTTGTTAGATGATAGTGTACTTTTATCGCCGTATCCGAGAATCTGGGTCGCTGCCGCTTTATGGAAGCAGTTCCTTTGCATTCCGTTGGAGCAGTCATCAACGGATCTCGCAGGGGTCCGACGCCAGGGTCTGAAGCTGCATACAAGGGCACCTTGTCAGGGCTAGAATGTGTTTCTTCCGGTTAGTCCGGCTAGGAAGGTAGAGGATTATAAAGCCTTTTGCGCTTATGTAATTTGTGCGCTTTTAATCGATCACCGCAAACACTGGCCAGTAGGTGCCAGTCGAAGACCCATGATAGAATGTTTGTCCCGGCGAAAGCTTTTATGCCTACATTTCAGGTAGCTCGGCAACCCGTACATGGGGCCAGTGTTCTGACTTGTCGTTCCTGCGCGTGTGAATAATATGCAGATATTTCTTACGAATTATTCGCGAACCACTCTCATTTTCACTATCACTTAGAACAACACTGACCACAAGACTGAGACTGGAAAACTGCGATAGGGGGTGAGAAATAGAGTCGAAAATTACAGGCCAATCAGTTTGACTTCAGTGGTAGGTAAATTAATGGAAAGATTGATATGCAACCACATCAGAAAAATATGTGTGGAACGTAAGTGGTTTTCAAGTAGGCAACATGGTTTCAGGCAAGGATATTCATGTGAATCTCAGTTGATGGGATATATGCAAGATATTTCAGATGAAATGGACAAGGGAGGCCAAATTGATAGTGTAGCACTAGATCTTTCAAAGGCGTTTGACAGAGTAAGCCACAAAATGGTAGTAAATAAGGTAAAAACTATTGGAGTGGATGAGAAAGTGATTTGCTGGGTAGAACAATTTCTAAAAGGTAGAAAACAGAAATTTAGGGTAGGAAATGCGGTATCAAAGGAAGTGGAAGTAAAAATGGGAGTGCGGCAGGGTAGCCTATTGGAAAAATTGCTATTCATTATTCTAATGAATAATTGTGTTGCTTGTTTACTATCTTAAATTAGATTGTTTGCAAATGACATAATGCTGTATAAAAGGATCAAAACGATAGAGGACTGTAAACAGTTGCAGGGTGATCTGGACAGGATATCTAGTTGGGTTGGTTAACTTGGGATGAAGATTAATACAAAGAAGAGTCAGCTAATTAGATACACAAATAAAAAACAAAAGGTTAATTATGAATATAAGGTGGGGAAGAATTGCTTGCTGAAGACTTGAAATGTAAATATCTTGGCATTACATTTGATAACAAGCTAAACTGGGCAGGACACATTGGACAGGTGGTAGGAAAAGGTTTCAAAATTCTGCACTTGTTGGAGAGAGTGATGAGGGGATGCACGAGAGAAGTAAAGGAATGGGGTTACAAAACTTTCTGTCAAACCATTGCTCTAATATGGTAGTGTAGTATGGGACCCACATTTTGAGTATCAAATACAGGAGTTGGAGAAGGTGCAAAGAAGGGCTGCTAGATTTGTTTCTGGAAATTATCGCAGAATGCATTCAGTGACAGATAAAATAAAGGTGCTGGAAAGGGATTCATTGCAAGACAGGAGGAGGATGAGGAGGGTAATGGGAGTGTACAGGGCGTATACTGGAGATGAGGCATGGAAAGATATTGCAGTAGGTATGAAAAGTAGTTCATGGAAGGGAAAAGTTGACCATGACCACAAGCTGGCACTCAATTTCAGGCACAAGGGTGTGGGAAGATTTCCTTTTTTCGGTAAGGGTATCAGGGATTGGAATGAGTTACCAAGGGGAATGATGAATAACCTACCGAAAACGTTAAAAGAATTTAAAGTAGAAATTTGTAGAGGGCAAATGTAGGTGAGTGAAGGATAGCGGGATGTTGGGTGTGTAGGGAAATTGCCACCGGATCGTGTGCTCCATTACAATTGCAATTAAGTTAAACACAATCTCTTCCAATTTGCGCTAACCTCCTCATCTCAACATGCCCCTTAAACCTCGCGTGCTCAGTTATCTGCTTCATATATTCTAATCTCTGTCTTCCTCTACAATTCTTCCCTTCGACTTTTCCCTCCACTAACAAGTTTAACCAATCTCGCATGTTTAAAAATATGACCCACTGCCCTGTCTTTTCTTTCTGTTAGACTCACCCACAAACTGCTTTCCTCATACACCATTTGATAAACACGTTCATTTCGTACTTTACCTGTCCTCTTAATTTTCAGTATCCTTCCATAACACCACATTTCAACTGCTTCAGTGATCCTTCTTTCTGGTATTCACACAGGAAGCAACAAAACGTGGGTTCGAAATTTGGTTGAATAATAGCCAGTTCACTGGTCATAAATCTCGCGGGTTTTACATAGAGTTCGGGCTAATGTATGGATGTTGTAACAGCCCTCATACCTGAACTTAAAATAGAATTGTATTTTATGAAGTATTTGTAGTGAGCTAAAGTTTGATTGAATATGATCTTCTATGTTTGTTTCGCAAATTCCTGTAACTCAATGTAAATAGACTTTTGATTTATGAAAAGAAATTTTGTAAATACAATTTAATATGTTTAAGAACAGAATTGTGCAAGAGAATTGCTTAAATGATTGTAGTTCCAAGTATTAAGGCAAATTACGATGTCTAAAGGACAATGTACTACAGTTTAAAATTATTTCTGTTAGTAATTTTGTGTATCTTTAATTTCCATTTCTGACCATTTTGTAACGATTGTAAATGATTAAGTATTAATTCTGATTGTTTTTTAATATGTTTCAATTGTTTAAGTAATTGTTAATGCTCGATAAGTATCTGGCGGAAGCTTTTGAAGTGTTCTAGACATTTCGATAGAGCCTATATAAAGAAATCAGCAGAAGGACAGTAGTTTATACGATTCAATTTGAGACTGCCAAGGACACCGTTAGTAGTATTGTCTGTGGAAGAAGCGTTGTATGCAATCTCTGGATTGTATGAATGCATGTAACCTGTATCGTCGAAATCGTGTTTGAGAATAAAAACACGTCTAAAGTGAAATACATTGTCGACTACTTAATTATCGTATTAATGAAACAACGAACAATCTTATAATGTCTTTACCTAATTACCTTGTATACCTGATTATGCCCTTCAAGGTGTGTGCTGTTATCAGATACAAAGTGGCTTAATGACCCACCATTGTAGTCGCACAAGTTAAGGTGCCATCACACTGCATCGGGGAGTTACAACAGGACCAGGTTTGAGTTCTGAACCTCGCAAACCGGCCGTCCTCATTCTAAATTTTAGACAGCATCTAGGCAATCTCCGAATCATAAGCTACACGTTTCTCACAAAAAAAACCTTATCAATACAAGCTACGCAGAAAGAAGGCAACACAAACATTACAAACGCTCCAGATCTGGATTTAACTATTGCGGGGCATCCACTTCCTCTTGAACCACACCAGCTACTTGTTAATCAACAGTACGTGCAAAAAAAGAAAAAAGCTTTAAAATAATTCCAAAATTAATCTACACATTTGGAAGTAGCTAAATAGGCAACAGAGGGATGTTCCAAGAAAGTAAGGGAACTGTGTCATAGAACCTTGGACAGGTCGTTGCTTAAGTATGTTGAGGTAGTATGAGTCCCAAGTTATGGGTGTCAAATACAGATATTGGAGACAATTCATGATTTGATTGCGTAAATTACTGCATAATATAATGAGTAACTAGAATCGAATTCTTTGGGAGGCAAGAAGTGGATGAAGAGACTGTTGAGTATGTGCAAGGGACATATTCGCTATGGGGACTGAATGAATAGATGTAAATAATTAAGAGTGGTTTTTCGAAAGGAACAGTGGAAAATGACCATTTGTATGCAAAAGAGTCATAAATTATGTACGTAGATTCAGGGCTATGTAAATCAAACAATGAAACCATTTAAAATGAAAATTCGCATTATTCAAAATTATGCTTTCAGGGAAATTGCCACCATCGTATGACCTTCACCACAGTAAAAAGTGATGACAATCAAATGACACTAAATGGTAATAATCATTTCTTTAAAAAACCGTGGGCGTGAGAAATCTCGAGAACCATCAATGTGTTTTATCCTACTGAAAGGAAAGAAACATATTGTTTTACATCCAATCTGATCTGAGTTTGTTTTCGTTTAAACGGCTGTATAAACGAAAAACAAAACTTCTTTATAGTTTCGTTTTTTTTTATGGCTTTATGCCTCGCCGACATTGAGGTTCACGTCGAGGTCAGAGGGTGGATGGACTGTGGTGACAAGGAACGGGAAGGAATTCGGCCAGAGCCTTTTAAAGGATGCATCCTGGTATTCGCCTGGAGTGATTTGGAGAAACTATGGAAAACCCAAGTCTGTATGCCCGGACGGGGATTCTTGCCCGCGTCCTGCCGAATAGGAGACCAGAACGTTAATTCTCGTCCACCACGCTTCGTTTCTTCATAGTATCACATGCTTCTGCTTTAGATCTATTTTTTTCAGAAAAAAACAGATAATAGTACTAAACGTTGTGATAAATACTGAATGGTCTCGTCACAGAGTTAAAATTTGACTCTAATTTCCCTCAGTTGTGGATATATAATACAGTAGATTCCACAGTAGTGACAGAGATGCACCGTTGCTGGATGCTACGTCTTCGTGAAGACATGGTCTGTTGATAGAGTTTCTTCTTACGGTAGAAGTTCATAACACTTGAACAAGAAGATAGATGCATAGAAATTAACTTCTAGAATCTTGCCTACTGTACCTAAATCTGTTCTCATAACTTTATTTTATAGAAAACTAGCTAATACCCGCTACTTCGTACGCGTGTATTAAGAATTTCATTGCCAGAATTGAATATAGAAAGTTGTTGGTAGCGAAAGATTGGTCCCAAACAACACCGAGTCGGCATAATATGACCGGAAAGCCATCACTATATCATTCTACCATCGAACCTGTCTCTTGAAGAGAATCAATTTCCAAAATATTTAAAAACAGAAAAACAAACGAAGGTGAGGGGATTTTGGGGGGGAGGGTGTTAACTGAGAGCATCTTTATTTCGGCTTGGTCTTTTCTTCAGCAGGAGCATCCGATTCTTGGGTTCTAATAACTTTAGCTGCTCGTGCTCTGCTAGAGCTACACCTTAGGCCAGTTTACGCCCATAAGGCATGTCAAAAAAGAAGGCAAAATAAACTGGTTCCAGAAAAATTTAAGCAGTCACAAAGTAATAAAACAGAGAAAATCGACATCTATACTAAATAATACGTTTTTTCTCTAAACGAAACTTATTAACAAATTACACACTAGCATAATGCGCGAGAAGTACAACTTGAACATCCAACATTACAGACTAACACACACATCTTTGTTATAATTTGATAAGTTCTCAAAATTTCGTGACTACAACTCTTAATCATACCGAAAAAATGTCCAGTGCCCTTCCTACAGATACAAAATATTTCCTTGACAAATTCCATCAATATCGGTATAGCCATTTAGTCGTCAAAACGTAACAAAAAGACAGAGACTTACTTCTGCATTTATAGTATTATTAGTGCAGATCACACACACACTGACTGCAAGAGTACAACCCCTGAGGGATCAACATAACGCAAAAAAGTACACATCTACAGCATTGTAAGACTTCCTACGATTTGCACCCCTAAATTTGTGATATCTACAGTTTAACATTCAATCCGAACAACCGACGATCTAGGCGTGACTCATACGATCAAAAACAATTTTTAAAAATCTATGCCTCCACGGACATTTGAACCGGAGACCACACCCCCACACATCAGTAAACAAGTGCTTTAACCACTAAGCTACCAGATCGCTGCATGGAAAAGTAGTACAGAGACCTACACATCCTATAAGTCTGTCTATCGCCATTCAGTAATATTTTAAAATTATAAGATAACATGTACTATTTATACAACCAAATGTAGACAGTATTTTTCTCCTTGTTTCAAAGGATAAGTTGTCAAAGTTTCATCGAGATCGGAAGAAAACTGTGGATTTGTATGAAGAACAAACAAACTAACAAACTAACAAACAAACAAACATACATAGATACATACATTCATCTTTATACAGGGCGTTCGCCGGAAAACGCTACCCTCCCAGTCTGTTGCCGTCGGCAACTTGCTCGGTCAGTCCCCCCAGCAGTTTCCGCACACGCCACCGTGAATCACCGCACTGTTTAACACCTCCGCTGCCCCAACAGTGCAGTGCAGTGACCCTTACATTGTTAAGAACGGTTTCTTTGCATTGTAGATAGTTTGTGCCTTCAGTCTCTTATTAATCAGTGTTGTGAATAAACGTTTCTTTGCGGTTTGGCTGGTTTTGGGCTTCATACTCTTATTAATCTGTACCGTGTTTGAGTGTGAGTAAAATTATGGTACGTTACAGTTTGCAACAAAGAATATTTCTCTACGATACATATGTGAAGAAGAAGTCGTTTAAAAAGTGTCGCAGTAAATTTCGTCGCGAATTTCCTGGCGCTTTACTGCCAGCTAAATCAACAATTCTGCGTCTGGTTAAAAAAGTAAGAGAAACGGGTTCATTTTTTAACAAAAAGAGACTGTCGGTCAACCGTATTCTCACAGAGGAGAAAATTGACGATATCGCTTTTCGACTAGAACAGTCACCCAAAAAATCATTAAGTCAGTTAGGGCAGCGTGTGTCTCGAAATATGTTCAGAAGATGTGAAATGTGCATTACACAAGAGGGTCAACACTTCCAGCATCTTTTATAAGGTAAGCTAATGAATTACGTCACATTTAAATGCTTAGCACACAAGTTTATGAAGCGTAATTATTATGAAATAGTCCGCGGCCGACGGTCGAACAATGCCGGAAACTGAGCGCTCGCTCGCCGGGAGCAGTTTCTTCCTTGTAGCGCTAACAGTGGGTTGCGTTTCCCGGCGAACGCCCTGTATATATAGATTACTGCAGATCATTCACACACACTGACTGCAAATCACCCCTGAGGGATCAATATAACGTAAAAAATGTACACCTACAGCATTGCAAGACTACCTACGATTTGCCTCGCATTGCACCCATAACTTTGTGAAATCTGCAATTTAACATTCAATCCGAAAAACCGACGGCCCAAGCGTGACTCTTACGATCAAAAACAATTTTTAAAAATCTTAGCCTCCACGGAAATTTGAAGCGGAGAACACAACCCAAACATTAGTAAGCAAGCGCTTTAACCACTTAGCTACATGACCGCTAGACGCAAAAACAGTACAGAGAGCTTCATATCCAATGCGTCTGTCTATCGGCGTTCAGTAATTTTTCGAAATTATAAGACAACATTTATTATTTATACATATAATTTTTCAACCAAATGTAGACAGTATTTTTCTCCTTGTTTCAAAGGATAAGTGTGCAAAGTTTCATCGAGATCGGATGAAAACTGTGGATTTGTATGAAGAACAAACAAACCAACAGACAAACAAACATACATACATTCATTCATCTTTATATATATAAACAGAATGTCTGCTTTCGTCTTTGCTAGAAATATGTCATCTACTTTATGTCTACTGAATAGCGACGTACAGATAGAGCGACGATTCCGAATGCTATGCGCCATGGTCTCTTGTGTTTGTGCGTAACGGGAATGTTTTGAGGAAGCATCGCTGTTCAAGATAAACGTCAAGCCTCTTTGAAATCAATATTCGGCTGCTTTTTTGTACTACAGGAGTGCAAACTGGCTTCGCCCGGTCGGTGAACGTGCCTAACAATCGGGAGAAAGTAGATTCAAATATGCGTCCCGTCATCCAAATTTTGGTTTCCCGAAATCACTCCAGATGAATGCAAGAATGGTTCATTCAAAAGATCATGCCGTAATTTCTTATCCCCAATCCTCTCGCAGCTCAAATAACCTAGAAGTTGACGAATTGCAAACCTCTAATAATAATTTAAAAAATACCTCTTACGGCATCGAGATAAAAAATATCAGTTAAGCGTGGAGACAAATGGATATAATGAATTTGATTTTCCGCATCCAGTCAATTTATCCATCAAGTCGGAATTACAGCTTTCACGATAAACAACAGTTTAGGTTAATAGAACGCGTGACTTTCCGCGATGTAATCGGATAGTAGAAGAATTCGATTCTAAACCGAGGATACACTACTGGCCATGTATGCCTACTTGACGACTTTCACGAATGTCACGTCCAAAATACGTGATGCATACGTTGCGCTTGTTCCAGATGCTTGCCAAAATGGCTCAAGAAGATTACGTAGAGATTGAAGCGCGCTTGCAGTAAACAAAAGATCTGTGCTGGGAACATCGGGTACTGACTCCTATCTAGCAACTGTTATAGGTTGGGTGTAATCTTCTCCATTAAGTTTGCGTTTACGTCGGCAATTATGGATGAAAAGCGTGTACTGACAAATTCCGCAGTACGTGCCCCGTAACCACGTAATACCGTCCTGTATCTGTTGCGTACTCTCAGCGCACAAGTACGGTCAAGATTGGTATGTTGCACACAGTCGAAAAACAGTATACTGACAGACAAAAAAAAATCTATTATGTTGGATATACTCCCGCTTACTCGATGTTCAGTTCACAGATTGTGTATTAAACTGACTCCATTAAAAATAATTTCGTATAACGGTTTTTAAAATTTTAGCACCAATTTGTTTTTAAATCGTGTTTATTATTTCTTTTGCAAAATTATCTTTCAAACAGTGTATATAAACCAAGGAACGAAAAAATCAGTAGAAAAAAAACTATTACATTTTTACAACTCGAATCATGAAATTCTTTATCGAAATTAACTTCTGAACTATCAGATATTAAAATTTTCATTTAGTTATTCTACGTAAACCATAAACTCCACAAAAATCGTAATAGTTTTCCTACAATCTTAGAGAGGTTTTGTATCACTACAATTTATGAAAGTATTTTCGAATGAGAAGTTTCATAAAGATAATATGAAAATTTATTTTATTTTATACAATTTTTATTTAGAAATTCATACAAATCACGAAAAATAATCCAAATATTTTGAGAGTCGGCGGGTTGTAAGCGTTCATTTGATACTAATAAAGCAACTGTTTTTTTCTTCAAACCGCCACTACACATCATAACTTTCATGATTCATTCTAAATTTAAGTTAAACATTGATCCGCTAGAACATAATGACTACCTACCTAAGAGCCGGTATGTCCGTCTTTTACACACATAACAGCTGCGACGTGTCTTGGGATAGAAGCAATAAGGCCTTGGTAGGTCGCTGGAGGGAGTTGACACCACATCTGAATACACAAGTCACCTAATTTCCGTAAATTCCTGGGGGGGATGGGGGGGGGGGGGTGGGTGGGAGGTGGGAGCGATGCGCTGTACGTCACGTTCAATCACATCCCAGATGTGTTCGATCGGATTCAGATCTGGCGAGTTGGGGGCCCAGTACAACAATTGCAACTCGCCACTGTGTTCCTCGAACCACTACATGGCAAGGCGCATTATCTTGCTGAGAAATGCCACTGTCATTTGGAAACATGGTCGTCATGATGGGTTGTACGTGGTCTGCAACCAGTGTACGATACTTATTGAGCATCATGGTGCCTTGCACTAGCGCCACTGGACCCTTGGATGCTCTCGTGAATGTTTCACAGAGTAATGATTGAGACGCCGCCAGCTTGTCTCCGTCCAGATGTCAAGATGCTGTTCTTGAAAACGATGGATTCACACCCTCCCATAGGCGTCATGAAGAAGGTATCGGAATTCATAAGACCATGCAACGCTCTGCCACTGCACCAACGTCCAGTGACGATGGTCACGTGGCCATTTCAATCGTAATTGCCGATGTCGTGGTGTTAACATTGGCTGCGGAGGCCCATCGTTAGGAGTGTTCGGTGCTCTGTGTGTTCAGACACATTTCTACTCTGTCCAGCATAAAGTCTGATGTCAGTTCCGCCACAGTTCGCCACCTGTTCTGTTTTACCAGTCTGCCCAGCCTACGACGTCCAACATCTGTAATGAGGGTTGGCAGACGAAATCCTCGACGTTTGGACGTGGTTTCACCTTGGTTTCGCCAATGGTTGAAGACACTCACCACAGCACTCCTCGAACACCAGACAAAGTCTTGCAGTTTCAGAAATGCCCGTGCCAAGTCTCCGAGCCATCACAATCTGCCCTCGGTCAAACTAAGCTAGATCGCGCGCCTTCCCTATTCTAAACACGGATAGCACGCTCACTGATACTATATGCACCGTGCGTGTGTCTGACTAGCAGTCATTCCTCATCGGGTACAAAAGCCATACGGCAAAAATGTTGATAGGAAGTTCAGTAGATTCAAATTTATTCTAACTGTTTGTGGAGTGTGTCGACTGGGAAAAATAAGTACCTTTGGTTATGGTCTGTATAATCCTTAATACGATAAAAGAGAGACTTTTACTTATGGCTTTACGCCTCGTCGACGTCGTGGTCATTAGAAGCGGGATGGGACTGGGGGTAAGGAACGGGAAGAAGTTTGGGCCATTGCCTTTTAAAGGAAGCATCCCGGCATTTGCATGGAGTGATTTGGGGAATCCATTAAAAACCCAAATCTGGATGCCCGGACAGTGGAGTTACTTTCTATGATCTACAATATACATATGATCCGAATATATCAACGCTCGCCAGCTGCCCGCCTTATTACGCGAAATCCACAACACGTAGCCAGATACAAATAAATGTTTCTCTCTCTGTATGATAATAAGATATGTTTCTCTTAAGTATGTTAAATATGATGATAAGAAAGAATGTACTTAAGTATAGGTACGAAAACATAACTCATCACTAATGATATCTAGTTAAAACAAGAAAAATTATAAAGAAACTTATTTTCTGGCAAACATTTAAGTAATTGTTTTGTAGAACAAGTACTGCCGTGTGACATCAAGTTACAAATCTTAGAAAATTGTTACCTGAAATTTAAATTTGTTATTGTAGTATGAGCCTCTAGAAATTTCAATAATCTTCTAGACGTGGTTTATGAAAGAGAACACACTTAAACGTCATAGTAGATTCTGAAAGGAAAACGAATAGTGGTGTGGTAGTTAATAATAATATTAATTTCCGTACATATAATTAAAGAAGTACGTATAAGATACCCGCCTGCAACGAGCCTTGCAATAAAGGTGACGTTAAATAGTAAAATATTGTGATTGATGACGTAGGTATAACGTAACATTAATAGTTAGCTTGTGTGAGCAGGAATACAGCATTATAACAACCAATTACTTGTAAGAAATGAATTGTGCTGCTCAAAAACCAAACACTTGAATGAAAATTACTTTAACAGTGAACTTTGTGGTTCAGTCTATCTGGATCATACGTCACCATACTCGTATGATACTAACAGGAGCTACTAAATCTTTACGTAACAAAAATAACAAATGTAAAAATATTAACAATAGGGGAGACTGGGTACAGTTGTGACAATTTTCATTTGATCACTCATAATTTTCTTAGTATGCCAGTTACCTGGAAGAAATGTGATTTTTATAGTAAAATGTACATTTTCCTACGTATAAATACTAAAGTTTTGTCCCTAATTACGATGGTTAACTCATAGTAGCAAATTAGAAAAAAAGAAAAAATGTCAAAACCGACCACACCCCAAAGGCAGTTGTGTCAGTGCTTAGGGTCGGTAGTGACAGGTTCAAAAATACAACGAAATGGTCTAAAATCACTTTTATTTCAAATAATATCACACGTTATGTAACATAATCTTCTTCTCGAAAAATTTAATTTTTACATAACAATAGAAATTAATCTGGGAACACCTTAATCGCTTATAACTATTAAGACGTTGTAGCATCAATAGTTATTATAAAAGTCTTGATATAGATCAGTTTGATAATACCTAGTATATCGTAGATTGTCATTGTGACTCCGCATCTATCCATCACAAGTAGTATTTGCAAATTTTTTTAGGGGTCCGAAAACAGGTCGAGTCAAGGGCTGCAGGTTGTTCGGGCAGTGTGGAGGAAACGAAAGCAAAGTGATTCCATTTTCTTTACAAAATTCCAATGTATTAATGTGGATATGCGAGGAATGGTTATCCAGCACTAGCAAGACTCAATGCGTTGGAGAAGCACTAGAAAATTTCTTAAAATGATAGAGAAATCCTAGGAACAATGCATCTTGCATCCAGCCTGAAGGATTTGCAGTCCCTAGCAAAATGATCGTGATAACTAACCCGTGGAAATATATGTAAAGTAGGGATAGTATTTCCCAAGGCATTTGCTGCAAAATTAACCGTGACTAATGTGCCTCGTACACCTGTTGGTCTTCCTCAAGCGTTTTCTCGGCATCAAAAACAAAAAATTACTTGTCACAACCGCACCCAGAAAATATGTCACAACCGTACCCATCGCACTCCGCAAAACAACAATTGCCAAGACAATACAAAATAACCTACGTGCAAAGTAATCACTGCTATTTAACTACTAATGTTTAACTAATAACGAGGAAAAACACTTATTACTCTATCTGTATACATACAACAACAATTATTAAAATAAATCTGGTAAAAACACTTACTTTTCACTATTAAAAAGTAATGTAGGCCTCTACGATTGCTAATTTCACGAGATGATTGACGCGATACCGTGAAACACGTTCAAACAGGCACGCCGCTCCTCTCTACCCACTCCCCATCCCGGTATTCCTTATAGTTTGGCTAATATGACGACTGTCACAACCCTAACCTGGCACAACCGTACACAGTCTCCCCTAATAAGAAATTTACTTACAAAAATCCATCACAACAAAATGAACATGCTTTAATTAGTTCTGAAGAATGCCTACTTTTTTCCTATGAAATTCTTCCTTGTTATATGGCAACACAGACTTGAAGATCAGTGTTAGTGATTGATATGATTTTTTTTATTATTATTATTAGCTTAACGTCTCCCTAACAGCGAGGTCTTTAGAGACGGGAAAGGATGGGGGGCAAGGAATGGGAAGGAATTCGGCCATGTCCTTTTGAAGGAAGCATCCCGGCATTTGCCTGGAGGGATTTGGGAAACCATGAAAACCCAAGTCTGGATGCCCGGACGGGGACTCGAACCGCCGTCCTCCCGAATGCGAGGCCAGAACGCTAACCGTTACACCACCACGCTCGGTTGATTGATAAGACAAGATGAAAACGTAACAGGACAATCATCCATATGCGAACATGTTTGGTGTCCAAGTTGTTAAATTCTTTGGTCGAGGGAACTATCAGCAAAAAAAGGATTTAATAATCTAGGAATTTCTTTGTTGTATGTTGCAAAAGCTACGACGGCTTAGTACTTAAAAATTGTATTTTCTTTTTAATTTAATGGCGACGGAGCGCTTGCTCCGTTGGCAATTTCCCTACATACCAATTTTTCCCCTTTCCTTTACCCAAATACTACTGCCCTCCACTAATTTCAACTTCAAATTCTTTAATCATTTTTGGTAAAGTATTCCAATACCTGATTCCCTTACTTGTAAAATAAAATCTTCCCACACTCTTATGCCTCAAATCGAATGCCAGCTTGTGATAATGGTCATCTATTCCCCTCCAAGCACCTCTCCTATTACATCCACCAATACCTTTAAACGCCTCATCACCAGTATACGTTCTTTACACTCTCTTAGATTTCTTAACCTTTCTCCAGTCTTCCAATGGATCCCATTGCAACTCTATTATCACATGACTAACTGATAACGTTCTAAGGTCATTTCTGGAGGTTAATTTAGCAGACCCTCTTTGCACCCCTTCCAACTCCTGCATTTGGTAAGCAAAATGTGGGTTCCATACCTGTTGATACGCGGACAACGGTCAATGATTCACTGCAAAAGCAACATCAAACATCATCAACCCTTGAGCATGCTGTGTGGTCAGTATACTTCTGTCATCATTACTAATAAAAGTTGTTTAGATCAAGAAATTGCTGAACCTTAGTAAAAAAAATACATTTTATTTCCCCGTAGTGACTGTATAAGAAGATGTTACGTACAGTAACTCTATTCTCAGCACTTCCACAGTTTGCCGCTTGGAGTTCCGTCTTATACGCTCATCTACCTCCAAGACATTAAGAAGGCCATTCTCGACTTCCGACGCTGTAATGGAAGGTTCCGCCATCGCCAAAGCGAGAATTACTCTGCAGGTTTAAACGGTTATTGCTTCCGTCGTATTCCGATTCCACGAACAGACTAAAGCTTATTGCCGGTCAGAAAGCATCCGGGATCATAAGTTTCCTAGAATTATTTACCACGAGAAGAGCAATTAGCGTTTGAGCGTAATTTACAAGCAGTGTTAGATTAAAGCTACACTGAGATCTCACAGTCAGAACAGTCCACCACTCTGAAACTCTAGATACAAGTTACCTGTTTCCTACCATAATACCTCAGTGCGCTGAAAAAAGGTATAGACAGCCATCTGTTCAGAACTGCATTAAATTTTAATCCCAAGGTCAATGCTTGAAAATTTTTTGCAGCAGTCTGTATTATTTATTCGACTAATTATAAAATGTAAAGCAATACGATTTGTCAGCTTTAAGGAACTATCGCCGGCTGACGATTCTGTACACCGATTTTATACTAAATTCAATTCATTATAAAAAAAAGGTAAAAAGTTTAAAAGTTTTAGAATATCAGTAATACATTATTCATTTTGAGAAACTGGCTTTCAAATGTTATATATATATATATTTGCTGTCATGAGTCTTTCGACTGGTTTGATGCAATCCTCCATTCCTTCCTATCCTGTGCTAACCTCTTCATCTCTACTTACCCCATACAACCCACGTCCTCAATTATCTGCTTCGTATATTCTAATCTCTGTCTTCCTCTACAGTTCTTACCTTCGACTGTTCCCTCCACCAACAAATTAACCAATCCAGCATGTCTTAAAATATGACCTACCAGCCTGTCTCTTCTTTCTATAAGCTTCTTCCACAAGCTTCTTTGCTCATCCATCATTTCCAAAATTCTTTCATTTCTTATTGTCAGTTCACTTAATTTTCAGCATTCTTCTGTAGCACCACATTTCAAATGTTTTAATTTTCTTTCTTTTCGGTATTCCTAAAGTCCATGTTTCGCTACCATAAAGTGCTGTGCCCCATACATAGAGTTTTAAAAAGTTCTTTCTAATTCCTAGATCAATATTTGAAATTAAAAGGTTTATCTTTTTCATCAAGGCTCTTTTGCTAGTGTTATTCTTCTTTTAACATCATTACTGGTTCGGCCATCGGTTGTAATTTTGCTTCCCAAGTAACAGAATTCACTTACTTCTCCTATTGCATCAGATCCTATTTTATATTTAATCTGCTAGTATTGGTGTCATTTCTGCTACATTTCATCACTTTTGTCTTGCTTTGATTTATATTCAGTCCAAAATCTTCCTTCAGTATTTTGTTCATGCCATTCAGCAACTTCTCAATATCCTCAGCCCTCTCTGCTAACAAGACAATGTCATCAGCAAATCGTGGCATACTAATATTTTCTCCCTGAACACTTATGCCATATAGAAATATTTCGTTAAATTTTTTTAAATATCTTAATAAACGAATTGCAAATTACTTAGTATGTTCTTTTTGTAATTTCGATTACATGAAATAGTATTGATATTAAATTTTTATTAAAAAATCTGGTATTAGTTTTAAATTCCCCCATTATTTCACAAAGATAGTTTAAAATTAAATAATGTAGTAATGTAATGAAGTTTTAAACAAACTTAAACAACTTATATTTCATACTTAAATTTAAATTAATACCCTCACTGCCATCTTGCGACTATGCGAAGCTAAAAAGATAATATGAAAATCAACTTGCATCTTTGAATGCAAGTTGAAACCAAAATTTTCTTTCCAATTTTTGATTAATAATTTGTGGTCCTGTTGCGGCAGCAGATTGCCGTCAATTTTCTGCAAAGGTTTGACATCAAATTGGTAGCGAGTCATGAAGTTCCAAGCCTGGTAGTAAAATTGATGTCAAACTGATAAGAAATTCTTCGACAGCACATCTTGCCCTGCAAAATGTGGTTATTCGGGTAGTATTTTTTCATGAACTGATTTTGGGTTAAAATATAGATATATAAGAGGCCAGATTTACCGGTTTCGTTTTTTTACCTTCGAGACTATTATTGAGTGCGGACTATGCAACATCTAGTCCTTCCATCTTTGATATTTGTCACCATACGTTCAGTATTTAATTTAATGCTCGCGTGTTTTGTAACGCTGAAACATAAGACATACCAGATTAATCATTTGAGATTCTAAGCTTTAAAACGGTGCAAACCCCATCAAAATCTTCTCAGCAGTTTTTGAGTTTTTCTAGCACAAACTTATCCGATTTTAATTTTATAGATAGAGAGATATCTATATATATAAAGATGAATGTATGTATGTTTGCTTGTTTGTTCTTCATACAAATCCACAGTTTTCATCTGGTTTCGATGAAAGTTTGCACACTTATCCTTTGGAACAAGGAGAAAAATACTGTTTACATTTGGTTGAAAAATTTTCTGTATAAATAATACATGTTGTCTTATAATTTCGAAAAATTACTGAAGTCGATAAACAGACGCATAGGATGTGTAGGTTTCTGTACTGCCTTTCCATATAGCGGTCTGGTAGCTCACTGGTTAAAACGCTTGCTTACTGTTGCTTGGATCGTGGTCTCCGGTTCAAATCTCCGTAGAGGCAAAAAAAATTAAAAATTGTTTTTGATCGTAAGATTGGAATTGAATTGAATGTTAAACTGTAAATATCACAAATTTAGGGGTTCAATGCAAGGCAAATCATAGGTAGTCTTGCAATGCAGTAGGTGTACAATTTAATATGTTATAATGATCCCTCAGGGGTTGTTTGCAGTCAGTGTGTGTGTGTGTGTGTGTGTGTGTGTGTGTGTGTGTGTGTGTGTGATCTGCAGTTGTACTACTATAAATGCGGAAGTAAGTCTGTATTTTTGTTACGTTTTGACGACTAAATGGCTATACCGATATTGATGGAATTTGAGAAGAAAATCTGTAGGAAAGGCACAGGTTATTTTTTCAGGTATGATAAACAGTTGTAGTAACAAAATTTTGAGAACTTATCGAATAGTGACAGAAATATGTTGGAAACTGATTCTCTTCAAGAGACAGGTTCGATGGTAGAATGATAGCTTTCCTGCCATATTATGCCGACTTGGTGTTGTTTGGGACCAATCCTTCGTTACGAACAACTTTCTATATTCAATTCTGACAATGAAATTCTTAATCCAAGCGTACGAAGTCGCGGGTATCAGTTAGTTATATTATTTTAATGTTGCTCTTTTTGATTTGTTAAAATTAGCTATAGTTTTTTGTCATTCGTTTTTGAAGCCTTATTTAAAAAAAAAAAAACAAAGAAACAAACAAACAAAGATATACAACCAAACACTACGCCCATTTTGTGGAAGCTCGTTGGAGATATTTCCAGATTCCGACGTAGCTGTGACCTACATATTGAAACTTTCTTATAGAAGGCACCGAGTGTGCTGTATGACTGGAAATTTTTGTTTCTTGCACTAAATCTCGTGTTCCTTCGATCACTGGTATGACCCTCGAGAATTCGGCTCTCCGTGGTTTCCAGAAATCTTTCTACGCTATTGCCCAGATGGTTCTATAAAAAATCTCAGGGGCGATTTTTTTACCGTTCCTTGCTCACAGTCTCTACCGGCTTTAATGACCTCATCGTCAACGAACCGTAAACACCCCCTTAAAAAAGGAATAAATGAGGCGGGCTCCTCAGTCAGTGCGATGGCAGTAAAAAACTCCTCCTGTCGGCTTAAACCAATCACATTCGCGGCAGCAAAGGGAACTTTGCCTCTGCGTGATCCAATTTCTGCTGGTGGCCTGGGTGGATACTACCACTATCGTAATCTCATTATGTTTTTGCACTACTGAACAGCGGTCTGGTAGCTCAGTGTTTAAGGCGCTCGCTTTGAAGACTCGAGGCTCAGATTTTGAGGGAAATTTTTACGCTCTGTGCTTTATTCAAATGGGGACGCCACAACATCTAGCGATTCGCATTCCACATTAAACTGTTGGTGCAGCCAAAACAGGCGTGGATTTCATGGAATCACCAGATCTAAGACAGCACAGAGATCTATTCGCCAATGTGGAACGCGCGTTTAAGACCAATGCTGTTTCAGGAAGGTACAACGGGCTCAAATTCAAACATCTAGGTCTGGTGCACCGGCCATCTTGATTGAGGATTTACGCACTTACCTAGATGAACGCTGGCACGGTCCCCATATTCCAACTTAAAAACATCGCAGTCTACATAAATAAATCGCCATTTATAGCACAGAATACAGGTTACATGGTTGAGAAGCAGATCGCATACTTACGTCTCCCAATGAGGTTAAGTTTAACATCGAGACAGTAGCTGTTCAATATTCTGTACTCGGCGGCCAGGGGCATCTAGTAAATCTAATCATCCAATAGATCTTACAGCTGCTTCACTGAAGTATGTCTTTACGCGCTTCATGGACATCGAGGTCATTAGAGAAGGGAAATGACAGAGTAAGGAACGTGCGAGGTTCTTTGCAACCTTTTCTGTAAATGCTAGCCCGCTGAGGATGATATATATGGCCCCAAAATATCGTCACACACGTTTATAAGCTATCATCTCACTAACCTAATTAGTCGTACAGATTTTTATGAATCAAAGTATCTGTAGCTTGTTTTTTGACAGTTACTATTTATTGACACTTAATAAACAACTCAAACAATACACTTTTTCACATCCATGAAATCAAATGTAAAATACTGTCACTTTACACATCCATCACTCTTTCCGCCATCTTTTCGTTACCTATCTCTCTCGCTCCGTGCCTTCTTGGCTAGACAGACAGTGCGCTTACAGTCTACCAACTTCAGCAAAACAAAAACATATAAAGAAAACTTAAATTTACCCCTTTTTCTACACAGACTAATATACTAGGCGGACTTCTTAAATAAAAGACTTACATATACTATTTACATCCTTGCATTATTATTATTTCCCAATGTCGAGTGAAGTGGGTCCTCACAAACCGGCAGGAAATAGGCCATGGCCTTTTGAAGGAGCCAACCTGCCATTTATCTAGAGTGATTTTGAGAAACCATGGAAAACTCAAATCTGGATTGCCGGACCGACATTCGAACCCGCGTCCTCCCGAATGCGAAGCCAGAGCACTACCGTTCACCCACCACGATCGGTCTCAAACCGTCGAGGCAATGTATATAACCTAATATTTTAATTAAAAGTTCAGGTAAATAAACACGAATTGTTCCATCATCTCTTCCGATGTTCCAAAAGCGATATCGAAATTAATAAGTTAATCTGCTATGTAACTGTTATTTATACCGTAAGTAATGAACATTAATCTTTTCCCTGAATATTTTCATTTTGTCTGGAGAAACTGTGGTCGAAACCTTCCTAGATTTCTGCTCAGCTGGTCTGCTGAGGCATGACACAGGCTCTGAATCATTCACCATGATGGAGTGAACACGACTCATTCCTGACGTCAGCACACATCTCGCGATATCTCGGATTTCGCGGTTCACGGCGCAGTCCAGAAGAAGGCAGACTTCATTGTTTTCAGTTCGGAAACTTACCTTCATGGTAACATGGATATGTAACTCAGATATTGTTAAAGTTCCGTTGCTTCCACTGAATGTTGTAACGTAATTGTCTGATTATTCGAATTCTTTCCAGTTTTGCTTTGTTTCCACAGTCTTAATCTCAGTTTATTAAACTTCAATAAATTTTACGGTCTTGCAGTCGTTTAGTTATGCTAGTTTTCTTACATAATTAATTTCCGGAGACGAATGTCCGTAGTGGTTATACTAACCAGCCAGCTGGATGAGCGATAACATTCGGGCTTCAGAGAATTTTGGTGTTTTTCCCCAAATAATTACCAAACACGAGAATGTTCACTTGTGTAGATGTAAAAAAATTATTTGACTGAAGTCATTGATTTTCTGAATAATATGACTAAGTCAAAAAACGTTATATCAAACAACACTTCCTCTGAGATGATAATTTTGATTAACATCTTATTTTATCAGGAAATATAAAAATCAACCTCCACTCTGAATTAGGTATGTACATTGCGTGAAATTAACGCACTTAAGGAACCTAACCTATTCTTGAATAGTACTACCATACAAACGACTTCTTAATCTTTTTGCTTAGTCAATTTCTTTAAACAAATCCGCAGCATGCGTTTTATTTGCTTTTCGAATTATATACTTTGCCACATAACGGTGATATGATTGACACGTGATCATTTGTATACTTGGTTGGTTCTTAAGTAGAACTGTTGAGAGTGGCAAGTCTGAATGAAGCGCATCTTAATAACAGTGAATTCAATGACTTAAAAAGTTAGAAACCTATTCTATTATTGTCGAGCATAAACGTCCAACGTCAAATTTACACCAGATTCGTCTGAAATAACTTGCTCATAAACTACGAATAGAAAGGGTATTTAGAAATCAATATCTGCAATTCAATAAATAAATCAAGAGGAAAAAATAACAGAGAAAGGAATCTGTCATACAAAACGTAATTAAACCCCAACAAAAATAATTATTGTTAAATCAAGCCTAAAACTCGTGAAAGTTTAGAAATGAAACAGTAAGTATTTTTTTAAAACATTTCATGTGTTATGAACCGTAGATTTTTTTAAAACTAATTGATGACTTGACCATTATCTACACTAATTTACAATGAAAGATTTAAATTTGTATGATTAAACCTAAGATTTGTCACCTTCGAAAGAGCTAGTAGTGCTTGTAATCAAAAGAAGGCCGATTTTTTTTTTCTGTATGCATTTATGAAGTTGCACGTATATGAAGTTGTTTTAATTCTTCACAAGTACATATTTTATTATCACGTTTACTGAATGATGATCATGTCACCTGATTTATTAATTTTTAAAATTAATTATTTATACCACCGAGAAAAACCATTATGTTTCATAGTACTTACTGTAGGGATCTGACTGAGATCTAATGTTGTACTTTTAAACACAAAGTTGTGATGAGACGTGATTCCGTTTTTTCGAGAGTTGTTTTTATTGGGTTAGTTATTTGACAGCATTTCAGTAATTTTTTCTGTCTCTTTTTTCCTTGGCTTCAGTAGAATTTTATTGACAGCTGAACGTGAAAAAGTCATTCTCTTGGAAGCTATAAAGTTAGCAGTTTCCGCTTCGAGTCCAGGCAAGAGTGTTTTAAGTTTTGTGTGTGTCTGGTGTTGTGCGTGCTGTTTCAAACCCACAGAAAGGGATAATTCCAGTAAGTATGATGCTAGAACGAACACACAATTGCAGCTTCGTGTTTAGTCCCAGTATATAATAACTAGTTTTTATTTCCTTTAACTCAAACGTGTTGTCGATCTATGCATAATTTCGAGAAGGCAAGAATTTTGAATGCAGTCTGGTCACCTTAATCTTACATAATTGATACTAACGCAGGGGATCTCGTACCCTCAATTGCTTGCTCAATTAGGAGAGTACGGTTTATACCATAATTCAATAACCACGTAACATTACTCTGAACACTATCTAACGTCTACAAAACCTCGTAGAGAAGCTTCAATCATGAATGATTTGTGCGCCATTACGGGCGGTGATTGGACTTATCTACAAACTGACTGGGGGAGTGGGTAAGCGTGGTTGAAATTCTGTTCCGGTGTATGGCTCTGCGAGCGATAATAGGCTCTCTGGTGTTAATACTCCCGCTCCAGTTAAAGGCCTGGAGAGGTGGGGAGGTCTGGAGGCTCCAGGTGATTTATTGTAACCGGGAGTGCTTTCAGGGGTGGCGGGAATTGCATTTCTGGCGCCCTGGCTGCGAGAAGACGTACGACTCGATAAGCCCCGTGACGCAAGTGTGACGTCACTAGAGTGGCCGAAACTCGCTTTCGGAATGTTTCCATCAGGTTGGCAAGCGCGGCTTATATCTGTGTAGGCGGTGTTGTGTTGACGTGTATGGGTGTCAGAACACTTTAAGTCATTCTGCTGTAAAGGGTTAATTTAAAGCTGAAAAAACACTGCAGATACATAATTGTAAGAATGTCTGCATACGTTATCACTGAATATAATTTATTCAAATGAACTGATGACCATTATATAACGCCTGATTTTCTCTGGCGGTCTTTTTTTTTTTGAACTGAAAACTTCTATAGGCCCGTTAGGCGATGTTTGGAAGGGGGTAAATCTTTTAGTTCGCAACTTCCCATCACCGACTTACTATGAAGTGTTGCGCGTATGATGTGCTCATTGGACGCTTTTTGCTTGGGTAAAATGTTATGAGTTCGCATCAACAAGATGTTAATGTTAACAGTATATCTGTGGCTATAAGAATGATGCAATGATAGCAATGAAAGTATAGTACAGGTTATAATTGTATCTAATATATAAAAGTTTTTCATGATTTTCTTTTTAGCAAATGTTCGATTTTGATAGAACTTTGCATACGTATACTTAAAAATAATTAGTAAAATACTGTTTATGTTTGATTCACAGAAACTTAAACCCTTTCCTCCATTCCTCCCTCGCCTTAATTTCTATCAACGTTGTCCATACAAACCCACAGTTTTAATGAGATTTTGACAATGCTTAGCATACGTATACTTCAAAACAAGTTGGTCTGGTAGCTCAGCGGTTAAGACGCTTCGTTCCGGATGTTTCTCTTTCCGTTTGCTGGTTCAGATTCCATGATGAGCAGGAATTTTTAGGAGTTGTATGAGCTACGGCGGGGTGTTCCGTGATTCTGATTTCACGTTAAACTGTAGGCCCCTAAGGAAAGTAATTGGCCTTCCTGCCTCCTACACAATAGCTTGGTGCATCTCCTTCGGGAAGATTCAAACAACCATCGCCTTGTGGACTATGTTAGAGTTTTAGTTTTTGAAGTGAAAACATCTTTAGGTGCGTTGGACTATTTTTTTGTGGGTAAAATCTTATTAGTTCACGTCACCGTGGCTTTTAATTGGTTTTATTGGTCGTATAAAAATTCACTGCATTTACCAGAAAAAAAGGATACACAATGAATGTTGTCACTTTCTCGCCTGCTTCTCTCAGTACACCAATCTATTTCTCCATACTTTTATTCCATTCCAGGTTCCTTAAATGTATGCTTTTCTTCATTTTATCCAAATAATTTACGCTTGGACTGTCCGTTTCACACTTTCCTATGATTCTATCTTCAATAAATTGCATTTGTGATCAGATTTCACCAACGAATGATCGTTGAAGATCTTTGCTTGTTTCCAGAATACTTTATTGATAGATTTACATAAGTATGTTGTACAATTATCTGAATTTATAATCTACAAAACTGTTGGTTACAGAGGGTGCTTGGCAACATACTCTTTCCTCCTTAAGGAATTTTACTCCATTCCAATGTATTACGTAAGACATATACCTGTAATTTCACCGGTGAATCTTTAATCATTGTAGCTGATTATACTTGAGGCTGTAGAATGTTAGTGTGAAAGGTTGTAGTTTCGGTTTTCAAAATTTATCAATTTTTTTAACAACATTCAGTATTAATACATTTTACAACGGCATGCCCTGTGTATGAAACACAGAATCACTTTGTCTATATCATGATTCAGGGCATATTTTGACCTCTAGTTTATGGTATGGAGCATGTTCAATTCGACAGGAAAGACTGCGGAAGAAGGAGAGTAAGATATCACCAACCTGCATCTATTGAGTATGGTAATACAGAGGATGTACCAGGGAAATATTTTTTTTTTAATTATTGTTTTAAGCCTCGTCGACGGCTAAGGTTATTAGAGGCGGGATGGGACTGAGGACAAGGAACGGGAAGGAAATTTTCCATGGCCTCTTTGAAGGAAGCATCCCGGCATTCGCCTGGAGTGATTTGGATAAACCATGGAAAACCCAAATCTGGATGCCCAGATGGGTATACGAACCCACGTGCTCCCGAATGTGGGAAAGAAATGAATCTGAATACAAAATCTTGGTCAGACCTTTACTCCACTATGGATGGATTGTATAGGACTAACCCTAAGGGTGCCAAATACAAAATTTAATGCGGATGTGGAAATTAAAGTAGAACACAATGACTAAATAAATAACACGAAGCTAGTGTGTAAGCAACTAGAAGACAGAAGGCGGTTGAAATGAGTAGAGAAAGTATACAAGGCAATGAGGCCTGGATCGAAATTTAAAGAAGAAAAAGGATGTGGAAGTGAACGAATGCCCATGACCATCAACTAGTACTTCACCTGAGGCATAAAGGAGTAGGTATGTTTTTATTTACTGGTAAGGGAATCGGGAAAAAAAAACACCTTAAATAATGAGAGAATTGAAGGCAATACTTACTTACTTTACTTTCCGTGCCCGGACTGTTTCTTATTGTATTTCCCAGAAACTAGCTGCTTGGATCGCTTTTTCATTGGTTAAGAATAGGTCTTCAGCTTGGCACGTGAAACCCATGTCTCTGCACTCGAGGAGATGTTGTGGTGTCTGAATGTAGCCGCAGTCACTTGTCCTCATCCGTGTATCCCCACTTTTTATTATTGCTCCTGCACTTTGACACTCCTGTTCTAAATCTTCCTTTTCTCGTACGGCAGATTCCACCTAGGGGCCAGTTCTTCTTGGGCCCTATAGCTTGAAGGTATGGGAAGCACCTCCTCCCATAAGAACAGTCTTCTTTCTTCTGGAGTTCTGTCTAGCACCCTACCTCTTTTTAAGAAACTTCTCCGTGAGCGGAGGCGTGGTGGAGCCATGATTTGATGGCCCATTGGATGCCTTGGGTCAGTCTCTTGTTTGAGCTTCTCCTTCTCTATGGCCACCCTCTGTCTTATATCCGGTGGTGCTATGCCTGCCAGTGCATATATTTTTTGTGTTGGAGTTGGTCTCATGCACCCAGTTACCAGGCTGACAGTCTCAATGAGCGCCACGTCTACCTTTTTAGAATGAGTGGAGGCTTGCATTACTGGTGCGCAATATTCTGCAGCCAAAAAGCAGAGAGCCATAGCTGTGTATCTTAAAACTTAAGGTGTGCTCCCCAGGTGGAGCCAGTAAGTTTGTGTAGTATATTATTTCTGGAACTTATTTTACCTTTCAGCTCTTTGCAGTGATTTTTATATGTGAGATACCTGTCGAATTTAACTCCCAAGTATTTTGGGTGGGTTGTGTGTTCCAAACAGGTACCCTTGCATACTATCTTTAACGGCTTCCTTGCTTCTCAGATGGAAGGCACATATCTGAGTTTTCCTTATTCAAGCAATAATATAACGAACAGTAACAACAATAATATACAAATAGTGACAACTGACGGCCTTATTGAATAATGTACAGCAAAATACCGGAATACTGAACACTGATAATATCCGCACACTATTTTTCTTAGAATAAAGTGCAGTTATGTTTCATGACAAACAGTGGCCTGAGAAATTCAGTGCTAAATTTACTCTCCTCCTCTGACAGCAGATATATGTAGCGTATTAAAATTCCAGTTGACTTTTTTTTTCGCGTCGTGCGTATTTCGTCGGGCAGTGTCACCAGCCCAGAAGTCGCTCTTACATTACGTGAGGTAATCACATTTCAGGTTCTGTAGCCACAATATGTGCTGAAATACAACTTTCGTTTAAGAGTATGGCAGTGATAATTAAAGTCGTTTCGGAAATGTGGTCGCGCCGGCAGAATTTCCGCCCCGTCCAGTGCTACGACATTTAGTAGACCGCAGAGTTAAGTTACAACTCTCTGAAGCCGTTGATATTCTTCAGACACTCCACGCATCCTTATTGCTTTGCTAATTGCCACATATCCTGTTTATAATTTTTTTTGTTACACTGCAATCAAATTATTGATTTTCAAAAAATAATTATCTTTATGACACGAATAACATTTAATATTTGCTGCTATTAGGTGCACGAGAAAGGCTTACAAAACTGTCATTAGGAATGTTATTACTATTAATCTATATATATAAAAATCAATGCCACTTTTCGTTGTAATTTTATAACTCAAGAACGGGCTCACCTATCCAAACCAAATGTTTAGGCTTTGTTCGGACTATTTAGTAGATGGTTTATGTGAAGTTTGCACAAAATCGGTCGAGCGGTTCTTCATTTATCACATTTTTTGTAACAAATGAATTCAATAAATGGCGGATCATTTTGTTAATGGGGATTTTGCTGTCAAATTGAAACTTTTTTCAGTGTTGACAGGCAAGCATGTTGTTATGTCATTCATGCGGTCATTTCATTTTGGACGTGCTTCGATTAAAGCAAATTGTCAGCGATAATTATTGCTTTGTGTTTATATTTTTAAACATATTGTTGAGTGCATTCATACAAACGGTGAGTCTTGAATTGTTCAAATGTACTATGTATATGTGTGCGTGTACTTTTCTCAGTTTTTTAGCGAGCCGTCGGTGTTTCATATCGTTTACAGGCTTTATTTGAATTAAATTGTCAAACGCATTTACACAAACGGTAAGTTTTGAACTGTTGAATTGAATTACATGTATGTAAACATATTGTGTGCATACGGGTGTTTTATTCTTTTGTAACAGATGGAAGCACGTCGATTTAAAAATGAATTATTTAATGACATTTTTATATACATTGACGTATGCAGTCATATATATTTCCATACACACATATACGCACATGTATAAATACTGATACACCACTATTAATGTAGCAATTTGTTTTTAATTTGATTTATTCTTTTTTATATGAAGGAAAAATGCCACGAGCCAGAAGAGCAAATATAGGTCGGCGAACGCGTAATGCAAATGATGTGGCATTACTAAGACGATCACAGACTGCAGATGAACGCGCACAAGCTAATGCATCGCAGCGTGAACGTAATGCACGAAATAGATCTGTTGACCCTGTACCTGTACTGAATCTTGCACGGCGATCACGAATACGTCGTGCTGTTTTGGCTGAAATGATGCCTGCTGCTTTTAATTACAACAGTCAGATTGATTATAGTATGTACGGATACATTGGAATGATGGACGCAATATGTCCACATTGTGATGCGGCTAACTTTCCAGGTGAAACTGCCCGGCATGTGTTGTGCTAATGGCAAAGTGAGATTGCCAGCATTAGAAACTCCACCCGAACCATTGTATTCATTTATTTTTGGGACATCTCAAACGTCGAAGCACTTTTTGAGTCATATTCAACAATACAATTCGGCATTTCAAATGACTTCTTTTGGTGCTACTAAAATTATTAGAGATAATTTTATGCCGACGTTTAAGGTAAATACTTCAACAGGATTGTCCCATGTTTATATCAATCTGAATCATAAAGTATTCGATAGTTTTAAAAATTCTGATCCAACATCTACCTAAAATTGCATACATGTTACAGATTCAGGGCCAGATTTATCATCAAGCTGGTTCGTTATTGCCATACCCCGACGCTGATCATCAATTTTTGCAAATTTATTTTATTGGTGATGAAAATCGTGAATTGGATCAACGTTGTGCAATTGTTTCGAATACAAGACGAGAAATTATTCGTGAGCTACAAAGGCTTTTCCATCAGCATAACGCATTAGTTCAATTGTTCAAAATTGCTCTCGATCGTATGCCATCTGATAATCACAAAATCGTAATAAGGGCTGATAGAACACCTTTTGGAGAGCATGCAAGGCGATTCAATGCACCGACAATTGATGAGGTTGCAATTGTAATTCTTGGTGATCAGTTTCAATCCCGTGATATTGTACTTCATCGCAGAAATGAGCAATTGCAACGTGTTTCGGAACTTCATCGTAGTTACGATGCATTACAATACCCAATATTGCATTGGAAAGGTGACGATGGCTACCATATCAATATACCAATGATTGATCCACGAACAGGTAAATAATTGACCTATTTTCAGTGTGTTGACATTTCATTTGTATAATTTTCTAAAGTCACATTTTGCACTTATTTTCAGGTCTACATGTACAGAAAAAAGTTAGTGCCATGAATTTTTATTCGTATCGATTGATGGTTCGTCCACAAGAACAAAATTATATCTTGAGATGTGGTAAACTATATCATCAGTACATCGTTGATATGTATGCCAAAATAGAAACTGAACGTCTTAATTTTATTCGTTTCAACCAAGCAAAATTAAGATCCGAAGAATATATTCATTTGCAAGATGCGATAGCGAATGATGCTAATGTTAATGACATCGGACGTTTAACTATATTGCCATCTTCGTATATTGGTAGCCCACGGCATATGAACGAATATGCACAAGACGCAATGTCTTATGTACGAAAATACGGTCGACCGGATCTGTTCATTACATTTACATGTAATCCGCAGTGGGATGACATCAAAAACAATTTATTTGAAGGACAGTCGACAACTGATCGTCATGACATTACAGCACGTGTTTTTCGGCAAAAATTGAAAGCACTTATGGATTTAATTGTGAAATTATGTGTATTTGGAGAGGTGCGTTGCCATATGTACTCCATCGAATGGCAAAAAAGGGGATTGCCGCACGCACATATATTAATTTGGCTGGTACATAAAATAACTCCGGATCAAATCGATAACGTTATATCAGCTGAAATTCCTGATCAAACTGTTGATCCTGAGTTATTTCACGTTGTCGTTAAAAACATGATACATGGTCCGTGCGGTGAACTAAATATGAATTCGCCATGTATGATTGATGGAAAGTGTTCGAAACGATACCCAAGGCAATTGACTTCAGACACAATAACGGGCAATGACGGATATCCGTTGTATCGACGTAGATCACCTAATGATAATGGCAAAACGGCAACCATTAGAATGCGTAACCAGGACGTTGAAGTTGATAATCGTTGGGTGGTTCCGTATTGTCCATTATTATCGAAAATATTCAATGCTCATATAAATGTGGAGTATTGTAATTCAGTCAAATCCATTAAATATATTTGCAAGTATGTAAATAAAGGGAGCGATATGGCTGTTTTCGGTGTTGCTGGTGATAATAGAAATGATGAAATTACTCAGTATCAAATGGGGCGCTATATTAGTAGTAATGAAGCTGTCTGGAGGATTATGTCGTTTCCAATGCACGAAAGACATCCTGTGGTTGTTCACTTGGCTGTGCATCTTGAGAATGGCCAACGTGTTTATTTTAATGAAGCAAATGTATTGGAAAGAGCAGCACAACCACCAGCGACTACGTTGACCTGCTTTTTTCAAATTATGCGAAACTGATACATTTGCGATAAATTTGTTATATTCTGAAGTGCCTCAGTATTACACATGGAATGTGTCTTCGAAAAAATTTCAAAGACGTAAACAAGGAACAGCAGTCGATGGGCATCCAGGCATTTTCCAAACAGATGCAATTGGGAGAATATATACAGTACATCCAAACAATGCTGAGTGTTTTTATTTGCGATTGTTATTAGTTAACGTCAATGGCCCAAAATCATTTCAAGAATTGAGAACAGTCAACGGTCATTTGTGTCAAACATATCGTGAAGCATGTCAACTCTTGCATTTGTTGGAGGATGATGCACATTGGGATTCAACACTTCATGATGCATCTACTTCAGCTCATCCACAACAAATACGAATGCTATTTGCCATTATATTATCAACATGTATGCCATCAAATCCACTTGAATTATGGAACAAATATAAACATTATATGGCAGAAGATATTTTAATTCGTATGCGTCATCATGCAAGAAATCCTGATTTGTTGATTACCTTGGAAATGTACAACGAAGCTTTGATAATAATTGAAGATATGTGTCTAACGATTGCAAATAAAGCATTAGTACAATTGGGTATGACCGCACCAAATCGTGAGATGCATGATTTGTTTGATCGTGAATTGCAACGTGAGCAGGAATTCAATTTAATGATTTGCGTTTATTTGTACAATCGAATATAACCAAATTGAATATTCAGCAAAAACATGTATATGACACAATCATGCAAGCCGTTTCCAATAATGCAGGTGGATTATATTTCTTGGATGCACCTGGTGGTACAGGCAAAACGTTCGTTATATCATTGATTTTAGCGACTATTCGATCGGAACAGAAAATTGCATTGGCACTTGCATCTTCGGGAATTGCTGCTACATTATTAGAAGGTGGTCGGACCGCACACTCTGCATTAAAATTGCCATTGAATGTACAGGTGATTGAAACTCCAACTTGCAATATTTCGAGAAATTCTGCTATGGCAAAAGTTCTGCGATTAACGTCAATTATTTTATGGGATGAGTGTACAATGGCGAATAAAAAATCACTAGAAGCATTTAATCGAACAATGCAAGATTTACGTGGTAATCAACAGCTTTTTGGTGGTGCTCTGATATTACTGTCAGGGGATTTTCGTCAAACATTGCCTGTCATTCCTCGATCAACTCCTGCTGATGAAATAAATGCCTGTTTGAAGTCATCAGTTCTTTGGAGATATGTACAAAAATTGACACTGAACATTAATATGCGTATTCACCTACAAAATGATCCAGCTGCCCATGAGTTTTCAAAACAATTGTTAGAAATTGGTGATGGCAAAATACAAATCGACAGTACCAACGGATTGATCGCTGTACCGAACAATTTTTGTACAATTACGCAATCGATAGATGAATTGATTGAATGTGTTTTTCCGAATATTCTTCAGAATTACAGAAATCATGATTGGTTGAGAGAACGCGCCATTTTAGCACCGAAGAACATTCATATCAATGCCATTAATTTTCAAATTCAAGCGAAACTGCCAGGTGTAGTCACGACATATAAATCAATTGACAGTGTTATGAATCAAGATGAGGCAATGAATTATCCAATTGAATTTTTAAATTCATTGGAACCGGCTGGTATGCCACCGCATTGCTTGAATCTGAAAGTTGGTTCTTTGATTATATTATTGCGAAATATTAATCCACCAAAACTGTGTAATGGCACCAGATTGGCAGTGAAAAAGTTATTGCCAAATTTGATTGAAGCTACGATCTTAACTGGTAAATCAAAAGGAGAAGTTTGTTTGATACCGCGTATCCCTATGATTCCAACTGATATGCCATTTGAGTTCAAACGATTACAATATCCTGTGCGTTTATCATTTGCGATGTCCATCAACAAGGCCCAAGGGCAAACACTTCACGTTTGTGGTGTGAATTTGGAGGAATCATGTTTTTCACATGGCCAACTTTATGTTGCCTGTTCCAGAGTCGGTACCCCCAGCCGTTTGTTTATTCACACTCAAAATGGAAAAACAAAAAATATTGTTTATCCAAATGTTTTGGATTAAGTTTTAAAATAGCTAGCAATTAATAAAATATATTTTTGTTTGAATAAATGAATTTGATGTTTCAATTTTTTATTTTTTTATTATTTCACTTTATACGTAGCGAAGCACGTACCGGGCCGCTAGTCCCTTTATAAAATATCACGTATCAACCAGAAACAGTAACTGCAATAATCATTGCACACAGTTGCTTCCACTTAAATCAAGACATGAGACAGGAATATAGAAGAACGGTAAGATTGCATTACGTATTATTAACTTGTCACAGTTATATGATTTGAGGGACAAGCAGACGTAAACATAATATCAACTCTATCACTAGATCAACCAATACCGTGTTTGTTAACAAAACAGTGTTAAATTTAATTAAATCAGTGCGTAACACTACTTTTCCAAACAAAACTACTTTTTAATCAATCGTGTTCTACATGATCAAAAATGTCTTGTTTTCCCCACTAAACGTTCTCAACAATCATCACAGTTGCCTCAGAAATTATATTTAATTAAGAATAGCATCATTCTAAACACCCCTCATGTCGTCGAATCTTAACTGTTCACATATAAGGGCCATTAGTAAATACTGTTGTAAGTAATAACACAGTTATTATATGGATTAAATTGCAAACGTAACCATGTATTTTTTCAATGTGCATGTTCATCTTTGCTGCATTCTGCAGTTTTAGAAGAAAGTTTTCACAGAAATACTTTTTCAAATCAATTATTGACAGTGGTCTGATGATATGCTTGAAGAGGCTTGAACCTAATACCACAGATATAATATAGATTCATTCCTGCACATGCAGTTAACTAGTCTAACATGTCAGCACTACCCAACCTCAGCTACAATAATTCAAGCACTAACTATTACAGCAAAAAAGTAAATAAATAAACAAAATAAAAAACCTGGTGTATTGTAAACATCAACTCACTTTCCCCAAATCTTGGGCTCGACAAGCTTTTTCATTATGTCTGTATGTCTGACACATACTAATTCTTACAAGAATTTATATTGAACCTACCAAGGTGAATAAATTCTTTGATGCATAAACTTGTTATATTCTATCTGTAACCTTATTTTATTATAATAATATTTTCATTTATTATTAAAAATATTAATTAAACGACTAAAGTATATCTCTGGCTAATATCACGGTTTTCAGAGTAAAGAAGCACGTAATCCAGTAAAGTTCTACATCGAACTTGAGTTCATATAACCAACAAAGAATGTGGTAATAAACTACAGCCGTTTAAATATACCACATTAACTTCTTGAAAACAGATTATGTGTACAGTTTAAACTTACACTCTGTGTGATGTTTAGTCGATTGGCCAAAACCAAACAAGATCTATTATACACCCTGAATTGTGATCTGGATAAGGCCTTCGATTGTGTTGATCATCACACTGTGTTAGACAATTAGAACAATATGGTATCAATAATAGGCCCGGAATTTAATTTAAATCACACCTGTAAAAAAAGAAAGTATATATCCATCTGCAAATTTTCAGTTCAGTTAAACCAATGTACACAGCATGAGGAAGAGTAGAACAAGATATCCCTCAAGGGGTCAGTTCTTGGCACACTGCTATTCACAACATTTATAAATGATCTGTCGTTCAAATTCGATGGTAGTAAAAATAAGAACCTTTTTCAGATTGCGGTATCTCTGCAAGACATACTGTGGTAGATACACCAAATGATACTTTAAACAAAACAGGAGAAAAATATAGGCATATGCTTTAGGAAAACTTGAAGTTACGTACATTTACTAATTTGAGATTTTTTTTTTTTTCAAATATGTGTTACAAACATAGCCATTCCCTACGGTCTCTGAAAATTATGTTCAAAATGTTGCAGTTAATACAGATGATTAAATGTTAAATAACTAACCCGTAATAATAAGATGATATTAAGAATGAATGTTTTACCGACAGATAGATTATGCATTTACGAAATAAAAATGATGTTACGACACCGTGCTTTTGACACTCCTATTTTCCCAAATACACCACTATTTAATTTAACTATGTCTAGTTTTTATCTACAAGAGCATTTTTTGATTTTTAACGGTATCTTCTGCATTATTTTAACCAACGTTAGTAATTTTATCTATTGTGAGACTAACCTGATTTTTTCTGGTTGAAAGTGCACGTGGTCGCCTAGCTGGCTTCCTCGTTGTTACAAGCTATTTGCAGTCTTCCTTTAACTTCCAGTTAAGTACGATTGTGAACCTGCAAATTCCGTCAGTGAAATATAACAGAATGATTAATACAATATATATAATATCAATCATCTTTTTAATTAAACGGCGGACCGCCTGAATCAGGTTGTACAACAGCTGAAAACGGCCTGGACGACTGAGATTAGTTACCTGATGAAGCCGACGAATCTTTTTTTCGAAGCTGAACGTTCGCAATAGCTCGCTATAACAACTCATCCTGTTGCTCGATAAGTAATGAAAAACAAATTCTTCAGAGACGAAATTCCGTAGTATACGGCATTGACATTCCTTTTTTTTGCTTATTGCTCAACGTCTCGTCGACGTCGAGGTTATTAGAGGTGTCAAAGGACTGGGGACAAGGAACGGGAAGGAACTCGGCCATGGCATTTTGAAGGAAGCATCCAGACATTCGCCTGGAGTGATTTGGGGAAACCATGGAAAACCCAAATCTGGATGGCTGGACGGGGATATGAACCTGCGTCTTCTCGAATGCGAGGTCAGGGCGTGACCGCTCACCCACCACGCACGGTATGGCATTGACCTCTCACCCCTTCCCTCTCGGAGGTGAAAGATGTTAGTATGGTTCTCTGAAGAGACATTCACTTCGTCGTACCTCCTTACCCAACCTGTTTTCATTTCAGAGTAATTATGTAGATGCTCTGCCCTTGGCGTCGTACCCAGGGCTCCATCCTTACTGTGATGTTATGCAAGCTAACATACAACCGAACACTGAGCCTGGGAAAACAGATCTAAGCTTCAGTTATCCGGCGGGCTTCGAACGTACACCTAAGTCTACAAAGGGACAGCACTGTCAGAGGACAACTAGAATTCTACGCTAGTAATAGTGACGTGTCACCGATCCAGCGGATGTCAGTCCTCTTGTGACAAAGGACAACGTGAAGGGAGGGGAGTATGATATCATTACAGCTGGAGCTATCTCCGTCTCTGTACGAGCCTAACGTTCAGCTACATGTCTCAGTATTGCATATGCTTCAACAGCTCTGGAAACCTGCAGGTTGTACGTTTGGCTTACTAAACAGACGTCACTTCAAAGCGTAGGCCTAGGGGAACGCATAGAGGGACTAGCATATAGTTTTATCCCAGTGTACCCTACCATTTTTTCTAGATTTAACTGTATCACAAACGTAACTGTCGTTATAACCTAACTTCATTCACAAACCTCACAACAAAAAAAGGGGGGTTTTAAAAACTAGTACAGAAAACTGCTGAGTTTAGTTAAGAGAATAATCAGAAATACATTTACTTCGCTGTATGACTATTGAATGGTTGAATTCCTACTACTAAAAGCTAAAATAAAATTTGCTCAACTTGTTGAATTCATAAACTAGTTTTGTCATTAATATTTAGGTACAAGTACCAAAGTTTCCAAATTCATCTGTCTAAAGGAAAGATGACTTTCGTTACACGATTTTCCCAACTGTTGTTATGAGAACCATCTCGTCATACAGATGATAAGTTTTTTTTATTGTTTTACGCCTCGTCGACGGCTAATGTCATTAGAGGCGGGATGGGACTGGGGACAAGGAACGGGAAGGAATTCTGCCATGGTCTTTTTAAAGAAAGCATCCCGGCACTCGCCTGGAGTGATTTGGGAAAACCATGGAAAACCCAAATCTGGATGTCCGGTCGGTGATTCGAACCAGCGTCCTCTCGAATGAGAGGTTAAGGCACTTGTCGGAAATTCGTTTAGTGATGAAGTATCTAAGTAATGATCGTGAAGTCATCGTTTTACTTACTTCGCTTTAGTGTAGTTCAAAGTAATGACCTATATCCATCGCAGATCGTTGTCGTGGTGATGAAAGAATTTTCCGTTGTCTTTTCGGCATCGTTTAAACCAAACTCCAGGGTTTTGTTTGCATGAATTTTAAAATTGGAAGCCTTAGCCAACATTTTATAATGTTGTGTTTCCTTTACCCTCAGGAACACGGAACATTGTCTCTCGGTCGAATGATGATCAGATTAACTCACACTGACAAGGGACGCCTTTGACCTCGAAACCGCAAGAAAACATGTTTAGAATAACAAGCGATAATAAACAAACCAGTGGTGTGTGTCATTTCCATGCAGAATTCGGCATTTGTCTGCTAGCGCCATTAAAGATTTTTTTTAACTGCTTAACGTCTCTTAACAGCGAGATCTTTAGAGACGGGAAAGGATGGGGGGGGGGGGGGCAAGGTATGGGAAGGAATTCGGCCATGGTCTTTTGTAGGAAGCATCCCGGCATTTGCCTGGAGTGATTTGGGAAACCATGGAAAATCCAAATCTGGATGCCCGGACGGGGACTCGAACCGCCGTCCTCCCGAATGCGAGGCCAGAACGCTAACCGTTACACCACCAAGCTCGGTGCCATAAAGAGTCATAAAAAGAGCGTATTGTGTGATTCCTGGTCAGGTCATACAGATCGAACCCTTTCAAACAAAGATGTTATGCTGAAGATAATGCTGCCGAAAACAACAAAATATTGCCAACCCCTTAATGTTTACTTCTTTCGGCACTATATCTATATCAGAAGTATTACTGATTTTGTAATACTACAATGTGCCAAACCACAAGTGAAGATACATAATTGTTATTTCATCATTAAACTTCACTCTGTGATTTACAATCAATTTGCTGCACCTACGTATAAGCCTATGTTGCAATATGCTTGGCGAAAGCCAGGTTATGACTTTGACAACCTGGCTTTTGATATTGGACTGCGTGAATGCGAAAGTGACTTGGAATGTGTTAACGTGGCTTTAGTGAAGTGTACATACACATTGTTCTCTTCCACTTTGTTTTAACCACTTCATCGAAATCTGGCTCCTGCACTTTGAGGACTAATATAAGCACTATCAGGTGTGTGGTACTGCTGTATATGCGTATTTTGGCTAGATTAAGTACTTTAAGCAGAGAGTTTTTGGCACCGTTGATTAAAAATGCAACGATACACTGACGTCATTGAATTACGTATAATTTCCTTATCTTGTTATTTGTTTCTCTCTATTAAAATGTTACTTACGGTAGAATGCAGCGTTTTGCACGGTAACTGACACACACCACTGTTTTTTTTATGATCGCTTGTTATTCTAAGCATGTTTTGTGCGGTTCCGAGCGTTCGAGGTCAAAGTTGTCCCCGGTGAAAGTACTTTTTAAATGTACTTAAGTGGAAACCGTAAGTTATAGAGCAAACTAATAATAACTCTTCATCACTCTGTAAGTTGTATTTTAGTGCTGACAGCATATCGAGCTAGTCATTTAATTTCCCTGTTGCAGCCACATTCTTCTTTGCAGTTATCGTTAACGTAAATTTTACCAGCACAAGCACGCCCCGTTATCTCTTGTCTCAAGGCACCGTGATGGTGTCCTTCAACTGCACCAGAGTTGGCAGATTCGATTCCCGGCCATGCAAGAAATGTTTGCATATCAGGAATTAATCAGCTTGTAAGAGAGATAGTGGTAAACATTTCCTGTTAGTACGATTCGTATACCAAATTCCTGAGTTAAATCCCTGTCCTCTCCGCGTTGTGCATGGAGTGAAATGCGTGGCACTCTGTTGGCGGTGAGTTGTCATTCGGATGGGGACATTAAACCTGGCTAACCCGTTAATTTTTTATTTTTTTTAACTGGCCTTCGGTCTTTTCGACCATTTAGCCAGCTCCAATTTGATTACGTTGCAACTGCTGTATCAGAAATTCACTACTATATTGTGGACACTACAGTGAGAACAACACAAGACGAACATAACACTTATTAAACCACCCATGCCCGAGGCCGGACTCGAACCGGCGGCCCTTGCAATGCGAGGCCAGCGCGTTAGCCACTACACTGCCAGGAGCGGCAGCCCGTTAATGTCTTTCAAAGGTTGTCACCGAGCGTGGTGGGTGATCGGTTAACGCTCTGGCCTCGCATTCGGGAGGACGCCGGTTTGAATCCCCGTCCGGGCATCCAGATTTGGGTTTTCCATGGTTTCCCAAATCACTCCAGGCGAATACCGGGAAACTTTCTTCAAAAGGCCATGGCCGAATACCTTCCAGTTCCTTGTCCTCAGTCGCAACCCGCCTTTAATTACCACAACGTCGACGAGGCGTAAAGCAATAAGTAAAAAAAAAATTCGAAGATTTTTTTTAACTAATGGCTTTACTCTTCTCCGATGTTTAGGTCATTAGGGGTGGGATGGGACTTCATACAAGGAACGGGAAGGAATTCGGTCATGGTATTTTGTAGAAAGCATCCCGGTATTCGCCTAGAGTAATTTGGGGGAACCACGGAAAACCCAAATCTGGATGCCCGGACGGGGATTCGAACCGGCGTCCTCCCTAATGCGAGGCCAGAGCATTAACCGCTTTCCTACCACGCTCGGTCTTTCTCGAAGTAGCTGGCTTTCTACGTTCTTTCATATTCGCAACATAAGTAACATATCAAACATAAAGAACGGTAATCAAGTCGTCTAAATGCTTGAAAGAATAATTCCACAGACCAATGCTAAGTATTGGCCATCTTACCTCTACATCTGGTTTGTCATTAGGGGCGGGAAAACAATTCAGCCATGGCCTTCTGAAGGAACCATCCTGACATTTTCCTGGAGTTATTTGGGAACACCATAGAAAACCCAAATCTGAATGGCCGGACGGGGATTCAAACAAGCGTCCTCCAGAATGCGAGGCCAGAGCGTTAACCGCTCACAGACCACGCTCGGTACTGACCTGTTAAGACTCTTGTAGGAGGCCCTGACCTGTCCTATACTTGCTTTATTCTTAAAAACACTTGATAGTATCGCAGTACAAAACTGCATTGTTTTTGTACGGAACCTTAAATATTTCAAGGATAAAAAGTAGAGTCCAGTCAAAATCGATTCACACACTAATTATGCTGCATATAAATTATTTATATTTTTAATAGCTGTAAAAGCTTTAAAAATGAACATATTTTAGAACATTCGAATTCATTCAAGAACATTCTAATACATTCTAAAAGACTCTAATTATTTTTAGAACACTTTGGTCGTAATATAAAGATGCTCTAGGTAGACCACTTTCAACTACCGTATCTTCCACACAGCTACCGACATGCAACCACCATAGCGCAAGATGCGAGACTCCAGGCTACTACCACCCATAAATACCAGCGGTCTGTGCAGGGTAGCTGTGACTAAAAAGCGAAATATAGGGACACACATGTTTATATATATATATATATATAAGAGTACGTTGAGTTCAAGTTGATATTATCGAAGTACAATCATCGTGGGCGACGGAAGAAAAAAATAAACCTTTCTCAACTTCGTTCAATTATTTTCTTTCGTGGAAAACGGCATTTCTTGTGACGTAACAGGTGAACAACACTTTATATGTAAACTACGTAGCGCGACTCATGTTTCGAGAGCGTCCCTTGATTACTTACGTGCCACCGCTTGTACTTTAGAGAGGGGCCACGCGTTATTAGAAGACGGTAGCAGGACTTAATATTTCAGAAGCTGTCCGCCTGACTCGACACAATTATGAAAATATATTCCCGGCGTCCATGGCCTTCCTTCCAGAACCACTGTCATTTCTTGTTCTCGTTCTTCTCTTTTTAAAGGCCGACTCCCAAGAAGAGACTTTTCCAAGGAAATTGGTTTTCTTTTTTCTCGCCTACTTTGTCTAATTATACATTCAACGGTCCGCCAAGGTAAGAAGGATATTATTTCAACCTGACTCGGCCATTTTGTAGTTGGAGCGATAGCTATAGCCTTGTCTCTTTGTTCCTCTTGTGACAAAACACTAACTCGGGCATCTTTGTGTGATTGCTTCCAGAAAATGGGGAGTATAATTAGTAGCCATGGTTCCCTCTGTAATGGAATGCCTAAACGACTGGGAGTCGCGCTCGGTGAATACTGTATTAGGAAATTTACGTTATAAATAATTCAAGAAAAAAGTTTCAGCTGCTTACCAGGAAGGAGGTACAGTAGAAGTCCGATAACCCGAGGTAAACGGGACCGGCACCACCTCGGCTAACGAAAAACTCGGATAACCGGGGGTCTAAGAAAGAGGTTACAATGAATTAAAAAACGTATTGAAACTGAAATACCGAGGGTGGTGGTGTAACGGCTAGCGTTCTGGCCTCGCATTCGGGAGGACGGCGGTTCGAATCCCCGTCCGGGCATCCAGATTTGGTTTTTCCATGGTTTCCCCAAATCACTCCAGGTGAATGCCGGGATTCTTCCTTCAAAAGGCCATGGCCGAATTCCTTCCCATTCCTTGCCCCCCATCCTTTCCCGTCTCTAAAGACCTAGTTGTTATAGGAGACGTCAAGCAATTAAAAAAAACTGAAATAATACAATTTATTTATAGTGTAAAACTAATTTGTGAAGCAATAATGTAGTGTTTTGTACATTAATTACGATCGCTTGCCAAAAAAGTCTTTAATTGTCTTCTGTGTCATAATTTTGTTTCTCTTCTTAGCGGAAGTACAGCGCCAACGCCACACTCTAGTTGGAAAAATATTCCATATCTTCATAAAAGCTCCCTATCATATTTCAAAAATTAACCCGGCGGCTCGGATAATCGGAACTCAGATAACCAGACTTTTATACTGTATTTGTTTTGGAACGAATTATAATATAGGAGAATGAAGCATTTACTTTTTGAGAAGTATAATTATCTCTTCATTAGTACTGATTAATACTTGACCTGGGTAAAGGTAAAAGAATTTTTAATTGAAATCTCCTTCTACACCATTTCTTTCAAAGGTGTCTACAAAATTAAATCTGTTGATATAATTAATATAAGTATTTTTCTGTCAAAGTACATCTTCTGGTATATGAATCTATTTTGTTATGTTCTGCTGTAAATTTGATCCTTTCAGTCACATATACTGGCAATTACGGAAAATGAAAGTGAAGTATTGTATCGTATCGTTAAAAATATTTTTTCTCTAAAATCTCATTTCTTTCTTATTAGTATTTTGGACATTTTTGTACACCTCGTCACAGTCCCTTCTGTTTTGTGAGTTTGGGTGTCTGAGATTTCTCTTTTTAATATTTGCGTCATGGTCAAATTGTTAAAAGTTTACCGAACGGGGCGATGTAACGGTTAGCGTTCTCGCCTCGCATTCGGCGGTTCGAATCCCCTTCCGGGCATCCAGATTTGGGTTTTCCATGGTTTCCCCAAATCACTCCAGGCAAATGCCGGGATGCTTCCTTCAAAAGGCCATGGCCGAATTCCTTCCCATTCCTTGCCCCCATCCTTGCCCCCCATCCTTGCCCCCCATCCTTTCCCGTCTCTAAAGACCTCGATGTTAAAAAGAGACGTAAAGCAGTTACAAAAAAAAAAAAAAAAAAAAAAAAAAAAAGTTAAAAGTTTATTTATACGGAAAAGCGTTTTCGTAAGTTAGGCATCGATACTCGCAGCGGTGGTATGCAGATAAAAGCGATGCTCTCGGAATGAAGATTGTACAGAATGTTTCAGTGGATGAAATAGAAACTTTTTTCGAAGTTATGGGTAAAGAAATTTACTAGTAATTACTATGTGGCCGGTGTGAAAATTTCGCGAATGGTAGCAGTAGGATGAAAGAAGAACCGGTTCATTAGCAGCTATTGTTAATTTGTCAACTGAAATAAGTACGAAGAAAAATATTTACAACGTCTTACAAAACAATTAGCAATAGTCCTTAAAAGTGTAACATACTGAAGGATAAGCCTAAGCAGGAGTTTGTACATCAGTTCCCTTACTTTCTTGCAGTTTTTTTTTTAACTGCTTTACTTCTCTTTTTAACATCGAGGTCTTTAGAGACGGGAAAGGATGGGGGGCAAGGATGGGGGCAAGGAATGGGAAGGAATTCGGCCATGGCCTTTTGAAGGAAGCATCCCGGCATTTGCCTGGAGTGATTTGGGGAAACCATGGAAAACCCAAATCTGGATGCCCGGACGGGGATTCGAACCGCCGTCCTCCCGAATGCGAGGCGAGAACGCTAACCGTTACACCGCCCCGCTCGGTACTTTCTTGCAGGGGCGGATCCATGGGGGGGCGGGCTAGGAGGGTCAAGCTCTCCCCCCCCCCCAAAGTAACTAAGTCCAACCTCAACATCGTAATTTTGGAGAATTTTTTTTTAGCTCTCCTGATCTTTAAGGGGGCAGAAATCCGAGGTAACTACCCTTTTCCTACTCAACCCCCCCTCTCCAAACCAAAGTACACCCAAGCCGCCCAAACAAAAATGTGCTCAAGCCTCTCCCAAACGAAAACCCTGGATCCGCCCCTGCTTTTATCGCACAGTACTTTGATTCTCCTTATAACTGCTCTTACAGAAACAAAAGTAACCGAATAGTTCCTTACTCTAGAGAATATAAAATACACTAGTGTCCAAAATTAAAGCAAAAAAACCGCTATTTCTCCGTCCTGTATCTAATTCACGATATAATCATACAAACTGTCAACAAATGTCTGTACAATCATGTTCTGCACAGAAGATGGCATTCTGGTCATCGTACAACCAATGCAACGATGACGTAATGGCACCTATGAAACGAAGTAGTGTTTGCTGGGTAGTCCCACATCCACAATCGCTGTGTACACATTCACAGACGGTTCAGTATGACACAAAGAAGACGCCTATTAGACTCTCTGCGGTGGAGAGGCTTAGGAAGAATGGAAGCAGGACAGTCTCAAACTGATGTAGCCCAGTGCCTTTATGTGAATCGATCTGTTGTTTCTTAGATGTGGCGACAGTTTTAGAGACCGAAATTGTATCCCGACGACCAGGGCAAGACCAACAAGTGTGACATCAGAAACAGAAGACATTTATTTTGCTGTACGGGCACGACGGTACCGCATATGTACTGCACGACAACTGGCATCTGACCTCGCAGCATCCACTGGAACAGTTGTATCAAGGCAAACAGTGTACAGAAGGCTCTGGCAGAATGGCCCTTTCTGTCGGAGACCTGTTGTATGGGGACCCCTGAAGCGTCTTCACAGAAGGGAACGTCTAGAGTGGAGTCTCGTCAACATGCCAACTGGACGGTTGGACAGTGGGCCAAAGTTCTTTTCACAAATGAGTCCCAATTTGATCTGGAGAGTAATCCTTGACAGATTGGGATCTGGAGGGAACATGCAACATGATTTCGGGACCCAAAACGTGGAGAAAGAGGCCGATATCATTGAGGATCCCTAATGGTGTGGGCAAGGAGAATAGGCGTTATTGCCTCAACATGAGATTGATGACATCACTCACAGCATGCCCCGCCGTTGCCAGACCTGTACTGCTGCCGGAGGTGGTCACGCCACATAATGACATATTAATGAGTTTTTGGAATTAGTATGCAAACCCGTTAAGTTGGAAAAAAAAACGAAGAAAATTTTTGTCTATCGTTATGTATGTTGTAGTTGTTTACGTTCTGTATTCTTTAGATTGTTTCTACTTTACTGTCACCTGTTTATACTGTTTTCTGGCAAAATAAACGCAACCTTGATTTTTTTTTGTGCATTAATTTTGGACACCAGTGTATTTCAGCAGCTCTGTGATATGTGGTGTTGCTATCTAGTGGATGCGATCGCTCTTGTTGACACTAGCGAAGCCTAGTGGCTTGTGACTGAACTATTGTTCATAATCTTGCCATTCACTGTTCGAATTTCGAAAAATTCCCTTCCTAATTAATCATATTATCAAAGCGGAGAAATTAATCTTAAAAATGGTACCTCATTTATCGATTTTGCTTAAGTATAAGGGGAGTAAGATAACTCATCAAGAAAAAAAAACACCTTTTAGAAATGATATACCTGATTGTTTAGTAATTACGATGGATATTTTGCCCCGGAGACAATTTCCCTACGCACCTCCTTTTGCGTCATGCGAATATTTGCTTTAAGTGATTTAACTGCTTGATATCCTGTTTTCCGTTACCTGAAAATAAAAATTTCCCCACTCCCATATGCCTGAAATTGAGTTAGTTTATCGTCATATTCTACTTTTTCTTTCCACTTACAGCTTCTAATTCTTTCCACAATATCCATCTAGGTTTTATCACCAATGTATACCTTACACGCGTACAGCAGTGTTTTAATCGGTCTGCTCTCTCACAATGACTTCCAAAACAGTTCCTTGATCGTATCTCTTACTGTGTTCTATGGAAATTTATACAAACGAATTTAGTTATCTTTCCTTGCACGCCTTCCAACTCCTTTACTGTATACGCATAGTATTTGTTTTCATGCTATTCCACCATACCTGCCAAGCCCGATAGGTGAGTGATATTGTTCGGGGGACTATTGGTTCGAATCCCCGTCCGGTTATCCAAATTTCGATTTGCATACTTTCCAGAAATCATTTCAGGCGGACTCCCGCATGGTTCCTTCACAAAATCATGGCTGGAATCGTTCCTGTTACTTGTGTCCATCCCTATCCCACCTCTAATAACGTTGTTTAGGCGTAGAGCCCCAAATCCCGAAGGATAAGCCTAACCAGGGGTCTTACTTTCTTGGAGCATTGATTTCTTCTTATAACTGCTCACAGTTTTCTGTTCAACTGACAGTGAGTATTATATATTAACTTTTAATTATTTCAGCAGGCAGTATAATCAAACAAACCTTTTTTCAATGTGTAACTAATATGCTGTCTCTTTTTGTTTATTCCGTGTTGTTAAATACAATTAGATATCCTGACAATATCTTCCTGTAACTGTTCATAGTTCCCAGTTCTTTATAAACAATATTATGTCGGCAGTGAAAGAAAGGACAGCAATCGACCCAATACACTACCTATAAAATTCCTGTACTCCTTCCTACCACTTCTAATAAAGCATTTCCTATACTTACTTCTTGTCTACCACATATTAATTTCGGAGCCTAACTAGCTGTTACCGCGACTTCATAAGCGCGAACAGAATTTCATTGCTAAAATTGAATAGAGAAAGCTGTAAGTTACGTAAAATGTGCCAAAATAGAACAGAGTCGAGAAAATATGACGGGAAAATCACCACCATAGTATTCTACCACTCAACCTGTCTCATGAACACAACCAATTTGAAACATGTTTGAAAACAGCAACAAACTAAACAGAAAATACACAAACTGACTGCGAGAAACCAAAGCCTGTGTGTCCGATATAACATTACAAAGATTTGCACACGCTATACATCTGTCTATCACTGCTGATTTATTTTTCAAAATGTCGTGACAAAATATGTTGTTTATACCGGAAAAAGTATTTTATGTTCTTTCTATTTTATTTTTTTTATTCGTGAAAACTTAACAAACAGACAGAGTCATTTTTAGTGTAGATGTTGGAAAAAATAATTAAATAGAATTATAACTAAAATTTTGAACATACAACATTACTTATTTGTTGATGGACGAGAAAGGGAGAAAATCTGTGCAGGAAGACAGGCACTGTAATATGTGAGACAAGTAATTAAGACTGTAACTGTAACAGGTCTGTGGAGATTAGCACGTTACAGGAAGGGGTGGAGGACTCTACGAGACCAGTGGATGAAATTTGAAAATAGTGTTAAACTCGTAACCCGCTACAGTTTGAGCTCTCGCATTTACCCTGAAACTAGGACCAGACCCCGACGTATCCCCTCTATCTCCGGCAAAATCCTTTACGTCGCTCGCTTTGTGTTTGAAAGCACCTTAAACTCGATTTAATGTTGCTCGCTTCGTCCGACGCAAGTGCAGTGATTAATCCGCTAGCTAGCGAGCCTCTCTTTGTTCCTCCTGCTAATAAACTTTAATCCCTAATTAAAATGTAAGAGTCGCTTTTGAAGATGAGCAACCTACATTCTGCGTTAACTAGTACCGTATTTTCAGCACTTTACATTGATCAGTTGAGCGCCTAATATATTTCATTTAGTAACTGATGCTATGAGAAATAAATCTATTATATAATTTCGTAAGCTCAGTCATTCACTCACCTCGATAGCTATTGGTTGGAGAACGGTGTCACGTGTCAGCCTTCGCTCGTAAAATAGCGACCAGGGATACCATTATAAGAAAATCGTTGTTATGTCCACAATTTAACAGCTAAGCCACTGTTACCAAATCCATTGCCATAATACATTCATTAAGTTTGTTTTTCGTAGCGTTTCATAGTTAAAAAAAAATATTGATAAATTTTGCGGCTGAAAAAAAAAAAGTGGATCTGCTTTTCAGTAACATGTTGCTAATAAAAGCAATTTTTAAAAAAATATTAAATTACTCACGGTCTCTGCTGTAAGCACGAATGTCAATCGTCATTTAGGCTTAGGATAATTTTCAGTTTAATTAAAACTTTCACTAATGTCGTTGCTTGACCAAAGTTTATGCATTACGGCAGGGGTGGCCAACCCGCAGCCAGCCTTGAACATTTTTGCGGCCCGCGAGATTCATCACACTTTCATAAAAAATATTTAGTTTATAATACCCAAAGTAGTGAAAACCAATGTATTAAAAAATATATTATTCGTGCATCCATTTGGTCAAAAATTAACTGTCGAAATTATGAGAAAAATTAACTTTGATTTTAAAATAATTATCTTGTGAATATATGACAAATATTGCCGTTTTATTTACTAGTTCACAGTTTTGAGTTAGCAGAATAATTAAATTATACTCACTCCAAAAAATAATTTAATTTAATTTAATTGCAATGGAGCACAGGCTCTGGCGGCAATTTCCCTACAAACCCAACTTCCCCGTATCCTACACTCACCTATATTTGCCCTCTACAAATTTTAACTTTAAATTCTTTTAACGTTTTCGGTAGGTTATTCATCATTCCCCTTGGTAACTCATTCCAATCCCTGACACCCTTACCTAAAAAAGAAAATCTTCCCACACCCTTGTGCCTGAAATCGAGTGCCAGCTTGTGGTCATGGTCATCTTTTCCCTTCCATGAACTACTTTTCATACCTACTGCAATATCTATCCATGCCTCATCGCCAGTATACGCCCTGTACACTCCCATTACCCTCCTCATCCTCCTCCTGTCTTGCAATGAATCCCATTCCAGCTCCTTTATCATATCCGTCACTGATTGCATTCTGCGATAATTTCCAGAAACAAATCTAGCAGCCCTTCTTTGCACCTTCTCCAACTCCTGTATTTGATACTCAAAATGTGGGTCCCATACTACACTACCATATTCGAGCAATGGTCTTACCAAAGTTTTGTAACCCAGTTCCTTTACTTCTCTCGTGCATCCCCTCATCACTCTCTCCAACAAGTGCAGAATTTTGAAACCTTTTCCTACCACCTGTCCAATGTGTCCTGCCCAGTTAAGCTTGTTATCAAATGTAATGCCAAGATATTTACATTTGAAGTCTTCAGCAAGCAATTCTTTTCCCACCTTATATTCATAATTAACCTTTTGTTTTTTATTTGTGTATCTAATAAGCTGACTCTTCTTTGCATTTATCTTCATCCAATGTTTACCAACCCAACTAGATATCCTGTCTAGATCACTCTGCAACTGTTTACAGTCCTCTATCGTTTTGATCCTTTTATACAGCATTATGTCATCTGCAAACAATCTAATTTCAGATAGTAAACAATCAACACAATTATTTATTAGAACAATGAATAGCAATGGTCCCAATACGCTACCCTGCGGCACTCCCATTTTTACTTCCACTTCCTTTGATACCGCATTTCCCACCCTAACTTTCTGTTTTCTACCTTTTAATAATTCTTCTACCCAGCAAATCCCTTTCTCGTCCACTCCAATAGTTTTTACCTTATTTACTACCATTTTGTGGCTTACTCTGTCAAACGCCTTTGAAAGATCTAGTGCTACACTATCAATTTGGCCTCCCTTGTCCATTTCATCTGAAATATCTTGCACATATCCCACCAAAATGGCTATAGTGGGTCTAACTCTAATATGGGGATGTACAATTTTATATGCGGCCCTCGGAGTTATAATGCTTCTCCAAAGTGGCCCGCAAGATCATTTTGGTTGGCTATCCCTGCATTAAGGTTTATTTGCTTTTTAGGTATTTTACTGACCACTTTCGTTAATGGTCTTTGTTCATGTTCATGATTTATAGCTTTACGGGCTATGCCGCGTCGTTTATTAGATTATCTAAACTTTCGGCTGTTATACTAAAGCCTTCTTCAGAGATATTGTTTATTTATTTATTTATAGCCCGTAAAGCTATAAATCATGAACAAAGACGGCCGCGGAAGTCTTAAGAATCATTTGTTCATGTTCGTTGTACGTATTATTTTAAATGCACATCAGATCATATATGTTGCCGAATCGACTATTCTGGCAATTCATTTCTTCGGAGTTGCTCAACTGTTGAATGATATGGAATGTGTATTTAGATCTCTGACCGTTACAGATACTATGACCAATGATTACATTATGAGTGTTTGCCCTGTCTATATAAAAAACAAGGTGAAGCTTTCGAAGCAAACAGGAATTTTTAAAATTTTGCAGAGTGAACTTTAGGGGTCAAATACAAGTCTAGTTTGTATTTAAGCAAGTTCGAGTCTGTGACCCTTGAGACAATTATACGACTGCGCTATCGTCCCTATTCGTGTTAATGCATACCTCTACTAATGCTTTCGAGTTATCCAAGTTCAAGAGATTATATTCACCCTGGAACACAGGTCATGTTTATATTTCTTCAAATCAGGTCCACCTGTCATAATCTTTTATGCTAAAAACTGGAACTATTCTAGACCCGTGACGATACGCAAAAAAACTGTCTCTAGCTTACACCAGTTTTTAATATATGTGCATACAGTCATAATACTTTAAGTGAACAATTTTTTTACTTATGTAAAGACGCTACTCGATGAATCTGTCTTAATTAATTTATGCATGAATCCTGTCTACTTACCTACGTATTTGTGCTTGTAATGTAACAGATTATTGCTAACCTTAACATTGAATTTACATCAATCATAATATTTACGTGAAAATTTGTCACTATCTCCTTTGTAGAAATGCCTGGAATTAAGTCTCATTTCAGAAAATGTTCTATACATAATACTCTTTATTTAAGCCCTCTCTAGACACTAGTTTTCTTTAACAGATCTTTTTATTCAATAAATTTAAATGTTATTTTCAACTATCAGAGTATATACACTGAGAGATTCAACTCTATCATTTTCTATAAAACGGGTTCAGGGGTTGGTAACGACTTTTGGGAAAAAAGGTTTTATCTTATTTTATACCTATTTCAGCATACACTTAACGTCGTCAGAGGTTGGTATAGAACTTCAAACATTTTATCACTAGTTAGGAAAAACAGTGAAAATGTGATGACGTTACACAACTAAATTTCAGTAGATATTAAAGTTTGCAATAAACTGTCTGCTCTGTCACTGAAGTCCATTTGCTGTTGTCCGTCATGGTAACTATGTTAGTAACTGGCCTTTTGTAGACTAATTATAAACAAAAAGAGACCAATTTTTGAAAAAGGTAACTTGCTAACATACTGTAAAATTTATTTAAGCTATTTGGTTGCCAAACTTCTTGAAGTGACACTGTTAAAACATATTTTTCTTATAAGCACAGGTGATCAGCAGTAGTATGACTGGTAATGACCGAATAAAATAAAGTTAATAATCGTTCTTGCTGATTGAGGGTGAGTCGGGTGGTTAGCAATCGATTTTTAGATACCTGTATGTGTACTACAGCGTACGAGTTTTAAGCTTAATTTGAGTTCTACTTTTACTATGGATTCAAACGATTTTTCTTCTTTCATTATCTCTAATTTGTTTTTTTTTTTTGTTTTTTTTTTTTTGCAAAATTTGAAAGCTGTGTTATATATAGAACAAGAAAAAAAACTTTATCTAGGAAATGAAACTGTAACTGACCGTCGAAGCCAGAATGATCTCAAAACCTGATAAGCACTAGCAAACGAGCTCCTTCAAAAACTGAAACATTATTTTTAAACATTCACATAAGACTGATAAAGAATCTTCGAAAACCACAACTGTGGAACTGTTGGATAGCGGGAATTTAGAGGTTTGGACCCAGCCCCACCATACCGACCATCCTGACCGCAGCCATCACGACGAATGCCGAGACGGCTCCCAATCTGTCTCATAAACTACACAATTCAAAAACAAAAAGTTCATTTTTCACACACAGAACATAGTTAGGGGCGTCCATTAATTACGTGAGGTGTTTTTTCCGGAATTACGGACCCCACCCCCGAGTGTTGAGTTTGGGTAGGACCCCCCCCCCTCTAAGATGACGTCACCCCTCCCCCCTTGGTGAGATTTTACCGGACCCCTCCCCCCTTATTTCACCCTACGTAATTAATAGACGCCACCTTTCGCCACATTTCGCAGACATATGGTAATACTTCAGTTCCCCCCTCAGTACACATTACGACCTGGAAGTAGTTACTAAATGCTTTGCATCGGCAAGGGTATGCAGCTGTAGAATCAAAGCTCAAAATTTGGCTATGTCAATGATGCGAAATCTCATCAAAGGCAGTCAACCACAAATGTTTGAAAAAGATGGTGAAGAAGAAAAAGAGTTCAATATAAAAGAACTATTAACGCATTAGTCATCTCCCTAAAACACAGCAAAGATAATATTTATGACAGTTTTCTTTCAGGTTTTTTTTCAGCCCTAAATATTGCTTTTCATCATATCAAACCTACAGATCTGTGAAGTCGAAGACTAAAGAAACAAATTTGTAGGGGTCTAACTAAACATTTGCAAGAAAATCTATCATGACATGTATCAGATGCAATACGCTGCCCAATATGCATTATTAACACACTCAATTATGATCAGTGGAGGTTGAGTGATTAGTGGAGAATTCGGTTTGTGACCGCTTCACCTTCTCTCCAACGCTGATGAAGTTCGTCGGATTCATCTGGGTTTCAAACCCAGTACAATGTCAGCGATTCTACTGTACGCAGTAACTAGTTAAACATTTGTCCGTATCGATTTCTGACGATCACAGCAAACCAAAATCTTCAGTGAATTGTTTTTCGATCTACCACAGATTGTGAGGTCCCATTTAATGAGATATTTAAATAATAATAATACTAGTAATACTTTTACAACTTAAGCAACATATGAATGTATTTTTTTTTTTTTTTAAATACAAGACCGTACAGTATAGTAGTCTGTGTAAAAATGGGTAAATTTAAACTTTATATGTTTTGTTATGTTGAAGTTGGCAGGCTGTATTGGTGTTGTTTTGTTTTAACCAAGGAGAAGTAGATTGTTATATGAGATTTATGTATGTATCAACGAGAAGTGTATTTATTTGAATTTATTAAGATGTGTTAATAAATAGCAGCTGATTTTACAAAGAGAAGAGTATATAATTAAATTTAATCTGCGAGTTGATAGAAAAAAAAAAAATGAGAGACTATGTCCTGGGGCCACACATATCGTCAGAACGTGCTATCAATTATGGAACAGATTGCAAAAGAACCTGGAAGGAATGGTAAGGCCAACCAGGATTTCTTTAATTATCGACTTACAAAGAGGATACCTCGCAAGCTACATCTCTTCGTCTCGTGTCGTCACTTTGATCCCTTGTGCAATATCTTCAGACACAGAATTTGACGCTTTCCAACAGTTGACTTCTCCCAAAGGTCTCTGAGTAATGTGTTCACACAGTATGTCTCCCGTCGCGACCTGGTCTCTTGCCGTCGCTGCTCGGAACGAGTTGGTCGCTCCGTTCGTGTCAGTATGCGGACCACGTCTGGATGCCTACCTCTAGTCCTGTACACGACATCTCCGGAATACAGACACACAGAGTCCTGGGAGTGCCCGACAAGAAGGGGGCCATATCAGATTGCCCGGAGACGTCCGGAATGACAATATCGCCGACTCCGCTGCAGCCTTACAACTAGTACGCTAAGTTCCAGGTGCGACGAGGGGGACATTAAAAGTTCGCTGAACTCCATCGGCAGTGCCGACTATAGTGGTGAGGTGCTGCTTCAACTGCAAGGTAAAGTTTCAGCGTGTTCTCTAAACCAGTGATATTTCTGTTTCAGCATCTGATTGCCGTGATTCACTTAGCAGTCATCCTCAAATTCTATCACTCATCCATCTTTCGCTTGCCATTCCGTGATGTCACTCTGTACAGTTTTTTTGTTAAATCTAATGCTAATTGAATGAACGAAACTTGCAGGATCAAACAATCGCACATCTACGTATAAGTATATATTTATTTCTATAAGGTGTTTTTTTTGTCACAAGCCATTATCTCCCTTGATAACTAACCGAAATGTATGAATGAGGTATCATTTTAAAGCTTAAGGTCTCCATTTTTATGACATCATCTTTTAAGAACGGAATTTTTCGGAATTCAACCCTTAAAGCCCAAAAATTTCAATATTTCTAAAATGCTGTTTTTTTTGTTTTTTTTTACCCTGAATTGCTACCCCAAATCAATAAATAATATATCATTTTAAAGCTTAACATCTCCGCTTTGCTGACATATATTAAGAAAAGAATTTTTGGAATTCCGCCCTTACAGGGCAAAAGTACAATCAATATTCCTGAAATGCGTTTTTGCGTCACGAGCCTTTGATCTCACTTGATATATAAACGATATAGATAACTGAGGTATCATTTTAAAGATCAAGGTCTCACGCGTGGTCACATCATATATTAAGACAGAAATTTTACGAACCTTAAAGGGCAAAATTATCATTATTTACATGACACATAACGTATTATTGTGTCATGAGCTATTTATCTCCCTTGATATCTTACCGAAACCGAGAAATGAGGTATTATTTTAAAGATTAAGGTCTCTGGTTTTTTCAAATCATATTTTAAGAAAGGAATTTTTCGGAATTTGACCCTTAAAGGGGATAATTATCATTAATTTCGTAACGTTTTTTTTTTTTTTTTTTTTTTTTTTTTTTTTTGTTTATCAAGAGTTATTTACGTCCCTTGATATCTAACCAAAATAGATAAATGAGTAATCATATTAAAGATTAAGGTCTCTGCTTTGGTCACATCGTTTTTTAAGAATGAATTTTTTGGAATTTGACCCTGAAAGGGCAAAAGTAATAACTGTGAAAGTCGCGCGTATGAGACCGTTCACAGCCTAGCCGTTAGATAAAAACATTAGCACATGTCACAGAGAAATTAGTAAACTGCTTCTCTGGCGTCGACTTTTGTTATATACCTATTAAACTAAACAAATAAACATCTGAAACAAATGAGGCGGTTCTTCTTTCGTCCTATTACAAACCCTCAACCTTACTACTCATAGTAATTTTCGCAAGGGTCATCTAGTTTATATACATTTTTACTGGAAAAAGGAAGTTGCTTGATTTTTTTTATCTTTATTGTTTCCATAACTATATTAGCTGTTCTAATCATGAATTGTTGGTGTGTCAGGGAGAGTTTTTTTGTAGTTAACAGCAGTTTTGTTACTATAACTGCTGGAGCCTGGTGGGTCAGCGGTAACGCTCAAGTCTGTCATTCGGGAGGGTGCGTGTTCATATCCCCTTCTAGCCATCACATTTTCGATTTTCTTTGATTTCCATACATCACTCACGGAAAATACCGGGATAGTTCCTTCAAAAGACCATGCCCGAATTCAAGTCTGTTCTTTACCCCCCCAAACCTCTCGCGTCTCTAATGACCTCAACGTTGACAAAGCGTAATGCCCGAAGAAAAGAGAAAATAAATGCATGTTCGAAATTCATCAATTCCAGACCTTTCCATCGTATGAGGCTTCATGTATATTCCTTAATCATTAAGATGAGTGTTTAGGCTCTTCTCTTGAGCAATTCTATTGAATTAAACGAGAGTAGCCAAGGAACTATCCGTAGCTCTCTTCCAGATGTAAGGTTTCATATGCAGTTTTTTTACATATAATTTCTTGATAAGTACTGTTCTAATGATATTTTATACTTAGACGTTTAAAATTCCTTTTCAAATGTTTATTTCTACTTTCCCAATTCATTAGTAATATTTTCGTCTTTTCTTGCTCTTGTTTGAATTTCATCTTGGTTAACGTAAATAAAATTTACATTTTCCATAAATTTCAACTAAGTAAGAAAAATGATAGAAACACTACTACACTAATGTTTGACGCCCTAAGGCAGATTTTATCCCCCGGTTGTCCTCGCACTTATCGAATGGGGTCCATGAACAAATCAAACATAAAATTAAATATTACGAAAACATGAATGGAGGCGTAGACCTCGCAAACTCTGGGCATGATGTGTGAGATGTTGAGCTACAAAATGACCCTTCTAGAACAGCCAATTTCCAATTATTATTATTATTATTATTATTATTATTACTATTATTCAGGGGTCCATGTCTAATCTATAAGGGTTTCACCGTTGAAAAGTTTTGGGAAGGCTGCCCTAAAGAATCAGTACCTCCTTTTCAAAAGTAAATTAAATTTGCATTATGGGACTATTATGTGCAAGTAATAAAATATCTTTTTCTTCTTTAGGTATTTGCATTATGTATCCGTTCCTGGTTTTAAGAGAGATGGCACGACGAAAACAGTTCCACGAAATTTCTGAAGCAACAATTTCTGTAATTTAACTATCGACCTTTGCTTTATAGCAACTGTTAATACAGCAGCCGCTTTTAGCTGATAGTTTTTATTTCACTTTTTACCTGCAAGATTAAAGTTATTATTATTACTATTATTATTCAAAATTTGCTTCAAGTTCACCAGCCTATACTACAATTGCGCGATTAATGAGGCAACTTAATTTAAACTAGTGTAAGACGAAATCTTTCTATAAAATACTTTTTTTTCAGAAATTTTTGGCTCGATGATGTCAAAGTCATTAGAATCGGGAGTTGTGTATGAGCCGGGTACGGAGAGGAAGAAATCCCATCATTCCCCTGGAACAACTGCTTGGTTTGTTTGTACATAAAAATCATACGAGGACCCCATCGGCCTCTAAAAATGATATTAGTTTTTAGAGACAACAATTTATAAGACAGTCTTTGTTCTGGCTCTTTTTCTGATTCCTTCCCCATTCTTGTTCGTAATTTGAAAGCTCCAGTGCTGAGGGGACTGGGTTGACTGGATGACTTTGAGGAGGGGAGGGGAGCGTCTTCTGCTTCCACGCTGATGACTTCGGCTCTTGGACTAGTTAGTATATTTTGTTGCGGAGTGGTGTTTTTCTGTTTGGATGAATAGCAATTATATTAACGTGGTGAATACTCAACCATGCGTGTATTCTCTGGTGCAATCTAGTTCACGCATACCGACTGACTTCTTGTCCTAAGCCATATAGCTCCTCCACCATACCTACGAAAAAAAAAATCTTTATAAGAGACTACAAGAATACAATAAACGACCATCAAAATTCCAACCACTTGGACATCGGCGATTTTAAAAGTGACGGGCTTCGTTCCAAAGATCCTTCACCATTATTCCTGACTGATTGGGGCTTTGATTTATATAAAATGTGGAAGGGATGACTGGATTTAGAAATCTCTTGCCTTTAACTATGATCTTCCCTGTATGTACAAGAAATCGCTCATATTCAACTCGTTTGTTGAATGGTAAACAGCTTCCTTCACAGAATGTGACGAAGTCAGTGAAATAGCTAAAATATTTTCCGGTCGTTTATCCATAGACTTTCTGAATGCGAGTGAAAGTTGGATAAATTCCACTAGAAACATAGACAAATGTTGTTACTCGTTATGTCTGCTCTATATTGCAACGATTTTCCTTCTTATTATATCTGCCGTGATGAGTATATAGCCATTCAATAAATGTAACAAAATAATATTAATTTTTTTGCAAACACCTTTTCGTCTGTTATTGGTAAGTATCTTGAGTTAATTGTAAGTGTTCCTTACTATTACTACTATTATTACTCCGCGATCAACTAAAAGCAGGTGGTGGAGAGTGGGTTACACCTATACTCTTGTGTAATCGTTTGTGTATAGGAAGGGAGATACGGAATATGGCAGGAGGCGCCCATGGGCTATTTGAGGAACCATCCCGGCATTCGCCAGGAGCGATCTGGGAAAACCATGGAAAACCCAGATCAGGATGGCAGGAGTGGTTTCTCGAGACATCGTCCTGTCGGATTCTAAGTTTCCTCGTTCTATAAATTCTTCCTATTCCATTCCCTAAACCGCTCGTGGAAAAAATTAGTATAGAAATGAATCGGTTCTGGCCTCGATTTCTCTTATTTCTTGGTCATTCCTAGATATGATTGTTGCTGGTAGTAACATGTGTTTGCCGTTATACTGAAATAGGTCTGTCGTGAATTTTTTAATTAGCTTCTGCCGATAGCAACGCTTTGGCTGTTCCAGATCATTCCAAACTAACTCTTTCAACATCACAATTACGCGTTCCCTCCAGCTATAATACACTTGTTACGGATCGGGCGGATGTTATTTGGGTCGACTCCAATGCCTTCATTAACCCCTTTTGATGACGAGCCCATACAGAAGAACAATATTCTCAGTGAGATCGCACCAGTGGTTCGTATGCAATCGATGTACACAGTTTTAAATTACGACCTAGAAATCGGAACATATGGTTTACTTTCCCAGTTACCTTCTCAATTCGTTAATTCCACAACAAAATATTACAAATTGTTATCCTGAGGTGTTTAGCGGAATCTACCGTTCTAAGGAAAGTGCCAATATTTGTATAGATAGAGCTAAATGATGTTACCTTTTTACTTATGTGCATGACTTAACATTTTTTAGTGTTTAACTCCAGCTGCCAGTCCTTGCAATAGGGATTATTTCTATAACATCGTCTTTTAACAACGAGCAATCGTTCTGGGCTTTTATTTCACGATAAATAATACAATCATCGGCAAATAATCTTTTTCCCCTTCATTACATCGCACAAATCATTGATGTGTATGAGAAACAACAGGGGCCCCATCACACTTCGATCAGAGATGAACGATCACCGTCGAGAACTTTTTATTTTTTATTTTTATTTTTTTTAATGGTTTTTGGCATCTTAGGCCATACAGCCAGCCTGATGAGCTTTTTCCAGATAATTAGACACACCACAGGACGGACATGACATTCACAGACACAACACTTAAACACCCAGGCCCGCGGACGGACTCGAACCGGCGACCTTCGCACTCTAGCCCCACGCTACCGAGGCCGGCATTCGAGAACTTCCTTCCTATAAAATTCGAAGATGTAATCGTATGCTTCCGCGGCCAGAGTCAGTTGATTCTTGGCAGTAGGACAGCCAAGAATCAAGATTCGAAGATGTTTGTAGCTGGTTGCAGGTGTATTCAGTCATATATTCCATCGAATCGTTCGTACAGAAATGAATCTACCCTCGACGTTTGTTCAGAAGAGAGAAGTCAACAAAAATTGCTCGTGACGGAAAGAGTCTTCTGAGGAACTGTCTACCAGTCTGACAGTCGGTGGTGCATTATTTGGCCGACACGAGGCACACTGCAGCTGCCCTTACCTTGTTGACAGAGGGGATAGCACATCTGGACGCCATAGTGGGGGGTTGCACCAGAGACGAGTAAATAATTTCCGTCACGTTTGTGGCACAGCTTCTTCCGAGGAGAGCAGACACATAAAACACGGCGGAGGAAGCAGATGGGGAGGAAGCGGGGGTGGGACACGTGACGGGACTAACATAGTGGTTAGCTACAGCCTGGGGGGTGAACAGGAAAATATGGAGGGCTGTATCGGGAAATAATAATAAGTCAACTCAGTGTTCTCTCCTGTAAGTTAAATTACTACACGCCACATTGTCTGTGCACTGTTCCGATAGTTCCATTTATTTCCATAACGAAGTAAGAAGAAGTTATAAATTGTAATTTACAAATAACTAAAATATTAATATGAAACTGACCGAGAGTGGTGGGTGAACGGTACGCACTGGTCTCGCATTCGGGAAGACGCGGGTTCAAATCCTCATCCGGCCATGCAGATTTGGGTGTTTATTGTTTCTCCAAATCGCTACAGGAGCATGCTGGGATGGTTCCTTCCAAAAATCATGGATGAATTTCTTCGAATTCCTTGCCCCTCGTCCTCTAATTATCTCGACGTTGACGAGGCGTAAAGTCAGAAGCACCACCAAAAAAAAAAAAAAAAAAAAAAAAAAAAAAAAAAAAGGAATCTTGGTTCAATGACAGGGAGTTTATGAGCTGATTGACAGTTATACATCGATGAATTTACCGCAATGGTGGCAAGTAGATTGTGTAATACTGACTCTTTGTGGCCAGAAATCTGTGATGTGTCTGGTAGGTCAGCTCAGCCAGATTTTCGTCCAGCAGTCAAAGACGGAAATGCCTGGAATCAATCTCTTACTCTCGTCGTAGTGCACACCTCCCTCAGCTACCAACTTGCCTTCCTTTGGTCGAGGAGTAATATTGGCCATTCCCGTGAAGACACTGGAACGATGGCTCCTTCGATAGACAAACATGTAACAAACTTGTTACCGAACACACAGGGGTATTTGACATAAAAAGCCGATCAAAAATAAAAAAATTTCAAGCAAATTCCAAGAACCCGCATCGACCTGACTCGAGCCAAATGACTATTTTTTAGATAAGCTTCATTCCCCGTAAACAATCGTCTTCTGAGCACATTGCAAGACGCACGTACCGTTACCAAGCATATACAAGAAAATTATAAGTTGTATCATTTTAATTTGTAAATGATATTAAGTGAGTAGTGGTAATTTTAATCATGGATAATGTACAACCTGGTACCTAGTATCGAAATAATAGTAAAAATATCCAAAAGTATACCACAACTTTATTTCTGTACATTTTTGCAAGCTGACTCGTTTTGTACTCACTTTTTTATTACGAAAAGTATTAATGAGTGATTTTGTTATATTTCCCGACCTTCCCCGTGTCTGATTTCTTATATGGTATTAGTTTAGAGTACTATCTTGGAGTTTCATTGAAAATTGGGTGCCAAAAAGTGCCAAACATCTATTTATTCGAAAAAAATTATAGCTTCTTTAAAATAAAACAAACTTATTTTTTTGTGTCACGTTAATTAATCTAAGATTATTTTGTTATGGGCCTTTCTGGTATCATGCTCATGACCTGAAAAATTGTTTATGATATGAGTAAACACGTGAAAGGAACTGATTTCGTGTAATTAGTCGAGAAAAATATTTTAAAACAACCGACATTCACGGCAGAACAAACGCAACAGTTCGAACAAACGCTACAGTTCGATCAAAAGTTTTCAAGGCTTAAATTGGAAATTAAAACAAAATGGCAGGCTGCTAAGAGAACTGAGAGTGTATTTTTAAAGAAATACCGTGATTAGCTACTAGGATTTATCGAAATCCCCATAAAATCCAATCCGTCCAATGTGCGTTGGCCTAGAAAATCTTTCGATGATTTAACTGATTGTAGCAAACGATATCCGCAGAGATTACAGGTATTAACAAAACATTGATTGACAGGTTTTCTACTATTCTGTGAATATCATCTAGTGGGAACAAGATAGACACACACACACAAAAATTGCTCCCCACTGTCACGAAACGGTTTAGATGTTCGTTGAATTTTACACGTGGAATCCAATGTCACTTATACTACACGGAACTATTGACTGAGGGCCCAATTATAATAGAGCACGCACTTTTACCTATTACTCTAATGGGACCCGAGTACTCAAGAAGAGAGCGACCCAGAATATGAAACTTCCAACGAAGAAGGATGGGACGGTTTGTCAGAATGATATTATTTTAGTGTACATGTATGATTATTGTTTAGCTATTTTTTAAATATTCGCTGAACATTTAAGAAGTTGGTGTTCCTTATTATTACTCCTACTCCAAAGTTATAACTGAAAATACACAAAAGAAACGAAATAAAAATACAAATTACGTAGAAATAATTTTGATCGACCTTTTGTATCAAATACCCCTGTGGGCGATGGTTGCTTCAGACCACGTGACCAGTTTGGTGCGACGTAGGTACGGCGTGCGTGAAAATGCGTTTCTCAGCAGATTTAGCCGATAATATACATCAAAAAGCTGTAGATATTTGTTAGAGCGTCCTTTACTTGCTAGATTCACAACGTCTGTTCTCGACGTCTGTAGAAATCCTCTTTGCTGGGTCATCACACTAAGAGCTCTTCTTTTATTCTCAAAAGAGCTTGCTGAATCACAAGTCAATTGTATGCGAATGTTTATGGCTTCTAACATAAATTCCCAATTCCATGAAGTGTTTACCATGCAGGCTTTTCCATTGAAAGACCTCTGGACCATTACTAAAGCAAATAAAAATATATTCTAGACGTTTTCAGAATGTTGGGTTGGCTGTAAAAATTTTTTTAAAAAAAATCGTTGCACAGATTGTATAAGGCCATCATACAGCTAGGTCATCATATTGCTAACGTGCATGGATTCGCTTCATATCCTGTAACAGATGAAAACTGTTTGACTCCGACGCCACGGAATAGTTACAGATAATTGTACAGTACATCTTGTTTCCTGTTAACAGAGATGTCCAACTCTTCAGCGACAGCGGTGTTTAGTCGGCCATTACCACGAACCAACACATCTCGCTCATTCCATTTCAGTACCACGAAGCAATTTATTCAACGATTCAAAATAATGCTTCTGTGCGAGGCATCACATTAAAGAGCAATAATCCCTGTATTGCTCCACTTTATTCCTTTACGGACTTTAATCTCTCAAATGGTTTTACTCAACATAAAATCTCTTTCTGTTTTGATCTAACCTCTTCATATGAGCGTACTCCTTACAAATTACGTCCTGAACTATTACTTCCATATATTCTAATATTTGCCTTTCTCTACAGTTTTTTCTTTCAATTGTTCCCTTCATTAACAAGTTAACCAATTCCAAGATGTGATTAACCATCCTGTCCTTTATTTCTGTCAGACTCTTGCACAAAATTCTTTCTTCACCAGTCGTTTTAAAAACACGTTAATTTCGTATTTTATCTGCCCCTTTAATTTTCAGCATTCTTCTATAGAATCATTTTTCAAATTCTTCCGTTTTCCTTCCTTCTGGCACTGGTGTAAAGTGATGTGCTCCGTACATGGAAAAAGTTTTTTTTTATTACTATATCCATATGTGATACTTAAAGATTTCTTTATTTCAAGAATGTTTTTTTTTCGTAAGCGTTACAACAAAACAAACCTACATTCTGTGCATTCTAAAAGCTAAAGGCACATGGGATGAAATGATTCATAAAGGAATCAATACGACACCTTCTTTTCTAGATGATATACATCTCATCACGGCGAAACTAACACGTTGGTGGGAGAAGTATTTCAGTGCACTCGTAAATCTCAGAAATTGTTGGCGTGTTACTCTTCAAATTTATGTAGGAACAGTATCATCTCCCCGAGAATCCCAGATCAATTTCCGTATCAGTTCTGTAACAGATTTTTAGGACCATGGTAAGCGGTTATAAATCGCTCATCTCTCTCTTCATACACTCTACACAATTAAAAATCCCTTGCTATATAGATCCGATACAATACTATAGTTCCATTACAAAAACGTTACTATTCTTCCAAATGAATTGCAGACTACGGTTAGATCGGCAAAATTATTCCCAATCATTAATGTTTTGCGTCATTATTTTAGAATTATAAACATATTTAGAAAATAACAAGAGTCTTTGGAAATTTTATATGAGTTTAGTAAATTATAGCAGAAATTATGGGTATGTGGCTAAGACATGAAATTATGTAGTTTTAGGATGTTAAATAATTAAAATATAATCATTATTTCATTGTATCGTTAGGCTTTAAGAATGGCATTCACTGATCCATATATTGTAGACTTTTCTCGCTGGATGCAAAAGCGAACATATCTACTGAAGTTCGTAGATACAATTAGCCCATACGATAGCCACAAGGAGGTTCATTAAAAAACTGTATTGGTAACTTCAATTCAATTGATGGAGTATGAAACAGTCCTTAGTTCTTCAAATAGAGCTTTACGTTTATAGAGCTTTTTATCTAATCGAATTTTGTTATGCTTTACAAGTCGTCAACGTCGATATTGTTAGAGGCGGTGTAGCATTGGGGTTAAGGAACGGCAAGTAATTCGACCGTAGCTTAAGAGGAACCATTCACGCTTTTGCCGTGTTATTTTGAGAAACGCGATGTCTAGATGACCGGACGGGTATTCGAACCCCCATCCTTCCGACTGTTATGACCGATCGAATTATAATGTCCTTCGAAACTGAAGAGCATTTTATAATAATAGTAAGATGTCGATAACGCTAAAGACATATAAACACTATTTAGATCTTTGATACAACTTGTAGTGTATTGTAACATTAAATCGAAATATATTTGCGAGAAGCTCGACCCGTAGATCGCGCAGATGTACGCTGCGAACAACAAACGTAACGGTACCTGCCCAGCTGCGTTCTGGAATGTGACCTTGGACCGAGTAGCCCTCAGTGAAGGAACGCAGCTTGACGTTAGGGTGACGCGGTGGGGATGGTACAGTGGATTGCGAGCTGTGTGGTGGGTGCGTGGCCAGCCTGCAGAAAAAGATATGATGCGACTAACGCCGGTGCGGTGTGTGGTTGCTTTTGTGTTACATGTCGTTATCCGAGTGGACGTGAGTTTCCGACGGCAAGCAGAAAATGGAATCATCGCGTCGGACGTCTTCGGGCAGCAAATTCAGCGCCTTCTGATAAAAGGTAACCCCGCCGAAATGGTGATCACCGGAAATCATTATTGTACTGATCAACCCAGTATCGCCCTAGAGAAAATCTCATTGCCCCGCTGGCTTAATCAATGTACATATAGAAAACCATGGGAACTGATGTAAAGTGAACCCACTGTTGTGTTTCAAGATGTTTGTTTAACTGTGTCATACTATTGTGTAATAATAAATAACTCTCGGGTTTTCAGCCGGTTAATTGAATTATTTACATCATCTAACAATTAACAATTAACCGGCTGAAAACCCGAGAGTTATTTATTTCAATAATACGCCGGGAAAAACTAAAATGTTATATTTGTAATAATATTTGATGAAGAAAAATGTTGTAATAAAAGTATATTATAGTCAACTGTAGGTGTTGTTAATGTGCAAAGCAACATCAAGATTCATAATTTCAATAATCTGAGTCATTAATAATATTTTTATCATTAATTTATGCAAAAATTAATATAATTCATAACGAGAGGGAGTACACCTCGAACTGTAGCTTTTACCTATTTTTTAAAGTCTGTAACTATGTTCCATCGATACACACGTCAAAGATATATGCACTGCACCACAAACTTGACACCACAATCTGTCATAAAACAAGTGTTTAACTGCCAAATTTATAAAATGTGTACGAATTTTTCTTCAAGGTATAAAAATGTAATTATGTTACGCCACTGCTTTTAACTGTGTCCGTTTAAGTTTCAGTTTATAAATGCGTACGCAGCCGCAGTTTGAACATAAAGAACCCACTGCGACCGCAGAGTATTCAGAAACACTGCATGTTGTGGGCGAAGTAGCGTATTTTAGAATTAGTTGACGGTTTGCCCGAGAAGGCGTTTCGCAGATCTGGTCGCTAACCGAGTTGCTACTAATGGAAATGATGGCAGGGGAAGCGAAATTAGCCGTCCGCAGAAAACGGTCCGTTAATGGCTGTCTGCTGCTAGAGGAAATTCTGCCCCAAAGTGCTGCAGACGCACTGATGCAGAAGAAGTATCACCGAACAAAGAGATTCATTATTTCGCCGTATTAAGTAAGAACCACTTACTGCTCGTTTTATTCGACCGAAAACATGTTCTTCTCTTACATTATTACTCTCTCGATTTCCAGAGATGATGTCAATAATAATAAAATAACAACTTTTAGAGAATAAACTCGGTTGCAAATCGTTTCGAACATACACGGATCGAAGATAAATTGCAATACACAATTTCTTCTTTATCAAAGATCGTCTTTAATGTCATACCTTTCAGCAATCACTTAAACATTAGAAAATGTGGGTCTGTCAACGAAACGTTTGGGGGTAATTCATAATACACTTGATGTCTTTGTTTACTTATTTAAGCAAAAAGAATATAATTGTAAAAGGCAATATCGGCACGCCATGGATTCCAGTAACATTTTCCGTAACAATTTCCTATTATCTAGGTGTGAATACAATCAGGAATCAAATATTCACTGTTGCAATAAGCATTAAAATTTAATATGAAACTAATTTCTAATTGATAGGTAGGTAATTGAGGAGAAAACTTTGTTAAAAAACTGAACCATTCAATAAAATAAAAAAACTGAAATATGATCAAATGAAAGAACGTAAATTAAACACCAACAAATGAATGATTATTATATAATGTTGTGAAATTAATTGTAATTAGTATTAACAAAGCGGCAATTACTTTTGAAAGAGAGTAAAGGGACATACGAGTACATACGATAACTTGCAACTGTGTATGTAAATGTCTTTTGTTATGCATGTATGAATTTCAGTAAATACCAATAACAACAGTACTGTTTTGAAGCATCTTTGATAGACAGGAATGAAGCCGACAACAGAAGACTCGATGTTAAGGAGAATTTTTATATGACAAAAGAAGAATCTAAGAAGGAAGAGATGATGTAATTGAAGCGGCAAGAATTGTATTCCAAAAGATGGGATGTTGAATAGTTGGACTTTAAGTAGTCAGAAAGACGAATTGTATAATGATCGTCACAGTTGTTACCAAGGACATAAGATGAATGCAGTATAACGTATGTGAGGATGCAAAATATATGTGTATTCAAGTGATACTCGTAGTGACTGATACTGGTCAAAAAAATTATGAATCTCTTAACGTAGACGAGAAAAAGTATAATTTTTGTTTTTCTGGTTAGAAAAAGTACTGCCGATATAAAATATGACGTGAGAGGCCAAAGTAGATGTCATCTAATGTTTAACACAGGACACAAACTGTACTAGGAGGATCCAGAGAAATCGGTAAGAGGTAAAGAAGATTATAGTATTTGTAAAGAGAGGCGTTTTGGGGTAGTGACTTACGTGTGACAGGCCAAGGAAATAAAATTTGAGAAAGATAAAATTACGTCTAGCAGAGAGAGACCGTCATACAGTGCTGCTAATAACGCGTTGATGAGAAAGTCAAGTTTAGAATTTGGCATTATTAGTGAAATACCAGGAAACCGAAGTACAGCAGCAATAGTGAGAAAACAAACAATACAACTCTGTAATTAAATATAAAACTACGTTTGTGATAATTGGATGGTATTTACTGAAAAGTAACACACAAATACATAAAATAAAAAGGCTAAAGAGTGTTTAACTTGTAGGTAAGTTGAGATGTACATATTGAAATCTTCCATCGTTCTGTTGAAATAATTTACCTAACCAGTAGTGGGGAAAATTAAAATGCACCCAATACACTATTGCATTTGAAGTACAGCTTTGAGTATCAACTTTGTGATTGAAGTTATTAAGCATTAAAAACATTCTTCGCAAGACTCTAGGGATCTAACTTCAGCCTATGACATCGTACGCAAGGAAACAAAAACTTACTCCGAGACAGTGGCTGCCAGTTCTAGGGAATATTGAACTGTATTATCCCAATAGGCTGTCACGAGCGCAGAACTGAACAACGAAAACGTATGCACGTATGTAGAAGGATAGCATCAAAAGCTTGTGGAAGGAAGCGTAATAACTGCCTAAACTCTTCACAAATCAGTGCAGTTTTCAGCCTAAAAAGAAGAGAATATAAGTGAATGCACGAGAAGAATGTGGATAACTCTGTACATTTACGCGGCGGCAGCGCTGTAGAAAAATCTCCACGTCAAAGTAAAGTCGACTGGCGACGTTTCGAGAGCCGGCACTGCTCACATTATATTTTAAACTGGGACAGAAAGAAAAATCTGCTATAATTGAACACGCCATTGATAACAGTCATGAACCATGTTTTGACCAAACGACACGCCTTTGCCATGCAAATAACTTTTGGTTGTCGTGAAAGAGGCGATTGAAATTAGGTTTAGCAATAATGTTATCAATTGGGATCAGGGATTCAGTTTAAGCCAAACATGGTGGCCGGTTATTGGATTATTGCAAGGCACACGGGACCGGACCATATTAGGACACAATAGCGATCAAAACTTGACTTCACCAAATAGAGCCGTCCCAGCTAGATCACCCCTCCACGCGAACCACCCTCCACTCCCGGCTGGTAGCCCTATATAAGAGACTACAGTGTGGAAGCATGCCACCCAAGACTAGCAGAAAAGCAGCCAAAAAGGTCGTTTCTCACCTGGGTGCTCTGGACAGAATGATAGCGGAGGTAAAACACAGTCCGTCGACGTTCTGGCCAGCAGCGCCGCTTTTCGGGTTGGCCGCGGTTGCCTCCTATACTTCCTGAGAAGAAGAAGAACGCCACCGATCCTCTCAATGATGAGGGGTCTGTACAGCTCAACCACCCTGTTACCCAACAGCAACCTACTGATGCTCCGGGTGTGCCAGTAATTATTCCTGTTTGTCCTGTTAATGAGGTTTCCGAATCGCCGTAACGACGTATTCCGATGGAGGTGTAGGTCTCCGGCCTAGAAGAGGGGCCTGGACCACCATTACATGTTGTATACCCGTCCAACTGGATATGCCTGCTAGGCCTGCTGCACCAGAACGCTATGCTACCCACGCTCGCCTGGCCGTCAGGGGATGGACTCGAGATCATCGCATCCTGCTTGTCAGACCTAAAAACAATAATCAGCAAGCTGCAGTACCTAGAGGTAGCTTTGAAGGAGCTCTTACTCGCAGCTGATAAATCAAGAAACTAGGTTACTAATACTGAAGCCAAGAAACTTTCACCAGGACCTGTCCAATGCTACAGGTGCCAAAGATTTCATCACTACTTACGTTAATGCACCGCCAAACTGAGGTGCGTCCGCTGCGGGGGTGATCATCAGAAACGAGTGTGCCCAACACCTAAACACGAAGCCACCTGATGCAATTGCGGTGGACCCCATGCCGTCTGTTTTCGAGGGTGTCCAGCGCAGAAGTGGCTTCGAACTTCCAACAGGCAAACGACGCAACACTGCACCGGATCTACCGCCAAGCAGCAAGACCCGGAAGTCTGCGCATGCAAGCCAAGTCATCCAACCAGCCGACAAATCACCACGCCCTCCACTGTAACTGGCTAGACATAGTCGACAGCCAACATCGTCAAGACTCGTCAATATACGAGGCAATCAACCAGAACCCAACACAGCCGACCACCTGGCCACGTCAACTGCTCCAGTCACTGCTGGGGGCACGACAGCGCTCACGAGTGGGGTTCCAAGCTGACAACACTTGTCGAGTTGCTAACGCAACTCATTAATCGCCTTTCCAGCCAAACCTGCAGTGTCGAAATGACTAAGACACCTACAAATTTTAACAATGAAGAGCAACCCAAAAGACACACAGAAAGCAAGGAACATTCATTGTAATGTTTGAAGAAAATGTCAATAGACAACAACCCTCGCAAACAGCAGCTCGATCAAAGAAAGCGAGCAACAACTTGCTCTGACGCGCAGTTTCCAGTAAGTTAAGCGGGGTTTGACAATACTAGCAGTGCCGGTTATCGAAACATCTTCAGTCGACTTTACTTTGACGCGGCTAGAATCCAGAGAGGTTTTTCTACAGAGAAGAATGTGGTTCAAAGATTAAAATAATTTAAGTGCAGTTGTGACGTTGCAGAAAGGCTGCGTCTAACCAGAAGTAATTCTCGATAATTATCTTTAATCAGACTTCGTAAATAAGGGATGACTGCATTCAAATTTACTGAATTATAAATAAATCATTGAGTAATTAGCAGGTAGTTTTACAATCATAATTATTATTTTTTTAATAAGCTGTAATTCCAATCCCTCAAATCTAGACCGTACTTTGTCCGTAAATAATTGTTCGTACACAATAGAATTTCCTTTATCACAGCAACCACTTGTGAACACCGACAAATCATGCTATAGGGCAGTGGTCAGCAAATTTCAAAGGCTAAAGAGCCAATTTCACCTTTAAATGCGTCGCGAAAAATTTATAAGAGCCATAGGCATACTTACATTTTAATTAAAAAATAGTATAATTTATTCAATAATAAATACACCATCATACATCGTACATAAATATATGTAAATAATATATTCATAAATAAGTAGTAAGCATTTAATTGCTGCTTGTGTTTCCTAAGAAAATCTTACGCTGTTAGATGCGTAGCTTGTTGTTTTTAATTTTAAACACGAATCAAAGTTCTCATGAATCATTTGGGTTCTCAATTTATTTTTAATAAGTTTCGTATTAAAAAACGTTTTTTTCGAGCCAAAGATATAAAGAACACCAATTGCAAACTCATTGTATGAATCCGACAGTCTCTTCCAACTACTTAAAATAGTATCGTCTGTTTTTTTTTTATATATATATATATAAACTGTAAGTTTTCTTTCTATAATCTTAATTACTGTTGTCAGTAAAGATGTATTTAAAAAAATATCAAAGAGCCGCACTAATATATTCGAAGAGCCGCATGCGCCTCCGGAACTGCCCGTGCTTTGCCGTGACTTAGGGTATTAAGATTCATCGTAACACCACATCAACATAATATCATAGCGATATTGCATGAGTATACAGACAGAGAAGCATACAGAGAGTAAATGGACTTACTTCGTTTTATGTGCATATGGCTTCCATGACGTCGTCAGATGACTACATATGGCTTCACGGAATTATGAAAAACATATCACAAGAACGATATTCTCTTTGGTGTGGTTTAAATAACCTTTCGTATAACGCGATCGTCAATTGTGGTCTTCGTACTGATAATGCTGCCAACCCTACCATCTTTACTTTAGTTTGCTCTTCTCAACATCTCTGGCTTATGGAGAAATATAGAGGATCCCTACACAGAGGTTAGGTTTTTATTTCCGCGATGTTGGCTTCCAGACTTCTACCCATAGCTCCAGCCAGGATGCCTGAACTTAGCTGAATGGTTCCTTAGCGTCTCTTTTCCAGCCCAAAATGGCTACCATCCTGCACGTATAAAATATTTCTAATTTGCTCGTTCTTACTCTCACCACAGCAAAAAAGATTCCTTTAATTCATTTCCTGTTAAATGCATAATTCTAAATAATACAGTCCTATTTATCACCCCTGTATCTTATAAACCGCATGTAATATCATATAGAAAAGAGCATGCCGCGATGGAATCCAACATCCATGTCCTTTCTGGAATCTTTGAACACTGTATCTTTCACATAACGGTGAGTTTATAGAGATTTCTCGCTTCTTGTTGTTTTTTACCTATTATTGTGTTTAATTTTTAATAAACCTTACTATGTAGAACCAAAATATAGTAATGAGGAGGCATCGTTTACCAAAGATGACGGCAGTACAACGGAGAGGGAAAAAGAAAACCACGATAAACTGACTTTTTCTTTCGTTCGAAGCAATGAATACAGTGGATGGAAACGCAGCAGTAATTGAAGGTATTGAGAGGATGGATAAGATTCGCTGTGGGTGTAAAACAAATAATAATATGAATAAAATAATATTTTTTTAATGTACGAAACTATAATTTTCAATTTTTTTTCTTAATTTCAATTTTTTTAGTAGATACTAGCGGAGTACCCGGCGTTCCTCGGGATGTTCGAGTTGATTTACCGCTATAGTAGAAATAGCGAGTTAGAAATATTTATACAAAGTTTCATCAAAATTGCCCCAGCCGTTTCAGGAACGTAACAAAACGTATACTTAACCCCAGCACACCCTGAAGGGTTTACATTGATATTGATTTACACCTACAGTATTTTCAGTAACATAATGATGGGCATTTGTAGCAAGTTTCATTAAAATCGTCCCAGCTTTGAATATATATATATATATATATAAATGCAAAGAAGAGTCAGCTTATTAGATACACAAATAAAAAACAAAAAGGTTAATTATGAATATAAGGTGGGGAAAGAATTGCTTGCTGAAGACTTGAAAAGTAAATATCTTGGCATTACTTTTTGATAACAAGCTTAACTGGGCTGGACACATTGGACAGGTGGTAGGAAAAGGTTTCAAAGTTCTGCACTTGTTGGAGAGAGTAACGAGGGGATGTACGGGAGAAGTAAAGGAATTGGGTTACAAAACTTTGGTGAGACCATTACTCGAATATGATATTGTAGAATGGGACCCTCATTTTACGTATCAAATACAGGAGTTGGAGAGGGTGCAAAGAAGGGCTGCTAGATTTGTTTCTGGAAATTATCGCAGAATGCAATCAGTGACGGATATGATAAAGGAGCTGAAATGGGATTCATTGCAAGACAGGAGGAGGATGAGGAGATTCATGGGAGTGTACAGGGCATATACTGGCGATGAGGCATGGAAAGATATTGGCGTAGGTATGAAAAGTAGTGCATGGAAGGGAAAAGATGACCATGACCACAAGCTGGCACTCGATTTCAGGCACAAGGGTGTGAGAAGATTCTCTTTTTTAGTTAAGGGTGTCAGGGATTGGAATGAGTTACCAAGAGAAATGATGAATAATTTACCGAAAACTTTGAAAGAATTTAAAGATAAAATTTGTAGAGGGCAAATGTAGGTGGATGCAGGATAGGGGGAAGATGGGTGTGTAGGGAAATTGCCACCGGAGCCTGTGCTCCATTTCAATTAAATTAAATTAAATCGCTTACTCTGTATAGAGCCAGGTACTGTTGTCCGCGGCTTAAGCAACAGCTGGTGGCACCCCCATGATCCGCAGCGTCTGCCCTTCTGTTTTATTTATCGCCATAGCAAAGCAGACGCTTACCGGAAACTAAGCACTTGACGCGGAACGGGAGAATATTTGGTATAAATAAAACTTATTCCCCAGCACCACATCCCGTCAAAATCTCTGCTTCTATTAAATTCCACTGTAAAGTGCTCACTTTAAGTTGGGTCCCGTTACATAATTTTGATGGACTTAAATTTCCCAACTGGGTTAAAGTCATACGAACTTTTAAATTTAATACGTGTGACGGAGGTCCGGGTACAGCTAAAGAATTTAAGAGCTCGGTAGGATAGATGATGGCCTCGCCTTGCTCCACGACCATATTGATGAATTTAGGGATAGCTCATAAACTAAGTAGCTCCATTTTAGTCTCCTATGAACCCCTCCACCCCACATAGTTTGACGTGGCTTTTGTGCAACCCCTCTTCCCCTACCCCGCGTAACACGTAGCTTTACCTATTGATTCCAGAAGAAATTTTGAAGTGTTTTCTCTTGTCAGACTATCGTAAATTGCACACGGAGATACTTAAATGCCGGAAATAACTATTCACAGATTGTTGTGTGTTCTATACCTTATTTTAACTGCGACATCATATGAATGAAAAGCTACATGGCTTGGCTCGGAACATCCCTCCTGCCCCTCCCCCATGCAGAACTGCATAGCTTTCTACCCGATCCTCCACCCCCCCCCCCCCCCCGACCGAGCTACTTAGTTTATGAGCGCTCCCTTACAGGCAATATTTTCTCAACCTACGCGAGTTCATATAGTGTTATTAACAAAGGCAACTTGATAGTTGCTTTCTCTGTTTCACTGTAAGCTGATATAATTAATTCCTCATAAGAAGGAACGACTAAACATAAGCTAGATGGAATCTAACTTTTTCTTCTTCTTTCGGAAAGGTATCGTTACTGATTTATAGTAACAAATTCGAATACTATTGCCACAATTAAGTTCCCGCATATTGACAATCCGCAGAATACCAACATCATGGAAAAAAATGGCTCCAACGGCGTGAACTGTCGATAGCGCAAGCCTCAGCCAGTGTATCGTCATCAAGCAAATGTCGCGCTCGGCAAACGACGAAAGAGTTGGTCTACTCGTCATCATCGAGTGTTCTTAACACGCTGGGACCACGTACCATATGCAAAAGTAACCGCAAATAATACAGTTCTGTACTATTCGTATATACCGAATAAACTCTTCAAGAGATATACTCTTCAAAAACAATTGAAGCACCCTCTACTGTAACATCTCTCTTGGGATATTAAATACACCTTGTATGTAGGTGTCGTAGGCAAATACCATATCGTACAGCAGTATTTATGCGAAGTTGTCTATCACACCTAACAGGAAAAAGGACAGAGCAGGTCCTTGGTGCTTTGGATTTTCTAAACGCTCCTCTACATTATCAGTATCAAAATATGTGCGTTGCTCACCCTCCAAGTGAACATCAGGATCTGTGACTGGCGAGTACCTCTATTGTATCGGAAAAACTAAGAATACTCAAACAGCTTCTGATTGAGCAAATGCAGGTATGGGCAACCTTTGCTTAGCTGAAGGCATAACTTCTGGACTTAATCAGGTCGCGGGCCGTAGGTAAGATATAAGTAGGTAGTAGTGAATAAAAAGGCAATAAAAATTCACACATTTTTTTTATTTATTAAAATTACAATAGCATAATCAAACATACAAAAAGCAAATGAACAAACACAGATAAAAAAATCAAATGAAAATTAACGAGAGACTGGAGTTTGAAGCCTATTTGAAATTTCTGAATCTCTCGCGGGCCAGATTGGAGGAGGGGATCCGACCCGGGGGCCGGGGTTGCCCATGAGCTAATGTATCGTCCGGATTGGTATCGAGTGACCCCATCTGTATTATTATTGGTCATTGCAGTGGTTGCTTGATCGCTACCTTTATGCAAATATTTGTATATGTATTTAATTGACTGAACGTTGTTACACATTTCGACTTTTATGTGAGCTCCAAGCGTTTTTTATAACTTTGTGGAGTAAGGTACTATCCATCTGCTATCCAGAACTACCTGTTGACCACGCAGTCTTATTTCAGCGGCGAAACCACCGTGTATAGGTGAACATCAACGATATGATGGATACCCATCCTCACCTGTTATCGTTTGCTTGGCCGTCATTTTTTGGAAATCTCTTTATACAGTGGCAATATCGCAAGGAGGTGAGTTAGTATTAACTGTGCCGCAAGAGCTGTGCAAACCGGAGAAGAACGAGACCACTACCTGGAACGTGAAGCTGGCTGACGACACTTTGTGGTCAGCATGTCAGCAGTCGCCCCGCTGCATCAGCAGAGACAGCTAGCGGCCAGATGTCGACGCAGGCCAGCAGTGGTAAAAGAAGAACGTATACAGTTTAGCTTCAGCTACGAGCGCATGCGGAACTAGTGTACAGCCGAGAGTGAGCCTTTCCTGTTTACGTGTGTGGTTGTTAGTGAAGCGGGACTACAACAGTGTGCGGCATTTGCGCCGAGTGTGTATATTAGTGAAAACCAGACGTAGTGGACATAGCATTAGAATATAAAGTATCTGCTAAATTAACTCGAAGGAAGCGAGTGTACCTCGGATACACATCAATCTATCCGAAACTTTAAAGATCGTGAAGGAGGCAGGATGGCGGAAGCGAGTGGCGGTGCTACTGCCAAAGCTGCAGAGGAGAGGAATGAACCATTCATTTATCAAGCAGAACAAGACATGTCAGAGACAACAAAAAAGAAAATAGAAGAACACAATGAGGACAGTGAAGAAGAAGTTAAATACAATCTTAGAAAGAAAAGAAGAGCTACCGGGAAAAGAAGTATACCTATAAGCAACAAAGAAGATTTCGATACAACAGAAATAGTGCCTAAGTTGAACAAGGATCAAACTATAAAGCAGACAACACCTTCGCAGCAGCTGACATATCACGTCACAGAGACTGCGAGCAGATCAACAAATGACCAACTGAACCCAACACGATCAAGTCAAGAAGGACAAAAGGAAAATATCACAGCACCACTGAAACGTTTCAGACTGTATAACCGGCACTCACAGGGACCATATCTAGTATCAATCGAACCAGAGATGAACAGCCAACTGCCTCACCCTATACAACTAGGCAAAATACTCTATAACAAGATTAATGGTCTTCAGCGGATCAACCAACAGGGAAAAAATCGGATGATGCTGGAATTTACTAAAGCTGAGGCGGCAAACAACTTCGTTGGAAATGATGTCTTCTTACAGTCACTAAGACTAAAGGCTTATATCCCTGCAAGCAGGGTAGAGTGCAAAGGTGTAATCAAGTACGTCCCTACAGACTTGAATGAGGAAGAGCTGATAAGAAATGTTAAAGCTTCCGCTCCCATAGTAGGCGTAAGAAGATTCATGAAAAGTATACATTTGGACGGAAAAATAGAAAGAAAACCATTACAAACGGTTCTACTCACGTTTGAAAGCCAGTTTCTTCCGGAAGAAGTAGAAATCTACTATCTCAGATTCAAGGTTACTCCATACGTGTATCCAGTGACGCAGTGCTTTAAATGCCAAAGATTTGGTCACATCTCCTCCAACTGTAGAGGGAAAGAAAGGTGCACTAAATGCGGAGAGGAGCACAATGCAACCTGCTGTAACAAGGAAGAAGTTAAGTGCGCGAATTGTGGTGGAGACCACAAAGCAAACGACAGAGCATGTCCAATAAGGAAACGAGAAGAGGAGCGAAAGCAGACACAGGCACTTGGCAGTAAAACACCAGCCAGGGCAGGATATGAACACAACCCAAAAGAATTTCCCCCCATACAGTCCAAAACCTTTAGTGCAGCTGCAATGGGAGAAAAGACCAACCAATATAAGGAGATACATGAAAGAAGATTACCTGCGGTAAGAAGAGAAACAAGTACAGATCAGATGGCGGAGCATGATAACAAGGAAACGAATGTCGAAAGTATTAGCATCATTGTGAAAATTGTGACCAAAGTCATTATGCAACAATTAAATGGAAACATCCCCAAGGAAGTGATAGAAAAAATTCAGGAAGAATCCACTAAGATGGTCATGCAAGAAATAAAGCAAATGGGAGACAGTGAAAACACAATGGAGATAGGCGATGATGCAGATAATAATGGATAAAAGGGCTAAACTTACAATTCTACAATGGAATGCCAGAAGCCTGGTACCCAAATGGAATGAATTACAGAGAGTTATTGAGGAACATGCTCCCCACGCCCTATTGATCACCGAAACTTGGCTATATGATAATATTAACATAAAGCATAAAAACTACAACATCCATAGGAAAGATAGGGGTGACGGATTTGGAGGAGTAGCCATACTTGTCAGAAATGATGTGAAGAGCAACATCAGAGACATAGTAGAGCCGTCTGCTAATTTAGAAGTGCTATCCGTCGACCTGAAACACAAAGATCCGATAGAAAATGTTACTGTTGTTTACAAACCTCCTCAAGTTAACATGAAGGAAGAGGACTGGGAAGCTCTATTTGATCAGATACCACCCAAAAGCTTCGTGGGAGGGGATTTTAATGCGCACCACCCGATGTGGCAGGAAAGACAGCGGGATCAACAAGGTGAAGAACTGGCGTCGGCGATAACCTCGTCATCACTTACCGTGCTGAACAACAAGCACGGAACGCGACTAGGGACGTCATTCCAAAGGAACTCGTCACCCGACATCTCACTAATTGCGGCATGCCTGAGCACCAGGACTAAATGGGAGATGCTACAGGACTCATTAGGTAGCGATCATCTGATACTGAAAATCACGTTGGATTCCGTGGCGAAAACGAAGTTAAGCACATCAAAGAGGCGCTGGATCTGCAGTAGAGCTAACTGGAACTTATACCAAGAAAGAATCAGTACAAGAATAGAGCACTTAAGCTCAAACACAGGCAACCTTCAACAACGATACAATGAATTGGAAGAGATAATAACTAAAACGGCAGAAGAATGCATCCCGGAATATAAAGTAAACGAGGAAAGCAAGATTAATAGAAAACCCTGGTGGACCAGTGAATGCGCTAGAGCAGTAGCGAGACGACGCCTTGCAACCAAAATGTATAGAAAAGACTCGACATTCCAGAATTTTAGGATACTTAGACAAACAACAGCAGAGGCCAGAAACACTATCAGAAAAACCAAAAGAGAAGGATGGAAAACCTTCTGCTCCAGCATCAAATATGGCACTTCGACGCAAGAAATGTGGAAGAAGCTACGATGGTTCAACGGCAAGACATCTTCCCAAAACATCATCTACACAGACGACAAGCTGGCGGAACAATTTTTAGAATTAACGGCACCTGCATTTGTTCCCGGGAATACGGTATGGAATGATCAGCAGCACCCTAAAGAAAACTACAACATCTCATATAACGAATTCTTCAGCATGTCTGAGCTTGAAAGTGCCATTAAAAAGAGGGATACAGCTCCAGGAATGGATAGTATCACGTATTCAATGATAGACAACATGCCACAAAATGCTAAACATAAAATTCTGAACCTATTTAACGAAATGATAAACAGATCTTACGTGCCGGAACAATGGAGAAAATGTAGTAATTGTCCCAGTGCCGAAACCCAATAGGGACAAGAATGATGCATCGGCATATCGGCCTATATCACTAATCCCGTGCATGGCTAAATTAATGAGCACAATGATAAAGAACAGGATGGAATGGCATGTAGAACACCATCGAAACCTCGATCACCGCACCATGGGATTTCGGAAGGGGTGCAGCACAATGGATGTCATTAGCACACTAGTTACGGACATCCAATTAAATTTTGTCAGAAACAACTATCTCCTAGCTGCGTTCCTGGACATAAAAGACGCATACAATAACATACAGATCAATATATTACAGGAAGCCATGGAAGAGATGAAGCTACATAATAAACTCATATCTTGGTGTTGCAATTACCTGGGTCACAGAGTGAATATAATACACACAGCAGAAGGAAAGAGATTTGAACGACACGTCTACCAGGGAATTCCACAGGGCGACCCAATGAGTCCGACCCTCTTCAATATATACTCGGCTAAGCTGTTCACCGAGCTACCAGGAATGGTGACCTTCCTTCAGTATGCGGATGATTTTGTGATATATGTCTCCCATCCCGACAAAGAAAAGGCAAGAGTAATACTACAAGCCGCAGTTACAGCAATCCTTGAAAAGCTGAGAGAGAAAGGATTAGACATGACAATACAAAAAAGTAAAATATGTATATTTACCCATAGACATTATCAAGAAAATGAGCTTAAAATAACTCTAAACGGTATTGGGATGGAGATGGTGAAGGAAATCAAATTTCTTGGAATATGGCTAGACTCAAAGCTTACGTGGAGAAAACACATAATGGATCTGAGAGCGTCATCTCTAACGCGGATCAATACAATGAAAGTAGTTGCTTCAATGAACTGGGGAGCGGATCCTCGCCCATTGCGCAATGTGTATTACAGCGTAGTTAGAAGCAGACTGGACTATGGAAGCTTTCTGTACGATAATGCTTGCAAAACCCTACAGGCGAAACTTGATTCACTGCAGGCAGCGGTACTGAGGATAATAGGAGGCTTCATTAAGACCACTCCAATAGCGGCAATGGAAGCAGAGACAATAACCCCGCCGCTACATATACGCAGAAAGAAAATAGGGTTGAACTTCTGGTTAAGGGTAAGCTCCAAAAAAGAACACCCACTGTTGAGGAAAGTACAGATATTAGCCCATGAGATTCGAAGGAAACCTCCAGACCCTCACAGAATGCCAAGACTAGTAACATACAGACAGCTAACTAGTAAGTGGAATATCCATACGGCAGAAAACAACGACCTTTACTCGGAAAAGCAACCTTGGCAAAAAGTGGATTTAGCTTCACATGTGTACCTGTACATCACATCAGAGCAGCTCGAAAGAAAATTCTGGAATCAGGAAGAAGCGAAACAAAGGACGATTGAAACAATCAATACAAAGTGGAAAGACTGGTGTCAAATCTTCACGGACGGATCCAAGGCGGGGGAAGAGGCATGTGCAGCTGCATATGTGGAACCTAGAAGCGACGTCGTAGAAGCGTTTCGATTGCCGAACCAATTCTCGACCTTTTCTGCAGAACTTTTCGCCATCCTCAAAGGAATACAATATGTTCAAAGTACAGAGAAAAAGAAAGCAGTAATATGTTCAGACTCGAGAAGCGCCTTGCAGGCAATCTTAGCAATCCCTAAAGGCAAGGGAAAAAACTACATAGCCTATCAAGTGGCTAGAGAAATAACGAAGACAATAGATAAAGGGATAGACCTACAATTACAATGGGTACCAAGCCACGTGGGTATACAGGGAAATGAAAGAGCCGATAAGGCAGCCAAAGAACAATTAGTTGCAGCACAAAAGGAGGACGTCGCAATACCGTTCACTGACCTTAGACACACTGCGCGGACCATAACACTGAAAGAATGGGAAATGAAATGGCAAATCAACAAGGATTCCAAAGGATTGTGGCATCGGGCCATTTGCAACAGAATCGAAAGAACGCCATGGTACGAGACCAAAGAACTGAGCAGAAGGAAGATTACATTATTCAACAGGTTACGTACAGGACACTCCCTTTTAAAGGATAAGAAGCATATCATGAACATTGTAGAGTCACCAAATTGTGATAGATGTGGTGAACTGGAAGACATATATCACGTCTTACTTAGATGCAAAACTTACAGAGACATGAGAAAGGAGCTGATTGAAAAACAGCTAAAAATTACTGATATAATATCTCTAATGATCAACTTAGCAACTCCCAGCACCAAAGTTGTCAATACCATATGCAAATATGTAGATAATACCAAAATTTGTATATAAGTCAAATAAACATAAACCCTAACAATAACAACCCTATGTTTATGGCGTAATTAGCCCAAGGCTAACAGCCAAGCAAAAAAAAAAAAAAAAAAAAAAAAAAAAAAAAAAAAAAAAAAAAAAAAAGAACGTATACAAATAGACAGTTTATTAATTAGAAGTATGAAAATACAAAGACAATTGCTGATATTGGTGTGAATTAGTAAGATTGTAGATTAATTGTAGATTAGTTGGTAGATTAAGTGGTATATTAATTATTAGAATAATTAGTAGATTTACTATTAGAATACTTAAATCCATTAAATCCTTAAAAATAATTATCCAGATATATTATTAACAAAAAATAAAGTAAATTGTTTTAAGAATAAAACTGTAGAAACTAAGGGCCTACTTTAGGTAACAAGGTAGTAGGCTATGTAAAATCAGGAAATAAAATAAATAAATTTGTGTCTTTACGATAGCGTACAGAGAAGAATCCTGCTTAGGGTTTGGAGTTTCTGCGGTTAATATGCTATCGAGGTCGTTAAGACATATCTTTCCCTGCAGCCATAAAAGAATATGTGTATGCGGTAAAACCTTCTTCTACCATTCTACACTGTACATAAGTCAAAGTGACGCACCAAATACATTTTTCTCAGTGAGAAATTCAGACGGAATACTATAGCAACAATGTCGTGTCTATTGTGGAAAGTTTGTACATGAAAAAGTTCTTGGGTTATTTATTTCTGTCCACTTCGGATTGATGGTAAACGTAATGAATATGTCTGGGTGCCTAAATTGTATCACTATATGACATCCCCAGCACGGGCATTCTATTCTGCGCAAGTTTTTCGACTTGAATAGCATTAAAAACTACATTCATACCGTAAGTCTCATCACCTATCCCCCGAGAACCTTATCATTTTTTGGGATAAAAAGTATGTTAAATATTAAAGCATACTATCAGTTATAATCGCGCCAAGATTCTTGTAAATCTATCCGGTTGTTTCGACGAGATGCTCTTCAAAGACCCTGAATTCCCGTAACTTATCTCTCGCGAACATTAACGTTTTTCGAGATAAAATGTATTCTAAACGTTAACGGATAGTATCAGTTATAGTTATGCCAAGTTACATTCAGATCAATGCAGTAGTTTCTGCGGCATGCGTTTACAAAAATATTTAATTTGCATCACTTGTCCCATGGGAACCCTATCGTCTTTGGGGATAAAATGTATTTTAAATGTTAATGCGTATCGATTGTAATTATGCCAGGTTGCACTCAAATCCATAATGCAGTTTCAGCTTGATGCCCTTTCAAGGATACTTAGCCTTCGTCACTTATCCCACAGAAACTCTAGCATGTTTTGGTATAAAAACTAATCTAAACATTAATCCACAGTATCAGTTATAAATATTCAAAGTTGCATTTAAATCCATGCAGAAGTTTCTGCGTCATGCGTTTCAAAAATACTTAACTTTCATCGCTTATCCCACGGGAAACCTATCATTTATTGGGATAAAATGTATTTTAAATGTTAATGCATAATATCTGTTATAATTATGCCAAGGCGCATTCAGATCCATTAGGCAGTTTCAGCTCGACGCACTTTCAAGGTTACCTAACTTTTATCACTTATCTCACGGAAATCCTATCATTTCACGGGATGAAAAGTGTTCTAAATGTTAACGTATAGTATCTGTTATAATGATACCAAATTTCATGCAAAACTATCTGGTAGTTTCAGCGTGATGCACTTTCAAAGATACAGACAGACAGGAGACAAACCTGAAAAAATTACCGTTTTGACTAATTAGTAATGTTTCTTCAATTAACATGTCTATTTAATGTACATATTTCTGCCCGTTACAGTTTTATTATAATTATAGATATAGATATGTAAGGTACAGTTCTGTTCAATTCTCTTGTATACTTAAAGTATTTACATCACTTTGGTTCTAAGTCTCAGTATTTAACCCACTTCTATACTTGTACATCCTCCTTTCATCAGTACAGCTGGTTTAAGTTATTCCTGAATTCCACATAGTTTACCGTATCTCGTGCTGCTGACGAAAAATTAATGCCCAAAAATTTCAGTGTTAACGTGTTTTTTTCTTCTTCTTCTTCTTTTTTTGTGTATGTGTGTGTGTGTGTGTGTGTGTGTGTGTGTGTGTGTGTATAGCGTCCCGCCGTCATCTCTGGTAAGAAGTAGTTGTTCATAGGGTCCTTTCCGGTAGATCGACTTGGAAATCGTATCTTCGTCTTTGGTTCTCGAGTACAGAATTGTCCCGTCGCAGGACGACAGCAATTTGCGTCAAGAACCTCTGTGTGTTCTGCAAATATGGCAACCTCTCCGCAGGCGGACATTCGCTTCGCGGAAAAGAAATTCTTCTAACACCGCAAACATTTACTGAGGAAACGCGGGCTACCGCATCAAAGGCTGCAGCTGAATTCACAAGGCTATTGCTTGCTCCTCGGCAGCCTTCCATTCGGGTTCAATCCTTTGGAGCGAAAGAGGCGGCGATATTCTTGCTGCTGGTTGGTAACGGGAATCTTGCATCGGACGCAGCAACCGGAAATTTGTAGACCTCTTAAGTCGGCCCTTCCCAATTCAAAGGGATTACGCACAGCTGCTTGAGTTTCGATACAATTTACTTGCATTAATTCAATTCTGAATCTGTTGAGTGACAGGTAGAACGTTACCACTACATGGGGAACAGTCTATCCGCTGTTTTCCGTCTTTGCACACGCTCGTCAGTGTACAAAGAAATTACTGCACTAACAGTCTGCTGTCTGTGAACTCATGGCGGTTTTTTTTTTTTTTTTTTACTTTACGCCTCGTCTACCGTCATTACAGGCTCAGGACTCGGAGCAACGAATGGGAAGAAATTCGGCCATTACCTTTTGGATGAACCATACCGGAATTTGGGTGGAGTGAGTTGGGAAAACTCAAATCTGTAATGAAGTTGTTACCGTTTTTTTTGAGGAATGACCCCTAGGTTTTAATACAAATTATTCGTTCGTAGCTAAAGGCCAATCACAGGTTTGCAGTGTCTGATTTATTTGTTATTTAAAAATAAATATCAACTGCAAAAAATAGATGACAATACTTTTTGTTACAGCTGAATTTTTGTTCAACCATTATTTCATTTGAAAATTGGTTTTGCCGTTACGCTAGCTTCTAAGTGCGTAAAAAAAAAGAAGATGGATTTAATGCAGTGCTATATAACTGAATTCTTCGCAGTTGCTTGTCTAAATAGAATTGTTATTAATAACAATGGTAACCTTGATTTTGTTATGGCATAATGTTGTACATGTTTCGGTTCCAACACGTTCCATTGCATTATCCTTTTAATAAGTAACACAGTTTAAAACGAAATACATACATGATTTTAAATTTTAATTTTAACCACTACAAAAACATAAATAGGTAACCTTAATTATTTGCTTACTTTTTTTTTTTTAATATGGCTTTACGCCTCGTCGACGTCATTAAAGGTGGGATGGGACTGGAGACAAGGAAGGGGAAGGAATTCGGCCATGGCTTATTGAAGGAAGCATCGCGGCATTCGCCTGGAGTGATTTGGGGAAACCATGTAAAACCCAAATCTGGATGCCCGGATGGGGATTCGAACCGGCGTCCTTCCAAATGCGAGACCAGAGCGTTAATCGCTCACCCACCACGCTCGGTATTAGCTTACTATTATAGCCACATTTATGCACGGTGAATATAACGAAAATATCTCTATCGAAAGAATATATACGATTAAAAAGCTGCTAATAATTAATATGTGAATTTATATGATATACATAGGCTACTTCAGTTCTTTATAACTGTTTTGGGGCTTAAAACGTATTTAACTATTACGGAAACAGAAAAGGCAACTTTAGTTAGCAGGTTCCTATAACAGCGTTATCTATAGATACAGAGGAAGACCGTTGAAAATTTCCGCGCGAGTGAGATCACAGCGTTACTGATACGATGAGCAAGCTGGCTATTTATTAGTATTAATTACACGTATCAATAAATAACGATGATTTCAGTATACTATAACTCAACAGTGCATTGACTTCTAGGAACAAATCGTGAGCCAAGGCCGCTTTAAATTCTCCCCCCCCTCCCCAACCTCCAAAAAACTACTCACATGCTATTTTCGTAGTAGCTTCCTTTAAAAGATAATTTTAAATATCAAAAATGTTCCACAATTAAACTATGGGTAACGAGCACGAAGGACTGAGATAAGTTTTACGACAATGTGTAAAGCTATTGATTCTTATTGCTGGGCAGTGAAAATGTTAGAAACATTAACCGCCCTATTTGCTTTCAATTTCAGATTTTAAGTTTTCACCATTGTTTATCCTTTCGGATTTTGATATCACTGCAGACTGTAAAAGCATAATTTTAGGTCAACGCGATTCACGCCAGTTATTATTCGTGTTTTGAGGGAGTTTCGATTCATCTACAATCCACGACGATAAGCGTAAAATAAAGAGAAGAGTATATTTGATTTGAATGTGATGTCGGAGAGCTGAGAAAATTGCTTAATATCATACATGCAACACGTCATACTTAAAGCTACAGATATACTAAATAATAACAAATAATTCCGGGTGGTTGTAATGAACTAGTGACCAGCTTCTAGTGGCTCTGCATTCCATCCCTGTCTTAGCCACCTTAATCTAACCCGGTAGTCCTACCACGTGTAAAGGACCTACGGTTTAATGTGGAATACAAACCACAAAAGCGTTCTGGCGTACTTCATATTACACAGGAAGGTACGCAAAAACCCTGCCGAGACAGAGATTCGAACCGGGGACCTTTCGTTCGCGAGTCAGACACCTTAACCACTGAGCCACTAGACCGCAACAGATATACTATTAACATTAGCATGTCGGTAATGCGAACTCATAAGATTTCACCCATCCAAAAATAGCTCAACGCACCTGAAGAAGTTTTCTCTTCAAAAACTAAAAATTTAACTTAATTCACAACCCAACAGTTCGTCGGATCTTCCCGGAGGAGAAGTACCAAGCTATTGTATCAGACGCAAGAAGGCTAATTCATTTCTTCAGAGGCCTTCCACGGAACTCCTAAAAACTGTGGGTTTGTATGAACAACGATGACAGAAATTAAGGTGTGGGGAGAAAGGAGGATAGGGTTTAGGTCTCTGTAAATCAAACCTCAACAGTGTCTCCTATTTGTTTTAAAGTATTTGTATGCAAAATTCCATAAAAATCGGATAAAAACTGTGTGTTTGAATAAAGATTTTACGAAAAGCATCCTGCACGTATATCATATGCTCAACAGGTTGGCGTGATCTGACGCCAGCCAACAGGTGGCCACTTGTGAACTCATAGATTTACCCCCGTCCAAACATCACGGATTTTGATGCCATTTCAATTAATGTACAACCCAGCGTTGTGCAGGTAAAACAGGATTTGTTTCATTTTGACGTCGAGATTTTTTTGTTTTTAACTGCTCTACGTCTCTCAACAGCGAGGTCTTTAGAGACGGCAAAGGATGGGGGCAAGGAATGAGAAGGAATTCGGCCAAGGCCTTTTAAGGAAGCATCCCGGCATTTGCCTGGAGTGATTCGGGAAACCATGGAAAACCCAAATCTGGATGCTCGGACCGGCATTCGAACCACCGTCCTCGCGAATGCGAGGCTAGAACGCTATCCGTTACACCACTACGCTCGGTACGTCGAGATTAAGAAATTCAAGATAATTTTCCCTTGAACTACTAGTCGTATTTTGATAGAGTTTGAGAGTTTCTATTAATATATTGCGTGTGATCCCGCAGGTACATTAGGCTATATTTAATTTTGATGTAACATTGTAAAGTTACAAATATAAGAAACTAGCTGATACCCGCGACTTCGTATGCGTGGATTAAGAATTTCTTTGCCAGAATTGAATACAGAAAGTTTTTTGGTAGCAATGGAATGGTCCCAAACAACACCGAGTGGGCATAATATGACAGGAAAGCCATCACTATATCATTCTACCATCGAACCTGTCACTTGCAGAGAATCAGTTTACAACATATTTAAAAACAGAAAAACGAATGAATGTGGGGGAGGGGAGTGGGGGTGTTAACTAAGGGCAGCTTTATTTCAGCTTGCCTTTTCTTCTTTCGTCAGCATAAGCATCCGATTCTTGGGTTCTAATAACTTTTGCTGCTCGTGCTCTGCTAGAGCTACAACCTAGGCCAGTATACGCCCGCAAGGCATGTCAAAAAAGAAGGCAAAATAAACTGGTGCCAAAAACATTTAAGCAGACACAAAGTAAAAGGACAGAGAAAATCGACATCTATGCTAAATAATACGTTTTTTCTCGAAACGAAATTTATTAACAAATTATGCACTAACATAATGCGCGAGAAGCATATCTTGAGCAAGCGACGTAACATTGTAGACTAACACACACATCCTTCTCCCTGTCACCATTCAATAAGTTCTCAAAATTTCGTGACTGAAACTGTTAATCATACCGGAAAAAAATGTCCTGTGCCCTCCCTACAGATTTTCTTGTCAAATTCCGTCAATATCGGTATAGGCATTTAGTTGTCAAAACGTAACAAAAGACAGAGACTTAATTCCGCATTTATAGTATTATTACAGCAGATCACACACACACTGAGTGCTTATCACCTCTGAGGGATCGATATAACGTACACCTACATCATTTTAAGACTACCTACGAATTGCCTCGCATTGCACCCTTAAAGTTTGCGAATAACCGACGGCCCAGGCGTGACTCTTACAACCAAAAACAATTTTTTTTAAATCTTAGCCACCACGGAGATTTGAATCGTAGACCACGACCTGAACATCAGTAAGCAGGAGCTATCTGACTGCTACACGGATAAACAGTACAGAGACCTCCATATCCAACGTATCTGTCTATCGCCGTTCAGTAATTTTTCGAAATTATAAGACAACATGTAGTATACAGATAATTTTTCAACCAAATATAGACAGTATTTTTCTCCTTGTTTCAATGGAAAAGTGTGCAACGTTTCATCTAGATCGGATGAAAACTGTGTATTTGTATGAAGAACAAACAAACAAACATATATACATTCATCTTTATATATATAGATTTTTACCTGTACGCGATTGTCGCTGAAGCTGATTAAATCACGCTGCTCACAGAAACAACTTCATCAAACGTCCGAAATCATTCCCTTGAAATTTCTACAAATCAAACAATAGTTCTAGCCACCTGTTGTTAGTACGCTGCTGTCCTCAGTTAGCGGAACCTGCTGACGGGCAAGTTCCAGTCTGTTGCTGACATTTCCAGACGGCCCGCCGTCTCTGTTGTCTTGGCCTTCAGTAATTAGCTTCCCACCGCCAGCAAGGAAACAGGGATCTATCTGCACAGCCACCAACCAATTATCGACCTGCTTCTGCAGCCTCGGATCCTCTTCAATCACAGGTCCTTGTCAGTGATACACAGAACGCTCGTTTTGGAACAATACGAAGTGATTTACATCTGGTTTTCACTCATTACAATTCACAATGTATTCTACACCGGTGAATATGGAGTTGAGAAATACCCAGACTGAAACAGTCAACACCTTTTTTTAAACACCATGGCGTCATGAATGGGTGAAATGAGAAATTTTAACCACTTTTCAAAAATTTCGCGAAGTAATTCTTCTAGCATCAATGAGAGGTACGGTAATGCCGATTGTCAACTTCTTTGTTTAAAGTCAGGTGTCAGCGAGATATATGTACGTATATCAACTCGTAGGTCCCGCAAGTGCGGGACGTCACATGGCATATAAGAAACCAGACACGCCTTGGATTAATCGAGTGAATTGTTCTGTAAGATTCGCTGTTGGGTTAAGTTGGGTGTCAGACTGTCGTATTTATCTTTCTACTATGAAACATTTTACTTACCCAACTACTTTACATGTAAATGCATTCCTTTCGATGCAAGGACGTGTACGTACATTCACATCAACAGGAGAAGTTTCCACAACTGCTCAACCATTAACTGGTTTAACTCCCACGCTAGTTGACGTGAATCAAACAGGTAAACAATTCCGACTTTTTATTCAAAGCCCCAAGTCGATCCGACTTTCATTCAGAATGAACCCTCTTTTTTAGTGTTCGCCATGTGCTTCAGACAACGTCACCTCATGGTAGAACTTTGTCAGAACTCCTTAGAAGGTACATAATACACTGTTACTTCATTTTTTTTAACTGCTTTACGTCTTTCAACAGCGAGGTCTTTAGAGACGGGAAAGGATGGGGGCCAAGGAATGGGAAGGAATTTGGCCATGGCCTTTTTAAGGAAGCATCCCGGCATTTACCTGGAGTGATTTGGGAAACCATGGAAAACCCAAATCTTGATGCCCGGACGGGGATTCGAACCGCCGTCCTCCCGAATGCGAGGCCAGAACGCTATCCGTTACACCACCACGCTCGGTCTGTTACTTCAGAACAGCCATGAGTGTTCATCCGTAAATAAATAGTTGCCTATTAAGATTTCACTATTTTCATCGGAGAAACACAATAAAATGAATATGGGAATGGCTGAACTGTGAAAGAACTTCTCAATTTTTAGTTGATTTAACAAGTATTTCTGACTTGGTTCTATTTTCCCGTTTCCAGTGTCTTCATTTAATTCAATGCTCTGGTGAAATGATCCTAGAAAAATGATTACTGGTTACTCATTTCAAATGAGTAACTTTCAGAATTTTTTCGTAGTTCTCTGGTATACATCAGCGTTGTGTTGAGAACAAAGTAAGCGGCATTGGTGTGTTATATGAACTCGTTGTTCGTATTAAAGCGACTGTGAAGTGTCATGTTGTATAGATTCCCAAAATCCCATATATTGTCCAATGGTGACAACGCTTCGTACCCTTTATCTATCATCGCAAGCCTTCCGCCGTGATATATGATGCTTTTCTGTTTGAAAAGCCACGTGCGTGTGACTGTTAAACAACGCGTTTGTTCCACATAAAGAACGGCTTTCCGGGAGGATTTAACCCCACACTGTTATCTCACTTTCAGCATCATTCCAATCTGACAGCATCCCTGTATCAAGCATACGAGTTTTCGGAAAAGAATCACAAAATTTTCTACACTTAGTGGTGTTAAAACGAAATTTTGTTTCAAATCAATCCGATTCCAACATAAACCAAGCAATAAGATATGCCTATGCCTGAGAACACTGCAAACATGTAGATACTGTGGAATGTCATTGATGACCATACGACGTCCAGGAATCACTCCAATATGCGCTTACTAAGTAAACTACTGCCTTTCCTAAAACAATATTATGACAGTTATTGATTTAAAATAAATTCATCACAATCAATAAATAAGGTTTGTTTCCCTGTAAATGAGGTTTAAAAAGAAAGGAAGAGTAAGTAAAACAAACGAAAATTCCATTACTAGATTTGATGTTGTAGTAGACCTGACAACGTAAAATGTATTATACCAGAAGATGTTCGGGTAACTGCAAAATATGAAAGATACCATTTTCCCAGAAACTTTACATATCTTCTTTTCAACCAGTGAAAATAATACACTCTTCAAGTTACAGTACTATCGATATCTTATCAAATAATCTTTTATCTTTTTGCACAAATTTTTTGTCACACTTAATGTAAAGTCAGCATTTCAGAAAGTTTGTTTAATCTAAATTCAGAATTTACCGTACGTCCAATAAGTGAATTCTGAATATACCCGTTAAAACTTAGGTGAAACGTTGACCAAACGGGATATTCTATAAAGAAATTTGGAAATATTATAATCTTGGAACCCCAATAATTACTTAAAGTATATTCAGGAATAATAAATCAAATTCTAGCAAAGACAATGGTAAAAATGAGTGATATGGTGAGTAACCTCTGGTTTCTAGACATCTTCTAACCTTCGCAAACTCCAGCACACCAATAATGTGCGGATTTTCTTTATGGATGACAGGTAATCTATGATTCACGAAAGTCTGACTATTATAGATTATACTGAATAACAGTAATGGCACTCTGTGTGTTTTGTGTTAGAGTTTACTTCATTTTTTTAATTTCTTAATCTCTTAAGTTTTCTGGACGCACAAGGTAAACCGATAAGTAATATTAATCTTATAACTGATTTTTACTTACCGTATCGTACGATAGAGGGTACTGTCAGTAATCTTTCTAGATATGAAAATATACGAAAGAATTAATTTCATGGTATTTTATAGATTTTAGAAACATAAATATCGGTCCATTTTAATGCTGTTCCTAGACTGACCTCATCTTTCTCCAAATTTCTTTACCAGTCAAAACCATGTAGTACGTATCTCGTATATCAGGATGTTTTTGTGGAAGTGAAGGAAATAATGACTTCAACATTTTACTTTAAAAAAAAAATTAAAACATGTTGTTGAAGATTTAAATGTTTAAGCCGCGCATGAATTTTCTGGTGACTCGTTGACTGGTTTTAAGCTCTAGTTGATCTTAGCAGATGTTGGATGTAATATTACTTCTTAATTGGGATCAAAATCCCCTTCGTGTAGTGTAAAATGGTGACGGGAACTTTAGATCACGAAGAAGATTTGTGAATACTCCGCTCTATGAACCACCATCCAACTACCCAGCAGCAGCGGAAATGCCCAGTGGTTTATCCATAAACCATGGTGTGTGGAGAACACTGAACCACCTTATGTCAGATGTGATCCCAGTAAAAACCAGCCTATCAAAGTCGATTCTTCTAGAATATTAGTATTATTATTATCGTCTCAATAAAAGATATGTCAATTAGATAACTAAATCTATAGATTCACGCCATCTTCTTGCAGCTAGTCCAGCTTGATGCAGTGTGAGAAGGCCTCCAGATAATTTTCTTGCTGGACAGTCCATCACAATGTGATTAGCCGTTTAAATACCGCCATATCCAAATATCTGGGAGTTACCTTGGATCGAGCCCTCACTTTTCATCGGCATTTTTCTAACACTGCAGAGAAAGTGAAGACCCGTGTGAACCTTGTTAAGAAACTGGGTGGTATGTCATGAGGTGTAGATGCCCAAGTTCTTCGAGGAGCAGCCCTTGGCTTGGCATTCTCCGCAGCAAAATACTATACTCTACATGGCTTGGTAGAGCTCTTACTGCCAAAGTTGACGCCCAGCTTAATGCTGCTATGAGAAAAGTGAGTGGTGTCATTAGGTCTACACCAGTATCCTGGCTGCCTGTACTTTCCAACATTCCTCTACCACATTTGAGGAGGAAATCAATGTTTCTTAGAGAATTGGAACGAGTGGACGAAAACAACATGATTCCTATGTATGGTGACCTTCTTCAGCTCTCCCGCACACGACTAAAATCGAGGAGACCTGCCTACATGGAAGCAGCCAATCTCAGACATAACAACTTTAACTTATATGAAGAGTGGAGAAAGTCATGGGAAGTCAACAGCCCACACAACTGTGGGCTTATAAAAGATCCGACTACCTGTGTTCCAGGATTTGACTTGCCTAGGCATCTTTGGTGTTAATTGAACAGATTTTGCACAGGTCACGGAGTGTACAATGCAACCACTCATAAGTGGGGTCTCCGTGAAGATGAGTTGTGATTCTTATAAATGAAGATGAAATACACTACAACTGTGGAACAGCGTAAACTATGGAACACCTGCTGGTCTGCCCAAATTGTCCTGCCACCTGTACTCCCAACGATGTATGGACTCACAAGAAAGAAGCATTTAACACAGCTCAATACTGGGCTGAGAAATTAATTCCGGACACGAAAAATTAAGTACTCCTTACTATTTTACCTGAACGATATGGTAACATGTAGGATCTGCGTGGACGACTCCAGATGTGACGTTTCATAAAATGTTTCCTATTCCGAGTCCTGTGTTGGCTCACACGTATGTCCCACGACCAGGCATCGGGCGTGTTTTCTACATTGTTATCGAATTACCGACAAAGCATTTGGGCGTGCTTGTACGAGGGAACAATGGGACAGGACCGAGTGGGAGGAGGCGACGCCCAGGGACCGGTGCATTATGGGTCGTCGGAAAGAAAGGCAGCCAGCCTCTTTAAATAAGTAATTACTTCTACGGACAGACGATAAATTACGGATGTGTGGCTCCTCCCCCTATTGGTGGACCGATACTTGGGCGTAACAATCGGCTGTCTGCCGAACGGCCAAATAACCGAGGAGCACTATTAATATTAACGGACTTCCCACGGAGCAAGGAACATCTCACCTGGCCGCACATTCGGATCCACAGACCATTACAAGACGTTCTACGAACCATGGCACTAAAAGTGTTATAACATAACAAATCTGCCGCGAAGAAAAGTCAAGACCCCAAGGCATTTGACAGAGTAAGCTATAAAATAGTATTAAATAAGTTGAAAACTATTGGAATAGATGAAAAGTGACTTTCTGGGTAGAGGAATTCTTAAAAGTCCAGAAACCAAAGAGTTAGATTAGGAAATGTGGTATCAAAAGAGTTGGAATTGAATATGGTGGAGCCACAAGGTAGTGTATTGGGACCCCTGTTATTCATTATTCTAATGAATGATTTCTTGATTGTTTACAGTCAGAATTTAGGCTGTTTGCAGATAACATAGGATTTTCTTTGGCGATAGGATCAAAATTAATTATAAAGATTTTGAATAATTGTTTAAATGTTTGTAATTAAATATACATCACGGGTTTACACAGATAGTACTGTGTTGTAGCGATCGGAATAGCATTAGCGCAGTCTGTAAGAATGCATATAGAATATCTTTGGTGGAACAGTTGGTCAGTAGAGTCTGTGTGGTGAAGGTAGCTCGCCGAGGGAGCGAAGTAGTGTTATGTGACGTTAGTTAATATTGTTAGGATACTCAAGCAATAATGATTTACCGAAGTAATGTAAAAGCTACTTGTAATGTCGTGATTGAAGGAGGGAAGTATTGAATATAACTTGTCTGATTAGAACTGTGCATTTTCTTTGGTGATTTAATGGTAATACTTCCCGTTTAACTCGAGGATATGTTTCGGTAACTGTAGCTATTATAAAAGAGCTATGAATTGACGACTTGCGAGTGTGGGAGATGGTGATAAAGCCCAGAACCACCCAAAACACATCGTACCACCGTTTATTGAGGAATCGAAAAGGTTGTATTAGTAAATTAGAGCGGCCGGCCTCGGTAGCGTAGTGGTTAGAGTACTGGCCCCCTGTGCGGAAGGTAGCCGGTTCGAGTCCGGCCGAGGGCATGAGTATTTAAGTGTTGTGTATATGTTTCAACGTCCTATCCGTCCTGTGGTGTCCATACTTAGAAGTTACAATATATATACTGGATGGCTGATTCACTGGAAGCTATGATAATCACACTGAGCTGGCTGTATGGCCTAAGTAGCCGAATGCCATTAAAAAAAAAAAATAAAGCAAGTTAATTATGTGAATTAGGTCATCAGTTTATAATGGGCGTATCAACGCAAGAATAACGCTGAATAGTTCGCAGTGTCTGCCTCCTTCTTTTGTAAAATATAGGGAATATTTCGTGTGAAATCCTACATCCGCAATTTTTTATGCAGATATGAAAGCGCATGTTTTGTTCTCTTTTTACGAGATTCTGCCCATCGTCGCTTAGCTAACAGCAAAGTGGTTGTTTTTGTTTTTTTCTAACGATCTTGTAATAAAAGTAATAATGAACTGAACGTTGTTATTAACTAAGTGACGAATTTACAAGTTTGAACTTGCATGTAAAGTAAAGCGGCCTATTCACCTACCAACTTATAGGATATCCGTGTAAAACTGCAGCAGAATGCGCTCATCCTGTCACACTAATAGAAGGGGTCCAACAAAATGTTCCACGCAATCCTTTCCACTCATACTTTCTCGCGGCACACTATGTGTAATTATCGCACACTCGTAGGGTGTTTCTTCCAACAACTACCTCCAATATCCATAGCTTTTTGGACAGCAAGGACCAGTTTTGGTTGTCTGGGAGTCCAACAACATCTAACACGTCCTGTAATCCCTTTCACGGCTAATCAAAAGTTCTTTATCGAAAATCGGAACATCATAGGTCCTACAAGTTGTACTGTGAATGGGCGAGTATAGCGGTGAGAAGGCGGGTGGCGGGCACGGAACCGAGCGTGGGAGAGTGGTAACGTTCTGGCCTCGCATTCGGGATGACGTGAGTTCGAATCCCGGTCTGGGCATACAAATTTTGGTTTAAATGGTTTCCCCAAATAACTCCAGGCGAATGCTTCATTTAAAAGGAGATGGCATGATTAGTTCCAGTTCCTAGCGCCCATCCTTTGCCGCCTCTAATTACCTCGACGTCGACCGACGACACATATACATATACATACATTACATATAAGCAAGAAAGCGAGTAGGGAGATGTGCGGTGGTGTGGCCTTGTGCTGACGCTTGAATTAGTCGAGCCACGAACTCGGCAAAATTCATATGACGAAGATTGTTTTTTAGACGCGTGAGTAGTTATGTAAATAATTTAATTAAATTGTGGAATCACCTTGTCGTATATTATTATTTAGTCGCCGATGTTATATTTTACTAACTCCTTTTTGTTTTATAAGTAATATGGATTGATATATCGACAGGATCACAGAATCACTTTTAAGTTCTTGTAGCGAATAATAATAATAATAGTATTTCTTATTATTTACTTGGCGTTTTTTCGCTTTATTTCATTTCTAAACAAAACCAAAGAATTACCCAGGTCCTTAGCTGACAGTAACTTTTACTTCAACACACCGCCAAATGCGAACTAACCTTGTCTAGTCACTCGCCAGAAAAAGCTCTCTTGTTTTTTTTCTGGTCTCTATAACAACCGATTTTTCCTAAGTGTAATTATTCTCTGAATAGTCTGTTATGTTATAGCCCCCCCCCCTTCCCCAAATTTACCATATATTTATTTAAAAAAGTATTAGGATAAACTTTTTCACTGAGAACCTTTGTACTCTTCACTTTGTTACTGTTACAGTGTATACATGATTTTTCTAAGTAACAATTGTCTAAAAAGAAAACATGAGACACTTTTCTCTCCTGTCACGGTCACCATGTCGTATATTATTATTTAATCGCCGATGTTATATTTTATTAGCTCCTTTTTGTTTTATAAGTAATATGGATTGATATATCATCAGGAGCACAGAATCATCTTTAAGTTCTTGTGGCGAATAATAATAATAATAATAGTCTTTCCTATAATTGACGTTTTCTCGCCTTATTTCATTTCTAAACAAAACCGAAGAATTACCTAGGTCCTTAGCTGACAGTAACTTTTATTTCAACACACCGCCAAATGCGAACTAACCTTGTCTAGTCACTCGCCAGAAAATTTTTTTTTTTTTTTCTGGTCTCTATAACAACCGATTTTTCCTAATAGTAATTATTTTCTGAATAGTCTGTTGTACTATAACTTTCCGATAAAATATTTTTGATAAAATGTTAAAATATAAATAATTATAAATTAATTTTTAAACTTCTGCATAAGCTTCCACAAAACATCCGCATCCACGGATGTCAAGTACTGAACATCAGCGTCAGCATCCCCAAAGATGACTTGCCTTACAACCCTAATAAAAAGTGACTGTGAACACACAAACTACTTCAATGAACATAAAAATACACTCCTAGAGGTCATCTGAGAGTTGCTCAGCTCGCTGTTCTGTGAGACGCTTTAAATTTAAATTAACTTAGCCGCTCTCAATTGTGCATGTTAAATGAGGTTAATTGAATTACGGTGAACAATCATATCCAATCAGTAAAGAGATAGCAAAGGATATACTCAGATAAAGTCCGTGACTGTACTGAAAACATTATCTATCAATCATCGACCTCAAATCATAAGTGCGGCTCGGTGGTAATACTACTCAGTTGAAATCCTTGTTTCTGCCTGAAATTTTTTTCGGTAAGTTTATCGTAGCAAATCTTACTACGTAAAATATACTTCGTAATTCGAATTTAATGTTGACTTCCAGATCTCTTTTACCTGTCGGAGGTATGGCTTTAGTTTAGGTAGCCGCGACATAGATGAACTATGCCGCCAATTGAAAATATTTCTTAAGTAACCAATACGACACTTTCGAGATCAATCGCTCCTGTCATTGAGGAATATCTGATTTTGGTTTTCCATGTTTTTCCCGAAATCACCCCAGGCAGTACCGGGATAGTTCTTTCAAATGGCCACAACCGAATTGACTATTTGACGGTATTGACACAATATTATTAATTGTAATCATTTGCGTAGATTAATGCTTCTGGAAGCTACTTTTTTGAAGTTTTAAAAGAAAGGTGGAGTATTTTTAGTAAAAAAAGCGAAATTAAAAAATAGATTTACCTTATCTGTTGATCACGTGACAGATGAATGGTAAATTTGGTGACGTCACGTGCCTGTAAACGCTGCGGCTGCGAATAGAGTCTATTCCTTCCGGTTCCTTGTCTCCTGGCTGCAGTGAAGACGACGGGCTGTAAAGCCTGAATGAAAAAAAAATGTTGTGGAATAAACTTCTGTTTAAAGTAAGAATGAATAAGGTAACCAGACACCTAGCCTGGTGGAGAGCTATTTCGCACTCCAGCCTGGCATTCGGAAGGACGTGGGTTCAAATCCCCGTCCGACCATCCTGACTTCGCTTTTCCATGGTTTCTCGAAGTCACTTCAGGCGAATGCCAGAATGGTACCTTTAAATGACCAAGGTTGAACTACTTCCAGTTTCATTTCTACTTAGGTTAGGCTGGCTGTAAAGGGTCCCAGAGACCTTGCAGCAGGCATCACCTTGAAGGAATGTGTTTTTTTTATCTTTTTTCCTCCATCTATTTCTATCCTCATATGTTTAACCTTGACATATTGTAATATTTGTTTATGCCACCTACTTGTTTTTTCATTGGTTTTTACTTATGTGTTTGTTAAGGCCAATTTGTGGTTTGAAGAAGAAGCAATTATGCTCTGCACACAACCGCAGAGAGAAAGATTAATATTTAGGGATTCTACATCGAAATCTCACACACACACATCTTGCCAATCTTGGCCTTAAAGCTACTCGTTTTGGCGTTGTTGTCCCGAAACATTTCCTCCCTCAGTCTTCTCTTAAATTGTCTTCGCTTAACTTTTGGTTGGTCTTCTTGATGGAATATTATTGGCTGTTCCTTAACGCTTCGTCAGCACCAATGGCCTACTATGTTTGTTGGCGGAAGTTTTATATTCGCCGAGACAACTGACCAGTGGGTGATGTGCTGCACTGTAAAATTTATAGGCATGTTGTCGGAATCTTTCGATTAGCCTTGCTGTTCCAGACGCCTCGTGGACTGTGTCAGTGGGGAAAAGGTCGGGCAAATGCAGTGCTCTGTGCTTTAGTGCTCTGTTCTGCAGCACTTCAGTGCAGCAGTGACAATTAGCAGTGTACGCTCAGATGGGGCAAGCATGCTCAGTTACCGGCCTAATTAAGGAGCAGTAAATGCCAACTCCTAGATGTGGTGCCAATGAGCTAACCCGTTTAAGTATCGGATAAAGAGCATGGAGCCGAGCACTTACCCTTTGCCTGATGTCCTCGATGTGAGCTCGGCATGTCAACTTACACCGAGTTAGCGAGCAGTTGGTACACAGAGAATAATTTAGCTGAAGTTGCGGATGTGGTAGTTGCTGTCCGCACTGTCCTAGGCGTCGCGTCAACTTAATCGTTTGCGTTGTGACGGGGTTTATACTTACCGCCACCTCCTGGCCCATGCTATTGTCTGCTGAAGAGCTTCCTGCAATCGTCTCGTAGCGATGGCTCTGCTATGGCTGGATGTGAAGTATGCCTTATCGTTGGCGTACGTGGCCGTTTTTACATTCACAGGTGCTGGCCATGTCACCAGTCTCTGCCTTTCTATTGTTGGCAGTGTTTAGTGGAGTTTTGTCCTGGGACATTTTCTCCTATTAACAAAGATTTTTCATTTCGCTTCACGTATGGTGGTTCTTCATGATGGTGAGTTTAGTAGAGTAGGTTTAGAGGTCGTTTATGTCGGCCAATAGTAGGGTCATATTGTCCGATGTTACGTACCACTGGGTTGTTTGTCTTTATGGAGTTTTTATAGAAGTTTCTTGCGATTTGTCGAAATCTCTCTTTGAGTTTAGGCAGTAATGTCGCCTCATGTAGAGGGTCGGTTGGAAACCTGCTCGGAAGGTGCAGAGCTCTTTTTAATGCTCTGTTCTGGATGACTTGGAGCCTTTGTATGTGATAGTCAGCTGCGTAGGCCCACACTAGGCTGGCATACTTCGATTATTGGTCTGATGAGGGCTGTATAGACTCTAACTCCTGCGGGCGGTGGAAGGAGACTGTTTTTGTTTAACAAAGGGAATAATTCTTGTAGTCTAGCGCTTGCCCGTCGACGAACGTCCTTAATGTGAGGGCCCCACGTGAGTCTCCTGTCGAGCGTGACGCCCAGGTAGCGAGCGGTCGACGACCAGGCGATGTCATTTCCATCCAACTGTAAGTTTAGGCGCTGGTATTGCCTGGAACCGAGTGTCAAGTTTACGCGTTAGCATTATGGCCTGGGTCTTTGTCGCGTTAATCTCGATTCTCCATCGCCTCGCCCAGGATAGAGTTTTCTGCAATACCTCTTGGAGGCGTCTAGTGGCAATAACTCTGCTGCGGCTGTAGGTGAAGTATGCCGTGTCATCCGCGTACGTCGCGACCTCAACCCCCGGATTGTTAGGAACATCCGCAGTGTAGAGCGAGTACAGGACAGGTCCAAGGACGGAGCCTTGCGGGACCCCAGCCCTGATCTGTCTGCTGGTGGAGAATGCTTTGTCTACGCGAACACTGAAGGAACGGTCGGAGAGGTAGCTTTTCAAAAGTTTAACATAAGGCCCTGGGAACCCCTGCTCATATAGCTTGAGTAAGAGTCCCGAATGCCACACGGAGTCAAATGCGCGGGATATGTCTAGCATTACCAGTCCGCAGTACTCTTTGAAATTGAAGGCTCTAGTCGCCATTTCTACAACCCTCATGAGTTGCTGCGTGGTAGAGTGACCTCTTCTAAAACCCAACTGATGATCAGGGATGATGTTGTTGTCTTCAATGTGCGTGTACAGTCGCCGAAGCAATAACTTCTCGAAGACTTTACTGATGGCCGGTAGTAAGCTGATGGGCCTGTAGTGTTGAGGGAAGTGTGGGTCTTTGCCACTCTTATGCACCCCAACTACCACCGCGTGTTTCCAGCTGTGAGGGTATACTTGATGCCTTAATATTTTGTTGAAGATTTCTGTAAGGTACTTGATGGCCCCAGGTGGGAGTTTCCTGATCAGGAGATTTATAATTTTGTCACGACCCGGAGCTTTCCGTGGAGGAAGTTTGGATATGCAACTTGTAACTTCCTCCGGAGTGATGGGGTCGATTTCGTAATCGTCTTCAGCATTTAGGTAAGTTTGCAATCGGCGGACGCACTTCTGCCAGGTGTTGGTAGTTCACATCTTTTTGGGATGGGCGGAAATTCTTCTCAAATGTATCAGCTAATGCATTAGCTTTCTCCTCCTGGGCTGTAAGCTATTCCCCTTTCTCCATGGAGTGGTGGGAGTCGGCGTTTTCGTTTAGTGAATTTCCGAGTGTGCAGCCATAGACTTCCGTCGTCTGTATCTAACATCGAAACTCGTGCACTCCACTGTCGGTTTCTATGTTGTAACAGAGAGGCTTTGATTTCTCTTTGTAGGCGATTCAGTAGACGTTTCGTGGCTGGGATTCTTGTCTGCCTCCATTCTTTTGCAACCCTATTTTTGTGGCGGATTTGGGCCAAGAGTTGCGGGGGTAGCTGTAGGGAGAGTAGCGGCTTGGAGGTCTTCAGTGGCGTCGCGGCTGCAGATATGTTGTTCACAGCAATTTCAAATTTTTGTACGGCATCGTCAATGTTACCTATGTCCCTGATATCATTGAATTCAGTTTGAAGTAGTTCTTGGTACAGTCTCCAATTTGTTCTTTGAAAATCTGGCTTGGTTTCTTCCATATATTGCCATGGTCCGATGTCGATCTCAACCATGACCGGGCAGTGGTCTGATGACAGCCGATTAATTGATGAGGCTGCCATGAAGCCTTGAATATTCTTTGTAATTATTATGTCAAGAACATCTGGTCTGCCACCATTGTGTGGGTAAAATGTGGGCTCTTCTGGCCCAACCACACACAAATTGTGTCTATTAGTCAATCGTCGCAGTAAGGTTCCCGCCTGGTTTGCAACTCTACTGTTCCAGTCGGTATGCTTTGCATTTAAATCGCCTCCGACTAGTAATTTACCCCGAATGGAAGTCAGAGCCGTGATGTCCGCTTCGACTGGGATTCTGCGCGGTGGCCGGTATGCTGAGACTATGGTTAGTGGACCGCTATCTGTGACCACTTTGATACCCACAGCTTCTATTTGTTGCATGGGACAACAATTTCCTGATGAGGGATGGTTCTTTTAATATAGATTGCGACTCCGCCGCCAGCAGTAGGCCTGTCCTTGCGGTAACAATTGTAATTTGCGACTGGGGTATTTAGTCCATGTTTCAAGTGTAGTCTCAGATACAAGACACACGTCTATTGACTGTTCATGGAGGAATTGCCTGAACACTTGTACTTGGCTGCGTATGCCATTTGCGTTCCATATACACAAAGATAGGAGATACATTGGTATTCGTCTATTCATTATGTGTGCAATGTGCGCATTTTGGGGCAGCCAGGGCTTTCGTCATCGCTGTGGTTAGAGTTCCCAGCTGCTCAGTAAGAGAACACATTATTTTCATGATTGTCTCTAGCATGTTAGTAAGCCTCTCGAAACTTCCATTCACCATGCCCTCGGCGTCGTTTTGATTGAACTTCTGGTTAGGAAATTGCGTTCTTCTCTGCCTGGTGGTCATTCCATCAAGCGGTACTCAGTCCGTTTTCTCGGCGATGTTCACAGATTCCGTGATATGGTTATCACCTGGGGTTTCATGCTGGAATGTCGGCTGTGTAGAGGGTATAAAGAACAAGACCCAGTATAGAGCCCTGTGGTACACCTGTACGAATGCGCCATAGTATTGACAGGACCTCGCCGACACCGACGCAGAAGGTGCGCTTCGATAGGTAGCTGCGGATCAATTTCACGTAGGGTTCAGGCAAGCCACATCCATACAACTTGTAGATCAGTCCAGTATGCCACACTGAGTCGAATGCCCGGGCGACGTCGAGCAGCACCAAATCACAATAGCTTCTCTCGTTGAAGGCCCTCGTAGCTGTCTTCAAAACACGCATCAGTTGCTGCGTAGTGGAGTGCCCTCTACTGAACGCAAGTTGATGATCGGGTATAACGCCTGCAACCTGGATGTAGGTGTGAATTCAGCAGAATTCACTCGAACACTTTGCTCAGTGCGAGTAGCAGGCTGATTGGCCGGTAATGCTGGCTAAATATTAGATCTTTCCCAGCCTTATGGACTCTGACGACGACGTCATGCTTCCAAGCTCTGGGAAAGTCTGGTTTGTCCGCTTGATCGTGCCCAGGTGCCTTTGGTGAATGAAGTCCAACGATGCAGCTAGCTATCTCCTGCGGTACAATCTCGGTGATGTCATGGTAGTTGTCGGCTGACAGGTATATCCCCAGTCGGCGATGTGGAGGTCGTCTGGAAGTTTTTTTCTGTCGGCGAGTATGTTAGTCTCGTCTTACAGTAGAAATACAAGACTGCGCTCGCCCTGTAGTTGTGGTACCAGCTTCCTCCGGCAGATGAGCCACCTAGCTTAGTGTAGTCGCAGCATTCCAACATATGCGGATCACTCACGGTTTCGATGTTCTCTCAGTGTTGCCTTCAGCTCTCGCTGCATCTGATTGAGGAGGTGGCGAGTGACACGGTTCCTCGTTAGTTTCCATCACTTCGCGATCCGATTTTTTTGCCTGACCTCTGCAAGGAGGTGCGGTGGAAGCTGGCAGGAACGCTTCAGGCGTGGGTGGATGTGGCGAGCCTTGTGGCTTCATGTATGTTGTCGGTGAAGAATCTTAGAGCCACCTCAACATTCCAATCCACTGTACATCTTTCCAGATTGATAGCTACGACTTCCCTATATCGTTCCCAGTTTGTCCACTTGTTGTCTGGTATTGGTCGACTCGTTGGCTGCCATGCACCAACGTCCATTTCAAGTTACATAGATGAGTGGTCCGAAGAAAGCATATTAATGGTTGTTCCGAGATAAATCCTGCAGTTCCCTTTGTTACAGCAATGTCAAGAACATCAGGCAGGTTTCCATATGCAGGATGCGACCGAGCGTGGTGGGTGAATGTTTAACGTTCTGGCCTCGCATTCGGGAGGACGTGGGTTCGAATCCCCGTCCGGGCATCCAGATTTGGGTTTTCCATGGTTTCCCCAAATCACTCCAGGCGAATGCCGGGATGCTTCCTTCAAAAAAAGGACATGACCGAATTCCTTTCCATTCCTTGTCCCCAGTCCCATCCCGCCTCTAATGACCTTAGTCGCCGACGAGGCGTAAAGTCACAGTAAAAAAAAATGCAGGATGTGTTGGTTCATCCCCATACACATAGGTTCTGATGGTGGGCTAGGCGTCTTAGGAGGTTTCCAGCCGGATTAGCAGTTCTGCTATGCGATTTTTGATGGTTCGCATTGAGATCTCCCCCACTGAGGATTTTACCAGGAAGTGTGATAAGGGTGGCGATGTCGGCTTCGTCATGCACTCTGCGTGGAGGTCGGTGGGCTACGACGACGGTGATTACACCTGAGGATGTTTTCACCTGAACCGCGACAGCCTCTACCTGCTGAAGTGGAGGAAGAGGGACTTCGCAGTTGGGAATACCGCGTTTAATGTACAGCGCAACACTCCCACCGGCCGTCAGTCGGTCTTTCTGGTAGCACTTGTAGTTTGGTGGAACTCGCTGACAAGGTAAATGTCCACGTCTTCATCCCGCAGAAATTATCAAACTCAGGCAATTTGACATGAATGCCGTTGGCATTCTACTACGCACAGGAAGCTAGCCTTTGAATGTCATGATTGAGTTACTGGGTTACGATGGTGTTGGCAAGCGCCAACGTCACTGGCAGCGGTGATTCCCAAAAATATTCTATCTAGCCGCGTTTAGGAGACCTACGACTTTGTGGAGCCCTGTTCTATTTTGAACCATATTCAAATTTTCATACTATTAAACATGTTTATAAAGTTAATTGTAAACACATCAACTGCGAGAAGTAAATTTCATTTCGTTGAGTGAGATTGACGTTAAACCAACTAGACGGATTTTCCTTGAGTTTCCAAATCTGTTCAACCCCAGGCCCCTGCACCAAAATAATGTTCCTTTTTCTTGATGCAGAATTGTGAAGCTGAGAAATAATGGAAAGTGTCCCTAAACACCCTACTCCTGCATTCACCCCGGTAGGTTCTGTAATTCACGAGGCTTGTACAATTAACTACAAGGCCGTCTTCATCAGGTTGAAGTAGTTGCTGCAGCAACACTTCACCAACTGGTGACGTGATGCTGCAGTTGTCACAGTAACCACTTCCACCTATCATTTCACCTGATAAGCACAGTGACGTTAACTGTTGAAACGTCGTGCATTGCCGATGACATAATGCTGTATAAAAGAATCAAAACGATAGAGGATTGTAAACAGTTGCAGGGTGATCTGGACAGGATATCTAATTGGGTTGGTAAACATGGAATGAAGATAAATGCAAAGAAGAGTCAGCTTATTAGATTCACAAATAAAAAACAAAAGGTTAATTATGAATATAAGGTGGGGAAAGAATTGCTTGCTGAAGACTTGAAATGCAAATATCTTGGAATTACTTTTGATAACAAACTTAACTGGGCAGGACACATAGGACAGGTGGTAGGAAAAGGTTTCAAAGTTCTGCACTTGTTGGAGAGAGTTATGAGGGGATGTACGAGAGAAGTCAAGGAATTGGGTTACAAAACTTTGGTCAGACCATTGCTCGAATATGGTAGTAGAGTATGGGACCCTCATTTTACGTATCAAATACAGGAGTTGGAGAGGGTGCAAAGAAGGGCTGCTAGATTTGTTTCTGGAAATTATCGCAGAATGCAATCAGTGACGGATATGAAAAGGAGCTGGAATGGGATTCATTGCAAGACAGGAGGAGGATGAGGAGGGTCATGGGAGTGTACAGGGCATATACTGGTGATGAGGCATGGAAAGATATTGCAATAGGTATGAAAAGTAGTGCATGGAAGGGAAAAGATGACCATGACCACAAGCTGGCACTCGATTTCAGGCACAAGGGTGTGGGAAGATTCTCTTTTTTAGGTAAGGGTGTCAGGGATTGGAATGAGTTACCAAGAGAAATGATGAATAATTTACCGAAAACTTTGAAGGAATTTAAAGATAAAATTTGTAGAGGGCAAATGTAGGTGGGTGCAGGATAGGGGGAAGATGGGTGTATAGGGAAATTGCCACCGGAGCCTGTGCTCCATTGCAATTAAATTAAATTAAATTAAAAATTAAATTGCAGAACTTATCCAGCTCAACAACCGAGAAGAATTTTTAATAGCTGCACACCGGGACTGACTCAATTCTCGCATCGAAAATATGCCTGTTAGACTGTCCATTTCTTCCATTGCCAACCATTCACACAAAATCTGTCGGTCTATTTTTTGGAGCTCGGTGCAATGTACAGTTCCAGGAGTAAGAAAAAAAGATATCTTTCATTTTGGTTTGACTGAGAAACTTAGTTAAAGTACATACGAACGAAATTTTTCTCTGCGTTGAGAATTGATATAGTCTTCTCGGGAGACTACCAAGTAATCAAGGTATTTTCACACGATAATTCGGCGATCTGAAACTCCGTCGCCATCTTCACCAGGTGTCAATTAGATAAAAGAGTTCACAAATTATTATTCTTTTAAACATAAATTACTTCTCGTAGACGAAATATTTGTCAGCATGCATGCTAACGATATTGTATTATTTTGTTTAATTGAAATTATTCAGGATTGAAACTGATATTCACTAACAGTGATATAACTCATTTCTCCGAGTGTAGAAAGGATTGGGTGCAAGGAATGGGAAGGAATTCGACCATGGCCTTTAAGGGAACCATCTTGACATTCACAAGGAGAGATTTGAGGAAATCTTGGAAAACTTAAATCTGGATGGCCAGAAGGGTACTGGAACCCTCGTGCTCCCGAATACGAGGCCAGAGCGTTACCGCTCAGTCACAACGCTCGGTGGTATACAGATAAAGATCGAAAAACAATTTTATACAGGAAAAGTTTTAGCGGTATCTTGAATTCTGCCAGAGCAAGTTCCAGTTACTATCGCACATTTAATGCAGTCTCATCCGGAGGTCTTGATCCGTTGAGTTCATACCACATGGAATAGTGGAAAATGAGGCCCATAATTTGTTAGAGGCGTTTTACATGATCAATGGTATGTCGCTGTCACTGGACTTGTAATTTATCTAATGCTTCTTACGTATTCAAAATGCAATTTTTATTTAGGTATCTGCGATCGTTTCAAACCTAACCGTGGTTCCGCAAAACCTCCCTCCTTAATTCAAAGTTTAAATAAAAAAACAAAAAGTACAAAGTAAAGAAACACTATTAACACAAATGAAATCTAAAAAATGAGATCTAAGGTTACATGTTTTACAAGTTTCACAATTTTTTAGTAGTTGTAATGTTTCAACCCATAAAACGGGCGTTTTGATGCAAAAATCACTAATTTTCCCGGTAATGCCGATAAGGATGGTCCAGAAATGTTCAAAGTTAACATTTATACTTCTCGTATAGTGGAGTTCTTATCCTTAGTCCAATCATTACAGAAAAATATACACTTCACAAACATTAATTCTACACAAAGGATTTTGGTAACTACAAGAACATCATAGGCACCATAACTAGTACATTCTGATATAAACAAACGAAAAAACACAAGAATATAACCAGTGGAAGGTCAAGGTATGCGGACAATAATTGCATTAACGTTATTGTTGTCAGTCAAAGATATGTCGACAAGAGCGAGAGATTTCTCGCAATACGGCACCGCAAGGAACAGAATATTTCGGAGGCGGTCTGTAATTTGCCTATGGTAATAGGCTCAGGGCGCTTTCTGGGCGGGGCACGCGAATCACAGTCGTCGCGATGTAAACAAGTGTAATTACCAGCGCGAGGTGGCAGTTCAGTGCGGCGTCGTGGGTCGACCGGTGTCGGACAGCGTGGTGGGCACGCTGAAATTGAAGTTTCACAGCGTTTAAACACAACCAGCAGTGTAAAACCATCACTGCACAAACACGAGCATGCAAACTGCGGGCGCCGTCATCCCGTTCCCGGTGAGGTCACCTAGTGTGTGGCTTGCGAAACACCTAGTGGCGGCGAAGGCTGGCGGACCCAAGTCGTCACCCAATGACGGTCGCCTGGCAAGTCCCGTCTCGTGGTCCTGATCGCGGAATCCCGGAGGAGGCGGAAGTTCCCTGTTGTGATTCGTGTGGAACCGGGCATGGAACATACGAGACACATGAGTCAGTGGCGTGGGTCATGCGACTATCACCCGTTGGCTTCACATTCAAACAGACAAACGCGTGAAGCCTTCTGCGCTCCTAATAGGTGGGAAGGTATATTGCGGGCGGAAGTCTCCTTAAGCGCGGAATCTTGCTTGCTGTCGCATCTCTTAAGCATGCAAAAATAATGGTTTATACAAATGTGTCTGGGGGCTAGTCAGCACACAGTAAATTTCTCAAGTGTTGTACTTCGTTATCAATTCATGCGAGTTCGAAAGTTCTCCATCAATCTAACCAATATTTTTGAGGAACGCGAGAAATTATCTTGAATTGTAGGTCTAGCAGAGTACTCGGCCGATCTTTGTAAACTCCAGCATTAACTTTTTTTTTTGCTTATGGTTTCACGCCTCATCGACGTCAACGTCATTAGAGGCGGAATGGGACTGGGGGCATGGAACGGGAAGCAATTCGGTAATGGCCTTTTTGAAGGAAGCATCCGGGCATTCGCCTGGAGTGATTTGCGGAAACCATGGAAAACCCAAATCTGCATTCCTGGACGGGGATTTGAACTGGCATCCTCCTGAATGTGAGGCCAGAGCGTTAACCGCTCACCCACCACGCTCGGTGCTCCAGCTTTAAGAAAACCCCATGGAAAAAACTCATTAGGGGTTACGATCTGAAGATGTGTCAGTCCAGGTGATCTTACCGTGTAAAGAAATCAAGCGCCCTGGGAACAGTTGTTTCAGCACTTGGAGAGATTTCCTGGCTGTGTGAGGGATAGTCCCGTTCTGCTGAAACCATACATCCTGATGAATCTGTAACTCATTCACTCTTGGTGAAATAGAAGTGTGAATCATTTGAGATTACTGTCACAGTCTCTCTTCAATTTTGTAGGTGCCATTGATCCAGACATTTAATCGCGCACCAAACAGTAACACAATCATCATTCAGAGACTTTCCATGTAGATCTCAATGCACTCCAGCATCGAAAGTTTTGATTAATTACACATACCAATAAGTGAAAATGTGCTTCGTCACTAAAGAAAACAACAGCATCATTTGGCAAATTTTCAATGGCACTTTCACTTGATGTCATACGAATTTGCAACAGTTGGTGAACAACGATTATTTTGTAGAATAAAATTGTAAGTTATGAATTTTCTTCTAATTAGTCTGGTTAACTAGCTAAAGACAATCATCTGGTCAGCTCTCGAATAAGTAGATGATTTAACAACATTTCTACACTACAGTAAAGTACAGCGTGTTATAGACGAAAAAGCCCGTTTCATCACTAACACATTCGAGCTGCTGGTCACTAAGCATTTAAATTAAAAATGCAGTTAATTAATTTGGATCCGTCGAAATCATGTAACTATTGTTACTATCGAAATAAAAATCACTGTTTCAAAATAAAGTATTACTCGCTTTATTCAACACACTCGAAATCAATATAAAGATATTTTTTTTTACAACGTTTCTTGCAATAACTGCAGAAATAAAAATTAAACATTCAACTCTCTGTATAACATGCCGTCTTTCTCCTTACTTAGGCGTCTAGTCACAATGCGCGCACAGACCCTTCCGTTACTAGACAAAGATTGTTACACTATTTATCGCTAACCCATATACTATACATAATACAGCTTGCGGAAATCTTACAAAACTAAAATTAATTTATATCAGTACAATTATTCTCACATATATATATATATATATATATATAATTAAAGGAAAATAATAACAAAAAAAATGAAATGAAAATTACTACGTTGCGCGTGATCTGTAAAGGTCTATTCGCATAAAATAAAGTAAATAAATAAAAATGAATGGTGGGATGTGATATTGTTACACATTCCTGATGCAAAATTTTACGTACTCTCTGATCAGAGAATTGAAGGGCTGCACCATTGTTGTGAGCAGTTCGGTTTCGAGACTAAAATGAACTTGTTTTGAACACAGAACCACTTGATCTAAAGTTTTTTTTTTTTTTTTGGGCAATGAAGCTGCCGTACTAGGAGCAAGCTGGCAGCGTTTGCGAAAAGCACGCTGGTCAGCTACAGCATAATTACCGTTTTTTAATAATGCTTCTACTTCGAAAGCGTGTTGCTCACACGTCCGCGATATGGCGACTACAGAAAAGTGAAGACCTCCATCCCTCCAGCGTCTTTCCCTAATGGTACCCTTTCCATCGAACCGATACTCGTCTTCCTGCATGTAATCAAAACTAGGTAGGGTTTCTTGTAGCACTGGCGAACTCTGTTGTATGCCATCTTGGACAGTATCAGACTTGCCTAAAGAGAGACAAAAGGCCCGGTAATTTAAAACTATTCTGGGTCACTAACTACACAGGAAACTTAATTATTACCTACCTGTATAAATTGTTTGAAATCTGTCAGGATGGTAAAAGTCTTTAAATTAGCTGTCGAGTTATCAATGATTTTCCTCTTTATGATTTGTCGCGATCACTAAGACCGGGAAAGGACTGACAATCAGGAACGAGAAGTAAATCGACCACGGATTTTGAGGGAAATGTCCTGTCATTCGCATCTAGTGATTTCAAGAAACAATGGAAAACCGAAATATGGATGTACCAACATGGAATAGAACTAGGATCCTCCGAATGCCAGCGTAAAGGCTTTTGCAACTAGCTCCGTATGGAATTATATTCACGTTCCCAAAATGCAACATACAACAAATTACACATCCATCAAGTAGGAGATACTCTCGCAAGATGATATCCGTATACAGATTATGGGTAAAATTTAATTCACTTGATAAAAGTAGTTTTGACAAAACTTTTTAAAATACATAGTAGCAGTTCTTTATTTTTTTAAAAAATCAAGCTCATTACTCATTTTGATATATCATCTTTCAAGTGATGTATAGAAATCAAACAAAATAAAATTAAATTAGGAGATTGTAGCGGATCTCCGATAGTTCTCTCTCTCTCTCTCTCTCTCTATATATATATATATATATATATATATGTATATGTATATTTTAAAAATAATATTTTTGCAATAGTTTCATTAAATTCTCTAATGAACAGTATATGACTTCCTGCAGAAAAAAATCTTATGATGAATCATTTTATAGCAAAAATAATAATTTAATTATTTTTCGAAAACTACAGACTTCACAAATAATTTTAATCTTAAGGAAGCTACATTTCACTCTAAATTATGAAGGAATTTGTGGATCAAAAATAAAAGGGGAACCAACAATTTTTATGTATTTTAACAAAACATTTGTACAAATTATAGAATACAATATTTTCAAAGCCGACGCGTAGCAGCTTTCGTACGATACAAGTGGGGATTATAAAACTTTCAGCTTCTCGCTAAACACAATCCAATTATTTTTATGTGCATGAGTTTCCAAATTTTATGTTATAATTGCGTTTGGTTTTGTAAAAACTAAAACAAATATATTATAGCGTTTAGGAGTTATGAGGCGGTGGATTTTCACAGCTTTCAAGCCGAATTCCCGTAGGATTAGCGTAGGTAGAGCCCCGCATTCCTATTTCCTGAGCGTAGGCACTAGAGTGGACGAGCCGTGGTCAGCGACATGGTCTGGCCCGATTTCTTTTACCTTCCCGCGGAGTTTCCCCCACGGTACTCATTTGAAAGCAGCCTGAATGGGCTTGGTGGGCCATTCTGGACGTTCAGTTACGAGGAAGGATCCTCGGCTTCATCGGGAATTGAACACCGGTCGTTGTGGCCGTGGTTGGACCACTACCGCCTGAGCAAGGCTGCCGCCCAACAGATGGAAAGACAGACAGAAAAATGAGTTGATTCCATTAGGGTTCCATCTCTCGTTCATAATATAATTGACCTAAAAAGGGCTGAAACTAAGACTGCAAGGTGATCTACAAAAGTCGAAATTTTTCTGGTTTACCTCGAAAAAAAAAAGAATATATATATATTCAATCATGAAGTAAATCATTATATGTGAATGCAGGCTTTCCCGGAGAATAAATGACAACAAATCTTCTCGGGTTTGCAGCCGGATTTTATTAAAAAGCGACAAGCTTTCGGCAATTAGCTCAGTAGCCATCATCAGGTATTCGTAACGGCAAGATCGCCGGTACATAATTGACCTGATGATGGCTACTGAGCTAATTGCCGAAAGCTTGTCGCTTTTTAATAAAATCCAGATCAAACCCTAGAAGATTTGTTAGTAAATCATTGTTTACCTGAGAGAAATAAATCCACTTTACCAGGCTGTCGTAAAATATTTGTCAGGGACATTGTTGAATCCATCTTGTGACGGATCGTTGTTCTCGTGGTAATTACCCCTGTATCTGGCGTAAGTCAGAAAATGTTATGTGAGAGTGGTGTACCGTCAGTGGTCAGATACCGCCATCAGAGCTACCGCCCTGATTGCCGTTCATTTGGCAAACTGTGTGTGTCTGTCGTTTGACTAGACAAAGGTAGCTGATGACAGAAAAAGTGCTGTTGGCAAAACAATTCGCTTGACAACACATCGTTAGTGGAAATGGACTTCGTGCGTTAGCACAAGGCCGCTAACAAGGGACGAAGCCAGCGGCAATTTGAGAATGTAAATACGTCCCCACGCTGTGTCAACGGAGATAATAATTTTCAGTCCTAGGATAGCGTGCATCAAATGTCATAACCGTAATATACATAGGCTTCCTCATTACGATGCTTGGTTACGTTCTCATTGCAATGTGTTCATTTAACATTTATGGTTGTCAGTGACCAATATTGCTGTTGCATGTTTAGGTGAAAGGAGGAGGCGCGTAAAATTTGCGGCCGGTCCATACTCTTTCGAACGAAGGGCGGCGCCTAGTTTTACCTACCAATCCAATTGATCTACATATTGCTAACGAAATTTTAGTATTTTCAATACGCGGGGATGTCAGGGATCTAATCCAGGAGTTTGACACAGAACATAATATTGCTACGAAACATACACTACTATCTCTCATTCCATGTTAACCAAGTTTCGAAAGGTGAAAATACTTTCATTGCTAGAGTTCGAATAACATAACCCCCTGGTCGTGTGGCAGATATCGTCACCTGATCTTAATATACTAACGTAAGTGGGGTTACACATGACTAATCAAAACCACAAACTCACTACTTTTAAATTCCACAAGCAAGTAACATCTAAATTTAATCATTTTGAGAACTAAAAATATATTAGTTTAATTCTCCATTATTGAGTTAGAAACACAGAAATTATCGGGTCCAATCTCCCAAAATAACATGTCAAATGATAATTTCTAATACTTTTAGAACCTGGTAAAATCTAGTCAATTATAGATCATACTGATAACCAGTCAATTGCAAAAGCATTACTAGTACGTGTACAGTGGAATTATTATTTAAATTATAATCTACTTACATCTTACGGTCTACTGCATTTACTTATGCTCCACTATCAGCAGCAGTGATTTGTTTATTCTTTGTGAGAAGTGATTCATTTTTCAGATGGTTATTAAATTAGTGATTATCACAACACAGAGACAGAAAGTAAAGTAAGTAAGTATCACAACACTTCACTGCATTGCACTGTACTGTATGTTTCTTACTAATGGCCGATCAGTTTTGTTTACTATCGACTTTGTGTCGATATGCGGTGCTGTTTTGTTTTATTCAGTCTTCCATTTGTTAGGCGCGTTTTTTTTTTTTTAAATGTAAATGATTGACATTAGATTTTTATGATTTTGTGTGTCCTTGTTGAATGTTGTTTTGCCTATGTCGATGTTTATATTTTAGTTTTAGTTTTGTGTATAGTGTCGGTTATGTCAGGTCTGTGTATTCGTTTTTTTATGTGTTTTCCTTCTGTTAGTGTTTTTTTGTATGTGATAGTTCTCTTGGGAATGTTATTATTTGTGGTTTGTTGTTGTAAATGGTGAGTATTTGCATGTCTGTGTCAATATTTGTTGGGTGGTGGTTGTGTTCCTGTAAGTGTTCTGCAAATGTTGAATGGTTCGTTAAAATGTTTTATAATTTCTTTCTTATCTTCTGCCTGAAGGTTCACGTGTTCCTTCCCAGAATCATCCCAATTAAATCGTTTTCGTCGGAGTTTGGAAGAGACCACTTACTCTTCAGTCCAGAAGCCTCTTCTCGCCCTGTAATCCCGGCGTCTTCTTCGTTCGTTTTGGAGCCGGGCCTTCCCGATTAGTTTTCTCGGCTCACAAGTTTAGCGGCCTTGGGGGAGGGGAGGGTTTCTGGCACTTCTCTCCCGAGGTAGACAAGTGGTTTGTGATTAAGGCAGCAGAGGGCTGGGATATTGGATATCGCACGAGGTGGCGGCTTATCTAGAGTGGGGGAGGGTCTTTCCAATCCGGAAGACGCCTGGTGAAGAGCGCCCCTTGTCGCCTCCTCCAGTAGCTACTGGACGATACTGCCAACCCAGCCTCTGCCGCAACAAATCTACTTCCAATATTTACTACCTCACTAGTGGCTCAAGTCATCAGTTTATCTTGTATACAACCCAAAAGATTGTTGTATCCTCTTGCCGGGGGTGCACCAGACAATGTTTGTCAGAGGTGAGATTGAAATTTCGTTTCCTCTGTGTGCCGAATGTCAGGTCACAGATTGCAGTTATCTAAACTAACATTGAAACGTCCCAAATACCGGGTGTTTAAAAAATGACCGGTATATTTGAAAAATCAATAGAAACTTAACGGGCAGCGATAGAAATACACCGTTTGTTGCAATATGCTTCGGACAACAGTAAATTTTCAGGTAGACAAACTTTCGAAATTAGTTACAATTTTCAACAACAGATGGCGCTGCAGGCGATTTGAAAGATGTAGAAGTAAACGCAGTCTGTGAGTTCGTCATTCCGTAAGTCGTCTTTCTGCCGTAAGCGTGCGCTGTTCAGAGATTGCAAGTTCGCTGTGAAAAAATGGTTTATTCCTTAGAACAATCGTACTTTACATTTTTCCAGACTGCAGCGCCATCTGTTGTTGAAAATTGTAACTAATTTCGGAAGTTTGTCTGCCTGAAAATTTGCTGTTGTCCCAAACATATTGCAACAAACGGTGTATTTCTATCGCTGCCCGTTTAGTTTTTATTGATTTTTCAAATATACCGGTCATTTTTGAAACACCCAGTAATAACAGTATTTTAGAGTGATGCTGTAGTGGCCGTGCCTAAGGTATTCAGATAAAAAATCCATTTTACGGAGAAATTGGAACAATTTTCTTTTTAATAACTCCATTTAAGGTTTTTTGTGATATTGATTCTTTTAATTGGAAGTTATCAATTTTTTTATGAATTGTAAATGTGACGAAACTGAAAATAAAACAACTAAAAGGCTACTTATTTTAACAGATAAATGAAAGTAAGCATGTTTAATTGAAAAGCAAATAAAAAAAAAGTAGTACTTAAGATTATAAAAATAATATTAATTGAAGAACATATTACTTAGAAATGAAGATTTATGTTCTTGAGCAATAATACGACGAAATTAAAGGTAAGGTGAAAACTAGTCAAAAGTAAGGAAAAAATATAAAGGAAGACGAAATAAGAGAAGAATTGACGAATAAATAGAAGTGAGATAATATACCATGAAAAGAGATAAAATAAAACAATAACATTGCATTGGCTTTAACTGGAAATTACTCCAAATGTTGCTGTATGTGCAAAGATTATTGCAAAGTGTAATTTTGTGTTGCGTGTACGAGAACGAAGGAAAAATGTTAAACACGGTGCTAGTCCCTTTAGAATTACCCGCAGTCAGGATACTAATAATGGCGCCAATTCTCACATCCACATCCCACGGGCGAATTACCATTAATAGTGTCGTATGCCCTCACTTCACACGCACTGCGGGAAGATTTGAGAATTAACCCATATCATTTTTAAACAATGACGTGGTTACGAATTGTGCATAACCGCTTTTCCTATACTGGTAGCCAAATACTGACTGCTAAAAATTTCTTTCCCCACCGTAGCTAGATCCTGCTAATTCATGTCAGGCGTCGTGCAAGATCTCGCTGCCATATCAGGTTGCACTTTGAGACACATCTCATTCAAAGCATTCCTCTACTACAATTCAAATGTAGAGAAAATTTTACCTTATTATTGTCCTAAGACTGTGGTTTGTGTTGTGCTAACACGAAATCTTTCTCACTTTTCAATGCTGCTCAATCACTGATCTGCAGAAGGGAAAGCGCAACAGACTTAGACATCCGCATATTTCAAAATCAGATTGGTATCTCACAAAAATTTGTCACAAAAACGTTGTGTCCGTAATTTTCAAATTAAAGTTCATCCACCGTAGATTACATAGATAAACATAGAAAGTTCCCCGTTGTGTCAATGAGACACACCGTCAGAGGTTAAAAAATACAGACATCTTAAAAATCGGAAACAGTTAATATAGATCATTTCCTTTGTCTATAAAATGAGACAGTTCCCCAAAGGATGGTATGTTTCGTATCTGAGAACAATACAGGAATATAATTGTGTGTTACCTCATTTTATTCCCAATCCGTACATTTGGTTTGAAATTTTTTTCGATATTTTTAACCTTTATTAGAGCTGTATATGATAAATGTTTTTGTATAAATTTGTAAAATTTTCAGTGTCAAATAAATAAATCAAAATAAAACCATCTACTAGATGTTTCAACAAAATCTTCTCGGGTGTCCAGCCGGATGGTGGTGTAAAAACACGACGTTTCGATAGCTGACTCTGCTGTCTTCATCAGGTATCTCGTGGTTGTTCTCAGCTGACTGTCTGTCGCAGAGTCAGCTTCGAAACGTCGTGTTTTTACACCTACCATCTGGCTGGACACCCGAGAAGATTTTGTTGCTATCGATACGCCGGGAAAATCTCCACTCACACTAGATGGTTGACTACACTTTAACAACTTTCAAGTTTATTGTTATCTTCGATTCTCATTATTCTTACGCTGTCCATGCATGTTAATCTTATTTGATTATTCTTTCTTCTTTCCAGTCGTGTATATATCTTGATGTATATGATGGACTCATATCCTATTTCGCTACCGTATAAATCTAAGAGATATTGTACCTCTGATTTCTACATCTTCAAGATTTGTAGTGACGAATAGACTTTCGCAATGTTACCTGTACAATTTTTGTGGCAGATAAATGGAGGAATGATGATGCCATTCGCAGAAATTTTCTATGTCGTATCATAACTAAGGTGACTCTACTATCCGGCCCTCCAATTATCAGATTTCATTTTTTAAATTACTTCAGATGATGCCCGGATGTTCTTCGAACGGAGATTCTCGTATTCCCTCCTGTTCATTTTCCCCAATCGACTCTAACGACCCTGAAGTCGAAGATCCGGAATGCGCAAAAAAAAGAAGTTTACATTTATGTTTGTACTGCGATGATATTTCTAAGATGTCTCCTTTGAGACCATGCTTTAAGGACACCGTTAATATTGAATATAATGTTCTGTGACCAATAAAAACAATCCATATTTAAATTTTTCTTCTAAATGTTTCTTTTTCAATAAAGTACCGCCAAGAAAATATTATGTTCTTGAATAACTTCATTGTTGATTCTGCAGATAGATTTTGTTGGCCTATCATCAGTCTTGCGGTGTTGACTGTTAATTGTATGATTTTTAATATAATTTTACTTAAACATTATAATTTAAATGCTATCTTCCAATAGCTGCATAGCATTGAAACATTTAATTCAGAATAATTTATTTTGAAACTTATGCAAAAAATACGTGTTGAAATTCGTAGGAAAGTATTTATGATATACATGTTTACCTTTGTTACGTATGAAGACAAACAGAAGTATGAAAGTTACTGTTCTTTCCTGTGTATAGTACTGCCTAATTTTAGTCAGCTTTGAAAGTGCTAAAAGTAATGAAAATCATATGATTTTCACTAAATTTTACTCTTAAAAGATTTTACCTTCACTTTTCCAACAACATGTTTATGAATGTTCCAGCAAAGTGAGCATTTACAAATGCACTCTATTCGTTCATAACAAAAGTTAAAAAAAAAATTAACACTAAATCCGAATTTAAACACTATATTTTGGATCTTGTAAACGGCTCTAATGATTGGTATGAAATTTCAAATTTATATAACGTTTTGTTTTTAAAGTTTACCTAAATAGGTGTCTTCCCAGCAAAAATGCGATTTTAAGAGAAATCAGAAATTCTTGGTATTTGTCATCTCGGAAACGGCTTTAACGCCATCTCGTAGATGTTTCAGGTACCAGTAAGCTTACTGATTCTAGTTACGTTCTCTTTGGTTCGAGCAGGGAACTCTTATATCTTTAAACGGACTAAAAATATTGTACGTTGTTTCGTTTTACTCTAGCAATTCTTCATGCACCTTTCCCTACCTATCCTCTAAGTGTAAATAGTAGTTGATCTGAGTTATCCTTGCGGCCAGCCTTAACTTGTACCTAGTATGACTCTCCTCATACTGACTTCCAATAGTAGCTTCATGTTGCAATGGTGGGTGTGGTGCAGGGTTTGAGTCCCGCAGATGACACCAGAGTTCGTTAGGTGGCCAAGTAGTTGTTGAATGAAAGTCTATCGAGCGTGGCTTCTACTGACCGATTTATTGGTCCTTCACAATGTCGTCACCTCTTCCGGACGGTCCTAAATGCTTCTTCTCGTTGAAGGCCGACCCGTTGGCCCACAGAAGTTGCCACCTGCTGTGTGGCCACTCCCAGACACACAAAGATGATAAATAAGAACCGGGGATTTGGTCCGAGGAGGCAATGATTCATGCGAACAATACACGGAGAGCGCCACAAACACTTTCTCATTTTTTAAAATAAAAAGCCATACTAAAGGCTTGACAGTATAATACGCGCCCAGAATCCGGTCGTTCGCCGCCCAAGTGTCTGTATTGTTGTCGCGCTGTCCCCGCTTTCTACAGTTAAGCCTCTTTTCTTCCTTCATCCAACGCGACGGAGACAAATGAGTGAGATGGCAGCTCTTGCACAGTTCGATCGTGCACTAGAAGCTTACCCACCATAATGCAGTTATCACTAAACTTCATGACAGAAAATCAGTTTTCCTTCACCGTACGGTCAACTGCTCATAACAACTGATGAATATGGTGTCCGTGATATAGTGTTCCAAACTGAATTCTGCCAGCAGAATCACGGTCTTGAGTTCACTGGACATCTTGTTCACTAATTCTATATGCAGCTGTAGTATCAAATCCTTCATCGTAGTGACAGATAAAAGAAGAGGAAAATTTCAGTCCCGAGCTTTTAATAAAATTGAACAGTTAATTAATCTGCTTTCAATAGACAAGTGTGTGTAACGATATTTACATTGGATTCTTTATTTCTGGTAGTAAACACCAAATTCAATTTAAAACCTTCGATTCTGAAAAATAATGTGTACAATTTGCTTTAAATAAGTTTCATAAATTTGACAAATATTAATAGATATTGTGAAATGTACATGCTTCACCATTAGAGTAAATTTGATGATGGCTAGATGAAGACAGTTGCCAGTGAATTAAAGGAAAAGGACTTTTCTATGTGAAATATAACTTTGTCAAAATGGGGTAAACATTGTGAAGTTTCATGTTTTATAAGTTTCATACCAACTGTTTAAAGACTAAATCTCTATGCTTGTATAGCTGTTAATAATTAGACTACGATTTTATATTATTTAATAAATCTACTCATAATTTCAGTATTTTAGATGAATTAGTATTGATTGAAATGAAATTGATGTATATTGTAAAACATATTCACTGGTTTTACAAGAAGCGAGGATCTAGAAGTGTCTACATATTTTTCATCTGACTATTGGTTTATTATTAATGTCACATATAGTAATTTAGTAGTACTAACGTGCAACATATATGGAATTGTACATAGCATCATGACACATTCCGTATACATCTTTTGCTGACTATTAAATTCAGGTAAATTTTTCAGTTGGTTTCGCTTCCCGCCAATAAATCATATGCTACCCCAATAGATTTATCTAATAATTCAAATTTCTCTACGTGGATCATTATTTCATTATTGTTTTGGATTCTAACTTTCTTTAACTAAATATCTTTTCCAATATTAATTTATCGCCATACTCCGATGTTAACAAATTCATGTGCTTTCCGAAATAAAATGCCTTTAAGTACGACCTGGCCCAATCTAGTTATAGAATCCTTTCTGGGAACGATGACTTCTTCAAGAGGTAATCCGCAAAACGCCGTTTGTGAAACAGCGAGTAATGTTCAACACATTTTCAAGGAGCAAACCAGTATGCGAGCTGCGATAATATCATCACTTGTTTCAACATCTGTCTACAATTTAATAAAAAAGTTAGTTCAGCTACGGAACTTTAATTTGAAGTGGGTAAAGTGAGTATACCAGTTGTTTGAAGCTGTATGTGAACAGTGATGTACAAATTTACTCCTCCAAAACCTGAAAATCTTTGGAATAAACACTGTACTTTTTGCAATTTTTTTTTTTTTTTTTTTTTTTTTTTTTTTTTTTTTTTTTTTTTTTTTTTTTTGATGGCTAGATTTCATAAACTAAGGAACCTGAGGTAAGTGTTGGTTTCGTGTTAAAAATCTCAAGTTGTGGCGATATTATTTTAGGAAATAAACCATCTGAAAATCTATTCAGCACCAAGCGACAGTGTTGATTATTAATAGTCCAAACCAAAGTTCTCAAATTCATACAACACAAGGATAAATAAAATGTCGTAAATAAGGCTATGGGCCACTAACTTAGTGCGCCTAATTTTTTACTTATATGTATGTCATTAACATCTTGGACATAATTTACTATATCAATAGTAGCGGTCTGGTGGCTCAGTGGTTAATTGTCTGATTGGAGATCGAAAGGTCCCCGGTTCGAATCCCTGATTCGGTGGGGATTTTTCAAAGGCGCTTAACCCGACCTTCACCACTGCCACAGATTGCTGTGTAATGTCAAGTACACCAGAACGCTTCCGTGGTTCGGGTTTCACGTTAAACTGTAAGTCCCCTGTACCCAGCCGATAAAAACCACACGGAATTATTATTATACTATATCAATATCTTATATCTTTAAACGAGCAATACTTGTATACATATAAATATATTTGGGATCTCGGAAACGGCTCTAACGATTTAGATGAAATTTCAAATTTATATAACGTTTTTTTTTTAAAGTTTACCTAAATAGGTTTCTTCCAAGCAAAAATGCAATTTTAAGGAAAATCAGAAATTCTTGTATTTGGTATCTAGGAAACGGCTTTAGCGCCATCTTGTAGATGTTTCAGGTACCAGTAAGTTTACTGATGCTAGTTACGTTTCTCTTTGGTTCGAGCAAGGAACTCTTTTATCTTTAAACGAACAATTCATGTATACTAGCTGACCCATGCGAATATTTCGCACAGCATCGTGATCAGTCACCATATGGTAATAAATAATTGCAAGTATTTACTAATGAAAGGTATTTTAAAGAGTATTAATAAATATAACTTTTACTGTAAAAAGTCGTTGTCGTTAAATACTACATGTTTAATTGTAAAACATTTAAAAAGTAGATAGTTAAGAAATATTGGCTTTATCATGTGTAATTTTTTTAACCTTCTTTACTTTAAAAAAATTCTTTGAAACAATATTAGCAGTTATAATGTGATCATCGTTGACTTTTTGACCGTATGTGTCTTTAACACCAAAATAAATTCTAATAAATATACAAACTCGTTAAAAAGCCATGTTTGGATGTTCATATGAAAAAGAAGTTTTGATAAATACAATCCTGCCTTTTGAAGCGTTGACTTTATTAATGTTCATGGCGAAAGTTGCTTCTATTGGGTATTCTTTCCTATCATTTGGAAAGGCATGGTTGGATCAGAAGGTGTAAGGTTAATGCGAGGTATGAACATAGTTTTATAGGAATGAATGAATGTAGCACTAATGATGTACTCATCTAAGTGAATTACCACAAATCTTGCACCATTAATTAATCCCTGAATAGCATTAAGATTTGTATTTAAGATAATAATAGTATTTTTCTTGAAATGGAATTTATGAGATGGTAAACCAGACAATTTGAGAATTGGCTCTAGCGATTTGGATTACATTTCGTATGTAGATAACGTTTTGCTTTTCAAGTTTGTAATACGATTTTACAACAACAAAAAATTGCAATTCTTGTACTGGTAGCTGGGAAACGACACTAACCTCATCTCGTAGAAATTTAGGCACCAGTAAGCCTTCTGATGTCTGTTAAGCTTCTCTTTTATTAGAGCATAGTACTGTACTGTGCATCTCAAAATGCCTAGGAAGCCTTCAAGATAACGTTTAACTTTAATCAAACTTTACTTGAAAAACCTTGCATATTGAACAAAAATCGAAAGATGCCAAGCGAAGATCGGTCACCCAGGTACTTAAAAGTTAAATGATACTACGGCATTAGTATTAACCAGATAACAGTTTGCATCTTATTGCAACCGAGAAACACCACAGGCAGTATTTATCATAAGTAAAGGTGCAGTAAGGATCCGAAAATAAGGAACACATTTTAGTATTATTGGAGAAAGGAGTCCAGTTTTTATACCAAGCTACGCCTTTGTGCTAAAAAGTATGCAGTACTATGGCGGGTCAGGTTGTAACAGCCCTCGATCCTATACTTTAAATTGAATTGTATTTTATGAAGCATTTGAAGTAAGCTAGAGGTTGGGTGAATATGATCTTATATGTTTGTCTTGCAATTTACTGTAAATCGGTGTAAATGGACTTTGTTTTATGAAAATAAATTATGTAAATATCATTTAATATGTTTAAGGACAGAACTATGCAAGCGAAATTGATTAAATGTTTGTATCCCAAGTATTAAGGTGGACTTCGATGTCTAAAGGATAGTGTACGACAGTTTAAAATGATTTATGTGTATAATTTTGTGTTTAAGTATCTGTAATTTTCATTTCTGAGCTTTTCGTAATGATTGTAACTGATTATGTATTGATTTTGATTGTTTTTAATATGTTTTTAATTGTTTAAGTATTGTTAAAGTTCGAGGAATATCTGTCGGAAGCCTTTGTAATGTTCTAGAACTTTCTATGACACTTATATAAAGCGAGCGGCAGAGATTCAGTTTATGGACAGGTTTACGTGTACTGTGAGAGTGTATGGTTGTATTGTCTTTGGAAGAAGTATTGAATGTAATAGCTGGAGCTTGTGACCAGTATCTTTGAAGTCGTGTATGTATTCGAGAAATAAAAACAGTTAAAATTGGAACTGTATCGTGGACTAATTATTTCTTATATAATTAAACCACGAGACACCTAGTAAGGTGTGGGCCTTTATGATGACCAGTGTCTGTTGACCGTCCACAGCGTATTGCTGGATCTCGCAACAAGCTACTTCCCTTTTAATTCCACATGCTGTAAAACTACAGACAGACACCAGCCCACCAGACAGGGCTATGTCGTTCACATGTGGGCTGTTCATATGGAAATGGCGAGCAGCCCAGATACCGTTCAGTATTCCCTGGCGGCGTGCTGAAGCGGCGGTGATTGGGGACAAACACACAATGGATCCTTGATAGGGGACAATCAGGTCTCCATTCTTCTCAAATATTTATTTCAATCTCCGTCGCTTCTCATAGCTCTGCAGGTAGCGCAGTGCAGCTTCAGTGGTAGCCACGTCCGTTCTACGACCTCGCTCATATTAACGGAATAGTCTGTATCCACAGAACATTGCAAATTCAAAAATTTATACTCCAACATATCCTGAATCTTTCTATTTTCGTTTCCACTGATTTCTTTCGCGTTTTAAATCAGTATCCTTACTATACCTACCAATACCGGTAGCAAAATCGACAATTTATAGTTTTTTTTACTCTCCATGACCTCCATACTTTACTATTATTCCATATTTCTTGTATTAAAATACTTCAGCCACATATCCCTAATATTCTACTATATGTAACAGATGACACAAAAGCAAAACGCAGCTTTCAGCTATCACAATCGATTTGTAACAAACATATATTTTATCCAGATTACATGAATGTTTTGTCGATAGATCACAGAGATTGTTCAAAAACATCTGATTAATATTTTATATCGCCACTTAATATTTATTATATATACATAAAATAAATATTTTTCAATCTTATTTCTTACATTTTACAAAGCAATGAGACCTAATGTTTTGTTTTTTTTACGTCTTGTCGACGTCGAGGTCATTAGAGGTTGGGAGGGGGGGAAGAGGTGGGGCGGGATGGGACTGGGAACAAGGAACGGTTAGAAATTCGGTCATGGCCTTTCGAAGAAAGCATTCAGGCATTCGCCTGGAGTGATCTGGAAAACCCAAACCTAGATGCTCGGAAGGGGATTCGAACCGGTGTCCTCCCGAATGCGAGGCCAGAGCGTTAACCGCTCACCCACCATCCTCGTTGATCCCGATTACTCTGGAATTCCAGGCCAGAGCGTAGCTACTTTCCCACCTGGCTCGGTAATATCTCTTCCATTTTCCTTTTCATTCCTCTATTCACTCTGCCAGCACAATTTTTGCTCGAAATTAAATCTATCAAATCATGTTATATTTTTTCCTTAATACAGTTGTTCATTTCTTCTTTGTTTTCTGCAGTATGTTTTAAAGTTACCCTCTCAAACAATTTCTCCAACCCCTCTCAACTACCTATCAGCCATTCTTTAATTTAAAACATTTTCTTTTCACTCTCCTAAATTCTGTTTGATCCACTTGTGTTGCTCCTCTAGTCTGCTTACAGGGATTTATTTCTATAATGGTATTTTTTTTTAACTTTATTTCATTTCTAAGAAAACTGCTGTCTGTCTTGTCCTAATTTTATTTGACCCATTAATTTCAGTATTTCTGCCGCTATACCTGTTTCTCGTGCCGATTTTTCAACATGCAGAATAAAGAAGGCCTTTCTATGTTAGTAGAAAGCTCGGTCAAAATGAAACTGATAGTTTTAATAGTTTTTTGTTCTTAGCTCACATAATTTCACATTCCTTTACCAGTATAAGTCAATTGCAACGCTATCAGATGGTAAGGGTAGTACTATCCTATCAGAACAATCTCTGTAGTCAGCGACTTTACTTAATTGTTGGATCGCTTGTTGTTCTAATATTAGCTGGTATCGCCCCTAGAGACATGCGCCATACTCCGGGAAGTTGCCACTAGCGCAGCAAGGCTTTTAGTGAATGAAGACGTCAGACATCCTCTACATGGCTATACACCAGTGCCATCGAGACTAAAGTCCCTATCAAGCTTCCCGCGGACTTCAAAGCCACTAATTGGAGCACCAAGCAATAAAAGAATATTGACTTGGGAGAAGACAGTGCAACATGATATCGAGTGAATTAAGCCAAAAGAGGGCCCTATTACCTGAGTCTGAACAACCATGGCCCATATGGGAGTCACTAAGTAGGCTTTGAGTTGGAGTTTCCTCATGGGGATACCTGGTAGAACAGCCAGATAACACATGTTCGTGCGGGGAGAAAGAAACTGTGGTACATCTGTCATCTTGTCCACAAATCTGAATGAATGTATCCCAATTTGACCTCCAATCAGCTACTGAGAAAGCCATCACATTGGCGGAAAAACTACCTCATATTTGATGTTGTCATTGACACGAGAAGAAGAAGAAGAATTTCAGTACCATAGATTTATCAGCTGACATAGCGGTATTAAATCGTATTCGTGGAGACGCGGGATACCCATGCGGGCATCCAGATTTGGGTTTTCCATGGTTTCCCCAAATAACTCCAGGCGAATGCAGAGATAGTTACTTCAAGATGCCATGGATGAATTCCTTCCCATTCCTTAGCCTCTGTCCTTTCCCGCCTCTAATGACCTAGACGTCGATGAGGCGTAAAGCCAGAAGCAAAAAAGTAAAAGAAAAGGGGTTAGATTTTCCTCACAGTAAGACCATCTGGTATGACGTGACTGCGAGAACGAAGAGACAGGTATTATAAACCGCAAAGCAAAAAGTAACTATAACAGGAGCTACGTGTTCCAAAGATGACAGAAAATTTCCATTTTTACACATTTCAAGGCGTGTTGCCAGCAGCCAAATCTATTCTGGTATGATAATTGTGTGTGACTTGTCTTTTAAGTACAATATAACCAGAATAATCATGAAACTGTTTTTAAAGATTCCTATTGAATTTTCACTGTTACGAGAGCTCTGTTCACTACGTTTTTATCTACTTCTATTTCATTGAAATCCTTAGTTATTGTTCTTCATGCAGAAGTTCTCGTGAAAATATCGATATACTTATGTCAGGTACGTGAGATCGGGAGTAGACTAGGAGATTTTTCACACTGGTTTCTTAATGATAGGAAATGTTAATCCATTTAGAACAATACAAAGATTTATTATGGTCAATCTGATTATACAGTGAAATTTATCTTATCTCCTAGTTCACTAACAGATTCTGCAGTATGCAATGTTGTTGAAGGCCATTATTCCGCAGTTGCTCAGTAAATTAATTCATAAAATAACGCCAATGCAACTGTATTATGTAGGTTTATTGCCGTACGCGTTTCGCCTCTCCTCGAGGCATCATCAGCGACGAATCTATTTTAAAATTTACATTTTATTTACAAACTTATTTGACATAACGCTAAATTGATACATTTTCTTATTAATCATTCTACAGTAGTTTTATTCACTACCTCTAAGTATATCTGAACTACGATAGTTTTAGGATTATTTTATTTGGTTGGTGTAAAGATATTTCCGAAACCCAAATTTGTATGGCCTGACTGTGGCCTTCGAGATGCCATCAGAACAGAATATTAGAACATACCATCCCGGCTCCATGATTTGGAAGAAATTAAAGTCAGTACCTGAAATAAATTTTTTGCCACCTGCAAACAGTAACACAACTGCTAACAAGATATATTGTGTCAATTTCGAAAGTGGTGTTAATGTTTCATACAAGCATTTTTACTGTTGACTGGAATGAAAAGCGAGGATGGTGGGTGAGCGGTTAACGCTCAGGCTTAACATTCGGGAGGACGTCTGTTCGAATCCCCGTCATAGATTTGGGTTTTCCATGGTTTACCCAAATCACTCCAGGTGAATTCCGAGATGGTTCCTTTAAAAGTCCATGTTCAAGTTCCTTCCCGTTCCTTATCCCCAATCCTATCCTACCTCTAATGATGTCGACGAAACGCAAAGCCATAAGTAAAAAAAAAAAAAAAAAAAAAAAAGTGGAAACGAAGAAAGGTCTAAACCAGCGGAGACTAAAGCGTAATGATGATCTATGTATATGTTCACAGCAGTCTTCAGTAGACGGATTAATCATTACCTGATGCTGTAGTGAGTAATTACAATTAAGAGTTGATACAGACAAGCATTCGTATTAGTGGGATATGATAGTTATAGAAAAATGTCAACTCAGCTGTTGTGACATAAGGATAAAAATGACTGTGGTATTTCTTTGCGAATTGTAGTTGCTTCCGTAATGGTTTATCATTTTTGCTTTCTATTAAAAGTTCGCTAAAGCACTCTTCATTTTGCAACTGGTCAATTTGGCTACTTCGAATGGCGTCAAACCAGGTGAACCGACAACATGATTTGAACAAACAGCCCTTCTGAGGCGTATTGCGTTAATGGTAAAAGTAATGTTACAATACTTCACTCAAACAGAGAGGTAAGTAATTTCTGTAAAGACTGCGAAAACTATAAACACTGGTAACTATTCATTGTGCTTTATGGGAGAATGTGCAGTGGGAGAATTGCAACACAGCACGCCACCATACAGACTAACCAACCACCTGCATCGACCATATCACACTCGTCACGTAACCAGTCGATAACAGGCGGATAGAATCTACTATTCTAACCATGAGTCCCTATGGTCGCTGATTCGAGTCCTATGAAGAACGTGGGTATGTTTGTATGTTTGTATTGTGTTATTCATACTGCGTTGAAACTAAGCTGGAATAATTCTTTCGACTACACAGAGAAAGTACTTCGCCGGAATTAGCTGTGTGAGATCATTTCCGAAAACCAATTTTATTTTTTTAAAATTTCAGAACAAATTGATAACCTTTAAAAACACTGCATATCGTGTGCAGCACCTCTGAATGCATTACGCTACCACTACAGTCCACAACTCTCTTAAGACGCCACCTCTCTTATAACGGTACAAACAAATAGACGGCTGTCATTATATCAGCCCTAAGGCGGCAAAGAAACCAGGTCTACCTCTCAAGTGAACCAACAGTGTTTTAATACCCGTAATAAGAATTTGATTAGTAATACTTCTGATTTTATGAAAATAATTTACGTAAATCCTCCAAAATAACTGCTGGCATATTGTCAACAAATGAAATCAACATAGTTCAATATAGAATTTAATCCCGTCATAATATGTCATGTACAAAATCTCGATCCGTCTGACATTTCTCTCATCTCATTCAAGTGTTAGAAGCCGTATCTAAATGTCTGTAAAGAGCGCAGAATCTGAGCCTTTACCATTAACCAAAATAAAAAAAAAAAATCTTTCAATATTCATTAATGCAATCTTATAAACTGAAAAAAATTGGTCCCTCTCAATAAATTTCTAATGGTATCTTATTTTCCCCACTTTCAGTGATTTGTACTTAAGAGAATTGATCTGCATAACATTCCTGGATCAGGATTACATCTGCACCAGCTTCAATTTACTGTAGGTGCCAGGGCTGGCGCTAGGATTCTCGGGCCCCGGGTAAGCGTTCTTAGCGGTGACGTAACCGGTTTGGACCCGTGGCAAATTATGTTTTATTTTTTAATCCTTACTTGCTTTCTTCTTTAGCATATCACATAAATCCATAAAAAAAACTAGCTCTTTGTTGATTTATGAAACTCCATATGAAAACACAAACTCAAAAAAATCAAAAAATCTTTATTACATGTCTATCTGCATCTTTGCTGGCGTCGTTTCTCTATCTCCAAAAAAATTACAACTGAAGAAAGTAAATTTCATATTTCGTTGACAGCGATTAAATTAGAACCAATTCAATCGACGAATTTAAAAAGCTATGTTCTGCTAATGTTTCATTGAGAATAATATCCATAAGAAACTGAAATGAAAAAAAAAATGGTATGCTTTGCAAATTTTTACTCCCAATTCACTTAAGGTAACTTCTTCTAAAACGCTTTACAGGCGTAAAAGGAGTTATCTCAAACTATTCTTGCACAGATTTTCTTTCACGACGCATTTGTGTTCCACTTGCTGCTGCAGACCCCTCCCGTTCTTATTAGGTTGCTGAGTAATTCCCTGGCAACAATTCTGTGTTGCAGGAGCGTGAATTTGATACCTCTCTGGAGGCTCAATGGGAGGAACGTACGTGTTGCCGCGTGTCTCTGAAAAATGTAAGCAGTCTTTAGTTAGCGGAGTTCAAATATATTTGTTTGTGTACCGTAGAGTTTTTCTAGTTCAGGGAGAGGGGGAGGGGAAACCATAACACCATTCTGTAAGATAATAACGGAAAACAGACTAAAGTCCTCGATCAGAACGTCTGGTTTGAACCTGGTCGCCTAACGACCTCCATCAGTTTCATTGTGTTGTTACACGACGTTCAAAGGACATTTTTAATAGTTGCAAAATTACCATGTGAATGCCCAAATTGGTCGAATTTGACTTCTGTTACCAGCCTCTCAGCTGGTTTGATATAATCTCCACATCTACCAGTCTTCAGCAGATCTCTCTTCAGTCTCAGATATCCATTTCAGCTTAGTTATATATTTCGTTCTCTAATTTTTTCATTCCTCTACAGTTACTTCTCTGCTATCTTCAAGAAGAAATCCACCTATCCCTCGTGTGTTAAGTATCCTACGTCTTCTTTCTGTGGAACTTTTACACAAATTTCTTATTATCATTGCTAAGAAATGTTTATTTTGCACTTTATTACCTCAATTTACTTTCAACATGCTTCTGCACAACTACATTTAAAGTGATTCCGTTTTCCTTCTTTATGACGTTCGTAAATTCCAACATTCACTTGCAGAAAGTGATTTGCTCCATTCATAAAGTTCTAGATAGCTCTTTCTGAATACTAGACCATTGCTTTGATCCTAAAAGATTCCTTTAAGAAGTCTCTTTTTCATAGTACTATTCTGCTTTCCATTTCTGGCACCGGTTGCAATTTTACTCCTTAAAGAGAAATCACTAGCAGAAATACAAAACTATAAAGGTCTTGTTAAATATTGCCATACTAGTTGATACCAGCGACTTCGTACGCTTGGATTAAGTATTTCTTTGCCAGAATTGAATATACAATATGGTAACGAAGGATTGGTCCCAAACAACGCCAAGTTGGCATAATACGACAGGAAAGCTATCTCTATATCATTCTATCTTTGAACCTGTCTCTTGAAGAGAATCAGTTTCCAACTTATTTAAAAACGGAAAAACAAATGAAGGTGCGGCGATATGTGTGTGTGGGAAGGGGGGGGGGGGGGGAGGGGAGGGGAAGGTGGGAGGGGCAACTGATGGCAACTTTATTTCAGCTTGGTCTTTCTTCTTTCTTCAGCATGAGCATCCGATTCTTGGGTTCTAATAATTTAGCTGCTCGTGCTCTGCTGGAGCTACACCTTAGGCCAGTTCACGCCCGCAAGGCATGTCAAAAAAGAAGGAAACATAAACTGGTGCCAAAAGTATTCAAGCAGACACAAAGTAATAGGCCAGAGAAAATCGCCATCTATACTGAATAATACGTTTTTCTCTAAACGAAATTTATTAATAAATTATACACTAACATTATGCGCGAAATGCACAGCTTGGGCAACCGACGTAACATTACAGACTAACACACACATCCGTATCTCTATCAGCATTTGATAAGGTCTCAAAATTTTGTGACGACGGTTAATCATACCGTAAAAAAAATCTTGTACCCTTCCTACAGATTTTCTTGTCAAATTCCATCAATATCGGTATAGCCATTTAGTCATGAAAACGTAACAAAAAGACAGAGACTTACTTCCGCATTTGTAGTATTATTACTGCAGGTCACACACACACTGACTGCGAACAATCCCTGATGGATCAATATAACGTAAAAAAAGAGTACACATACAGCATTGCAAGACTACCTACGATTTGCCTCGCATTGCACCCCTAAATTTGTGATATGTACAGTTTAACATTCAATCCGAATAACCGACGGTCCAGGAGTGACTCTTGCGATCAGAAACAATTTTCTAAAATCTTTGCCTCGCAGAGATTTGAACCGAAGTCCACGATCCAAATAGCAATAAGCAAGCGCATTAAATACTGAGTTATCAGACCGCTATATGGAAAGGCAGTACAGAGACCTACACATCCTATGCGTCTGTCTATCGAAATTATAAGACAACATGTATTATTTATACACAAAATTTTTCAACCAATTGTAGACCGTATTTTTCGCCTTGCTTCAAAGGATAAGTGTGCAAACTTTCACCGAAATCGGATGAAAACTGTGGATTTGTATGAAGAACAAACAAACTAACAAACAAACATACATACATTCATCTTTATATATATAGATTTTCTGTGTATGTCGCGTTGTTCATTTGATAATCTAAGCTTTCGGCTGCCATTTTACGTCCTTTGTCAGATATGTTATTTACGTTGACACAGCTACGAGCGCCAAGCATCTCAGAGAAATAGGCCGTTGTTTTCATTGAAGTTGTCGTTTTTTCTTTTTTTTTTACCCATAATACGTGGAAGCACTATCCCTTCAGATTCCTTGTAAAAGAAAGCGTGGTAATTATACCAGTTGAGAGTTTGTGTTGGCTGATTTCTCGGAGTTCCGTCCGAGTTTGTCTCTGTGCCCGGCAGCGGCGGGCGCCCCACACAGACGCGATTGATGTCTGCCCCGGGCCATTAGCAGAGGCGCCGCTTGCAGTAATCCAGTTAGCGCTGACTGCTGCCGCTGGCTGTTAATTTGCTCGGTCGCCACAGACAATAACACGACAGTTACAATACCCGCCGCGATCACGTCTTAAGGAGACACACCTCGTACGCCATCATCATCGGCCAGTACTCGTTTCCGAGTTTATGTTTCTCACTTTCAGACACCTACTTAAAGGCCGATTTAGACGACCCGACCTGGTCTCCCTGAATCGTGACAACGCCCTTTCGGCCCTGAAAACGGGTCGTCTAAACTGAGCTCCTGGTCACGTTTTTGCCGCGAGACCATGCAGGGAGGTCGGGTGGAAATCCCATCCGATTTAGGGCGAAAGGGTAGGGGTAAGTCGGGCCCCCACCACTCTACCCTGAAAACTTGTGTAAAGCCTAGCCCGGTTGTGCTCACACTGCCTGGTTCCCCGTTTTCTATTATTTTGAGATGGATGCATCCGATAATTAAGAAAATGGAGTATTGACAGAGTTGCTGGAGATGTAAAAGACACACAAATTTTTATGGGACACCTCACATAGGGTTGCCAACTTGTTTAGCCAAAAATTTATTTGTCTTTTGAAGATAAAAATATAAAGTACGTATATGAAAGGGGGAAAAAAAAATTTAGTTATTTATTGCCTTAAATACATATATTTTCGGACTTTCTGGACTAGCTGATATTAGTTTCATTTCAGTGTTACAGCTGGAGCCACATTCTACATCTAGTATAACACAAAAAGGTACACTCATTTTTAAATTTGTGGGCGCTCTGTTTCTACTTTCCCACCATTTATTTCGTTTCATCATAAGCACTAACATGACGTTTAGTTATTGCCTCGACCCCGATGCGGTAATTACACAGGTCAAAGGATGCTAGCGAACATAAAATCGCTGGCCGATAGGCACTTTTTCCTGCAGGAGGTTGTGAAACTAGCAGACGAACGTTCAGTTATATGTGTTGTATACTTTATTGGAAATAAAGTATTTTGGCATATTTCATTCGTAGTAAAAAGTATAACAGCCAAAAATAAAATACGATACTTTATAATACAGTATGGTTGGCAACCCTAACCTCACATGCCCTCTGTCATAACAAAGACGTGAGAAATGAGGCATTTCAGATGTCATCCACTAGAAATTCCGGAAATCTTCACAATCCAACACATCTAAGGGTATTAAAATATTAGAATTTTAATAAAATTTGTAACTAACTAATTTTATTACCCGTATTAGTTTGAATGGAACGTGCAGAACAAGACGGATATACGCATGGTGGTAGGCTGCTAGTTCGGTAGTACCAAATCGGACCGGCCGACGGGTCGTCTAAAACTTTAAAAGGAACACACTGTCGACGGGAGGAAAGTGAAATCGGGAACGGGACAGGGTGATCGGGAACGGGTCGTCTAAATGGGCGTCGTTGATGGCTGATAAGGCCGATGCTGGATTTAAATATCGCCCACACACGTCGCACTTAAATCCTCGGTTACTAGGGGTAGTTTTTATCCCTGCTACTACTCGCGGCTAGTGACAGCAGCTTCCAAGTAGCAGCTACTAGCCGGTCACAATAAGATCTACTAGTCTTTGCTAGTAGCGAGTGAAGTGTGGTACGACCTCATTCTTTGTTTATAGTGTGCAAGGTTATTTTTTTTTTACTTATTTATTTATTAGATGTAGCCCGTAATGCATTTTAGACTCACTACCAAAATGACATACGATAGCAGTCTTGCCGCTCATAAATTATCTGCTTCACAATAATCAATTCTTCTCACGTTTTTATACTAAAAAAAAAAACATATTTTCACCATTGCATTTAACCATTTATAATTACATTCTTTTATGCATTTCATAAAAAGAATCCTTATTCCTCAGACTCAGCAAACTTCTTCCAAAACAACTAATACACCAATTACTTATACTGAACACAGCGATAATCCTTTTTACAGAGATATTTGTTACAGGTTGGCCAACATCTATGGCTGTTACCTTACAGTTGTCGTTCGGCTTGTGCTGAGTTGGGTAAACATTTGTTAAGTGAAATACAGACTTCGAAAAAAAGAATCTGTCCGCAACTGGATTAATTGAAGAGAAAAGATGGGAGCTTCTGCGTTACTTCAGAGGATCCACTGGCGTACAGAAACTTCTACGGCTACATGAAGGAAAGTTTGATGAATTACTTGAATTAGTTACCCCTCAAGTTATTAAAAAGATACGCTGACAAGAATTGCAATTCTATGTAAGATCAAGCTAGAAATTAACTTGCGTTGGTTGACAAGTGGTGATAGTCTTTGGAGTATATTTTCGTAGCTAAATTAAATTCTGAATACATTTTCTTAATTTATTTTGTGAAATGTTCCTCAGATGGAATGTTCTATCCAGTTTCATTCAGTTCGACAAATAACTTCCTAAAACTATTTTGCCGCGCGTTGTTATTCATGTATTTACTATTGTTTGTGTCCCACAATCCTTTATAGCCGGCCTCGGTAACGTAGGGGCTAGAGTGCTAGCTCCGCGTGCCGAAGGTCGCCGGTTCGAATCCGGCCGTGGGCATGGATGTTTAAGTGTTGTGTCTCTCTATGAATGTCCTGTCCGTCCTGTGATGTCCATACTTATGAATTGAAAACGTACTGGAAAAACTAATTCACTGGAAGAGCTATCATAAACACATTGAGCTGTTTCGATGGCTTAGTTGCCGAAAGCCATAAAAAAAAAAAATAATCAGCAATCCTTCATATTTCAGGTAAACATTGAAAAAGTCAACATTTCCTTGACTGAATATCTTGACGCACGTCCTTCCTGGTTTTCCACGATGAAAATGATCCCTACTTCTAACAAGAATAAAAAGACTTGCAATTGAGCTGTCAGAAGAAGCACCAACAGCGATTTGTAGTTGCTATTAGGTCAGGTGACCGCTACAATCGCGCGCTACTGGCAATAAGAATTGAACATGCTCAAATCAAGTCGTCGCTACTTTTTCATAGCTGCTAGTCGAGTCAGTAGCAGCGATTACTTTGTCACACGAAGCGATTACTCGCCTGGGAGCTACTCACCCCTAATACACTCATTCACAAATACAATTTAACTCTAGATCGTCGGCTCACAGTAACTGTGCCTCTTAGACAGACGAAAACATACTTGACTGGGGTCCTGGTACTAGAAGAAGTTTCCTTAACACGATGTCTCGCTTGCAGGGTATCAGAGATTGTTGAGCATAGACCGTAATCAGGATGTTGTGCACAAAGACATGGGTCTCAAATATCTCAAATATCATTTGACAGTCTGGCGGTTACGTCACAAATTTACGAGGATCTCGAAAATAGCGCGAAATCGTGTGTGTCAGTATGCGCGGCGTTGCCAACGCGTCATCACTTTCTAGCCCGACTCAGGTTCCACAAGATGCATTTCCCGTAACCTTCCAAATGACGTTTGACTTGTCAGTAAATGTGTGTTTTTGTCTTTCGTCGCGATTCGTAAGTGCTATTCACTTTTACACATTTATTAGAACTTAATATGTTTTTGCTGCACACATTACCATTATTTGAATTATTTCCCATTTTCTAACTATTTACTAAGGTTATAGTGGACCGAGTAATAATACGTATAAAATTCTTACCTTATTATATCCAAAGTCCAATCTTGTATCTATATCCATAAAACGAAAACCGGGTGTATTTGTATCAGAAAAACTCAAAAACTACTGCGCAGATTTCGATGTGGTTTTCACAGTTTTAAAGATTAGAATCTCAATTGAATTGTTTCGTATGTAATATGCTCCAACGTAACACAACGCCGGAGCGGTAAATGAAAATCTGAACGTACGGCCTAAAACAAAACAAAAATGAAATACGATCCATACGTCATACATCGTAAAAATATAATGGGCATATTATAGCATGTAACTTTTACTTTCTTAAATTTTAGTTTTTAGTCTTTAAACCCCATACATCGAATGCGAAGAGGAAGCTACTTAAAGTGGAAAATATTAATTTTAATAATATAATGAAAAAACTTTTCGATATCTTCTTTGTTTCTTGAAGATACTATGTGCGGCCGCACAGCTACAATCTCTGATGTTTGGAAGTGAACTAAAATCGCTGTTAATAGTAGGTAATGCATATTTGATGGCTTTGAACATGATAGTGAAGAGTTTAAAACCTTCAGTGAAACCTTCTGAGGAATTTGTTGCTTTTTGAAACTACGGTCTCAGGCCATACAGCTATAATCTCTGATGTTTGGAAGTGAATTAAAATCGCTGTTAATAGTAAGTAGTGGCTTTGAACATGAAATTGAACTGTTTAAAACCATTAGTGTTGACATAGTATTTTTTTTTGCAATTTATTGATGAGCGATTTTGTCTTTACCACGTTTCCTGAAAAAAAAAAGAAAAAATACATTGTTTGTATTGCTGCACGAATCGCTGTGGTTATTATGATGAAACTTAATACACATGTTACTCATAGGGCGGCTAAAAATATTGCAGGAATAAATCAACCCCATCTCTTTTTTGCTACTCCGTGCCGTCATCGTATCGAAGAACTCTTTAGAGTGTCAGTCTAGGAGTGAGCTCCCGAGCTGTAAGCCTGGAGTGGGGGAATCACGTGCTGGCCCATAATTGGTTCATTAGGCCTTAGTAAGTACTTTTAAGCTTGTCGGGTTGGAGACTGGTTTTTCACGGGATGTATCTCTGTTAACCTTGGAACCTGCTGCGTCTAAAAGAATTAAGTGACCTGCCTCCAAGGGCATGAGAAAAAATGCTACAACTGAATATACTATGCTTTAGTTTAGAAACTTAAAATCCTCCATGTTTATACACACAGTTAATGGTGATTTCCCGGCAGCATGAATTTTATACCCCTTCAGGTGTTTAAAGAATTTCAGGATAAATTCTGATTACCTGGAAAATAGTTTGTGTATATCTACGAAACTATCATACACTGACTTTTATGATGCTCAACGTCAGTTACATCGCGTCCGAACAAGTTCACAATAAAAAATTCTCACTTTATCGCAGGCGTAAGTTTGGAAAATTGCACTCTTATTTTTTGGTTTCGCATTTAATTTTTCTTGCAGGTAAACGTTCGTCTGGTGTGCCTCAAAACTAAACGGATACATTACCTTGAAGCTGTTCTGACGAAGTCCCCAGATTGGTATTGAAACGTTCGAAACACCAGCAACAAAAACACAGTGCAAAACCATGAAAAAAAAAGTGAGTGCAATTTTCCAAGTTAAGAATAGCCTAAGTATGCTTGTAGATGGTTCCATATTCTAATGCTACGGATGGATATAGTATCAGCTTTCCTTGGTGGTGCTGATTGGTCAGCAGTGGGAGTTTGTTATTTATCTATGCTTCAAAACGGTGACTGAACGAATGAATGAACGAAACGAAAGCTCAACTTCAAAGTAAAATTCTGTCGGTATTTCCTAGAAAAACATTTTAAGGTTAAAACATACTTTGCCCCATCCTGTAAAAAGAACTTATATTTTACCCGTTTTATTAAATGTTTTCATTCCGAGTGTCGGCCAAAGATTCAAAAAGTACGAACTAAATTATTTCTTTCTTGAAGAGAAGTTTATTTTTGGGAAAACTTCATCAAATTCTTGTTTCTTCGATTTCATATTCTTCTGTTTATATTTGTAAAGCTGTTTACGACTTTGTCAGAGTGAGAAAGTCAATTCTATGCACAGCGATAATAAGGAATGTTTATTTAACATGTGGTATAAGGTACAGCTCCATTCCTAGATATGTAACATTCATTTTATCGAAGTAAAATGTCTAATTCATATAATATGTAGCCTATGAGTTACCCGATAATTTGCCCGTACAGTTTTAAGCGTTTCCGTACTAGACAAACAGGTACTGTGCAATGTTCTGGAGTTCTGCCAATACCGAATTTGTGAGCAGTTTGTATGAGACACTTTCTTAAGTTTAGTAAAACAATTGCTTACGGAAAAAAGAATCGTATTTACTAAAAAAATTACGTTCACTCAAACGTAACCATCATTTTGTTTTAATTCATATTGCTTTTCATTGTTTTGTTTCCTGGCATTTTTAAAACTAAGTTTTTTTCAAGTGATCGATAGTTGTCTATAAAACTGGCAGAGTTCTTGAGAGAATTTTTATGCTTGAAGACAATTTTTTAACCTTAACTAGTTAAAGATGCTTCTGTTAGCACATCATTGTTAGAATCATCCTGATCTTGTTCTTTCGAAATCATTTCTAGCAGGACAGTTTCTTAAAAATTATCATAATCTGCCTGTAGCATAGATTATAAATCAAAATTCCGTCTGGAAACAACTGCATGTTTCCAGACGGAATCTTGGTTTATAATCTATTAACCAACAACTGCGGAAGATGGACTACAACCAGATTTGCCTGTAGCATGTCTCCAATATCATTGTTTTCAATTGTTCAAATCCTCCATTTCCAATCTCTGATGCGATTTTCTGCGTTTAGAAGACTTGCCGTTCTATCACTTGAAACATTCTCTTTTATGTTAACCAGCAAAAAATTTTCCTCGATAATTTTCAAGAATACTCTGCTTTACTTCATCAATGATTCTTTGATAAAAATAGCGCATTTAATAACGTCAGTTTTTTATTTTTCATATTACTGATCGATTGTCTTCTTCCACATCAATCCCAACGGTATCACAAATGGATCTAAACGTGCGTCTAAAGTAAACAGCTGAATAATCTTTGTTCCATATCATTTGGTAATGAGGCAGTGTTTGGTGTCAGAAAATTCATTTTTGCTTTCGTGCTCTGTGATAAGAAACCATGAGTAGCCTGTGATGCTATCCAAAAGTGATATATATATTACTAAATACGATTTTTAACTTCAGATAGGAAACATTTCAAGAAACACTGATTAAATTCGGAAGAAATCACCCATCCTTTTCTGTTTGATCGCCAAAATAATGAACTAGTTCTCGTATTTTAAAACAAATGCATTCTGTGATACATAAAACCAACATAGAGTTGAATAACAATTTACTGAAGCATTAGCGCATAATCTAATACTAATTTCAAATCTAGTGAAGATTTTTCAGTTTTTTAAATGAATAAATTTTCAAGTGTATGCTTTCAATACAAAGCAATTTCTTCCATATTGAAAACTTCATTTGGTGTGTAACTATGGTAAGAAATAAACTACAGAATCTCTTCAGGATAATACACAGAGATAATACACAGAGTTCCATCTATCCATTGATACTGTTTCTTATAAAATTTTCACATTTCACACCGCACTTTAAATTCACTGACCCAACCACTAGAAGCGTCAAACTAGACCGGTTGTTTGCTGCTAGTTCCGAATCAAAATAAAATTTTGTAACAATTTCTTTACTCTTTTTGTATTATCCCAGCACTTAATGGATTTTTATCTTCAATCAATAAACATAAAGCTGCTTCCATTTTTTTCAGTAGCCGAGTTTCTTACAAATTTAGAAGACATTTCAGACGATACAGAATTTATTATTTTCGACTCAGATTTCTTAAGCAATCAAATTTGAGAATCACTTACATCGCAAGTAGTTGGAAGAGTAGCAAGTTAAAAAAAATTCTTTCGTAATTTGTAAAGGACTTCCAACTTTATTTTAAAAATCATTTCTCTACTATTTTTGATGTTTCATCGGATTAGCTTTCATATTTGACGAGACGTTTTTTAGGAAATTGTACACAGACGAATTTCATTCTTCAACACACTACCTTAACTAAAATAAACTGTAGATTTCAAAACAGAAAAGAACCAAACTCCTTTGAAAGAGCCCGCAACCTTGTCGCCATCTTCGCTTAACGACCCGATGCGTGAAAGGCGCATTTGTCTCAAAAGGCAAGCGCGCTGAAAGATATCTAACATTCAGGCGCAAGAAGCGTTTGATATTTTACCGCTCAGACTGAACGCTTTCGCCGAGGATAACGAGAGGTTTTCTCAGAAACTGTTACAGCGAACAACGAATCGGCGAGTCTTGAATGCGCGAATAACCTGCGTGAACTGTGCATCATTAGTAGACTAACTTTAACAGTAGAATATAAACCCAGAAAGCTATAATCTATACCCTGTCCTAGCAATGTCGGATACAATATCATAGCTCCCCGTATACAACGATCGACCGTTTTCATCGATGCAAACGAGTCTGAAACAAATTACAATTTTACTACTTTTTCCTTATTCTATATTCTCAGTTGCTTCCTTCCAGGATGGCAATGTCTTATGTAACCTATAACAACAGCTCTCCGGTTATAATTCCGAATCTCGTCGTTATTTTCCGTTACAATCTGAAAGAAAATATCCAAATTACTTTCTATTGCTTCCTATTCTTTTAATACAAACATCTGTCGATTACGTTACCACTAATATCTTTCCCAATTATACTTTGTAATAAATTAATTACATCTTACACATATGTATGACTTCTTCTTCGGTCGCTATAATAATTTCTACACAATACAATTAGTCATCCAATTCGATTTTTATTCTCTTTCCATTCCTTCTTAAATATATTCTCCTTACCCCAGCTCCATCTTTTTAAACTGCTTAACGTCTCTTAACAGCGAGGTTTTTAGATACGGAAAAGGATGGGGGCAAGGAATGGGAAGGAATTCGGCCACGGCCTTTTGAAGCAAGCATTTGCCTGGAGTGATATGAGAAACCGTGGAAAACCCAAATCTAGATGCCCGGACGGGGATTCAAACCGGCGTCCTCCCGCCCTAGCTCCAATGCAGGCCAGTTATTATATGCTATCACAGGAACAAAAATATAATTTCATTATTCGTATTGCCCTTTTTTTGCTGATTTGAGTCGGGAAAGGACTGGGAACAAGGAACTGAAATGAATTCGGTCATGGCCATTTAAAGGAAGAATCCCGGTAATCGCCTGGAATGATTTTGGGAAATCATCGAAAATCTGGATGGCGGAACAGGTATTCGAATCCACGTCCTCCGGAATGCGAGGCGGTGTTTTTTATATTGCAAATAATAAAATAAATTATTTTATGTTTATAATCACTAGAATATTGATATACATCCATATTGCAGCAGTCATCATCTACTTTTAAAGCATATGGTATTCTGCTACAGACTCTCTGCATCTTTTATTATTTATTTTTTCCATTCTTACTTTCCCTTCCGGGAATTTAGTGTAGTATTTCTAACGTTTTTTCGCTTTTTTACATCCTTTTCACATGTTGAAACCAGTTTTCCTGTAGTCATGCTAAATATGTTCAACTACAGGCGTTACTTTTAATTTATTTTTGCTTTATTCTTCATATGACCCATCAGTGCTACAGCTACTATCAGAAATATCATTTCCACCGCTTTGAGTCATCACTCATTATGTGCTATTATTGTCCAGGTTTCGTAACACAGCTATATTTATAATCAAATAAGTAACTACTGTGACACCAATTTCAGGAAATTAACAAGTGTTCCTGTTCTTAAAACCAGTCGCCATACACATGTGACGGTTTGAAGGGACATTGATGGAGGCGCCTACAGAATGCTATGTAGGCAACCTGCGTAGCTTATCTGAACACATTGACAGTTACGCGCCTATATGTGCCGGACAATCAAATTAAAAATAATAAGCGAAAACGCTGTTGTTATCACATACATAATACACAGAAATACTGTAACCGTATATTTTGTGTAGCCTTGTCTTATACAGGATGGCCTTGTGACTCAGTCATTTCCCCTTCAAACATGAACGTCCGAAAATGGTCCCCAAGTCCCCTCATTCAGTTGCCAAATGAGTGCTAATGAGATTATACCTAGGGAATTAAGTTACCGAAGTTTGTAACTGATCACATTATCTCCTTCTTAGTAAAAAAAATCATGGAGGCCAATTTTGAGTTCTATCACAGCCAATATCACGCTAAGACACCTATTTTGACATTCCCTGGCTTATAATGTTATCGTATCTGTTTAAAGTTAAACTTAACAATTCTGGATGCACTGCATCTTATTTGTGATTTTTTTTTTTTTTTTAGCAAAAACTCAAGGTCCTGTGAAAACTCAAGGTTTTTCGATCGTATATGATATCAGGCCTGGAATTTTACGGACACTTAAAATGATCCTCACTTCCACCAAAACTTGTGAAGTACGTTGTAAAGACTCTATATTTAGTATAAAATATTAAACTCCAGAATCAGCCACAACAGAATCTAATTCTGTGGCTGCTGGGAAGAATATAACTAGGTATTTAAAACAATGCGAATTAACTTTTTTAAACTTGTTTATAACAGACAAAATCTATTTTACTATCCGTTTTCCTACTCAGGACACTTCACCAGTGATTTCTAACACAGTTACTTTGCGTTGTCCTATTAAGTTCTCTGCCACCGTACGCATTGGACGGCATTTGCTACATTTAAAGCATTCATTACGGCTTAATGTGTTAATGTACACACAAATACCTCCGTGGTGCGCGCTGTTTGTCATTTTTATGACTACTGTTTAGCCAGAGGTTAGGGGTTTATTGTGCGAGCGTGTACGGCTTGTTGACGCCGCTTAATGTAGCAGCAAATTATGTCGCCATTTGTATCTCTCGCCAGATGCTCCATTGTTCCTCGGGCTAGCGGACCGGTTATGACGTAGTGCCCACTGTCAAGAAATATCTCGGAAACTACAACATCAGGCTCGCATTTAAATTTTAATAGCTTCTCGCCTTTAAAATTAATTATTTCTCAAATAATATATGCTTCGTTTCGTAATGCTAATTACACCTGAAACTTGGGACTTATTTCCCTCATCGCATTCATAATTTAATATGTTTACAGCTACCAAAACAAAAACAAAAAAACATTTTAATTAAATTTACACATCAGATTTAACTAAAAAATTGAAATAGTACAGTAATGACATAAGTACGCAAGCCAAGGAGAGAAATGTATTCCGCAAAAACAAATGCAAAAATTTGAGAAATAAATTATTTTTACTATCAAATTTTCCTAATTAAATTAGCTATCCTATGTGACTTAACGATTTTCATGGAGAAATTACAAAAGTTTTAGGTTACTCTGGGAAAAATTAGTAGTCATGGAAACGACCTGAGTAACAAACAGGGATATTGAGGTAATAGGGTAGGATAGGTATGTTTGAATTGATAACAAACTGTTACTGCCAGCCAAGTACCTTGCATCTTCGGATCCTTACCTATCGAATAATACTTTAATAAATTTCAAGAAGTCATTCAAATATGAGAAATTAAGTTAATAAGTTTGAAAATGAAAGTACTGAACGTGTTTAAACGCGACACGTATCCCTGGCGACTGTGATTTAAGATATAAAGAATCACGAAGTCCGATAGCTACACAAACAGATGATCCAACACCAGAAGACTAAAAATTAATACAACACCTACTACAACATCAGAACCACTTTAAAAAAAAAAGATCCATTCTTGGCAGTGTGTGGCGCTTTACAAGAATTCAGTCTTAAACCCCCAACATCGCAGTGCGTGTGAAATAAGGGCATGTAACACTGTTATTTGTAAAGCAGATGTAGGTTAAACACAGGGTCCAGTGGAAGAGTGGAAACGCTCTTGCCCAGTATTCGGGAGGACATGGGTTCAAATCCGCGTCCGGCCATCCAGATTTAAGTTTGCCATGATTTATTGAAATCACTCCAGATAAATGCCGCGATGGTTCCAAGAAAAGGCCATAGTTGAATTCCTTCCCGTTTCTTGCCTCCCATCCACTCCTGTCTCTAATGACCTCTGTTAAATTTTAAAACAAGTTAAGATAGCGAATTAACTATTTCCTCCAAGCATTTTTTTATCCTAGTTTTTATTATTTCATGTTAATAAACTTTTATTAATTTGTTACTCATCTTTACCTTGAATCATTAGTGAGATAAATATTACATAGATATTGTACAGCTTTTTAAAAAATGCTAAATTGTGTTGTTTCGTTAACTTTAACCAGCCACTGAATGATTTTACGTCATTGATACGTGGCATTTCTTCGGGTGCAACATAAAACACTCCTATTTCCTTATTTCCATTCCGCCGTATGTGTGAAACTGGATCTTCTAAAACTTCGAGCAACTTCAAAACAGTAAACTGTAATGTGAACAGGGAATATATTGAGACTGAAAGCTATGCGTTATGTTAATTTTATTTGTTTCATGCTCCTGTAAGACCATAGAAACTCAAAAGTTTGGTTTTCATTTGAGTAATAATTCAAACTACACTTTCGTTGCGAGTTCTTCACAACTTAAGATATGGAAGTAGTCTTATATTTATGACTCACAGGGGAGTATAGCTTATGATGTTCTATGCTTCATTAATTGTTCATTCCCTATATTATTTTAACTATATTTAAGAATATACATTCTCCTTACGATTGTATTCTCTATTTTTTCGACTTTAGAGGCATGCGACTGTTCAGTCGTCACTAAGGGTGAACTACCAAATGAAAAGATATTGCATTTTCACAATCATTCATTGACCGTTTTTAGCCTTATGCGAATGAGTATTGTGACATTCAGTTTGTGAAAACTGCATTTTTAAAGAATGAAATGAGACAATCTCCGTATTTATTTAGGAAATTACGATAAATTGCTTAAAACATTAATAATGACAGCTAGCACGCCTCTGATGGGTTCTGAATTGCTCTTACCAGTCATCCCCTGTTTAGAACAACGGTACTTTAACGACTACATTAAAACTAAAGCTGTTTTTATACGATAACTCACGGGAATGCATGTATTAAATAAAATGTTCTCGAGCATGAATGTGACATTTATGAAAGCCCGAAGACATTATATTAATTTATAACGTCGCGAATAGCTTTGTTCTTACAATTTATATGTTGTTTCTCTATTGCTTAAGTGTCCCAGTAACGGTATGGATTCATATCACTAAACACTCGCCTCGAAATGTTGGTCACCCCTCAAAATAACACGCAAGGTGTCTGCCGTGGGATGGAATGGTTTGATTAACTTGAGGAATTTAAAAAAAAAAGTACGCTTCCAGAGCGCATTCCGAAGACTATCTCGTAAGGGGTAGAAGGGAACGTTGAATTTGCCCCAAGGAAGGGCTGGGGTAGTGATTTGTGGGATGCCGGAGACGGGGGGTGTGGACGGAAAAATTGACTGCAGTGAAATGTATTAGCATACGTTAATGGAAATATTTGTTCTCTTTTAATTTATTGAGGATAATAAAAATGATGCAAGCAATACGACGCTTGAGAAGATAGGGCCTGGTGTAGGATTGCTTCTCACTTTTAATCATCATTTTGATTACAACTGCATCACCATACAATATATGATGCCAAAAATTATATATATATATTTTAAATTCACGTACTACGTCTAAAGACATCAGAATAGAAATAGATATAGTAAAATAAGCAAGTTATTTAATTTCTGATGACCAAAGAGATGATGATATCACACGCAAATCGAATCATTATAGGAACTTTCATCATTGTTCTTCTGCTTAAAATCTGAATATCAATTATCACACGTATCATAAATTCGTTCAATTTAATTTTTTTAAAATTTAGTAGCAGTAACATTATCAGATCTTGCTAATCGACTAAACGTATGCTTATTTTTGTTGGTCTCTTCTAATTTCTCTGTGAATCGTCTGAGTTTAAAAATGTCAATGTGTTTGCAAACACTTTCCCTGAAACCAACTCCTTTAATATCAAAATCCTTACATCACAGGAATTCGATTTATTTTTGGCGTACAGTATATGTTTGATTTATTAAATTCGGTTACCAGTTAATATCTTTCCATAAATATTGTTCGATATTTTCGTTTACCGCAAACATTTCATTTTCCACTTCGTCACAGACGTTCTTCAGATAATTTCATTTTGTTTTCGACCACATTTCTCTTTATTTCTGAAAGATTTAGAATTATGTATTTTCTTTGCATTTACAACAGTTCAGTCTTTTCTATTAATACTTTAATAACACTTGATTCATCTCGTTCTACATAGCACACGAGTAAATAGGCGTTACTTTTTTCCCCAGAATGTGGCGTTGCAATTGCAAAATATTCTTTTTTCGTGACAGCAATGATAGTTGTTATATCTGTGAAAGTAGATATTAAATGGATGATTCGAGCAACTGCTAAGCTTTTGAAGGAGAACAGCGTTTACGGAAACTGTTACCATAATTATAAAGCTTCATCCTTGGCGTTAGTTTAGGAGCGTATACTACAAAAAAGAAGGAAAAAACCTATCGAAAACAAGCGATTTATTAGACAAAATATCCTGTGATTGTTGATATATGGCTCGGCTTAGTGAATGGAAAGACAGAAGCATGAAATGTACACACACTCCCACACTCAAAGACTGCACGCGTGTTCTACAGGCGTTGCGCTCTTGTCTCCGCCGCTCCCTCCGGGCCACAAGCGGCGCCATGGTGGGGGACACCACGTGACTGACTTGTGGGGTGGGGGCATCCGTCGGTGGTGGGGGCGTACTCCCAGGCTTGCCCGGCGTCTCATCCCCAGTTGTCGCGCAAACTGCAAAGAGAGCGGTGGTTGAATCAGATAAGCAGTGGCTTTCATGACTCTCGTATGAGGCAACACACCACGTGAGAGCTCACTCACACAGTCTTATACACAGTTTATTTTGCTCTTGAAAGGATTTTAGAAAACAATCCAATCTATTAGCCTCTTTCCGCGTGGTAGTGATTGGTAGTGCCGTTCTATTCTGTGAAGTGCGACACAACATGTGATGAGTTTAGTGGTCTCTGTTCGGAGGTAGTGTAGCTGACGCGCCATGTACTCGGACTCAGTGATGTTGATGCTGATGCTGCTGATGTTGCTGGCGCCTAGTCGCGCTGTGCCCGTGTCCACCAATCAGGAACCGGCTACCGCGGCGGACGACCAGACCTGGTCTCCTCTTACCGTGGCCCAATGTAGGGCCACCTGTCTAAGAGAGGTTAGTACTACAACAAATCCACTGCTTAATAATACAGACAGCAAACATTTCTTTTCTGCTTTATCCGTTTGGCAAAGATTACACCAGTAATACATCACTTCAAATCCGAATTTCGAAGAAACTTCCAGTTTTGTTGTCTCCTAACCATGTTCTTTTTATTTTTATGGTAAAATAAATAAAGTTTAGCGTTTCATAAACATTCCAACGCCTGCTTAAAGATTATCATGTACATCAAATTTTCGCTTATTTTTACTTCATGCGTACCTTATAGTTTAAAACAACAATACAAAACTTCATTTCCGACCCTGGAAAAAATTTCGGTTTTGATGTCTGCTGACTGTCTTAATTTAATTTTTGTGGTGTGATATTTAGAAATCAAAATTTTTTATTTCGTATACAATTTAACATCTGCTAAGTTTTTAAGTGATATGTATCTGAAATGTTACATTACTTTTTCCACTTCACCGAGCATTCGGGAGGACGTCAGTTCGAATCTCCGTCCGGGAATCCAGATTTAGGTTTTCCATGGCTTCCTCAAATCACTGCTTCCTTCAAAAAGGCCATGGCCGAATTCCTTCCCGTTCCATGTCCCCAGTCCCATCCTGCCTCTAATGACGTCGACGACGCGTAAAGCCATAAGTATAAAAAAAAAAAATGGTTTTCCACTTCATCCATTTACCACATCAATACAAAACAAAACTCTCCTTCCAATTTGGAAGGCTCTCTTGTGTTTTTATGTATCCTATCTGTCCTAATAATTATTCTTTTTACTGGCGGACACCAGAAATTTTGGGTACTGATATTAAAACATATCAATATTTCGCTTAGAGTTGCTTTCCCATTTATGTCAACTTAGCTGTATTTGGGTTGTAATTAGGGAAGATAAACTCAAGAGTATAAATGGGAATCATCTGTATTCCCTATTCTATATGCCAAGGCTTGATTCGATATTTGGTCAAGGAAGAATCACTGCTTTATAAATGCAGGTGACTTGCTGGTTCAGTATTGGTTGCATCTCCGGCTAAATTTTCCAGAGTATTCGTTGAAGGCGCAGTAATGCTTATTCATACGTTTCATGACACATTTTGAGAGTACATAATTTACTTAACAGTAACACACTGAAGAACTTCACTATTGCTGAATAAACCCTTACTATGGGATTGGTGTGCGGGTATCTTCTTTACCACCATGTTACGCACCATGTTATTCTGATTTCGATTTTCAGTAATGGTTTTGTGGCGATCGACGCCTTGTGTCACCTACGAGATTTGTTTTCATTGATAAATTTTGGGAGTATGTTCTCCGATGTCAGATTCGTGAGCGAAGACAGAGAATTAATGTTTAGCATAATGTAAAATTGCAAGTAATGAAGGTCATCTGAAAGTTACATTGGAATTCGTTTTTCAGATCTGATATTAATTATGCTTCATTTGAAGACTAAACTCACATTCGTAGTTGCAGTGACGCAATAATAATAAACAAGTTACAAGTATTTTTGTCTAAGGACTGTGGTATTGAATTTTCCCTGTGTGGCATTAATATACCCGTAAATGTTTAAACGCTTCGGTATACGGTCCATTAATTATTAAGTAAGTATCTTATGAGAGTAAATGTCAAAAGGGACCTTATTCAAATAAGTCCGGAATACTGTCTTGGACAACGTGGAATGGGATATATTTATTACCCACCCAAGTATTGCAAGTCGTTATTCTCATGAGTTCATCCTACCTATTAAGAAAAGCACATAAAATGCAAGCTACGTAAATTTAACAATCGACAGTTATGGACGGTTCTGCTTGCAAATTAGGCCATTAAGCATCATAATAAATGGAAAACCGTAGTCGGTTATTGGACAATCGTCTATGTTAATACGTAGCAATTGATTGAACGGTTAATATTTCGAAGCTCTTAAGCCGTCGCATAAACTGTGCAACCCTTTATGTATTTACTCTGCGTTAGAGTATTGAATCGGAAGTTTACACTTTTATTCATACGTTTCCACAGGACAAACGAGAGAAAGAAAGGCAGTTTGTATGTTAGCTTGGTACGATGGTGTTTAATCCAACTCTTTTAAATGAATCTCTATCTTTACTGCTTCATAGTGTGCCTCGCCCACAGTATAACATAAGACGAAGAAACAGACTTGCCTTTCCTTGAATTTGTTCTAACTGATCGGTTAATTCTGCCTGATGTGAGTTTTCTGATATCAGTTGTACTGGATTTATGCTGACTCCAAGATTCCCTTGTAGGTATTTAGCACTTACCACACGCAATCCTGTGCTGTTGTAGTATTTTCTTTATTTTTCATAATAATTTGCTTACTTTACGATTTAGAACTAGTACTCAGATGTAACTGCGTTTCTTCATAAACTCTAATGTAATCTGAGAAAGTCTGTTGCTCACTGCAGTTACAGACCAGAATTAGAAGTAAGTAAACCGTACCCTACTACTAATTCGAACGTAAATAAAGTTATAAGTAATGTTCTTTTATTACTATATAAACACAGGTAATACATTCGATATATAGCTGGAAACTGTAAGCTCGTATAGATATATAACTTAGTTTAACTTTGGGTAAAATTAATAATGGTTTGTATTACCCATTCTATTTCACAGTCTAGATATCAGATAGCAATATACTTTAAGCGTCGATATTTTTTCTGCTCCTGTGTTGGCCCGGTAGTATTAAAATAGTCTTAAATTACAGTTAGTGGCAGGTTTGGGTGCTCGTGATGACGTCAATTGACTGCTGTACGGCATGTAAGCAGTCTGAGCACATATGCTGTGCGGTATAAGCCATCGAGGGTAGCATATCTGTTCGTGCAGGGAAGTTTTTATCCTGTTTGCTGACTGGGATCAAGTTACGGGAAGGCGGTCCGGGCCACTTTGTCACGCTACCTGCTGAGCCAGCCACCCTCTTGTCCCGAGGTTGAAGGTTACCTGCTCTCTCCGTGACCTGATTGTTATCGACCAGGCGAGCAAGGCGACCTTGAGGGAGGAGGATCCTTCGGTGACCATCTCTGAGGCTACTGCCACAGGGAGACTCGATTTACATGGTTTGCTAACCTTTTTCACAGAATACCGGGATATAATTTGCTCCATTTCGTACACTGTCAAAGTGAAACAACACAATATACTTTCTGTTTAGAACATAATTTCTATCACCATACGAAAGAACTTTTTTCCCTTCTGAGATTCAACTCATTTTACAGATTTATTTCTCTTGATAATTCAAAGTATTTGAATGCTTCTCATTAATTACGACAGTAAAACAAAATTCTTAATCTTTAACTTACTCGAAACCAGTATTTAGAAAAAAAAAATCTGAATTTCAGTAAAAAACTTAATAAGCAAATCATTTCGGTACAGAGTACGTACTGGAGTAACGGGTGAATTTGATTTATTTTTTTGCTCTGAAAATGTAACTGCAGGACCTCCACCTTATTATTTTATATCTTCGCGTTTTTAAAACGTAAATGTTTTGCATTCTACAAATTGTTGAATACTTTTCCTTCATGTTAAACATGACTTTTTTTCCACGTTGTTACTACAGGTTTTCTGTTAAATTTGAGGGATTTATACGGGAAGAGGTATGCAAAGAGCGGACGTTCTTCTAGATTGTATTGAAGTAGCGCAAGGTACTTGTAATTTTGCTTGAGTGAAAATCAATAAAAACCGTTCTAGATTTAGTACCACTTTTAGCATCAGAATGATCGATCAATGAAAATAAAGGTATAACTTGGCATTTTCTGTTTTGTGTGAAGATGATAATGCTAAAAAAGACAGTACTCTCAAGGTTCAAGATGTCAAGGCTTATAATAGCTAGAGAGCTAAAAGAAGATTTATTTGTGAACTTAAACAATCAGGGAACTGTGCTGAATGTACTTTGTTATCAAATACTAACATCGATTAAAATTGGGCGAGGACTGGTGTGTCGCAGATGTTGAATAGTCGTTAAAAAATGAGGTAAACATTTGAGTGTGGATATATTTTTGATGAAATAATATCATTAAACTGATGAGAATTACTATAAAAAAACAGTCGTTAGACATGAGCAAAAAGCAGAGAGTGGTATTTGGACTGAACATCATAAAATCACAGCAAAGATCCAGAAATTTTGGATAAGTTACAAAAATAACGAACAGATCTCGTAAAGTTATTACAATTTTTTGTATAGCCGAAATAAAGTAGATACACAGCTAGGTTAGCAACATCACAAAGAGCCTTGAAAAGGAGTAACCGTTCATCAGGTGATATAAGATTTGGAAAAAATAAATAGTTGGGAACTGGAAAGAAAAAATCTGTAGCATGGAGGTGATGCTATAGAAGGATGTTGAAAATTAAGTAGACCGATTAAGTATGTTATAAAAATGTTTGGTGATGTAGACTTCTTTTTTTTAATGGCATTTGGCAACGGAGGCCATACAGCCAGCTCAATGTAATTATAATTGCTTTAAGTGTGTAAGTCGTCATCCAGTATTTATTGTATTTCTCTAATGTATGGACGCCACAGGACATTCACACAGACACACAACACTTAACATCCATGCCGGCGGCCGGATTCGAACCGGCGGCCTCCGGCACGCGGAGCTAGCACTCTAGCCCCTACGCTACCGAGGCCGGCATGTAGATTTCTAATTGAAAAGTCCTATAAAAAGAAAATGGAAGATCGTAGGGAGTATTTAAACACTTACGGAATTATCATCATGTGACACTTGTGTGCCAATTACTTCTTGACGTAATTCAAAGTGACGGGGAAGTGTACTGTGTTACAATAAATGACGAATAAAGAAGACTCACTTCTTAGTTACTAATTCCGTCTTGTATTGCATTGTAACGTATCTTCTGCGAGTTGCTGTCAGAAACTCATGAAATGACCTGTTTTCTCACGATCTGCACAATACCAGCAGATGGAGCGGTACATTCAGAGAAATTTGTCTCTTGTCATTCAGTTTGTCAACGTATATTTCCCGAAACACACGAAGCTTGTATCTCGAGGATACCCCACGCAACTCCTCTGTATCAGCTGTTTTGTACTCTGCGAATGAGATTTGGGTGGAGGCCCACCGAAAGTAAATGTTTTGGTACTGATTACAAATAATAACTGGTTTCTAAGATCTGTCTATTAATACCGTTAAAATTTCATGGAAAATATAAGAGTATTTTTTATCGAACCAATAATAATGGGAATATTAGTGAAAGTAGTACACTACGTAGAGAGCTACATTTAGGAATACTTAGTTACTCAGATGAAATTTATAGCTTTGAAAATATGGTAGGTGAAGATTTGTTTCATGCGAACTGAGACGGCTGTGTGAGGAGAAACAAGTAAAAATTCTGAACAGATTGGAAGCTGACTTGATAGAAAAATACAAAGAGTATTTAGTCAAGAATTAATAAAATGTATCAAACATTCAACAGAATTTTAACCAGCTCAAACTAATGTCTAACTTTTATCATTAACTACAAAGGTACTTTTAAATTCTCTTTATGATTTATTGAAATAAAAGAAGTAACACAGATTATGTTTGCTAGTTTCCATATATCATAAGCCTACCAATAAATTAAAAAATGTGGCTTTGATATTGTAATAACACAATCGAAAGTTTGAACAAAATATAGTAAAAGATGGCTGCACAGAGTAAACAATACTGCTTTAATCCTGTAAGATCACCGAAATGCTTAAATTTAGAAAAATATTTAAAATTTTCTATATATCGTTGTTATACTACGTTGCAAGCGCCATATTTAAAGCAGTTACTGGGTCAAGAAACTGATTTAGAAAAAGGCATCAACTCAGTAAAATATATATAATGGTCATCAGTAAAAGCAGCAATATTTTCAGAAAATTCTTGCTTTGCAACAAATTTTAATGACAACTGCTGTTACTAACATATGCTATGAGTCTGGTTGAAGTGTAGTATCTTTCAGGCTTTAGCATTCATTAGGAAAGGGTTCCAGCACTGGTCGAACCATAACATGGCTGTACACCATTCTGTTCTTTCTCAATAATAATATTTGGATTCAGCTACCCTACTATTGACAATTCATAAAACCGCCGTTCTTCTTTTCTCTTCTAGTTCCAGAAACTTCAGTAGTTGAAAAAGTTTACAGAAATTTGGTTTACAACCGAACTTCTTAATTCTCAAGTTAAAAACTCACTGTATGACTGAGAAAACTATGGATAATATTGATAAAAAAAAACTAGAAAACTTGAGGTGCTAAACACTTTATTATAACAATATGCTGCTGTTAAGTACTGTAAATTGAAACTAATTCTACAATCGAAAAGTTCAGCGCACATTCGTGATTCGTTTTTATGGAAACTAGCTTTGGCCGTTTCAACTGGACACTTGTGTTATTTACACCAAATATTGATAGTATCATGTTATGACCTAGTATTATAAATATCTAAATAAAAATGGTACATCCTAATTGTATAAAAAATAATAAGTTTCATAGATTTTTAATAATTGCTTACTAACTGCGATTGCCAGTTAATTTGCATAAGTTAAACCAAATTGTTCGGAAAGAATATGGAGTAAAGGATGTTATAAAAATAGATTGAAATCCATAATGACTGTACTTTTCGTCTGGCATCATGACTTTAGAGTTGGAAATTGTAGTGCAACAAGAGCAAAGCGAATGTGATTACCGTTACTCCGTAAAAATACATAAGTAATGCCAGACAGAAATATTGGGAACAGACATTTCAGAAGAGTTGTAATTTCATACAAAAATGATTCGTGTAAATAATTAAAATTCTAGTGTTCCATATGTGTGTCGTACAGAATTCGTAGTAGTAGGTAATGTGCGTAAAGAAAAAGGCTATCTATACATACTGATTTCTGAATAATATCGTATCGCTGAGTTTTAATTAACATCAGGATGTTAATTAACCTATGTAATGTAATTATATCAATGTTATAATTTTGTGCGTCATATTGTACAGTCGCCAGTAGTTTTATGTTACTAAATAACTTCATAGGAATAATCAAAACATGATAATACTATCGCATAATTGCACGTTTATTTGTTAATTTCGTCCAGATGATATCCCTTTCTTTTGAATTACATGAATTCCATTTTAGTACTAACAGCTCTCTATAGTGTGTACTTATGTCTAAGATCAGAATTATTTTTTTCCGTGCATCGTAATATCTATGTAATATTATAATGCCATAAAATTCAGATGCTCACTGATACTTATGTTTTTTTCTAGATTATTTGAGAATTTTCAGAAGTTGTTTGTTCTCTTCTTAGTCGATGTATGACAGACTTTCTACAACACGATAAGTAAATTATTATTCAAATAAAATCTACGTAATTTGAAAGTAATGTTTGATTTTGTCAGCATTTATGACTTTTCAATTAGGGAGTTTTAATGTATATCGTTTCTAAGGATCGCGGTACAACACTGAAAAATTTAGTAGAAAATTTTGCAATGACAAATATGCCATAGGTGCGAGTAATGAAATAACATTGAACAGAAATTAAATTGTTATTTATTGACACTAATGCATCTGTTTACAGCTATTAACCAACATTCCTGGTTGCCGCTTTTCAGATGTGGATGATAACCACCACTCCAATACAGTATTCAGATAAGGATTCTGTGAACTTATCCGTCTATTGCAGCTAAATAAAAAACTTCGTTTTTTGGCAGACGCGTTTCGATTTAATTAATCATCTTCGGTGCCCTAGAACAGTTTTATTTACATTCTTTATCTGTTTAAAATATGTTTATAATTCTAATCTGTTAATAAGTGCAATGAATGTTACATTCTACTTACAGTTTTTGTTTCTTGTTTTTACATTGAAGTCAGGGGAAGTTCCATTTCAGTGCTTTTTCTATTGCTTTTGTGTGTTCCGCACATACACTCTGGTGTGTTTATATTCGCACAAACTGTCTTCATTTTTAGAAACGCACTATTGTTTACGCACTTCTTGTCTGTGTAACCACTGTACGAGCATTTGAAACACAAACAAACAAATCGATAATATACTTGCCGGAAATAATAAGCATCTCTGAACGCAGTAATGAAAACAACAACAAATGCTCGTATAGTGGTTACACAGACAAGAAGTGCGTAAACAATAGTGCGTTTCAAAAAATGAAGACAGTTTGTGCGAATATAAACACACCAGAGTGTATGTGCGGAACACACAAAAGCAATAGAAAAAGCACTGAAATGGAACTTCCCCTGACTTCAATGTAAAAACAAGAAACAAAAACTGTAAGTAGAATGTAACATTCATTGCACTTATTAACAGATTAGAATTATAAACATATTTTAAACAAGATAAAGAATGTAAATAAAACTGTTCTAGGGCACCGAAGATGATTAAATAAATCGAAACGCGTCTGCCAAAAAACGAAGTTTTTTATTTAGCTGCAATAGACGGATAAGTTCACAGAATCCTTATTAATAAAGCAGCTAAGGAAAAGGTCTGAATCTCAACATGAGTATTCAGATAGTTTGACGGCAAGACTTCTTCTTTGCTTTCATTCAATTCTTCAAAAATATGACCGATTTGACGTATTCCCACAAACTATGAAGTCTACTCAGTATGTCAAATAAACTTGATAACATCTTCTCCAAATCCAATAACTATCTCCCTTCGTTTTGTCTCTAAATAATATCTTGTGTATGACGAACAATAATAATATAGAGACTACCGCTAGGCAGTTTTAGTTAGTTAAGCAGGGCTTGACAATGGGAGCAGTGCCGGCTCTCGAAACGTCGCCAGTCGACTTTTATTTGACGCGGCTAGAATCCCGAGAGTGTTTTCTACAGTGCTGCCGCCGCGAAAACGTTCACAGTTATTTAATAATAATATTAATCGTGAATAATCAGCATACCTGGAGTTTGAATAATTTTTGGAATATATCATCCGTGAAACAGAGGCTGGGATGTTGCGGGATGTCTACGTTGACAAAATTTTAGTGAACACGAAATATAAGTAATCCATTACATAGGAAGTTATACACAGACATTCAGAGGTGCGACTTGTGTGCCTGACTGGGTTTGTAACATTATCACTACCACCTTCCCCCTCAAACATTTTGTTATTATTTTTAATATTGAAATATGTATCATTTATTAGATATAAGTATCTTAAATGACTGTATTAACGTTTTTAAATTTATTTGTAACATTGCTTAGTTTCCACGATCCGTAATTTGTATAGTAACAGGAGAAGCATAGAAAGGGGCGGGAGTAGATAATATTACTACAGATATCTTAAAGATAGCCGGATGTGACATTGTACCTTATCTTGAAATATTATTTAAATTGAGTCTGGATACTTGCTTCTTACCACAGGACTGGAAAAAATGCGTTCGTAGTACCGGTACATAAAAGAGGGGTGAGAAATAGAGTCGAAAATTACATGCCGATCAGTTTGACATCAGTGGTAGGTAAATTAATGGAGAGATTGACATGCAATCACATCAGAAATATATGTGAGGAGCGTAAGTGGTTTTCAAGTAGTCAACATGGCTTTAGGCAAGGATATTCATGCGAATCTCAGTTGGTGGAATATATGCGAGATATTGCAGATGAAATGGACAAGGGAAGCCAAATTGATAGTGTAGCACTATATCTTTCAAAGACTTTTGACAGAGTGACCCATAAAATGATAGTAAATAAGGTAAAAACTATTGGAGTGGATGAGAAAGTGATTTACTGATGTTAAAAGCTGAATAGCTCTAGCAAAGAGAGCCTTTAGTTTCAAATATTGATCTAGGACTTAGAAAGAAGTTTTAAACACTCTGTACGTGGAGCACAGTACTTTGTTAGCGAAGCATGGACTTTAAGAATACCAAAAAGAAAGAAATTGAAGTATTTGAAATGTGGTGCTACAGAAGAATGCTGAAAATTAAGTGGACAGACAATGTAAGAAATGAACGAGTTTTGGAAATGATGGGTGAGTAAAGAAGTTTGTGGAAGAAGCTTACCGAAAGAAGAGTCTGGTAGTTCATATTTTGAGACATGCTGAATTGGGTTAATATGTTAGTGGAGGGAACAGTCGAAGGTAAGAACTTTAGAGGAAGACAGAGATTAGAATATATGAAAAAGATAATTTAAGAAGTGGATTGTAAGGGATGTGTAGAGATGAAGAGGTTAACACATGACAGGAAGGGATGGAGGATGGCATCAGACCAGTCGACAGACTGATGACAGAAAAATAAAATAAATGGATTAGGTCATGTTACAAAATATTATCTTTAATTTTTGCCGTCCCTTACGGCCTTACCACAGGATTTTCGTAACTGTTCTTCGATGAAAGGAGTTTCTTACCTAAGTTTTGGGGGTTGATAATTTTTAGGGTTGGCAACCCTGAACGCAGGGTGCGGTTGTCTAACATCTTTGTACTCAAGTAGAAATAGCTAGTGGAATGTATGAAAATGTATCATACGTGTCTTAACAGTTGTGTCAGTGAATTATATTGATTAAAATCAATAATATCTCAAGCAGAGCAGTTTTTGTATTTCCAAACAAAGTCAAAATACTTCTAAATTTGTTATCCGAGCTAACGTCTTGCAAGTGTTGAGAAGAGGAGAATTTGGACCGGCCTCCGAATAACACACCGTTATCCTGTCAGGATAGTTCACATCCGTCACAAGCTGTGGTGTTGGGTTTGAGGTGTATTTGGATCACTTGAAAGATATTTTGTGCACTAATACCAATTATCGTTCAACTTGGAAGTGTTATTAAGGCTCATAGTAGATTTATTATTTTGAATTGCGACTGGGCTTATGCTTCTGTAACGATTTACACAATACATAATTTTGCATTACGCATATTTTCATGTTAAGTATCTTTGCTGTTTGGGATAAATTGATCTATACCTTTTTAGATAATTTATCACATTCACAGTCTCCCTACGACAAAACTTAAAATTTTCTCACTCATGTTCTAATTTATTGTCACTCCTTCCCTTTTTGGTCGCTATATGCATCCTGACATCATAACAGACGCCGTATCCTCTTCACCCACCTTCTATATTCGACTGATTCCCATACCAGCTGATTTATTAGATAGGCTGTTGTAAGGTGATTTCTGCAAACAAACCTAAATGCCTCCCTTAACCCTCTCCAACTCTATAAATCTTATAATGTGAGTCCCATATTATACCACCATTTGATTGGCTTTATGTGAAATAATACTCGTGACAATTTGAAAAACGTAACCGGTTCTATTTGTTTACTAGGTTGCAAATATGGTTAAAGTCATATTTAACTCACGCAGAGTCACATAATTAGCTGTGGCAAAATTTAATTTGGCTTTACTGGTCACAATTCCATTATAGACACATAAATCCATAAGTCATTTGTGAGAAGATGATAGCACGACGTAATATACAGCCAACCGCCAATTAGACGTCGGAAGATTCGTGTATCTGTATCGCCTGTAGCAGTTATTATTGTTTACTCTTCAAACTGTTGTGAATGCTTTTTGATTCGGCTATTATTATCTTTTTTTTGTGGCGGCTACAGGCTTTACATATGTATACAGATGGATACGTCTGGAGCGGCAGACCCCGGCTAATACAGGTGCCCGCCTATTTTTTATTTTTCCGTTCTCTTCTTGTACTTGACGGACATTTAAGTACGGCTATTATGCCCGTAGGCCGTAGCGTGAACCGTTTAGGCGCCATTACGATGCCTTGAGGCGGTACAACTGATTGTTTTTTCTCTTATAGATCGGAGGCTCATTGTCTTGGGCTAGTGGCCGACCGCTATGAATAAAACATTTTGATGGCCGACCGCTTCTATTTTAGGAAGTGAGGTGTGTTCGACCAAAATGTGAGCCTCTCTTAAAATGCAAATTTCGACGTCCATTAAGAATTGTGTTTATAGATTACTGACACACGCGTGCCCGGAAACCAGATAAATGAGTTTTTTGACCCTTCCCGAAATTAGATTAGTCTCCCCGACAGCGCTAGGACGGTTTGTCCAAAAATTTCTTTCTGAGACGGCGTTTGTAAAGGAAAAAATTATAGATAACCTACAGAACGAGAATTAACGGTTTATCCAGAAGCGAGACCAAAGATACAATACATGGATGCAATCGTCACATATAGAAATTGTTATGAAATCACAAACAAAGAATACTAGACTGCATGCAAAAGGTTTAACTTGGGTGAAACCAATCACCACCCTATCAAACAGATTTCGGTCTTCCATGTTCAAGGCAAATGCCGAGATGGTTTCTTCAAAAAGCCATGACGGAATTCCTTCACTCCCTTGTCCGTAATTCCTCCATCTCTGATATATTTCAGCAGATTCAAAGCTGGAAACAAAGCTAAAAACACAGCCGCACTATTGTACTCTATAAATCGTAATGAACATTGTTAACCATAACTTAATTTTTAACGTGAAACAATCAGAAATTTTTTTAAAAGACAGCTTGCTGAGCGAATTGGATATTCCAAACGGATCCATGTGCCATGAAATTCGTTTTGAAAGCTCCCAGCTGAAGAAGTCGTATGGTCGATGAATATAGTTCTAGTAAGAACTAAATGGAGAAATATTTCCGTTTGTGCTTAAAAAGTTGTTTTGCCTGAAATACATTATTACGTGACTGTTGCCAAAAAAAGAGTAAAGTTTCTATGTATTTTTTTGACAGTAGATCCCACGTTTTAGTATAAAGAAACCAGGATAATAGGCGTAAGATTACCTTTAAATTTCTTTATCAGTTTGTGTAGGTTTTTTCTTTATTTTATAACAATATATTTAGCTCTTACTTAAGTCCGAATTGAGTAATATGCCACAAAAATTTGTGTTAAGCGTAATTTTTTCTTCAAAGATACCTAGCTGAATATTTTTTTTTTTTAAATTGAGAATCTGTTTGCTTAGTGACATGTTAAAAATACAAATTGGTTCATTTATCCTGAATCCGATGGTGACGTATCATTTCATTCCGGAAATTTATCAACAACACTTATTTTATCTTCCTCCATATCACGCAATTGCCACACACTGGAATGTGATATGAAAACTTTGATAATGCTCAAACGTTCATAGTTCCCAGATTTTTATAACGTTCCCAACTAACAGACTTAATATCCAATGTGTTAAATATGAAGTTATCAATGAACTGTATGCAGATCAAAGAAAAAATTCTGCACTTGAACTAACAACGGAAATAGACTTATTGGTGCAGGAAATGTTTATATGAGATTGACAAATATTAGCTGAATATGTAAGCATGACGTTTCATTCAAATTTGGTCAATATTAACATTTTAAACTACTATTATCAAGTTCACTGATGTTACTCGTATCTATGACGAATACGTTATTCAATAAAGTCAATTTTACTGCGTACATGTCATCACAGTTAATAGAATAAATACGCGATGCAATTAGGCCTAAATACATAGAATGAAATGTAAACATTCCTAAACATAATAAATTAGAAATCCTTCCACTTTGTAAACAGATATTGAATTCACAGTTAATATTAGTATCATAACTGTAAAAGACTATCAAACCAGGATGATTATCAGTTGTAGAAGACACAAGTGACTGTATTGAACTGTTCTCTTGGGAAGTCTTCATTTTTGAAATACTTTCTCCTCACTGGTAAGTATAGAAACTAAAATGAGTTCAGATAATTTAATAGTCTATTTCATTACATTATTTTTTTTTTCCGTTTCAGTTTTCGACGAGCTTGACCAAAGGCTCATCCTGCATGCAGGACGCAGAATGCTTCATGGTGAGTTGGAATACAAACAATCGCATCAATCATTTATATTTCACCTATTGTTGATTTGTTATTATTAATTTGAAATGAGAGAATTTGTTATGAATTCAAATGTTTGCCTTTATTTAACGGATAGTGTGAAGGTATATACAAAGTATGTGAACTTTACATGTGGTTGGTTGCTATGGAACCCAGATAATGGGGTAAATACGGAAACTGGAATTGGTGAAAAGAAGTGCTAGGTTTGTGCGTGAAAAGACAGCCAAGGAAATTTATTTATAAAATGGACATACTAAGAGCGAGACGAACAGGTTATCTAAACGATTAACGAGTAAATGATTGTGTAAAACAATGTTTCAATAAAGACAGACAGGTTGGTGGGTCGTGTTTTAAGTCATTTGGAAGTGAATTTGCTAAATGGGAAGGTTAAACTGTAGAGCAATTCAAAGAATGGAGTATTGCAAGTAGCTGACTGAGGACATAGGTTGTAGTGAGTATATGAAGATGAAGAGATTTGCTCAGGATATGAAGATACGGAGCGCACCATCGGCTGAAGATAAAAATGAAAGACCGAAATCTGGCAGATGGTAGGAGGCAGTGATTGTTATAAACGGCAAAACGACACAATAAATTCATAACAACGTAAACTGGAACCAATACATTCAGCAGATTCTTTCGTTAAGAATTACTGATGGATAGTTTTTGTATTTTCATTTCCAACTTAGGCCTCCTTATGGTGTCTGATTCTCGGGAAGTTATTCGTAAGAGCAGAAGATATTTAAATCTCAAATACGGTCTCTCTTATTTACGGAATAAGCCCACAGACTTTGTGCAGAAAAATATTAAAACTTCAGCTGCACTCACAATGCCAACACAATTCGTATACTTCGGTTGTTGTAGCTGAAATTCCTGAACTGTTCCATCTCAATACATAGCTACAATACTAGGAATTAATGTAACATCCACAAAGATAAAAATTGTCAAATGCACAGGAATAGGTAACATTATTTCGAAAACTTTAATACAGTGTCCTATCAAAGAAAATCATATCTTATCTAATAAAACGTAACAGCTACAGAAAAAAAAGACCACTTCAATCTGTGAAATAATTTTCTTGCTAGAATTTAGGAACTAAAAAGGACTAGAGGACAGAATTTACTTTAGAATAAGGAAGAAAAGGTGAAAAATTATGCACAGTTATTAATGCAGTGTATGGATTTATTTTTCGAGTGGGGAGAGAGGGTGGATTTCGTAAAAATTTAGCAATTAACGAGAACCTTTTTGAAACTGCATGTAAATAACATGCGATATTTGTTGAACGTAATTAACATTTTTACTGTCTGTACTTTTAAAATGATAAGCAACTAACCTGAAAGAACCGGTTAATAATATTGATTTTAAGGCTGTAGATGTACGTATTGTCCTATATTGTCAAGACTTTCTTCAAAGCAAACATATCAAACCTAATCTATAGAGTGAGAAAATCATACTGCTTCACTGGTCTGACGCAGTTCTATCGCTGGTTTGTTTTTACAAATCAGCTCTCCGGAATTGGTGGTCATATGTGGACATTTTCCTCCACAGATTTTCTTGCCATCCATGTGTTTTCCAGCGCTGTTTCACTTTTTGTAAAGAATCCAGAACGCTTACTTTAAAACGAGCCAATATCTTGTATCAACAGAACATGTTATTCCACACTAAGCAAACCTTTATCCTCCCTCTATCAAGGAGAGCCAGTAATAACCGACGGCAAATACTGGTTTCAGCCTTGATTGACGGTTAGACGGCGCACAGCCGATTCACAACACTCACACACAATTATGGTCAAAGAATTCGGAGAGCACGCGTCATGTAAAGTGTACAAGTATGAGGTAGAAATGCAATGCGAACACGCCAATTCAAAGCCTTCTGACGGTCTAGTACATCGCAGTCCGTACCCATATAAGGCGCAAACCAGTCTGACCTAGTAAGAAGGTTTCTATGTTAAAGAAAAGTGTGTCATTTTGGTTTTATCACTATTAATTATTGAAAGTAATCTTAATACTATCCGATAAACTGCTCTAAACGATAATACAGTTATTTTATTCCTGAGCTAAATTTTTCCGCAGAAACTTTGTTGCAATTTTTTTCGATATCCTGGTGCTAGGGAACAAGTTCCTTGATGATCACTTTTGCTTTCGAGGGATCAGATCTGGAGAATATAGCTGTTGTTCAAACACTGCAATGTTTTTTATCACCGAAAAGCTTTATTTTCGTGTAATGTTCTGTCATAGTTCTCGAGTTATAGAAGTCGCTAAAAACTCAAAGTTTTGATGATAAGTAGATGAATTGCAGCTTCTCATTGGCTGAGTTTGTCGATGCAATATAATGGTGTCTGCTGCTATATTTGGCGTTTGTTGATTCAAGCCGCGGTGATGGAAGGAATTTTGATTATTCGAAGTTGACGAGTATGGTATGAGAGATAGTACTACATTATTCCTAATCACCAGATTAGGTACCAGTGCCGAGCGTGGAGGGTGAGTGATTAACGCTCTGGTCTCGCATTCGGGAGGACGTGGGTTCGAATCCACGTCCGGGCATCCAGGATTGGGTTTTCCATAATTTACCCAAATCACTCCAGGTGTATGTTGGGATATTTCCTCTCAAGACCATGGCCAAATTCCTTCACGTTCCTTGTCCCAGTCCCATCCCGCCTCTAATGACCTTGACATCGACGAGGCGTAAAGCCATAAGTAAAAAAAAAATATGTTACCAGTTTCTGTGTTTAATTTCAAAGTTATCATCAGTGTGTTTGGACAAGGAGCATACCGCTCTGTTGATGGTTCGTCTTGGCAGCCTGCTTTTTGTATCTTCGGGTGATTAGGCCTTTCCTTTAATTTATTTCTTATCCTAAACACAAACAACACTGTACACAATCACGACTAGCCTCACATGCAATAACAACTGTGTGCACGTTCACACTGGGAAGGCAATGGAACAGCACCCCAGTTTCATCACTAAGGAAAGTTACTATGGAATGGTAACATCTTGCCTACATATATTAACAGCCTACGCCTGGAACACCGGCCATGATACGCAGTTATCTATTACCAGAAATGCATCACTGAATAATACATTCTTTGAATCTGCAATTCACAAAATTGTGTGTGGCAGAGAGTGCGTTGCACCAAAACTAATATCTAGTTTGTGCATTCCAATCCCGAATAGCACGAGAGAAGAAAGAATTCTTATAAGCATCAGTGCGGCATCTTATTTCTGTTATCTTGTCACTGCTCTTATTGCGGCACCAATGGGTTGGAGGACGTTGCACTCGCATATGAATGTGGTTTTACGCATGTTTATCAATAGGTTCAAACGGAATCTACATCGTCTGTTTACCAGAGTATCCCAGCCCATCTACGAATCAATTCTGTGACGCTTTGATACCGAGCGTGGTGGGTGAACGGTTAACGTTCTGGCTTCTCATTCGGGAGGACGCGGGTTCGAATTCCCGTCCGGGCTTCCAGATTTGGTTTTTCCATGGTTTCCCCAAATCACTCCAGGCGAATGCCGGGATGCTTCCTTCAAAAAGGCCATGGCCAAATTCCTTCCCGTTCCTTGCCCCCAGTCCCATCCCGCCTCTAATGACCTTAGCCGTCGACGAGGCGTAAAGCAATAAGTAGGAAAAAAAACTCTTTCATAAGCATTTTTGCAAGCAGTCAAAACTAAGAGATAGGTTAGAGATAAAAGCACCGACCTTCTAGCAGAGAGACAATGTTTTCTCGCTCGTAAACGTTAATGAAACACAATAGTTGTTCTTTGTTTCCATGTGCGGTACCAAATTCCAAACGTGTCATGGCGGTAAACTACGTATTATTACATTAGTTGCACAAAAATCCACTCCCCTATAGAAACAATTTTGCTAATTAACTGCATAAAAATGAGCGATGAAAATTCTTAAGTGAAGTCCCCCCACTCTGCATTCAAGCTCTTCAGACGAAAGGTGAGGTCGGGTTGGAAGAACAACATTTACGTTATGTCAGAAGAAATTTGAAATGTAGCCCCGAAGAAAACACTTGATGGTCTGTGAATATGTTTTGATGGCAGCGTTTCTATCTAATAAAGCGGTGAGCTCAGTATTTCACCGGTTTTACAAGTTCTCCCGACGTTCACGGGCACTTTTAGTGTCGTAATTATGTCCCCGTTATTTACGGCTCATTAAGACCACGTTGTTTGTGGTCGTTGCATGTCGTTTAGCGCAGTTCTGTGTTAAGTTACGACTCACCGGTGGTTTCTTATGATTCTCACAACGGCTGAATACACCGCAGAGAAAAACCAAACTCTCCAAGGTCTCTGGTAGCCCGGCGGCGCTGAACTGACTCCTTCACGTGTAGCGCGCTGTAATTGTGTCATTCGATCAAGCAAGCCAACACAGGTGTCATCTTTGGACTGTTGTCTTGGTATTTGTGTAGACCACTTTGTCTTATATTTTATTTAGATTTGATGGCATCAACGTTTATGTTCGTAACGAGAAAGCTAGTCGTCGAAATATCATGTTTTCACAACACAATCCGGAGGTATAACCGTGAAAACTTCACTCGCATGGAAAATATTCGTTCGATCTTCATACTGATATCCAAGCTCCTGATGCTATATCCTATGACAGCGACCCACCCTACGCAGTTTGGAAAATAATAAATCGCACGAGTGTAGGAGTACCAAGATGCAAAACCAATCTACATAACTGGATCTCCTTCCAGCTGATTCAAACGTTCTGTATGTTTGTGGAGCGATCCAGGATCCCAGTGATCCCATGATCTGTTCTCAATTAGAAGATCCCTGCACATTTTAGAGGTTGTTAATACCGCTGCAGCCGCTGACTTCTGGAAATTGTTTGCTCAAACACAGAAGCAAACTTATACTAAATTTTTAATTTAATTTTAATTGCAATGGAGAGTACGCTCCGGTGTAAATTTCCCTACACACCCATATTCCCCCTTTCCTGCAGCCATCTACGTTTGCCCTCTGCAAATTTTAGCTTTAAATTCTTTCAACGTTTTTGGTAAATTCGTCATTTCTCTTGGTAACTTATTCCAATCCCTGACACCCTTACCTAAAAAAGAGAATCTTCCTACACCCTTGTGTCTGAAAATTGGTGCCAGCTTTTGGTCATAGTCATCTTTTCCTTACATGCATTACTTTTAATTCCTACACCAATATCTTTCCAAACCTCATCGCCAATAAACGCCTTGTACACTCCCATGAACCTCTTCACACTCCTCCTGTCTTCCAAACAATCCCATTCCAGCTCTTTTATCATATCTGTTACTGATTGATTTCTGCGGTAATTTCCAGAAGGGTGCTAATAACCCAGTCGTTGACCCGTCCTAAAGCAACAACAACAACAATTTCCAGAAACAAATCTAGCAGCCCTTTTTGGCACCCTCTCCAATTCCTGTATTTGATACGCAAAATTTGGGTCCCATACTACACTACCATATTCAAGCAATAGTCTGACCAAAGCTTTGTAAACCAGTTCCATTACTTCTTTCGTACATCCCCTCATCACTCTCTCCAATTAGTGCAGAAGTTAGAAACCTTCTCCTACTACCTGTCCAATGTATCCTGCCCAGTTAAGCTGTGTATAGTATTATCTGTTATGACGAAGTACTTTTTAGGTGGCACGGGAGAACGGGTCGATCCATGCTACAGCACTCCGTCTTCATTGTGTAGTGTAGTCGATTCAATGTCGTTAGTAAACTTGAAGAAAATGTTCCCGACGCATAACAAGTGATATGGCAAAAGCGAATCTCTCACAATTTTGTCGTCCCCTCGTACAAAAATTTCGTTTACCCTCCCCTTCTCCATCCATGAACTTTTTTTCACTAATCCAGACTGCCAGAAAACATTGTATCTCGATAATTTGCCGAGTAAGTAGGCAAAATTTAGCAATCATTAGAACAATGATCATTGCTGAATTCTTATTCGCTTTACATTTGCTGCCACACTCTTCATTCAGTCGTTAGTACTTAGACGGCTGCTACACACACGTGATTTTGCAGTACTTTGAAACACGATAGGTATTTTCCTCACAATGCGACATGTCCAAGTCGCAATATGTCTTAACGTCGCTATTCTTTGATCTCACAATTTATAACCAATTTCTTGTCGCTCACAGTTCTGTTGAAAGCTTCTCGTGGACTTGGAAACATCATCAGCTATTGTGAATATTTCGTTAACAATGCAGAAAACGTTTTATCTTTCATGCTGTCACTCTGTTGCAAATCGGCGGAGGCTGCGAACGGGTAGTGTATTGTGTTGGTGACTGCCAGCTACCTGCGCTAAGCTCAGACCCGCGGCCCTAGGTCACTGCCTCATGTCGGCGCCAGTCAGAATGTCCTTCGTGAAATGATACGCCTTACCGTCGTACAATATCATAGGTAAAGGCTGTAGGTTTTCACAGCTTCCAAGCCGTATTCCAGTAGGATTAGCGGATGTAGAGCTTCGCATTCATATTTGCTGACCGTAGGTGCTAGAGTAGACGTGCCGTGGTCCGGCCTCTTTGCTTTACCTTCCCGCAGAGTTTCCCCCACGGTACTCATTAGATAGCAGGCTCAGTGGGTCTGGGAAGTCGTTCCGGACGTTCAGCATCGACGTAAAATCCTGGGCTTCTTCGAGAATCGAAACCCGGTCTCCGGGCCCTAGTCAAACTCTCTACCATATACCGCGGCCGCCCTCCAATATCATATAAAATATTAGTTATAAAAATGTTAGTTTCTCAGTATTTGTATGCTCGAAGCAGTCATTCGTTGTTTGACACTCTGGCACGCTCAACAAACTTTAAATCCCCTGTCTGTCTGCTCCAAAGAAGAGATCTTATTTCGAAAATACTGAAGTGCATTGTGTTTCTGGTGGTCTGAAAACAATGGTAACGAGAAGGGCACACTAAGTGCCTACATGGATGAGAAGTAGCCTTCTTATTACAACCAGTCTTCCTTGAATCGGAGAAAAAGAAAACAGGAATCAACGAATTGTATACAGCAGGGTAGGGCGTCACCAGTTGATCGTAAGGGGTTCCCGACAAGATTTACGCTATTGAACAGGAAATTTCCGAGCTGGGGCAAAAACTGTGAGATTGTCGCCCATTCCAACTTTATTTTGCTGCCCCTATTGTCACCCCTATCTGACACCCCAACTGATGGCATCCCTGAACTGAGGAAAACATCTATCATCGACAGGGAACTGCTGCGTTTGCGAGTAGATATCGCTGCCTTGCAAGAGACTCGGCTTTCGGATGAGGGCTCCGTTCGTGAACAAAATTACACCTTCTTCTGGAAGGGTAGAGACAATGGCGCAAAGCGAGAGCACGGGGTGGGCTTCGCAGTTCGCAACAGCTTGTCCAACTGCATTGAGGCACCCATCTGTGTTTCAGAGAGAATTATGTCCTTGAGAATAACAACTGCTTCGGGTCCCATAACCCTAATATCAGCTTATGCACCTACATTAAAGGCCTTTCCAGAAGTTAAAGATTCTTTCTATGAAAGCTTACGTGCATGTCTAGCAAAAGTACGTGTCTCTGACAAACTTTTTATTCTTGGTGATTTCAATGCAAGAATTGGCAGCAGTTCTGATAACTGGCCGGATTGTATTGGCCGCCATGGAATAGGAAACATAAATGAAAATGGGCAGCGCCTATTGGAACTATGCACATCACACTCCCTCTGCGTATGTAACACCTATTTTCAGAATAAGCTTGCTCACAAAGTGTCATGGAAACATCCAAGATCAGGTCACTGGCATCAGCTTGATTTTATCATCACTCGCAGGCGAGATTTGCGTGACGTTCTCAATGCCAGAACCTATCACAGTGCAGACTGCGACACTGACCACTCTCTGGTAATGGCCAAAACACGTATGATTCCAAAGAAGATCCATTCAGCGAAAAGCAACCGCCGCAAAATTATGTTTAATATCCCAGTCAATCATGACGATGCTTTACACAAACAATTCTCATCTGAAGTAAAAGAGAATCTCAGTCATGCTTTACTGAGGGACACAGGTAGCGTCGAAGACATGTGGCTTTTAGCGAAAGAAAAACTTTTACAAACTGCTTTTAGAACCTTTGGAACAAAAGATGCGTCACAGAATGACTGGTTTGCTGATTACGAGGACAAATTACGTCCATACATTGAGCACAAAAGAGCAGTTCATATAACCCTTATAAACAGCCCCAGTGATCATGCCAAGTCGGAATACAAAAAAGCTAAAGCAGATCTACAACGTATCACTCGCCGTTGCGTGAATGAGTATTGGACAAACCTCTGCAAGTCCATACAGCAGTACCATGATAGCGGGGACTACCGAGGCATGTATCAAGGCATCAAGAGTGCAATCGGGCCCACAACCAGGAAGCGTGCCGCCCTAAAAGACTTAAATGGGGAACCTATTGTTGACAAGCAGAAGCAGTTGGAAAGATGGTCAGAACACTACACCAACCTTTACTCCAGGGCAGTCAGCATAAAGCCTGAAGCACTGGATAGTTTACCAACTTATCCTACTGCATTGGAACTCGATGATTTACCTTCACAGGACGAACTTCATTTTTCACTGAAGAGACTCAAACTGGGAAAAAGTACAGGTCGTGACAACCTACCGGCTGAAATAATTAAACTTGATTGTGTTTTTCCGGTCATATATGAACTCCTAAAGCGGTGCTGGTATGAGGGTACAATACCACAGGACATGCGTGATGCAGATATTTTTACCCTTTATAAGGGCAAAGGTGATAGAGGCGATTGCAACAATTATAGAGGTATATCCCTCCTCAGCATTGCTGGAAAAGCTATCGCTCGAGTCGTTTTGGGAAGACTGGAAACCCTCGCCTCACGTGTCTACCCCGAATCTCAGTGCGGATTTCGCGCCGGCCGCTCCACGAGTGACATGATCTTCACTGTCCGCCAACTTCAAGAAAAATCCCGTGAACATCGTGTGCCTTTATACTTGGCTTTTGTAGATCTAAATAAAGCCTTTGATACTGTTAGCCGTAACGGCCTTTACGACATCCTGCACAAAATCGGCTGCCCACCTACGCTGTTGTCTTTAATAAAGGCCTTCCACGATAACATGAGAGGCTCTGTGATATTTGATGGCGAAGCTTCCGCATCCTTTAAAGTAAACCGCGGTGTACGACAGGGCTGTGTCTTAGCGCCCACACTCTTTGGAATTTTCTTTTCTGTTTTACTCTTAGTAGCTTTTAAAAACTGTCACGTTGGAGTACATCTGCATACAAGGAGTGACGGTAGACTTTTTAATATAAGTCTATTGAAATCTTCAAAAAAGCTTATTGAACTAATTGTTCGTGAACTTCTATATGCTGACGATGCGGCTTTTGTCGCTAATACCGAAGATGAGCTTCAGGAGGTTCTCACCAGATTTGATCATGCATGTCATCTGTTCTCGATGAGTGTCAATATCAAGAAGACGGTTGTCATGGTTCAGGGCACAGACCGTCTCCCGAAAATAACATTGGAAGGCATCCCTCTTCAAGTAGTAGAACACTTCCACTATCTCGGCTCCATCACTACATCCAACCAGTCCATTCAAAAGGAGATTGACGCACGAATTGGCAAAGCCGCGACGACCTTTGGCAAGCTGTCCACACGTGTCTGGAGAAACTCCAAGCTAACTCTCTCCACCAAAATTCTAGTATACCAGACGTGTGTCCTGAGCATCTTACTGTACGCAGCTGAGACGTGGTCCACTTACGCCTGGCAAGAGAGACAGCTGAACGCTTTCCATATGCGCTGCCTGCGGACAATACTTGGAGTCACGTGGCAGGACAAAATGAGCAATGAGAGTGTTCTGTCTGCCACAAAGTGTCACAGTATTACTGCCACCCTAAAACAAAGACGACTCCGCTGGCTTGGCCACGTCCATAGAATGGACCCTGAGAGACTACCACGGAAAGTCATGCTCAGTCAGATTGCTAATACAAAGAGACCTGTAGGGCGCCCGATGTTAAGGTTTAAGGACACCTGCAAACGTGATTTGGAGAGCTTCGGCATGCGCACTTCTGACTGGGAAGCTTGCGCCAACACGAGATCCTTATGGCGTCATCATATTACCACCGGCATGTCCAAATATGACAGAGCATGGTTGGATAAAATAAAGCTGAAAAAGCTTCGTAATAGGGAAATACACCCACCGGATCCCTCTTTCGTGTGCGATAGATGTGGCAAAATTTGTCACGCCGCCATCGGACTATTCAGCCACAAAAGAAGATGTGATGCACTCAACCCTAGCGACAGCTGAGTCACTACAACTATCATCTGTGAAGATGCTGTGGCCAATATATATATATTGTCACCCCACTTATCTCTCACTGTCGCCAGTAGTGTTTTTTTTATTTTTATTTTTTTAACTTGCGACTTCATGCCTCGTTGACGTTGAGGTCATTAGAGGCAGGAAGGGACTAAGGTTAAAGAATGTAAAGAAATTCGGCCATGGCATTTTGAAAGAAGCATCCCGTCATTCCTCTGAAGTGCCTCTGAAGTGATTTGGGGAAACCAGGGAAAACCAAATCTAGATGCCCGGACGGGGATTCGAACCAGCGTCCTCCTGAATAAGAGGCCAGAACGTTAACCGCTCACCCGCCATGCTCGGTGCCAGTAGTGGCGCTAATAGAAAAGTTTAATATGAGAGATAAATCTTTCCCGCCGTATCTTTGATATAAATTCTTCGCGGGTTTGCCGCCGGATTACATTTTCTGTTGACGAGCTTTCGGCGACTTGCACTGCCGCCATCATTAGGTCCGTTGTATCTAAAGGAACAACAAAACTGAACTGAACTTAACAACTCTTCCGCGTATTTTGACAGCTATAATATGGATTCTGCACTATAATAACATATTCAACTATCGGAAAAGAGTGAGTCGAGCATTAACGCAATTAGAATTTCTTACTCATATCACTTTAATAGATATCTTGTACAAGATGTACAAAACTCTATGCTTCACGGGCTTCCAGATTAGCCAGCGGACTACTCTCCATGGCTTCCATCGTGTCGGCATTTTGCCGATTGCGGTGCTATAGTAATCGGTCGATTCCAGTAAAATATATTGTAGGTATATAAATGTATAATGTATTCTCAAATGTGAGAATCATTCAATAAAATATTATTAATACATAGCAAAGTAATCTCAAAAAATTAAACTTTCACTTGTAAATTCTTTTTACTTATGGCTTTACGCCTCGCCGAGGTCATTAGAGTCGTGATATGACGAGGGATAAGGGACGGGAAAGAATTCTGCCATGGCTTTGTGAAGGAAGGATCCCGGTATTCCCCTGGAATGATTTGGGGAAACCATGGAAAACCCAAATCTGGATGCGCGGACGGGGATTCGAACCTGTATCCTCCCGCATGCGAGGCCACAGCATTTTTAATGTTGTTGTGCTAGATGGAACTATTGTCAATACTTTTCGTTTAAACGCAATGTGATAGATATTGGGGTCAGATTCCAAGATTTTAGGTAATTCCGATTATTAGATAGAGTTAGTAACAAAAAAGGCCTGAAACTAGCAATTTCGACGCCTACTTAAGACTTAATTTTCAATTGAACAAAAAAACACAATAATAATAACTCATGCATTGGGGTGCCAAAAATTTCAATCCAATTTAAATACAATATTGTCTTTTGGTACCGGGAAGCAAACAGTATGTGTAAATTGTGTGTCCGACTACTTCCGTTTACGTGCTGGAGTCCTATTATGAATGGACGTAAAGACACGGAAGCGTCATTAATAGGGTTCCGTTTCCAGAAACTCTAAGGCCCTTCTCACACGGCACTACTGAAAAAGAAACCAGTTACGAACTAGGATCACAAGTCAGTTTCTTTCCAGTCACAGCACTAGTATTTGTATGGAGGCTCTCACACGGGGCGATCGGTTGGAAACCAGTCCGCAACACGTCCGCGATTAGTTCGAAGCGACGCAGCATGCCAGTTGCCGCGCTGCTAGTTTTCAACTAGTTTCTCAAAAAAAATGGCGGATCAGATAATAAATTTAAACCTTGTTGCTGAAATCGAGAAACATCCGTGTTTATGCAACTACAAGTTGAGTGAATATTCACGGAAAGTTGACACAGAAAAAGTATGGAGTGTTATCAGACAGAAAGCTAATTTATCAGCTATGTTAACATGTTTTTAACAAAGAGTAGTGAATAATATTGTATATAAACACTTCAGATTTATTTATCTTACATTAAATTTCATAATATAAATCCATTGCCACGGAAGTGCTCTTTGTGGAGTAATAAAGTAATTGGCTAAATAATTTTTGGTGTAATATGCCGATGAACGAAAACTAATTTTAAGTTGTGACAGCGGAATTATGTGTAGTGTGTAAGTTGCATTATTTCCAAATTTAATCGGACTGTACAGGACTCCTTTCCCACTCCTGACAATTGTGCAAGCTGATTTTAGTATATTAATAACTTTTTGTTAGTCATTACATCGTATGTGACTGTAAAACACTTGAAGTTTTTCCATCATGACAAATGTACATACTATAGTTGAACGGGAAATCGTTGGTATTTTCATCACTTCGTAGCTTTCCAAGCAATAGCTTTTGTTTATAAAATAATATTTTTAAATCTCCTATTCCTTCTTTGAATAATATAACATCCTCATCTGAATCAGAAGAAATCGTCGCCTCGCTCAAATCTCACGAGTGACTGAAATTCTAGAGATTTGAGTAGCATCGTGTGCGAACATTGGTCAGTAACTAGTTAGCAATTTCAGTCTGTGTTCAGTTCCGTTTCCTTTGAGTAGCGTCGTGTGAGAAGGGCCTAAAAATAGGCCTAACCAAGCGATTCTTTTTTGCTTGTCATCAGTTTCTCGACTAGTTTGATGTAATCCTCCACCTCTTCCTATCTTGCCTTAACTTTTTCACCTCAACATTTTTCTTACAACCTACGTCTTCAATTATCTGCTTCTCATATTCTAATCGTTGTCTACCTCTACACTTCCTTTCTTAGCGTTCCCACCACTAACAAATTAACCAATCCCGCATATCTTAAAATGCGACCCACTTTTCTGTCTCTTCTTTCTGCAACTCTCTTCTCTCCTCGCCCATCTCCAAAACACGTTCGTTTCGTCCTTTATCTGTCCCCTTAATCTTCAGCATCCCTTTACAGCACCACATTTCAAATGGCAAATGTTACAGCTATGTTTAACTATTTCGCTTATAAATCTCCAAACTACTACTCTCATATATGAAGGAGACTGAAAACTTTTCCTACAATCTTCCATAGTCATTTGGTTTCTTATGTCAGTTTGATACTTGTGACAACAGATTTTTGTTGTTTCTTTGCATCCTCTGGCTTTGAAAGGCAATCAGGGATGTTTGTGTTATGTAACGTGATGACGACACTTTTTTTTCCATCGGTTGATTACATTCGACATTGAACTCGTTTTGAGTGTTTTTCTGGTTTGATGCATCGTCTACGTCGAGGTCGTTGGAGGCGGAATTCATCCATGGCTTTTGGAGGAACCATCCTAGCATTGATTTGGGAAAACCATATAAAACGTAAATCTGGATGACCGGACGCCGATTCGAACCCGCATCCTCCCAAGTAATGATCCGATACAAGTAAATACGAGTAAGTACTCGATATTTCGTTTCGATACCGAGTACTTTTCGTATTCGAATTAATTCATTCGGTACTTACTCGGTATCGGAAGAAAAGTACTTGTATCGAATCGAAAGTATGGAAGCGCACCCGGTGTTAAATTCTAAATGCATCATCCCTGCTGCGCCACTCAGTCTCGCCTGCGAAATTAATTTCCCACTGACGTCAAGTTGGTAGCATTGAAAATCAAACAAAATCAGTCTTAGAATAGGCAATTTAATCTCAAAGAGTTTGTTTTAGGTTTCTATTTCATTGTAATAGCATTTCACTATACCTGGCCAATGGTCGCTACCGCGCAGCCCCACACAAAAACTAAAAGATATGGTTCACAAGCAACTAAGTAGCCCATGTGAGTCGGAAGAAGAAGCTGCTTCATCTAGCGTTTCACAGGAATATCACTTCTGGAATCATCACAAAGAAAAAGAAAACGCAAGGTAGTAACAAAGTCTCTCTCTACTTGTCAAACACTGTAATGTCTCAAAAAAAAAAAAAAAAAAAAAAAAAAAAAAAAAAAAAAAAAAAAAAAAACTCATTTACATAATGGGAAGAAATTAAACTTAAAGACTATTATCTTTTTGTTGTAGCAACGTCAGTATTGAGTGATTCTTTGTTTTCTAATGCAGGTGAAACAATGACAAACAAAAGAAACAAGCTGTCCCCAAAATATTTGGAACAATTGTTTTTTTGGGAAACCTTCCAAAATCGGAGTTTTATTGTTTAAAAGTGTTAAAACTGTAATAAATAAAGATTTAAAGACAAAACCTTCAAAGTTTGCTTACAATGTGAGCTTTTTTATAATTTTAATAAATAAATAAAAAATTACTGATTGTTATTTGATTTTATTACAGTAGGCAAATAAAATAAATAATTTAGCAACATGTCACGTATATTTTTCTATTTCGACATTAATTTTTTTTTTAAAGTAACGATATGAGTAAGTATCTATACTTTTGCAGTACTCATATGAGTAAGTATCGTAAGACATTTTGAGTACTACTCATTTAAGTAGGTATTGATACTTCGATTGTATCGGAACATCACTAAGTGCAAGGCCAGAGCGTTACCACTTACCCATCACGCTCGGTTTGATGGATGTGAGAATTGTGAATAAATGGAAAAACCAAGATTAAGGTTTTTTTTTTTTTTTTTTTTTGATAAGGTGACGGTCACATTACACGGAGAAGCACAATGCAGAGTTTACCGAGAAACCTGAGTTGTGAACGTCGAATTGAATACTCCGGGCTCGTCTGTTGGGGACCCCTGCAGAGTTCATCACGTGACTCGACCATCAGCCTGTGCTGACCACTCACTGCTGTACCTCTGCCGAGCTTAGCCGACTAAGGCCGCCGCTAAATTAATAAATTGTACCACCTCACGCTCAGCTTTATTGAAAGAACACAAAGGCGAAGGTGAGAGCATGACCAACGTAAATGATCAACCGCAGCTGCTTTTCTTATTTCCTCGCATAGCTCGCGCTAATGGCTGTCCCTACAACACAGTCACCTGCACAAAAACTTAGTCAAAACTGTTTAATCATGCGCCTCACCTCGTCGTCCTCAATTCTTCTACTAACTCGAGAGAAGCTCGGGGATATTTCAGTAACAAAACAATGTGACAGGGACTTAATCAAAATGGTGAAAGGTAAACGATTGGGAGAAGAGAAGGTAACTTTTTCGAGGCGTTGATTTCTAGTGAAACAATTTCGTACATCCAATGCCGCAAACAGAAGAACTCGTGTGACGTTTTCGAGAACCGTTTCTGATCTAATTTCCTAGTGAATTTCGTTAAACATTGAAAATGAAAACGGGATTGGTTCTCAAAACATCCAACGACTGCCAGGTTTTGAGACCACTAGTTGTTACCGAATATTTTATAAAAATGTGAAAAAAATTATTTTAGGCACCCAGTTTGCACTCATTTGATTTACAAAACGAAATCATAGAGTGGCCCAAAGATCTGTGGGAAGATCTAGAAAAGACAAGAAGAAAGCATCAGTTACTAAAGTCACAGATATCTTGAGGAAGACAGCCCACCTTGAAGTTTCTCCGAGCAAAGATGAAAGAAACACCGTAGGAGTGAATCCCAAGAGATTATCACAGATTAAAAGAAAGACTGCCAGACACACGGGACAATGATATACGAAAGATTGTTGGAGATAGTTGCCTCAGTATCGTTCTACTTAGAGAACCCCTGAACTTCTGTATTGACTATTAACTATGAGAGATCACTTCACTTCATGATTAAATTTCCCGATGATGATGATTCTTTATGTTTCTTGTAAGATCATTTAATGAAAACAGTAACTAAATCCAGTAACAGCTTCATATTTTGACTTTCTTTAAAATTTCAAAATAGAAAAATTAAGAAATCCAGGTTGAATATATTTGGCTTATAGTATATTCTTTCAGATTAAAATATTACCTCCTTTGTATATTTTAAATATAATCAAGGATATTTTTTCCGAATTTGTCTGCACATACGCTTAAAAGCTTGAAATGATTACTCACTAAATGAAAGTGTCTGTTGTCGTTCTGAAGTATCGAATCACTAAAACGCTATGAACTTCAGTCCTGTAAGTCGATCAAAATTCCTAACTCAGGAAAAATACATATTGCAAAACATGTGATCAGTAATCATGTAACCAGATTGTGTGGTGATCACATTTGCTGTAGAATAAAGAATACCCGGAGGATTCGTTATAACCATTATAAAAGTGTAATACATCAACCAGATTACAAAACACATAAAAGTGCTTTTAGACGGTGAATACATCAAGGTTAATCGCGTCTCATACTCTAACTTCTAATGCGAATGGCAGCAAAATAGGGGATATATCAGGAAAGTGAGAAAGCTACGCTACAAAATCCTGATGAGATCCTGACTTGAATGTGGTAGAGTAATATTCGAGCCTCATTATGAGGATCAAACATAGGTGTTGGAAGAGATAGAATAATTGACAGTTAAAATTGCTTGGGGAAATTACTGTAAAACGCAAGCAGTGCTGGTTTCATAAAAGAAGTGGAATGGTAGTCAGTGGAAGATAAAAGGTGCTTGGAAGAGTAATGAGACATACATTGGAGATTAGGTTGGGATATACAGGGTGCCCCGTAAATAGAGGTACAAACGTTAAGAGGAGATGGAGAACACACAAACAGTTCAGAATTGCATAGTGACAGATGACCGGAAACGTCAAGGGAGAGATAAGAAATGAAAGGACACAAGGAAGAGACTAGGGGAAACATTTATTCAAATTCATAATTTTACTGGGAGATATTCCATGATTTCACCCCTACTTTCGTTGCATGGAATACACCGCTAGAGCATCGATTCGCGGACACGCTAAAAAAAAAAAAAAAAAAGATTTTCTTGGATATAAGCACCAGTGTAGATGGTTCTTGCAACCAGATCCATTTCAGAAACAACAGGTGTTTCATACACATCAAATTTCAATGCCCCACAAATAAATAAATCCGGGCTGCTTAAATCCCGAAGGCCAGGCAAACGGTCCACAATGCACATTTCACCCTGCACTTTCATGAACAGCGCCACCTAGCGACGAATGGTGACGTTCCCGCTTATGGGTCCCTGTGCAATTCTGATTAGTTTTCATGTTCTCCACCTTCTCTATGTATCTCTATTTATGAAACACCCTGTATATTGGGAGAAGAACTGAGAGTAGTATTTGGTAAGGGAGACAAGTTTAGTACTTGATGTCAGGTATAAGAGGGTTTATAAATAGTTAATTTATGAACAGTTTACCTGCAGAACTGAAAATTTTCAGAAAGCTAAAGCGGGTGTGTTGGGAAATTTCCAATCTCAGATAATAATTATACAAGGCATTAAAAAATGGTTGAAACTTCAGGATCGTTTACGGGTTGGCACAGAGAATGATTTGAATTAAGGAACATAGCATCTCAGCAGCCTCCAAAGCCCTGAAAAACTTGGTCAAAGTAGGCCACCGAACCTATAAGCTGGCAACATACAGCAGTATAGCGGCGGTGTGAAAGACATGGCTACTGAAGGAACACGTAGCCGAAAGTGTGACAAAGACGGAAGCGCGAAGGAGAGGTAAAAATGTTGGGGGACATTCACCATTTTTACCTCTCCTTCACGTATCTGTCTTTGTCGCACTTTCGGCTACAGTTTCCGTCAGTGGCCACGTTTTTCTCACCACCACTATACTGCCGAAATGCTGCCGGCTTACAGGATTGGGTGCCCTACTTCGACCACGTTTTTCAGGACTATGGAGGCTGCAGCGACCGTATATTCCCCGTATCAAATCACCCTCAGTACGAACACCTTAACGATCCTGAAATTTGAACCATTTAAAAAAAATTTATAATAACACCCTTTATATGGAACACCTTAAAATGTTAAACGAATCGTTAAAATACACGAAAAACGATTTCACAGTTCCTTTACATGTCGGATTCAAAAACTACAAGTACCTTTTTTAATTTCAATCAATTTGATGTACAGTCAGGTTACTTCCTTCGGCAAATAACGTGTCAATTTGATACCTACATTTCAGATTACCGGCTCTTACATATAGCTAAACCACTAGTATCAGTATTAATTATCCGCTGTATGAGATAATTTTTCATTTATATTTACGTTATATTTACGTCCATTTTTTCATTAGACTTTCCTATTGTATTAAATTTCAGAACGAAGTAATTTCCATAACGGAGGCTTTCCCGATGTATCAGCTGCATAAAACGTTCTCGGGCCTCCTAACTGGCTGGGCTACGTGAGGGGGAGGGGGGGGGGGTGGAACCAGGCCACGTAACTTTCCATTCATATTATTTGTCACAGTTAAAATGAGGCACAGAACACACAACAGCATGTGAATAATTATTTCCGTCATTTAATTATCTCCGTATGTAATTTACGATAGTCTGACAAGAGAAAACACTACAACATGTCTTCTGGAATCAATAGAGGAATTAGCTACGTGTTATGTGGGGTAGGGGGGGGGGGAGGAAGGGACTGGAGGGAAAAGCCACGTCGGGCTATGTGAGGGGGGTTGCGGAGAGATGGGGTTCACAGGAACTACGTGGTTTATGGACGCTCCCAAATGGGTGTAAAAGGCTCCCCTTAGTAGAACCCATCTTCACTGAACGCGCACGAACAGCGAATTCCTTTGATGTACCGACATCGGTCGGAACAACTGCAAGTCTTTGCTCATTTGCACCATTCACTTCTCCACGTTCTGAGTTTACAAACATTTTGCGCGCTTGATGGATCTCCGCCTAAAAATTTACCCGATAATTTTGTTCTGAGGAAGCAGTGCGAAGTGAAACATGCGTACGGAGTTGTTACTACGTAATCATTTTTGACTGGCTGACATCCAGCAGTTGCCACAGCCGTGCCTCCTGGTATCGTTAGGACTTGTGATGTGTCGCCCAAGGCATCGCGTGAGACAGTAGAAGGCGACCTTTGGCCGCGGGGTTAGAGTTTGAGAGATAGAGGCAAGGCGACGTCGTAATGGCCCCAGACAGCGACTGACGTCCAGGCGTAAATAACCGGTTATCCGTGTGACGTTATCTGCTCCGCCTGACACCAAGCGAGATCAACAAGTTAATACGGGAGATACATACGTCTGTCCAGCTGTGAATGGCTGCCTGGACGTACGGTAGCTGTTGCATCAAACTTCTCTACGTATACATTAACTCTATGATCTACAGTCAAGTCCAGCACAGAGAGTGTTCAAAACATTGCCTAATATCTTCCTCACATTTAGTTATCTCAACTCACTGAGAATAAATCAATGTTTCTATACCTCTGAGCAATTTATTTTAATATGTCGTTCATTTGTTGTAACAGTTACATAACTCAAAAACGTAAATTTTACAGGAGGAACAATTCAAATGGTTCATGTGTAATAACTTTATGTATTTACTAAAAAATAACTTCTCTGCATGTTTTATTGAAGTAATTCAATATAAAAGAAGTGAAAATGTTTAGAATCAGTTGTAATATATACGAAATGGTCCATCCTACGATTATAACAGCTAATTTTTTTTTTTTTAGTTGTGTCATTATTGCAGCAACTGAGTGATATTCTTACAAGAAAACATTTTATTGATTTTTATCGAATGGAAATAATTCCTCATCTCAATTCTGTGACGGGTAATAACGTTGTTCCTCTTCGTCGAAATATATATTTTTTTAAACTGCTTGACGTCTCTTAACAGCGAGGTCTTTAGAGGCGGAAAAGGATGGGAGGCAAGGAATGGGAAGGAATTCGGCCATGCCCTTTTGAAGGAAGTATCCCGGCATTTGCCTGGAGTGATTTTGGAAACCATGGAAAACCCAAATCTGAATGCCCTGACGGGGATTCGAACTGAGAACGCTAACCGTTACAACACTGTGGGTTAATGTCGAAGCTGTCCCTCGGAAAGACGATGATGAAATTCCTTCTCGTTCCTTGGCCCCAGTCCTTTCCTTCCTCTAATTACGCCAGTGCAGACGAAGCTTAAAATCCTGATTAAAAAAAAAACTAAAGATATCGTTTATGTTGGTTGGACCATTAAGCCCTGTTTGCTGCAATTCCGCTTAGTCTCTTTCACACACCGAGGGTGGTGGTGTAACGGATAGCGTTCTCGCCTCGAATTCGGGAGGACGGCGGTTCGAATCCCCGTCCGGGCATCCAGATTTAGGTTTTCCATGGTTTCCCAAATCACTCCAGGCAAATGCCGGGATGCTTCCTTCAAAAGGCCATGGCCGAATTCCTTCCCATTCATTGCCCCCCATCCTTTCCCGTCTCTAAAGACCTCGCTGTTGAGAGACGTAAAGCAGTAAAAAAAAATAAATCTCTTTCACACTGTTTGAATGTACCGATCCACACTTTATCACGCGTTCCCCACTGTGTTTGTATGTGTGTTTTTTTCCCCTGGGGTTATGTCAATCAGCTGCAGTCGCGTATTGTTTTTTAATTCTTCTAGTATGTACGTATCATCGCCAGTATACTTTACATTGCACAGTGGACACTACACTGATCAAAGCCACCTGTACGAATTTGTGAGACCATCGCGCTAGCCAGCACGCGTCCGATTCGGGCTTCACACTGTCTTCACACCGTATTAAATGTCAGAAAGACTGTGAAGGCAAGTGATCCTCTATTATAAAAAGCTAAGCTTCGTATTTAATCAGAGGGTTTCTTGGATCCTCCCGAGGGATGATCCTGGTATTAGAGGAAGGGTGGCCAGTTCCTTTCTTCCTTACGTGACCCCGATAATCCTGTTGGATAAGGGGACCGATAGTTCAACTTAGAAACTCAACCACAGAATCTTCTGGAATTTTCCCATGGTCTGGAGTACTTTACATCACATCAACCTGTGTCAGAGGTGAAGGTGGATTTTGGGCCAGTGGAAATCCCCGCTTTTTTAATATATTACTTAATCAGTATACAATGTTATCATCAAACAGAGTTACCGTACATGAAACTAGTAAATGCCTGCTACTCGGTGATTTTCATTTGTCTCCTCCTCTAGTCCCGGGCCGGGATCTGATTGCCGGTTCCTCCCAGATCAGCGCCTCGGCGTCTGGCAATCAGCTTACAACAACCCGCAGTTCATTCTGATTTGCCGGGCATAGATCACAATTAAATCATATTTAGCTTGTTTAGCATTGACTTTTTCAATTTTCTAACTCACATTTCTTTCTAGTACTCTTGAACCGTTTTATTTTTTATAATTATTTTTTAAAAAACATACTCGAAATAAATAAAAAGGGGGAGTGGGAAGAAACACAAGCTTTTTCGCAGTTATCATCATTGAATCTCTAAATTTCTACCCTTTGTAATAAACTGCAGCAGTTTGGCGTATGAGGTGATATAACGGGGAGAAGTTTTGTCTTGAAAAACTCTCTCTCCATAAAGGAATTGTAATCCGTGTAATTTTTCTCTCCCTGTTGGCAAATATACAATACTGTATACCCCATCAACTATGTTGCAGCAATTTGTTCCACTGGACCATATTTGTATGCTCTCGTATAACATTACAGCACTACAAATATGGAGCACCATGAACTGTTTGATTAAACATGACGGAGACCAAGTAAAATGCAAAACTGTTTCGGAAATCGCGGCTTAAAGCAAACTTCTACTAAAACCTCATTATAACATGGTAAAAGCTTTTGGATGTATTCGCAGTTCCGTTCTTCCTATGTTAAGTTTTGGCGCGGTTATAATGGATGCAAGCTGAGTGAAGATCTCTGATTGTAATAGAGACTCTTTGGCAGTAAGAAAGTATCTGAAGAGATGAATTTGACAGTTTTTCACTGTAAAATGGTAAAATTTAAAATAGTAAAAAATAAAGATCTGAAAAAAAAACTGAGGTAGGGATTCAAACGCCGAGTTAGGAGACCGCTCATTCCAAAAATTAATCGGAGTAGAAAACGATTAACATTCGGCAATGTGTCATTTTTACTGTGGTGAAATTCCCCTTTAGTCGTGAAGTCTTAAAATAATCTGGTATCGATTAATAAATTTCTTCTAATAGCCAGTGCTCATTTTTTTATTATGGCCTTACGCCTCGTCGACGTCGAGGTAATTGGAGGAGGAAAACTATGAGTGGCAAGGAACGGGAATGAATTCGGCAATGGCAGTTTTGAAGGAATCATCCCGACTTTCATCTGGAGTGATTTGGGGAAAACCATGGAAAACGCAAATCTGGATTGCCGTAATGGAATTCGAACCAGCATTCTCCTAAATGCTAACCCACCACCCATTGCCAGTACTTATTTAAACTTTTCGATAACTAGACTCCATACCACCGAATTGAAAGATGTCAATGTATTAAGAAATATGTAGGTATGTGAAACAATGTAGCTTTCTTCAGTACTAGTATGAGCAAATTGTAACCTGGGTTTCTGTTATACCCTATTCGATTTTCGGATATGATTTTAGTTTCCATTCCTAGTCTCCTGAACATGAAATAACTGGCTTAGCCTGTCCTCGCAGTGTAGGGGCTAGCGCGCTGGCCTCGCATTGCAAGGGCCGCCGGTTCGAGTCCGGCCTCGGGCATGGGTGGTTTTAATTAAGTGTTGTGTTCGTCTTGTGCTGTCCTCTTTGTAGTGTCAACAATATCATAATGAAACCCTGATACAGCAGTTGGAACATAAACAAATTGGAGCTGACTAAAATGGTCGCAACGACCGAAGGCCATATTTAAAGATAAAAAAAAAAAACTGGCTTGTTCCAACGCAAGGTTTAAAGTTCTCATGTTCAGGATTAGGTTCCCTTATCTACTGAACTACCATGATCACGGCTGTTTTTCTTACTTTTTGTGATTTTTTCCGTTGATGTATTGTTTCTCACAAACAGAAGTCATAAGATCATCAGAGAACGGACACTTTTTCGGCGCACAAGTTCATAGAAATCAGCTTAATAATAACGCCCAATTTTGTTTACTAAATACGAGGTCCTGTATACCAGAGATTATTTCTAGGATAAGACAGCACGTTAAAATACGTTTGGTATTTTATTTACCTCCCTCGTTCTACATAAAAAACCGAGCGTGGTGGATGAACGGTTCGCGTTCTGGCCTCGCATTCGGGAGGACACGGGTTCGAATCCCCGTCCGGACATCCAGATTTGGGTTTTCCTTGGTTTCCCCAAATCACTCCAGGTGAATGCCGGGATGCTTCCTTCAAAAGGCCATGGCCGAATTCCTTCCCGTTCCTTGTCCCCAATCCATTTCGCCTCTAATGACCACGCCGTGGACGAGGCGTAAAGCCCAAGCAAAAAAAATATATCAAAGCGATACTAAATAACTGGAGCTTTAAATGCAGTGGCCCGTTTCACCGCCGCATTTTGCCCGAACCATTTTCTGGAAGGGTGGATTTCATTTCACGGCCTAACCCGGATAACGATGATAACACCACAGCCCGGTCGTTCCATGCCGGCGATTTTAATGCCTCCATTTGTATGGACACGGCGTCAATTTGAATTTATAAACGTCACTCGTTTAACGGTAGCTGTAATTAATTTTCCAGCCCTAAACGGTGCAATGGTGTACAAGCAATTTTATCGTCCAAAGAGGAAAATGATGGATGACGTCACGGCTGAACGATGCGCTGCGGTATCATTGGAACTTCAGGCTAGGTTACTCCATAACACGCTGTGTGTTTCATAGTGAGGACGCCATCTTAAGAGTGTTGATAAAAGTTTCAGTTGACTAGTTACAAATAAGAAAAATATATAATACATGTGTATACCTGATTTAGTGTCACTACTGCACATCTTAAATAAAACACCGAGCGTGGTGGGTGAGTGGTAACGCTCTGGTCTCACATTCGTGAGAACGTGGGTTCGAAGTCCCATCGAACCATCTAGCTTTCAATTTTCTATGGTTTCTGAAATCGCTGCAGGTGAATGCCGGGATAGTTCTTTCAAAAGATCACGGCCGACTTCCTTACCGCCCCTAGCGTCCGATCCTTCTCTGCCTCTAATGACTGCCAAGACAACGAAATTAAAGCCATGGGGAAACATCCATAAACTACGTGGCTCGGTCTGGGGGGGGGGGAGGGGTTGGCTGGAATGCTACGCTGCTCTACGTGGGGGGAGGGGGGGAGGTTCCGAGTCAGGCCACGTAGGTTTCCATTCATATCATTTTTCACAATTAAAATGAGGTAAAGTACACACAACAGTGTGTGAATATTTATTTCGTTCATTTAATTATCTCCGTATGTAATTTACAATAGTCAGACAAGAGAAAACAGTACAAAATGTCTTCTGGAATCAATAAGGAAAAAAGCTACGTGCTACGTGGGGGGAGAGGGGATAGAGGTAAAAACCAAGTAGTGGTACGTGGGGAGGGGGAGGGGGAGTTTCACAGGAGGCCAAATTGGAGTTACGTGGTTTATGGGCGCTCCCTAAGCAATGAAAAAAATACCAAAAATCCATTACTTCTCAGTCACAAGTTTCAGCATATTAATTTTGATATCAGCATCTCCATTTGAAAATCGTTTAACTAACTCAATCAATATGGAGAAGTGTTTATGAATTCTGAAAAAAGTATTTACTTATTGTAAGAATCTGTTAAATATACCTTATGGATTGTTATATTTAGTCAGTCGAACAGGAAAGTCACTTTTTGTTTCAACCCATTTAAATGTCTGACGGGAGTGTTTGGAATGTGCAAATGCCGGTGGCATTTGTATTGGTATTGGTAAAAGAATTAGGATTAGTATACTGAAGCGTAGAAAATAACCACAAACTAGCATTTGATTTATATATATATATATATATTCTTTTGTGGGAAAGAGAATCAGAGATTAGAATACATTGGCAGGGAAATGAGAAACACTGAAAGGGTTTAAAATTAAATTTCGTAAAGGAGAAAAGTGGGTGTTTGGTGAAATTGAAGTGAAAGAACTTGAGCTTAAATACGAAATCACGAAACGGGAAAGTAGTTGTACAAAGAAATTTCCATTGGGGAATATGCTCGATTGTAATTAAAACTAAATTAAGTACCTGTTTATCTATTCAGAATTTGATAGATTTGAGGTTATTAGCAGTCAAAATTTGCAATGAAAAGTTGTTTACGATGTTTTAAGGTCTTATAGATGTATGGATAGCTTATTTTGATTAAAAAAAATGAATATAGCCTATTACTCGTACTTACTTTTTACACTTTTTACACAAACAAAGAAAATATGTTATGTGGACATGTGTCCGGAAACGCTTACTTTCCATGTTAGAGCTCATTTTAGTTTCGTTAGTATGTACTGTACTTCCTCGATTCACCGCCGGTTGGCCCAATTGCAGGAAGGTGGAGACTCGTCGTGCTCGTATTGTGGACGGCTGTGATACAATACGCCATTCTCCAGGGCTGCATCAGCGCATCAGGGATTCCATGCGACGGAGGGTGGATGCATGTATCCTCGCTAACGGAGGACATTTTGAACATTTCCTGTAACAAAGTGTTTGAAGTCACGCTGGTACGTTCTGTTGCTGTGTGTTTCCATTCCATGTTTAATGTGATTTGAAGAGAAGTAATAAAATGAGCTCTAACATGGAAAGTACGCGTTTCCGGACACATTTCCACATAACATATTTTCTTTGTTTGTGTGTGAGGAATGTTTCCTGAAAGTTTGGCCGTACCTTTTTGTAACACCCTGTATATATATACTTGGCATCATTTATTAGGTTTGAAAAACAAGTGTTGTTCTGGGGTATTTTTATTTAGCTGTGTGTTTCGTGAAGTATTGGAGTCTAGAGTCGTTAATAGTTAAATGACTAAAAGAAATCTGAAAAAAATTAAAATAATGGGACTTTAAATGAAAATTGTTTTGGATAAAATGCGTTCAAAAGTAGTTTTTATGATTTTCACATTATTCCATTACAAGCAAACATAATTTTCCTGTCCATAGCGAGAAAAGTAGAATACAGTTATTAAGGGTGGAAACACCTAGCACTGGTCTATATGATTACGGGACACTTCTTAAAAGTGGTTAGCAGGAAGGATATATGGTGGGCGTTATTCTAGCGCCTAAAAGTAATGTAACATTAAGAAGATTCTAACAAAATAAATGTCTGGATTTTATAATGAAATCCTTTATATTCAAAAGGAGCTAGATGCTGCGAGGAAACCTATCATTGGCTCTTCTTAACATACCATACCTATTACTGCGAAATATGAGCGCAGTAACGGGGTATAAATGTTCTTCTTAGGTACACAGCTCGTACCAATTTTCCATTATGTTTTAATTAATTCCGAGGCGGTACCTTTTAAGTTGTCCTGAAATATAAGTGCACGGCGACTACTGGCCAGTATAATTGGCTAATTATTATAATAGAATCATTTTCTCTTAACGTCAGACCTTCAATTGGAATGGGAGGAGCGGTGGAGAGAGATAGTGACTGCTGCTGAGGTTCATTATCCACTGGTAGGTATCTCGGAACTTTCCTGAGCAAGGTTAACTCGCCTTGAGACAAAAGGTGTTCAAACCAAACGAAATATATTAATCTTAAAGTAGAACAGAAATTTTTAATGTAGTCATTAATATCACAAATAACATAATCAAAATAATTATAAAACTGTAGACCGATTAAAATTAAAAGATTCGTTATAAATTTAAATTCAAGATTTGAATTATTTAAAACAGTGACAATAAGAAACGTTTTGCGTGTTACATGAAAACGCCACATTTCTAAATCCGGTTATTCAGGTTTTTTATCAGTTTTTAACTTGAGTTCCATGTCAGATTGTTGGTCGCCACGAGCACTAGAGGTTCGGATTAAGGCGTAATTCTTCTTTACTGTGCACCATTACAGGATTACGCGAAGCCAAGCCACAGAACGAGTATGTGTGGACTTGGACTGCATCATGAAACAATCGTACTTACTAAAGCAGAAAAAAAGATGCAGAAACAATATGTGTAACGGTATAATGTTTTCTTTAAATGTGGAGAATAGTATAATAACTTTTATACTCGTAAGTATGTATTTTTTATATGAAATATAGAACATTCGATATATTCTGGGTTTGCAAGATAGAATTCTGGAAAGTTTCGAAAGGATCAGTTGTCACGGTCAGTGGATGTAATCAGTAATCACTCAGTCCTTCCGCTAATGTTTGCCGAAGATAAGGATGTATTGACGAGGAAACAGTTTAGTCATTCCGTTAGACTTTTTTGTGGCGTTAAACCCACAGCTCGTGCGACTGGAGTCGAGAGTAAAGAGACTGGAGATAAATAGGTTTCTCGAGAAACAACCACTGATGGGATTTACAACATTTTCTAAACACGTTGGCAACAAATAACCTGAGATTAAATTACGTCTATTACGAAATTTTGGTAATTAGAAATGCTTTTGTCTTTGGTTGTTACCTTTTGTTGTAAGTAACAAAACATTCAGTTTTGGAATAATCAGACGAATTTGATATTAGCTGGTCTCTCGGTTACTTTAATAGTAACAGGCCTTCCTAGTGAATTATTTTGTTTTTTGGCAGTTCTAGAAGTTTTCAACATTTCTAATGGTTCCCTTCACTTCTTAGCGGAATAATTTATAGATTAATTAATCACTTTCTGATTCAATACAATGTTAATACAGAACATCAAAAACAAAACAAAAATATCTGGCATATTCTAGATTTTTCGCTGTTTCCACCAAAACTTTACAAGTTAGAATTTTTCTTCGTTACCAATCATTCATTCACGGAAGTGAAAGAAAAAGGATATCCAACCTAAGTGTTATATATGTGTAACACCGTAAAACCCGAATTATGTATATGAACCGATCAATAAAAATCGTTTCTATATAGGCCTACATAAAAGGAAGTCCAACGTAAGTGTTATAAATGTGTAACACTGAAAAACCCGAATTATATATATCAACCGACCAAGAAAAATCGTTTCTAGATTGGCCTACATAAAAGGAAGTAATTAGACTGTCTGGATTTTCGACAAAAACACGATGAAAATATTTTTGGTTACCGTTTTTTTTTTTTTTTTTTTTTACCTGCTTAACGTCTCTTAACAGTGAGGTCTTTATAGACGGGAAATGATGGGGGGTAATGAATGGGAAGGAATTCGGCCATGGCCTTTTGAAGGAAGCATCCTGGCATTCGCCTGGAGTGATTTGGGGAAACCATGGAAAACCCAAATCTGGATGCCCGGACGGGGATTCGAGCCGAATTCTGAATATAATCTCAAAATTAGAGCCATTTTTCGGGTATTTTGTACTAATAGAGCGCCTTTCCGGTGTTTGAAATGGTGCTGGTACTTAAGTTTATCGTTCGAAGCAAAAGCAATATAGAAAGTTGTGAGAGCTGTTTTAGAAATGAATACTGTTTATACTGTTGATTTTCATCACGACCATCTTATACTACATAAGCTAAGAAACACCAAAGCTAAATTCTTCAACACTGCCCAGAAACATTCTATGAGCTTTATTTTTAACACTATATATTAGTTTATAACCATTTCTGTACACATACATTTTAGCTTGAAAATAGTGAAACTGAATTATAAGAACAGAATCTACTCGCCATCCCGTTGACTCTATTGTTTGCGACACCGTGACAGTGTCCGGTTCGAAGTCTCGGTGGGGGAAGAAATTTTCATCAGTACGACTTGGCCGGCAGTGTAGGTGAGGAGGTGGTGCACGATTCCTAATCACTAGATTGTGCGCCAAAGCCCTGGGTTAAATCCCAGACCTCTCCGCTTATGCAGTTCGGACACGGGCACTGTTGATGGCGATTCGTATTGTAGAGGGATGTTAAACGACCCCGTTGGTGTCTTTCGGAAGATTAGGCCTAAATGGACCGGCACTGGGTTTCACCCTTTCCCTTCTTTATCTCTCATCTCATACAACACAACCAATACACTATAATAAACATACACACTATCACTGCACTGACATTTGCAATAACACACTACGAAAACATACTGCGGAAGGCAACGGGAAACCACTCCTGTTCATCTTTCTAAGAAAGTACTCCTAGAGGGGCGAATCCTCCATGGTAATAGCCTACGGTCGAGATCGGATATACATGCACGACGAGAGATCACATACTAAGTATACAACGCCGATATTCCTGCAATGTAGTCCGTTATAGAGAAATTAATAGTGTGTGGCGATTCTAAAGCTGTGTATTGACTATGCGCGGCTGCCGCGCGACCCATGTTCAAGGGCGCCTAACCTGGTATTCCTGCGCGAGCCGTTTCTGTTGTGCGAGCGCGACTGCCGCGCGTGGCAATGCGACCCAGGATTGCGCGGCAAACTATCCAGGCACGGTCTTTTCGTGAAGCCACCGTGCACGAGCAGCTGACACTTTCACTGTCATACATCACATTGTACAGTAGAAACCTAAATAAAAAGTGCATCGATGGATAAGGAAATTGTGTTAATAGAATACAGTATAGTGTGAAACTTATGGAAGACATGAGATATGAGTCCAGCGAGGATACAATTAACAACTTTTACTAGAGTTAATTGAGCCAAGTGCGAATAAAGTGAGCACTCAATTTTAGGAGGCGATTTCAGTTATTTGAAGACTGCAACTTTAAGATTTCTAGCAATTGGAGACTCGTGTACTAGCCTGCAATACCCTTTTCAGTATCAAAACAATCATTTTAGAGAATAGTTTCAGATATTTTTAATGCCCTCTTAAATAATGGGTTAAAAATGAGGAGATAATACCCATTTTAAAGTTGTTATACTTATTCAATTTTCTGTTACCAATCTAAAAGAAAACTTACTGCTTACTTAGGTAAAATGTATTGAGTTATCGTGTCATTTAGCGATTCTGTAGATTAATTGGTTGGAGTTTCGAGTGATGATTGTGGTGGTAATGGAGGTGATACCATCTGAGTCTGATTAGGCTGAATATTTGCTATTCCACGAAAAAATCTTTTGCACCGTACGAATGTATTAAAAGGTAACACTTTTAGTTTGTCCATCTGTATCTGTGCCGCGCGAGCCAACTTGAATAAAGACAGCCCCGTCTCAACTGCGCGAAAGCCAAGTAGTAGGGGGAGGGGGGGGGGAGGACTTGTCTAAATACCGACAGAGAATGGCTCGCAGGTCGGCATGTTCGGCCACGCCTCGCGAACCAACAGCGTATCCATTATGCGCGACTGCCGCGCGAACCAACGTTCGTGGGTTTTACTCGCCTAGTAGATAGGCAACTGTGCAGAATTTCAGCCTCCCGCCACCTACAGCGCTAGTTGTAGGTAAACTCAAATGGCAGCTCGTTTGGAAAACAGATCTCGCGAAGAAATCCGCTCAGTTATTTGATTTCTGTGGGCGAAACATTTAACCGCCGCTGAAATTCACCGAAAGCTGGTAGAAGTTTACGGAGAGACAGTAATGTTTCGTCAGGATGTCGCAGAATGGTGTCTAAAGTTTGCGGCCGGTAGAGATAACGTCACCGACCGCAGTTAAAACGTTTTCGCTGGGACATCATCGACTATCCTCCCTATGACCCGGACCTCCCTCCAAGCGACTTTCACAGTTTTCCTCACTAGATGGAGCACCTAAGAGGCCGACGATTTGCTTCAGACGAGAAGATGAAACATTTCTCGACAACGTGGCTGAACACGCAAGGACAGGATTTTTACCAGGAGCGAATATTTAAACTCATTGCACAAAGCGACAAGTGCCTAAAATGATATGTCGAATAATTACCTGATGTATGTACTATCAGTTGGCTGTATTGGTTGTATGGAATAAAGTGTACACGTTCCACTGCAGGCTTAGTTTCTGGTCACCCCTAGCAGCATCATGTGACAAAGAAGACGGTATTTTCTGTGACCGAACAATCGTAGTAAAGATAAAAATCGTCGAGACTCCCAGCTGTGACATAGCTGAACCACACGAAAAAAGTAGCATGCTATAAAGCAGTTTGTATTCTTTCTGATTTATAATAATCCAATCGATAACCACGAAGTATATATTCTCTATCGCGATAATAACAAAAAATGGAGGCAGTCCGTTGGCTTCACGGGTTGTAATTTATGCTGGATGGTGGTGGTGTCGATACGGCATTTTGTCTCGCTGCGAGCACATTTCTCTTCGCCGCTCCGCGAGGTGGCAACAACTTGTGTACATCTCCCCCGCCAGATATACTACGAGGACAGCACCGGGCGAGATTCATAAATCCCAGCGGGGATCCGGGGACTGGTTCCACTGGTGACGTAACTATCGCACCAATACCTTCACTTTTGAGAGACATATGGCTTTTCCTTACCCCTTTATAAAAATAAAAACTCTTTCTCTACCAACTGATAATATGATACTGATGATTTCATATCCTTTTCCAACGTCGAGGTCATTAGAGGCGGGATGGAACTGGGTACAAGAAATGGGAAGGAATTCGGTCATGGCCTTTTGAATGAAGCAACCCGGCGTTCTCCTGGAGTGAAACCGTAGAAAACACAAATCTGGATGCCCAGACGGGGATTCGAACCGCCATCCTCCCGAATGCGAGGTGACAACGTTATCCGCTCACCAACCACCCTCGGTATTTCAAAGCCAAGAATGTATCGCTTAAAGAGAAGCTGCCATTATGCAGCTGCCTCACTGTTTTGTTCATCAAGGGCTGTAGCACCGAAAATTTCAGTGCTGTTTGTGAGTACATGTCTATCCGTGTTTCGAAGACGCGGCAACCTTCAGCATTGGTATGCGGTGGTTATTCCCCTAACCACCAGTCTAATATATACTGGGACGTGAAGTCAGTAGTGGTAGGCTTATTATAATTATATGAACAATAAGAGCGCTACCCTGTTTTTAGCTTGAGGTTAATCATTCTTAATATTATGCAAGTACAATACTAAATATGCGTCATAAAATTTGTTTTAATAATATCTCACATAATGTAAATACACATTTTAAAAATATTAAAAGATACCAATGGGGAATATTATTAGGTTTATCTGGTTAAATATACTAAATAAGGCATTAATGCGAGGAAAATAGGAAACAACGGACACGTGAATGACTCAAAATAGACTATCCTGCATTTCTAGTAATGACAGAATATTATTTGGTTTCGGGAAGAAGCGGTTTGAGGAATGTCGAAAAATTGCTAGTAAGGACAGAGGAGATATATTCAAACTACAATATCTCATTACTTGAAGCGGCATTTTCATGGTTTTCTGATCATGGTTGGGATGATATTAATGAATAATTTGCAGAGTGAAAGAAGATAGCGAAATAAATGAAGGTAAATTGATGAGCAATTTTATCCACTGCTTCAACCTGTTCGGCTGCAATCAGTAAGTTGTTAATGTCTAGTGACGTCCTTGAAAAAGTCTGGTGTATTAACATTTAACACACAACCCATTACTTATGAAATTTTTTTGAATTAGTTGTGATTATAAATCAACAAAATGCTGTAATTTTGTGTCAGCTTACTTTTATGGAAGTTAGGTGTCTAGGTATAAACGTAAAAGGACATTTTGAATACTTAGGTCAATATCCTTAGCTGCTATACTAATGTTGGGTTTTATTCTCCGTCTAGTGCAGCTAACAAATGAAAAAACTTTGTTATGGCCTATGCATAACAACTTGTTCTAGGGCACTGATGATGGTCTAATAAACCGAAACGCATAGACCATAACAAAGATTTTTCATTTGTTAGCTGCACTAGACGGAGAATAAAACCCAACATTAGTAAAAGGACATTATTTAACCACCACAATTAGTGAGGCACATTTACTGATCATCAATGTTCCCACTGAAGAAATTGAAAAGTAAAAAATAGCATTTTTCATAGACAAGTAAGGAACTTGTTACTCGCAGATTCACAAAATTATGCTGGTAGGGAGGTGTTTTCAACAATATTGTGGTTTTTTATTTTTGGATATTATCCTTACTGTTTTTACGACCAGACAGCTGCCGCGTCTGAAGTACAAAATGTGTTTGAAATACATATTTTATGACTTTCAGAATCTTGACAGCTGTACCTTACAAAATTTCCCAGTCAGTACATTTTTTGGTCAGCGATAATTTCAGTCTTACTGCATCCATCAGTTAAAACGAACAGTTGTTAATTTCTGTAAATTATCATCCGACCCCTTTGCGATACAGATGGCTTACATTTCCACATTACGTGATAGTCTTCCGCTGAATCGTGGCTGCAGTTTTTGAATATTTGAGACTAGCTTTAGCCTTGACTATTATGAATATTGCGTACTACTCTCACTTGGGGCTTCTTTTGGTTAGTATTTGAACAATGGAGACAATTATAGGTAGCACGGTAATCAATTTACCTGACGTCAGCTTCATTAACCTAGATTACCGCGAGTTAAAGAACTTATCCCCGTTATATCACCTCATACGGCAAAATATTTCAGTTTCTTGTAAAGGGTGGAGATTTAGGGATTCCATGATGATACCCGTTAAAAATTATGTGATTTTTTTCTTTTTTTCTTGCCAATAAAAGAACGATTCAAGAGTACGAGAAAGGTGTGTGACTTAACAAATAGCAAAAGTTAATGTTAATCAAGCTAAATATAATTTAAATCTATTCTATGCACGGCAAATCAAAATGAACTGCGGGTTGTTGCAAGCTGATTGGAATCCGATTTTGTTCCGAAGAGACACCGAGATGCTGATCAGGTAGAGAAACCGGGATTCGGATCTCTGCTGGGACTAGAGGAGAAGACAAATGAATATCACCAAGTAAGGCGCACTTACTTTTTTCAGGCACGATACTTCGGTTTTGTGATAAGCTTGTGTACTGACTAAGTAATTTTTTTAAAAAAAGCAGCAAAATGGGTTTTACCCAAATGCAGTGATCACTCAGTTCAGGATGGCCAACTACTGAAACAAAATATCATTTACTGAGTAACGCTCGACCCTGGCATTAGACACGACGCGGGTTCAAATTTCCGTCAGGCTATCCATAGTTTACCAAAATTGTTGAAGGCAAGTGCCGGGATGGTTCCTACAAAAGACGATTGCCAAATTCCACTGCTTCCTGACCCCTATGCTCCCCCTCCCCCCTCTAACAACCTCCACATTGGCAATACGTAAAGTATGAAAGGATTTTATCGGCGTTCTTTACACTGTAAAATTCTTATCCTAAAGGGCACAAATGTTTTAGGCCTTTTCCAGTGGCATTATATTGATAAGTACAGTAATTTTTCAATTGAAACTCCGTTTGCTCTGAAACATACATACAAGACTTTCTTTAAACCTGGAAACTCAAATTCAGCTTTGAGCGTATGGAACAAGTTTATATTTATCGGATGCACTGGTATTCACAGCAAATCGTACTTTTTTTTCCCCCCAGTTTCTCTTATCACTTTAAAGTTGTGACTGGACTTAATGAATTAGTTCGTTCACACCCGTACTAATACTCAAAGTTATTGTTCGACAATCTCTTTGATACCTTTAATGCTACATACTAATTAGTACCTCGCTTTTTGTAGTCTATATTGTCCCAAATACACACACAAATTTGCTTCTCCCACTCACTTAAGATTTAATCAGTCAAAATAAATGATGGGAAGGTGCGTGCAGGAATACCAATTGATACGGGCCAATGATCACAACACAGTACAGTTTTTAACTGAAAATATTGAATATTTGCGTTTACTCTCCGTTTCCGACAATACACATTGATTATATACCTTCTTGTACAATACTTCATCCACACAGACAATTCTAAGTAGCTTCATCATATACAGACCTTGTGCTCCATGCTAGTTCCGTCGTTCCACTCTCGCCGTTATCATTTCTTACACCCTTTCTGCTCTTCCAACGACCCTAATCTTCCACGTCTACCATGTGTTAAAAATAAAAAATACTTAACAACTACCCCAGATATTAAACATTCTATTAATGATGCAGAGTCTTATTTGATCACAAAGAAACACGTACATACTTATCACAATAATAATTTCATGTGGTCGTAAAGACCTTGTGACAGGATTTCTATTGGCTGCGCATTCCGCCCCTGTCGTAGCCGCCTTAACCTAACCCGACAATCTTACCGGTTACAGGGGACCTAGAGTTTAACATGGAATTGTTCTAACGTACTTCACATTACACAGCAAGCTGTACTAGAGGTGAAGGTCGGTTTAAGAGCCTGTGAAAATCCCCGCCGATACAGGAATTCGAACGGGGAAGGGACTTTTCAATCTCCAGTCAGACACGTTAACCATTGAGCCACCAGAGACCACTCTATACATTACCTTTATTTTATGTATATACGTATATGGATTCCATTTTAAACTATAGCTCCCATAGGAAAGGAACTGACATAATGACTTAGTATGTCTCCTTCGGAAGGACCCATCCAATCTTCTGGTGGTGGACTAAGTTATGTTTAAGTTTATATATATATAGTACACATATCGATGAATGAGAATTCAATCTGAAAAAGTTTGAACTATCTCCGTATTAGATATTGTTTAGTGCTTCTGTAGCTCTGAGCAGGGTGGTGGTTTTTCTCGTTCACATACCACTCCGCAGACCACGCTCACAGACGAATCCCCGCTGCTACAAAAGAATCGAGCGGCCGTCATCCGAGTAATTCTCCAAACAGCTTCCACACATAGCCAGATGCTTACGACAAACAAGAAAGGGAACCTATGAAAGGATCTTTTGACACGAGGCGTCGTAAGAAAGCTAGCGTGAAATTGAATTGGAAGGCGAACGAGGGTTGATGCTGCAGCTGCTGCTGCCCCCTATACCCTACCTGCCGACCAGGTAGGGACCAGGGAGATTAGCGGGGGCACAAAAACCAGGTCGAGCCAGCGGCGGGCACGAGGTGGGCAATTTGAGCGAATTTGGACGAGGCAAGCGGCCGTGCTTATGGGCATTATTACTACTGGAACGCGCTGGCCAGGTGACCGATTTGAATCTCCAATGAGGTTCTCTCCCAAGTTGTCTTGTCTGAGCAATATGCTTCCACGACTCAACCGTGGTATGTTGCCTGAGCTATCAGATGGACAGTTTGGGTTTTCTTCATAAACAATCAATACGCAAATCGTGATTCACCCTTTCACGCTCTGCACTTTGCAGTAGGACTGTTGATAATATATCGATAGTTTAAAAATATCAATATTTATGAGTGATATTTTTAGGACGATATATCTATATTTTCGATACTGAAATCTGGATATCGGCTTCGATATTTTTAAAATAAGTTATTATTTATCGCTTGCTCTGAATGACACTATGTCCCTCAAATTTCCGTTACGCATAGCGATCAGCAAGCTGAAGTAAATTATACTAGGTTTCTATAATTAATTTTGAAGTTACAGGTACCAAGTTTACTAATACGACAACAATGTAGGTAAGGCATCACTCGGCCAGCACGAATCGAACGAGAGCTCATTGTTTGAAATGAGCGTGGGCACTATCCAGGAAACTCCAGTGTGTTAGCAGCTATAGTGGGCAGTATAAATAACAAATAGTTGCTAATTAGAGAGCAAGGAAAGTAACACAACTCATAATAAGCTATCAACATTCAAAACAAAACGAAATACCACAAAAAAAATTATGGAAAAAGTTATATAACTTGGCCATAATGTATGCTATGATAGCTATACTTGTAACTAAATAAATACCTCAACTGTATTGCTTACCAACACAAAATAGGATTTTCCTCAAACCTTTTTCGAGTTTTATGAATTTTATTAATTTTTATGAAAATTATGACACGCATAATGGTCATTTTTTAAAAAAAATTATCATCATCACCAAGAGAAACCATTCGAAAGTGAATACCTGATTAAAAACAAAATCAAATACGTCTATTTATCAGTGGCCAGCCATATTTTTATGAGGTTTGATAATATGAAATTGTATTTATGAAAGTATCGATATATCGATACTTTTTTCGATATATCGATAGCCGATATTAATACTTTTTAAAATATCTTAATACATCGAAAATCCGATATATTTAAAAATATCAACAGCCCTACTTGATCCTGCAAACGTTTCTCTAACAAACGAGACGAAATTCCACTACCTGGAAATTTACTTCATGCATGTATTAACACTAGAGCGCACGCGCCCCTAAGTACTCCTTGAGCGCACGCGCGGGCTACAGGTGTAGCCCATTTATAGGGTAATTAATTTTTGGTATCAGACAAAAAATATATGAAACCGAGTAAATAATTACTAAATATCTTTATTTTTATCATATTGACTCATAAAATTAACAAAATTTTGTTTCATAATTATAATTTGAAACATAAACGTAAACTTCTTAAAAATCAAATATTTTTGAAAGGTTTGAATCTTTTAGTCTTATTTTTATTTAGGAACGTAATATTTATTATAAAACGGGTTTCCAGTGTAGTAATTGAACCAATTATCAAAATGATTTATAATAATTCATTCTGTTGGCATACATTCAGGACAGACGACAGCCTGAAGTTCGCTACAAATGCGCATCATGCATTTGCTGCATTGCTTGCAAGTTTTGCGGTCTCGAGCCCTGCTGCTAAAAGAACATCGACCAACTCCTCCCCGAATAGGCTTATTATGTTTCGGGGGTTGATCTGCCAATCCTAGAAGTAGTCTTCCTTTCAGTTTTATACCTTTTAGTAAATTTTGCTGGGACATACGACGCTTTATAAAAGGTCTTGCTAGATCGAATCCGACTTCTTGAAGATATTGACGACGGATCACTTTCATATCAGGATTGTTCGTCAGATATATTACAAGACCGTTTATATTCGCCATGTTTACAAAATTGTAAAACAGCGTGCTAGGCAATTGACAACTGTTCCGAGCAACGAGGTATTCTTCAGACATTTTATCCAAAATATCGACACCGTATTTTGTGTGGTTATAAAATGTGATGATATCAGATTTTTGAGCTTCACTAGTTGCTTAATTAATTTTTTAGCATGATTATGGAGGGTAGACAACATCAAAACGTTTTGTCATTCTCCAGCAACCATCTTAGTATTTGGGCATGACAAAATGACAAAAACATAATAAAGTTACATGAAAAATACATAAAAACAAACAACACACATAAAAAACAGTTATTGACATTACTTTTTGTAGTATTAATACAGAAAATGTATCATATTTACCTCAATTTTGTCACTTGTATATTAAATAATTTACTTCTCCAACGCTCGCGCGGGCTACAGGTGTAGCCCATCAACTTCAAGGGCGATTTATGCAGATGTCCGTGCGCCGTGAGAGATGGCACGCAACTGGCGAGGGCGGGGGATAGTACTTGAGGAATACACTGAACGATTAATCTGTAGCGCGCAAAGTTTATATAATATACGACAATATTACACGTTGGGCTACATATGTAGCCCGCTCGTGCACTCTAGTGTTAATCAACTTAATGCTAAGAGGCTTACAGAAAGAAGAAACAGTAGGGTAGGTCATATTTAGAGACATGCAGGATTGCTTAATGGGGCGAACAGTCGTAGGTAAGAACTGTAGAGAAAGACAGAGATTAGAATATATGAAGCAAATAATTGAGAACGTAGAGTGAAAGGGGTATGTTAGGATGAAGGGGTTTCCTTGAGATTGGAAGAGATTATTGCATTATTCCAGTCGAATGAATCTTAACAACAAAAATATAAAACATTAACCAAAGGGAAATGGGTAAAGAACACAATTTAATTAACACCAAAACTTATTCCCTGTTTAATTTTAAAATCAATTGATATTATTTTAACTGCGAGAAAATTTCGCTGGTAATAGATGGAAGTGTGCGAGCAACATGGCAATATTGAAAAGGGTAAGAAGAGTCAAAAGATTATAAAATAAGTTTCTTTTTAGCTTGCAATTTCCTCGGTAATTTTTGTCTAGCAAATTAAAACTTTCAACGTGAAAAATAAATATTTTCTCAATGCTGTTACAGCAAGGCACTTGTAGGACCCAAATAAATTTTAATAGTTAACGTCCGTTTATGTTGTCTACTATAATTCCACGTTTTACAATGTTATTACTGTTATGGGTCATGAATTCAGTGCTGTGAATATTGTCTGATAAATCATAACAGACTCTGCTTTTTCACCACCTTTTCCTAACATTTTTTGGGTTGGTAACCTTTGCTGTGTTTTGCTTATCGTTGGCACGGTCAAATAGGCTTCTCCAGTAAGGATAAATCGGACGCATAGCAGTTTTAATGATTAATCATGCTAAGGAGATTACAAAAAAAATTATTTATTATAATAGATAAAGGTTATTATTATTTTTAGAAAATAAACTCGGCAAAATCAGGCATTCAGTCACGTTACGGTATACGTCAATGAGAAAGCATTACGTCACTCCACCCGAAACGCCAAAGTTGTTGTTAACATTTTCGTGCAAAAGAACAGGTTACTTGGTAAATTATTCGTTTGTAGCAACTTTAATACAGTTGTTCTCAGTTATATGCTGAATTCGCTATGGAACTATGATTTAGCAAAGCAAACAGTAGCAATATGCCCAAAATTGACGCCGTAACACTTGGCAGCATTTTCGCGTCAAACATCGAATTTTATTCATCGGAATTCCGCAATGTTAAAACTTGGATGTAAGTATACACAAGTGTCAAATATACGTTATAAGCTTAAATAGCATTATTTCAGTTTCGTAAACAATAACCTGTTCTGTGCCGTATCGTAATTTTTCAGTTAATCATGTGTAAGATATGTTTCGTTTTGCTTTCATATACACTTTTTCTAGAAAAGTATATCCTCAAAAACAGGTGTGGCAAATTTTAAAACTATTGCACTGCCAATTTCCAGTCTGCTCTAAGCTTCATATAACAACATCACCTTTCAGTTCAAATATCTCGAGAACGAAGAGATATATTAAAAATGGATTATAGATTTGTTTCATCGAGCTGCATAAGAATCTATCATCAGACTGTGACACCACGGTACTGATAGTGTTGCCAGAGTGTGTTTATTATATTAATCGTAACACTAAAGAATTTTAAATCATAACTCCAAAACAACCGCAACTCATACCTTATTATGTTATCAGTACTTGAAAAGCAGTGTTCTGCAAAATTCATCAGTTTTGTTTGAGATTTAGAAATATATTGTGCACAAACACTTGCATTACAATGATCTTCACAAAAAATAGGTTTATGAATCTGCAGATACACTATGAGCATCCTCCCTTCTTGCAAGTTTTAATCACTTTTTCCGTATTTGTTCATTGTTTGGAACATATGTAAATAACTTGTTTGGCTTTTTTATCGTTGTGCTTTTACACTGGGTCACTACACAGTACTTGTAAAACGAGGAATTCATTTTTAATTGAAGAAAACTGACACCTACAATATATATACACGGCTATTTTGTTCTGTTTCGGGTGGCGTGACGTCATTCAAGACGCCTTGACAGTCTTGAGAGTTTTCGAGGTAAATTTAAATTCATTTTTAAAAATGCAAAATTGATATTTTAAATGTTCGATTTTTTTTAAAAAAAAATACTTTTTTACGTAAAATAGATAATATGGTAAAATATTAATCTCTTAAATTAAATGATAAAACGAAGCCAATGCAACTGTTTTTGTAGCTTTATTGCCGTATGCGTTTCATCAGCCACGAATCTATTACAAAATTTACATTGGGTTTACAAACATATCATATAATGTTTGACATAATTCTAAATTCATACATTTTCTGATTATTTACACTTACTCTTTACATTAGTGGTTTTCAGGTTCGTAACCACAGATCTCTGCTTTTTCTCCAAAGCATGTTTCCTTTACAGCCATTTGTCTCGGCTGCTGCGCACAGGGTGTAAACGTTGCGTCTACTACAACTCACTTGTTTTCGGTGGCCATTTTGTTTTCTTTATGTCAAAGGTGGTGGTGCGCTGACGGCGCCAGTTTTAAAATTGCATGGGAGATTGATGTTTTTTATTTTGTTTCCGATTTTATGTAAGTGTGTGAGTGCATGTTTCTGTTAGGTTTATTACTTTACTGTAGGGTTATTGTATGTTTACCAGTTTGAACAGTGTTTGGATTGATAAGTTTATGTGGTCATTCAGAATCTGTTTGCCATTTTTATTGTTTTTTTGTATTTGGTAATTGTCTTGTAGAGTGAGGTTATTGTGTCTGTGATTGTTGATTGTATTAGCATTTCTGTGTTAATGTCTGTTGGTAAGTGATCATTTTCTATTAGATTTTCAGCGAATGTGGAGTGGTTTCTGTACTTAAGTGTCCTCTTGTGTTTTTTGTATTTGGTTTTAAACTGTCTTCTTGTCTGTCCTATTTATATTGCCTCACAATTGTAACATGTCAGTTCAAATATGCCTGAGCTTTGAAAATAATGGCAATAACGAAAGCGGTTCTTTCTTCCATCATTATTTTACCAGTAATAATTGAACCTTTCTTCTCTTTCAAAATGACACTGTTTATTACAAATTAATCGCTGGCTATGTGTTTCTTACAGAATGCTAATATAAAGTATAATATTAAATTTGTAGTTGAATGTTTATATTAACTTTTTTATATCATACTATCATTTCCTTCAATATATACCATTCCTCCTGAGTCACCCTGTATGTCTTAAGGCATTCGTAGAGCGCTCTGATGGCTCAGTGGCTATGGCACTTTGCTTTCGAAAGTGCATGGTCCACTACCGGGTTCAAATCCCGCTGGGACCACTAATTTTAAGAGTCGTGTTTGATCTACGCCAGTAGGTTTCGCGATAAACTGTAGGTCCCAGAGGAATGGAACTGGTTGTCTTATCTCTTACACAATGGCTTAGTACTGCCTCCTTCGGGAGGATCCAACCAACCTTCGGGTTGTGGGCTAAGCTAGTTTTTCATTAAAGAATTCATGACAAAATTCATTGTTGTCTGAATCGATAAATGCTGCAAACTCCTATTTAAATTACCATTACAGTAACAAAGATATGCTGTGTTTTTTGTTGCAGTGTTGGCAGAACTGCGAGCTGTTGCATTCGAATTGGTCGGTGTGGGGTGCCATGTGCTCGGAGAAGACCATCTGCGTAAGTATTGAGTCTAGAAAACCTGTGTAACTGCTACAGCCATATTTTCTATTAGTTAGCGTTGGAATGGCGAAGTTTAATGACTACACATTTTTTTCCTGAAGAACTAGCATTCAGTAATCGGAAATTTGCTCTTTGAGTAAATTCAGTTTTAAATATTCACAAAATTCATCATTTTTTGTATTCTCATTGTTAGTGAGTTGTAACGTGGTAATTCCTTCTTTCTGTGGTTGTAATATTTTATCATTGATCATTCGTCACCCATAGTTTTTGTATGGCCTTTGCAACTGATCCCACATTTTATGTACCATATTCGCTGTTCTCCTTTATCTTGAGTTACAAGTTTCTCCAGAAATTTCTTTGTATATCTTATTTCTATTTTCCCTATAACTTGACAGCTAAAAAAGAAAGTTCATATCATACTTTTCCTCCTATGAAGAGTTTACACCCGAACGTTTCAGGCACATAATTTCTTTCATGTTAGGCTGTCCACTAAGCTAAGCGATGATTCATTTCTATATCCTTACTCAACGTACTTAATCATTTTTCCTGATAATTTTATGAACCAGTATGGGAGTAGATTTTAATCATTCTTTATGTCATCTGCAAATTGGAGACATTTAATATTCATTTCCCGTTTCATCTTAAAAGTCTGTGTCAGGGTGGCAGAGATTCTTTAGAGTATGAAAATTGCAACATTTATCATTATCTGCTGTACTGTGCTGCTTCGTGGTGTATCAAAAAAGTCTGTCCTACACCTTCGAAAATTGGCCAGCGGTAAAACACAACACTATCACAACATCTGTGAACTCTGTTTGCCAGCAGAAACTTTTTTATGCTATTGTTTTAATGTCTATAAGAAATCAGCTTTTCCCCCCGTCGTGAATAGTCCTGGAAGACGAAGTGTCGTGGTTTGAAAAACTAATGCATTGTTGGTATTCTCAGGAAAGTGAAACTCGAACGTAGAGCGAAAGACTTTCTCTTGAAAGAACAAGAATTAAATGAAACTTTGATGCTGACATTGGCCTAATGTTTAGGTGAACTGTGATCATATACTGCCTTACTCCAGTTCACCGGGTCTGAGTATAGACTTAACATTTCGATCTTACTCTGCCCGGACAAAGTTTTCATTTCTTTCTTGAGATTTTTCTAAAACACTACAAATTTTACTTCCACTCTTGCAGCTATTATCCGCAGCATCATTTTGACGCGAGCGAACCAACGAATTATACCGTCCTCTATCAGAATGTTCACTTATAAATTATAATTCCTCTTTTATTCATATATCTTATTTCTCCTCATTTAGTTTACGATACGACTTAGAAATCTCTTACCTCCACATTGCGCGTTATCTGATTCTATGTCTATCATTGGTACTTATGTTAATGATTTGAGTAAATTATTTTGGTTTTTCTAGGCACACTTTTATCCCAGACAAGATGCTTGATCCCTAAGTAAAATTTCCTACAAATCGTAATCTGTTGTTCCAGCTTGACTAACATCAGGTACTTCAATTTATAAAAAAACTTTCACTGTAGTCTTCAGTAACAGATTTCTTTGTTGTCGCCATCCGTGAGTCTCCTCCATCCTGCCTTTGTAACCCATCCCTGTGATGTTTAAACTCTGCTGCCTGTCTCCTGGTGTCGCCCCGTATGTCTCTCCCTACTGTCTCGTCAATTCTCCAATTGGAGCCCATCTCTGCCACCCAACCATCGGCCCATTTTTCACTGTGCTTCTTATTTCAGTTCCTACGCTGCTTTGACTTCTCTGATCGTAGTAACTGTTTATCGTTTCTTTTTGTCTCATCCATTCTTCCATTTGAAGCAATCCTTGTCCACCACTCAGCCGCTTGACCACCTGTTGCTATATATCATATTTCAATTACCTTGCCGTTTAACTTTTTTTGATTACTATCTTCGGGTTGTTGCCACGCGAGACTCTTCCTATCTCCTTTATCCTTCCATTGGATCCCATCGCTGTCCGCCACTCAGCCATTGGCCCACCTGTTGTTGTGCCTCATATTATAATTACTGTGATGTTTGACTTCTCTCATTGCTGTCTCCCTTCACTTCCATTACAATCCGCCCTATGCCCTCTTATATTCTGCCTTGGTCTACTTGTTTTTCACGCTTAAATTGTTGCTACTGCTATTTTTTTAAGATGGCAATACGCGATCGCTCCATTTGGATGTCATCCGACATCCATTCGGATGAAATCCAAAAGCGTAGCACATACACCATCATTCTAGCCACTCACAACAATGAAAAACTAGGCACAGCAAACAACAAAAAGTTGCCAATTTGTTATACAACAATCTAGTTATGCCAAGTACTGAATAAAATGTGCCTGAATTGATTTTAAAGGATATTCAAACTTATCGATTACTGCATACGTCCAAAAAAGTACGAAATGCGGAAAAATAAGATCTGTGAAATTACGAAAATTTATAGAAATGCTACAAAATTATTATAAAACAGATTTATTAAATTTGAATAGTTTAGCAGGTCGAGAATAGTGACAGGTACGTCACATGTTGTAAAACAAAGTATTTAAACAGGCTCATATAAAATTGATCTTATTTTATGTTCTGTTTAAAAACAATAAATTTTTTTAACACGGTTTCTCTGTTTGCACTTATGTCGTTGTTTTTAAATAATACTAGCAATTAACCTATTGCCATATGTATTTTTATATTGTCATGATAGTCAGGATACGAGATCTGTCACAGGCATGGTAAAGTCTTTATATTCCTCAATAACCTCCAGCACAAAGTCATGTTGAGACGACATTATTTTTTTCTAAAAACAAAAATAGAAAGTAATGTAGTATTGTTACTTAATAATATTTAAAAGTATATTATTTTCAATACTAGATTCAAAATAATATTTAACTATATCATAACAAATATTTCTATGCCAAATTCAAAATAAAAAAGAGATGCTACAATGTTGTGTAGTCCAATCAAGGCAATGTTGTTGCCTGCTCGGTGGTCGGTGACAGAATGTGAAGTGTTTGGACCGCGGTTTCACCCTACACGAGCCGACTGGAGTGATGGCTTGATGTCACTCCAAGTGACTTTCCCCATACACCGTCAGTTGGCTTGATAGTGTGATGGATGAACTGATGGATATTGGACTCACCGGATATCCAAATAATCCTGTCAGTCCACGTCATCCACATCAATTTCTCCACAGACCACACGATAATGGAGTGAAATAGCTCCATTTGGACGGATGGTGCGATCAGGTATGGCCACCTTTAAACTTCCTTTCCAATCTCCTAGTTGTCGCCTGCATCTGTCTTCCAGTTCGTTGCCCGATCCTTCAATTGTAATCAAGCCTTGTCCACCATTCAACTTTTGGCCCACCAGTAGTGCCTCATATTGTAATTGTTGTGACTTTTTCTGATTGCAGTCCCCTGGTTGTCGCCACGCCTGTCTCTTCTTGCTGTCTCCTCCACCCTCCCAGTCGTCTCTTCCGTTGTCGGCTACTCGTTCGCTGGCCCAGCTCCTAGTCTCTGGGTCACAGCTACGGTGGCCACCGTTGCCGGAGAAATCTCACGTCGTTTACGTCCTCATGTGGAGTGGTGAAGAAGGCAACTCAAACAACTGGAGGCAGCTGCAACAGGTTAGAATCAATGAGAAAAAACCTATTTAATATCAACTTTACCCAGTTACAAAATATCATAATTGAGTAATATTAAATTAAATTAGTTAAGAGGCGTCCATAAATTACGAGAGGTAAAATAGGGGGGGGGTCCGCCGAAATATCACCAACGGGGAGGGGGGGGGGATCAACTGAAATCTCACGTGAGATTATGAAAACTTTGTTGGACGGTAGAACTAAAAAAAAAAGTCGATAAATGACGCGAAAGTCGATTTTTAGGGGGTTTTTTCGTCGAAAAGTGGGGGTGTAACCGGTTTTGGAAGGGTGAGACCTAAAACAAAATTAAAAATCTACACAAAGTTGCGAGGGTGAAGTGTAAGGGGGGGGGGGGGCTCTCCCGGACCGGATCTCACCAGAGGCGGGAGGGAGGTCCGAAAATCCGGAAAAACACCTCACTTAGTTTATGGATGCCCCCTAATTGGTAGAACTTAAAAATATAATTTCATCTGTCTTCTCACTTTAGACATTTTCCGTATGTTAGACTCAATACTTTTAAAAAAAAAATAGGTCTCCTTTATTATTAATTTTAGTTGATCACCATTCCAAAATGGTTGACATTCGAGATGAACCTTGATGTGGAGGAAATTTAAATTATTTACATTATTGTGCATTTGTTCCAATTTTAGCAGTAAGAAACAATTGTTACTGTCACTCTACTCATGCCTTTTTCTCGGCTAGTCTTCACACAGAGCTCATTAGTGTCCACGAACCAATTAAGCCAACTTGTTACTATACAATTTCTGATAATGTTTTACTCGTAGAAGATAACCAAAGTCATGACTGAGAATAGCTCTTATAGATGTAAAACACAGTATCCTTAAGTGCCACTCATTTCTTTGAAACATTTCTCCCTCGAGTATGTCATAATACTGTCAGTAGCCTAAATCCTTTTCTTATTCCTCAGTGTGTTTCGAAGCAGAAATGTTTTGCTGTTAGTCCAAGAGGAATGTTGACAGTAACATGTGCCGAAAAACAGTAATTCTGACAACAAATCTTCTCGGGTTTGCAGCCGGATTTTATTAAAAAGAGAAAAGCTTTCGGCAACTAGCTCAGTAGAATCATCAGGTCAATTATGTACCGGCGATCTTGCAGTTACGAATACCTGATGATGGCTACTGAGCTAGTTGCCGAAAGCTTGTCGCTTTTTAATAAAATCCGGCTGCAAACACGAGAAGATTTGTTGTCATTTATTCGCCGGGAAAGCCTGCATTCACATATAACATTAATTCTACCTGCTTGTTCCACTGTGGGATAGGTCTTCTTAGGTTTAAACCTTCATGACACGGCAGAGGCATAGGAAGATCCTTAAGGTGTAGAATGAAGGGGTTGCTGAGTGATTTTTTTCAAATACTGTGACGTCTTTTAGACAGCTGGTTGAGGTTAAGTCTGATGCCTCTACAGACAGCAGACCTGGGTGCCCAGCTGCCTACGTCACCGGGCGCGGTTCGAGTCCTGGTTGTGGACCCTGGTGGTCTGCTCGCTGTCTACACTCCAGTCGACTCTCCACTCAACGTGGTGCCCTCCTGGGACGACGCTTCCAACAAACAGGGTCTACAGTCGGGAGGACAATCGGACTGGTTCACTGACGATGACCAGGTAAGTTGGAGGATGAGTGGACACTATCGGTAGTGCTGTTTAATACTTTTCCACTCTAACGCACTGTAAAGATGCGTTCCCACGATCTCTTGTAACGGAGGCGGGACCGGACGGGACCTCATTAGCCGAAGTGTAGGGACGAGCGCGCGCCGCAGGTTAGCCCTAGCTTACCTCGCCGCCACATCCCCACCACGTTGCCTACTGTCGTTTGGCACAGAGCACTTTACAGCAACAGAAGGGGTGCGCCCGCTGATGCAAACCGATGACAACAGCGCACCTCTACACACGCCTGTGATGTTTACCGACACAGAGTGGTTAATGCGTCTCATCGCCGCTAGCAGATGTTCCCATGGCGTGTTGTTGAGTTTTCGTCCCGTCCCACCTCCGTTACAAGAGATCGTGGGAACGCGGCTTAAGTAGATCGCAAGTTTGGGAGGAGTAAAAATTACGTGCAATGCTTTTGTATGACATAGCTTGAGGTATTCACAGAACGTTCCGTATAAACATCATCTAATCACTTGCCCTTTTTTTCTCGTTTATTTGCAGACGGGTACCAGTGGTTGGTCTGTGCGGGTTGGCTCAGTCCTCCACCAGGGTCTGCTGGTGGTGACAGAGCTGTCCTGGAGACCTCCCGCCTCGGATCTGGAGGCGGTCAACCAGAAGGGAGATGGCTCCGCGCTGTACCTGGTCACTTGGGAAGTGGACGGTGGAGGAGTCTCCGGTAACCTCTACACGGACGACACCTGCGTCACGCTGTCACTCTGGCCAGACACCGTCTTTCACATAGAGGTGTGTACTATCTGCATACTGACATAAAACTGACTATCCAAATTCAAATGTCACCCCATCAGACATTAACGAAATCTATGTTTACGCGGCAAAGACCAAAAGTGAAGCTCTCTCATTCTCTGCCTACCTGTTAAGTAGAAGGAAAACAAAAGTGGCATAATATTGATTGGCCTGATTTTTTGTGGACCGCTGTATCGTCAGAAGATCCGTTTAATATCTCTGGACGAACAAAGAGAGAGAGCAAGGCGTCACGGCGTCCAATTGATGTATCAGGTGTTAAGAAACATGTAAGCCAGTCTTACCTAAGTTTTCTGTTCATACTGGATTCATGAAGTGTAGTCCTCATTATGTATTTCAGTTAGGTATCAAGGGAGATCAACGGCATGTGACAAAAATTCTTTATGTAAATGTTGATACTTTTGCCCTTTAAAAGTCGAAATCCGAAAAATGAAACCTCGTTTATCGATTTCGGTTAGGTATAAAGACAGATAATGTCTCGTGGCTGAAAAAAACAAGAAAAACACGTTTTGTAAATAATGATATTTTTGCCCTTATGAGTAAATTCAGGAAAAGATCCTTTTTTTAAAAGATGTTGTGACCAGAGTGGTGATCTTGGTCTTATAATGATACGTCATTTATTAATTTCCGCTAAGATAGCGACAAAAAAAGAGCTCCTTTTAGAATATAATAATAATTCCGTATGGTCGTAATGATCTGTCGACGGGGTTTCTATTGTCTGCGAATTTCGTCCCTGTCGTAGCCGCCTTAACCTAACCCAGCAATCCTACTGGGTACAGGGGACCTACCGTTTAACGTGGAATCCTAACTACGGAAGCGTTCTGGCGTACTTCACATTACACATCAAGCTGTTTCAGAGGTGAGGGTCAGGTTAAGGCCCTATGAAAATACCAGCCGAGACAGGGATTCGAGCCGAGGTCCTTTCGATCCTCAGTCAGACACCTCAAACCACTAAGCCACCAGACCGCTCACCTTTTATATATGATTATAGGGTTGTAAGAATGCCACAGCGTATGTATGAAGGTTACTGCGAGTCTTTAGGGAGGCGGTAGAGTGTGTAGTTCTGCCTGTGTTGACTCGCCACTGTTGCTTGCAGGTGCAGTTGGAGAAGGGCTCTGCCGCCGTGAGTCGCAGCTCTCCTCTGCTGCTGGACACCAGCAGCCTGCGACCCACGCTGCTGCCTTCCGCCTCGGGCAGCGCTCTGTCGCGGCTGATGCTGTGCTGGTTGGTCGCCGCCGCTGAGCTCGTCATGCTCTTCCTGGCTATCCGCTACTGCTGGCGGCGGAGACAGCGGCAACACCAGGAGCAGGACAAGAAGGTCCTGGTCCACGAGGAGGAACCGCCACACGTAGGTCAGTGGACGACTCAAACAACAAATATACTCGCCGACAAGGGAGGGGAGGAAGGGCAGGATAGGGGCGTCCATAAATTACGTGAGGTGAAATAGGGGAGGGAGATAGGGGGCAACGGAAATCTCACGTGAGGTTTTCGAAACACTTGAAAGTCAATTTTAGGGGGTTTTCGTTGAAAAGTGGGGGTGTAGCAGGCTTTGGAAGGGTGAGATCTAAAAAAAAAGTATTAAAAAAGTTGTGAGGGCGATTTGTTGGGTAGAGTCTCACGGTACAGATATCACCAGAGGGGAGGGAGGGGGCGGACCAGATCTCACCAGAGGGGGGGGGGTCCGGAAATCCGGAAAACACCACACGTAATTTATGGATGCCCCCATAGGGGCTATGTAGGGGGGAGGGGGAAATTATTTATCACAGTTAGTGTAAGGTACAGAGCCCATAACAGCATGTGGATATTTACACAGACGGAAAAAAAAATCCCAACACCAAGAAAAAATTATTGTAGAGTAATGAAATTTGGACAATGCATTTGTCAAGTTAACATGTTTAATTGATTAAATTTTCAAGATCACAGGTTAATTTAAGCTCAAGAAAATGCATTTCAAATGTGAAATACTGTTAAATTAATAGCCGGTGTAACCTCCAGAATTTTGAATGCAAGCCTGCAAACGTGAATGCATTGTGTCATACAGGTTTCGAATGTCACTTTGTGGTATGGAGTTCCATGCTTGTTGTACTTGTGCTGTCAATACTGGGACGGTCAGTGCTGGCTGTGGATGATGCTGGAGTTGTCGTCCAATGATATCCCATACGTGTTCAATTGGAGACAGATCTGGTGATCTCGCAGGCCAAGGTAACATGTCGACACTCTGTAGAGCACGTTGCGAGACAACAGCGGTATGAGGGCGAGCGTTATCCTGTTGAAAAACTCCCCCTTGAATGCTGTTCATGAATGGCAGCACTACAGGTTGAATTACCATACTGACGTACAAATTTGCAGTCAGTGTGTTTGGTATAACCACAAGAGTGCTCCTGCTGTCATAGGAAATTGCTCCCCAGACCATGACTCCAGGTGTAGGTCCAGTGTGTCTAGGCCGCAGACAGTTTGGTTGCAGGCGTTCCCCTGGCCTCCTTCTGACCAACACTCGGCCATCACTGGCACCAAGGCAGAACCTGCTTTCATCAGAAAACACAACAGATCTCCACTCCGTCCTCCAATGAGCTCTGGCTTGACACCACTGGAGTCGCAAACGGCGATGGCTTGTAGTCAGTGGAATGCACGCTACAGGGCGCCTGGCTCGGAGCTGTCCTTGAAGTAACCGATTTCTAACAGTTCGTTGTGTCACTGTGGTACCAACTGCAGCTCGAATTTCTGTAGTGCTGCCATTCATGAACAGCATTCAAGGGGGAGTTTTTCAACAGGATAACGCTCGCCCTCATACCGCTGTTGTCTCGCAACGTGCTCTACAGAGTGTCGACATGTTACCTTGGCCTGCGAGATCACCAGATCTGTCTCCAATTGAACACGTATGGGATATCATTGGACGACAACTCCAGCATCATCCACAGCCAGCACTGACCGTCCCAGTATTGACAGCACAAGTACAACAAGCATGGAACTCCATACCACAAAGTGACATTCGAAACCTGTATGACACAATGCATTCACGTTTGCAGGCTTGCATTCAAAATTCTGGAGGTTACACCGGCTATTAATTTAACAGTATTTCACATTTGAAATGCATTTTCTTGAGCTTAAATTAACCTGTGATCTTGAAAATTTAATCAATTAAACATGTTAACTTGACAAATGCATTGTCCAAATTTCATTACTCTACAATAATTTTTTCTTGGTGTTGGGATTTTTTTTTCCGTCTGTGTATTTCCGTCATTTAGCTATTTCTATATGTAATTTAGATATCCTGTGTAGTGACAGTGGTGCGCATGCGTGTGGCTTGAAGTCATAGCGTTGTGCTGCACGCGGATGGCGCATTTGAACTAACCGCACACGACAGTGAATTACTTTAGGACAATTTTAGACATGCTGTACCTAGATTCAAATTAGCTTATGGATGTCACCCGGAATTTTCCAAGGCAGTATTGTTAAGATGGTTTTCTTTTTTTTAATAATAATAATAAAGCTGTTTTGATTAGGATGGCGCGCGTGTTACCACACCGCTCGTTGATAAAATAATTCTAATTTTGTGAATTTCAAAGCAACTTTGATTATTGAGCTTGCTGGAATGTTATTTCAAGTTCAAAATATGTTGTGAAGTGGCTTTACGAGGCTTATCGCTTTTTTTTTTTTACTTATGGCTTTACGCCTCGTCGACGGCTAAGGTCATTAGAGGTGGGATGGGGCTGGGGACAAGGAACGGGAATAAATTCGGCCATGGCCTTTTTGAAGGCAGCATCCCGGCAATCGCCTGAAGTGAAGGCTTATCGAAAATGTTTTTCCGACGTGTTTTCATTTTCCAATGAGTTATAGAATCATTTCCTGGTAATATAGAAAGAAAGGTGATAGAACTGCAGCAAAGAAACAAAAATGAATCGCCCCTTAGTTTTTTATGCTACCTGTAAATGTAGTTTGTTCTATTTTATCAATTAATGAACAATGATGAATGAGATAAGGATAACGTTTTTAGTAGCATTTCAAGAAGGAAAGTATCCCTGATTATACCTGAGAAAAAGATGATTCCCAGTCACTGTCATTTGTAGGAGTGGCTGCGGTCAACATGTTATAGAAAAGTACATAAATGAAATTTCAATTTTGTGCATTACATAAACAATAATTGTGTCAAATCTCTTCTGGAATTAACGTGCCACATCGAGAAAAAAGGGGGGGGGGTGTCCAGTCAAAAGCCACGTCGCGCTATGTTCAAGGGGGCTTCAAAGGGGACCAAAATGGAGACATGTAGGTCATGGACGCTCCCCTATCAATGCATCCTTTTCTGAGCAAGATATACGCTATTGGAATAAAGCAAAAAGCTCGAATAATCATATGAAAACTCTATGACATTGAAACTGCAGACTGCAGTAATCCGTTTTGGAAAATCTAAAGCGGAATCAAAAGAAGGGAGTAAGTAAGGGAAGGTTGCATTCTGAACCCTGTACCCTGTTCTGTTCAATGTGCACATGAAAGAAGTATCGGAAGATGTGAACGATCAAGTAAAGGCAGGAATTTCCATTCACGGCTAAGATTTGACATTCACTGCAGAGATCTCCAGACGACATTGCAATTGTTTCAGAAAATGAAAGTGATTTGGGTGAAACACTTGCTACAATGTAAGATGTCCTTACTGAGCATTATAACCTGAAATAAACAAGCAAAAGACTGAAGTATTAATTTGCGGCAAAAAAATACAGTTAAAATTAGACGAACAGTTAATTTGACAAGTTAAAGAATTTATAGGTGGGAAATATAATCACAGAAGATGGGAGAAACAGAAATGATGTAATATCTACAATCAACCAATCTAAACGTGCTTTTAATAAACGAAAGAAACGTTTCGCTTCTAACATCAACCTGCCAACATGCTTGGAGCACAGCCCTATATAGCAGTGAAGCATCAACCATAGGGATGGCGGAAAGGAAACGACTGGAGGCATTTGAAGTCGGTTGTAACAAACGAATGCCGAAAATAAACTGGACGGATTATGTCACTAATGATGAAGTATTCAGAAGAATTTCTGAGGAACTGAGATTTTGGAAGTACTTGTTTTGCATCACAATGGTTTGCTTGAAGGAAATATAAAACGAACAAGCCGCCGTCGAACATTAAGCTATATGATCCAAATTATGAATGACATGAAATGCAGGAGCTTTATAGAATTAAAAATGAAGGCAAAGAAGCGTAATACGTGGAGCGTAATACGTGGATAATTTCCAAGAAAATATATTCTCTGAAGTTCACAACCTACGTTGCAAAGTCGAACTACAGAAAAGTAACTGTTTTCCATTTCTTATATTTCGTTTTTTTTTACAAAATGTTGTGAACTATCTGTTACGATGGATTTTTATGGGAAACATTTTAGGCCTACATGATAATTAATGCACCTTCTCACATCTCTGATCTTAGCAGTAGCTACTCATATTTTTCATCTCTCTTGCTTACTTCTGCTCTCAGACGGTATGATACGGAAAGAGAGGCAGAATGAGAATTTTTCCGTCAAATTATGCTTTGTTCATTTGAAGTGTGCGAGGATACTCCGGTATTCACATTCCACGAATGGAATAACAGCCGTGACAGAGATGGAATGCACGGTAATTCATGAGTTTGCGATACCGGTCGAATTTACTTTACTATCGGCAGTCGTTGATAAACAAGAAAAAAAATCATGTCATTTTTAAGCTCTGTCTTGGAGCTGAGATCGTAGTCATATTAGCGCCAGAAGGAGAGTATGGCCAATACAAGCTAATATCTATACAGGAAATGCGAAAGATCCCAACTGACTGCAGTGAGAATGCAAACCGGTAAATGACGGGTGAGTCAGGAGAGGGCAGAGGTCATAGAGGCGTGGTTACATGGCTGAGTGCACTGCAGTTTTCGGTGCTTGAAAGCTGTAATTTCGAACGCTACCTCCTGAACGCGGATTCCACGAGAAATCTTTCCGACTAGCAATCTTTACCGAAGTAACAGTTTATATGTCTAACCATTAAGGAAGTAAACAAAATTTCAGTCCAAAACAATAACAAACAGGGATCTTAGAACACTACAGCTCATCAGAAATAAAGGCAGCTTGCCGGCCTCGGTAGCGCAGGGGCTAGAGTGCTAGCTCCGCGTAACGAAGGTCGCCGGTTCGAGTCCGGCCGAGGGCATGGGTGTTTAGTGTTGTGTCTGTGAATGTCTTGTCCGTGTTGTAGTGTCCTTGTGTCAATAGTTGATAGCAGCAAATCACATTGAGCTGGCTGTATAGTCCAATAGCCGAATGCCATTAAAAAAATAATAAAAAATAAAATAAAAAAAGGCAGCACGTGAAGGAAAACGCGAGCGTTTTGGGTGTGTGGTGACGCTCTAGTCTTGCATCCCGGAGAATGTGCGTTCGGAACCCCGTCCGGTCATCCAGATTTGAGTTTTCCATGACTTCCCCAAATCAATCCAGGCAAATGCATGGATGGTTACTTCAAAAGGACATGGACGAATTCCTTCCCTTTTGCTACCCCCAGTCATCCTCGCTTCAAATGACTTCGGCAAGCCAAGCGTGTTGGGTGAGCGGTTAACGCTCTGGCCTCGCATTCGGGACGACGCCGGTTCGAATCCCCGTCCGAGCATCCAGATTTGGGTTTTCCATGGTTTCCCCAAATCTCACCAGGCGAATGCCGGGATGCTTCCTTCGAAAAGGCCATGGCCGAATTCCTTTCATTTCCTTGTCCCCAGTCCCATCCCGCCTCCACGTCAATGAGGCGTAAAGCCATAAGTAAAAAAAAAAGGCCAATACTGTAAATTTTGGAAACTTTATCTGTGTGTTTGCATATCACGCAGAATATAATGAATTGATTTAATCAAAACTGTACGAAGTGATGGCTTATGATGTCAGTTGACATGTTTGATGATAGATTAGTATCATTTTTGTCCATAACATACAGGCAAAAATTGTAATTTTTCGAAATTTCGGATCGAGCAAAAACAAATCATTACAACGAAACAGTATACAGTGGTAGCTTACGTTACGTTTCGATGTGACTATCACAAGTTGAAAACAGTGTGCTAATTTAATTATTCCGAAATGGAATAAATCAATTAGATCTTGTCTGGCACAAACTTCTCGTAGTCAAAAATTTGCTATAATTATTGATATTAACGTCGTGATATTTTTGTGTCACCTAGGCTTGGGCGGTGCAAACTCGGTTCGGCCATCTTGACTGAGGTTTTCCGTGGTTTCCCTCAGTCACTCTAGGCGAATGCTAGGATGGTTCCCCACAAGGCCACGGCCGACCTTCCATCCCCGTTCCCTCCTCGTGGACTGGATCTCCGTGACTCTCCAGCAGCACAAGGCTGGGGGGAATGAAATTGCAAAAAAAAAAATAAAAAATAATTGTGTGTGAAAACAGTTCACTCCAGTTGAATGACGGAATGGTATTTTCAAAAGCCATTTTCGGATTCTTCCCTGTTCCTTCCCGTCGGTCCTTGAACTCCTAAGTCAACATTTCAGATTTCTACGGCCGGAAAAATACCACCATTTCAAATCCCCACGACCCGAGAAAAGCTCACGGGGAGGGGTGGAGGGTGTATGTTAGAAAAATTAAAATTTACGGCGCAATTCGTTTTTTATTTTTACAGTTAATTCTTATAACAACTGCGAAGTAAAAAATTATTGTTTGGAATAACAATCACAAATATTTTATAAAATTAATAATGCCATAATATATCTGTTATTCTATTATTATGTCAACAAAATCTCTGCAGAAGAAACATTGTCTTCTTCGGCACAGCCATTAAAAAATGGTTAAAACTGGTGTTTTAGATGTAGATTTTGTTTTCCTCAAATGTCCTCCTGTACTAGCATGAAGTTTCATTGCTTTTATACTGTCAAATTTTACAGTAAAATTCATTTTACACACTTGACAATATACGGCGGGATCATTTTCTTTACGTAACCACGTTTTAAATTCGTCATTTGAGAGCCACTCCTCTCTGAAACAACAATAACGTTTCCGTACTTTCTTCGGCAAATCACTCATTATATATACTATAAAGTGACGTGACGAGTAGGTTATTGAGGCAATAAACCAATCGCTTAAAGACAATGAGATATGCGACCAACTGTTGCCAACTTTTGAGCAGAGTGAAACAGTTGAATAACGTTCAGCGGGAAGGGAACAAGGAGCGAGACGACCTTGTTTATTTCCATAACTTATGAAATTTCTTAATAACCGGACATTTTGCGTCCTGTCGCATGTAAGCGAACCGGACACGGACAAAAACCGGTTGGCAACCCTAGTCTGTACTCACATTGTTTCATTTGTTCGTGATGTTTCGTTGTTCTTCAGAGCATAACTGTCAGTGGATAGTGGAGAAGGAAATCAGTTATCCACCATCCTATCCATAGCTAGCTAACCTGTGCACAGATGTCCGGTGTGTAATTTTGAGAATGGAAGGACATGTGCACTATTCGTGATAGAACCAAGTTTGTCAGATCCGGAGCATTCTCACTACTGGGGGAAAGTGGTGTTGCCATCTGTCTGTGAAACGATTAACTATGTTATGTGAGTGATAAGTGTATTTTAATTTGTGAAAATGAGTAGTTTATAAGACGAAGATTGGGGATCATCCCAACATTCATCTTAATGATTGCGGAAAACCATGTAAAAATCGCATCCAGGGCTACGACTCTCCATCCTGACCCCGTTGTACCTCCCCGATCTAGTATGGTGCCACACTGGATGGTCTCTGTACAGCTTTTATCACGAGGGTAAATTTTTCGCTGTGATTTGATTATCAAACGAGGACCTATTGGTATTAAGACGGGTACACACACCAGAACGAGGCAACGCACTAGGCGAGGCGAGGCGAGCATACCAGTGTGTACGTGTAGACGACGAGCGGCAAACCGTCTCGGGCCTTTCGCGGAACGACCGAGGCGGTACGAACACCACCCGTCCACGTCGGTACTTCAAAGAGAATACAGGGGTGCGCCGGTGTTTACAGTCGTACGTCTGCCTCCCTCGTTCACGCTGCCACGTTGGCACTCAATCATCGCTTAAACACACTGTTCTTTGGAATTAAATAAAACCAGTATATTTTAGTTAAGGAATTTTCATAATTGTTTCGTTTGTTCTATTTTTAATCATGAGTTGGGGCAGCGAAAAGATGCTCTCTTTTATTTAAGAGGATGATAGACGTGCTATATTGTGGAAGAAGGACAAAAAACTTTACCATAGTGCTATAAATAAAAGAGAATGTTTTGCGCGAAATAAGTGCATTTATTGGAGAAGAAAAAAATTGATACATTATGACGATACGCAACATTCGTGTTCTCAAAATATCGAACTTGACAACGAAACACAAATTACAGTCTCCCAGAATGTCTAGCACTCTTCTGGAAACAACAACGCTTCCCATGTACCGAACGTGGTGGTGTAACGGTTAGGGTTCTGGCCTCGCATTCAGGAGGACGGTGGTACGAATCCCCGTCCGGGCATCCAGATTTGGGTTTTCCATGGTTTCCCAAATCACTCCAGGCAAATGCCGGGATGCTTCCTTCAAAAGGCCATGGCCGAATTCATTCCCATTCCTTGCCCCCTATCCTTTCCCCGTCTCTAAAGACTTCGCTGTTAAGAGACATTAAGCAGTTAAAAAAAAAATAATTCTTGAAATCAGCTGCTTCGATACGTTGAAAACATATGGCAAGCTAATAAATGACTCACCAGTTGCCAAGTATCTAAGTGTTATGGCTAACCTTTGTTCACCGGTTTACTGTTTTTCGAAAATTTATATCATTCTTAGAATTTTTTTTCACCTAATCGACTCTAAAAAAAATTATACAGTCGATGACAATCTTGCAAACTTTCAAAACTGGCCACTCTCTTCTTCTTCTTCCATCCTACTGTTTAAAAATAATTTACCACTAGTGAACATTCTATTCCAATAAAGTCTAGATGCCCACCACCCTCTTTTATTTATCTATTTAACAATACTAGCAATCTCTATGAATGCAGTACTATCCACTACTAAATTGTTACCGCGATTCCACATCCACTCTCTGACTTCATTAACACTGTCAACTTTAGAACAAATTGCGCTCATGCAACTAAAGTGTAGACTACATACGCGTTCCTGCCTTCGCCTCGCCTGCAATCCTCCAATCCCTTCCTATCTTGTGCCAACCTCTTCATGTCCCTTACAACCCACATCCTGCAATTATCTACGTCATATATTCTAATCTCTGGTCTTCCTCTATAGTTTTTACCTTCGTACTATTCCCTCCATTAAATAATTAACTAATCCAGGCATGTCTAAAAATATGACTTACCAGCCTGTCTCTTCTTTCTGTAAGCTTCTTCCGCAAACTTCTTTCCTCATCCATCATTTCCAAAACTCGTTCATTTCGTACTTTGTCTGTCACTTAATTTTCAGCATTCTTCTGTAGCATTCACACTTCCAATGCTTCAATTTTCTTTCTTTCTGGTATATCCATGTTTCGCTACCATATAGTGCTGTGCTCCACACATAGAGTTTTAAAAAGTTCGTTCTAATTCCTAGATCAATGTTTGAACTGAAAGATTTCTCTTTTTATGAAGGCTCTTTTTTTCTATTCTGCTTTTTACATCATCACTGAGCATTTAAACATCATTGTTACAGTTAAACTATATTGGATACTGTGTTTTATTAGAGAACAATTTTCACTTGCTGGCAAACAGTGAATACTAGTAGCTAAACTTATTTATTGTGCTGCTCTTTGTTTCAGAACCAGAACTGAGACCTGACGGAAAACCAACTGCAGAAAGACAAGGAACAAGAAGGCAGAGTGCGCGGTCTGACCTCACTTCAGTCTAATGGGACCAGCGACCATCTAGTCAAGAGACCACCTCAGCAGTAGCTCTGATGGCTCAACAAACAGTTCGTCGACTGCGAGAGAGGTGCGAGAAATGGTGTCCAGGATTCCCATGATGGAAAGATTTCCTCGCACGTTTTTTTTCTGTACGTTTGCAGAAGACTGCAAAGTGATAGTGTCACTCCAACTGTAGGATTTGGGTTTGTTCCTCAGATAGCGAGTTCCTTCAACTCGGATTTTAGCTGAATCTGGCCCTGTTCATGATATCCAGTGCTTAGTTGATGAAGTTTCAAATCAAGAAAATAGTGGCAGACAAGATTCAGTGGAGATGAATTATGCTTCCTACAAAAAACTTTTGAGCCGATTTCCCCTAGAGATTTCTTAGAACAGCAGTATGTTGGATGAGAATCTGGATCTAAATCAAGAAGTGAAGATTTAGTCCACAAACAGGACGAGGCTTTCAAATCGCTGTTCCTCTAGTTTTCTCAGAGAATTGTGGCCGAATTTTCGTCCTACAACATTGTGTAGTAAACGTGCATATATAAACTGTAATAGGCTTCCTGTGAATGTAGAACCACCAAAATAAAAAAAAAAGGTTGTAAATATGTAAAGAGTTCAGTCAATGATACTTTGGTGACCCTAATGTGACGTGCAATCTATTTATGGATTTTCAATGTGCATTTGTAAATTAAGAATTTAAGAGAACTGTCTTAGAAACTGTATCGTTCATTGTACTTGAATGAAACTAATAAGTGAACACCCAACTTATATTGTAAACATGTACATAACTTTTTAAATGTTCCTAAACTTAAATAATTTTTTGTTCTTCTTGAAAGTTGTATCTTTTTCTTGCTTAAATGTAATGTGAAAATGAAAAAAATGTGAGCGCTATGTATTTTTAAAACGAGAAATGTGTGTATATCAAAAGTGGATAATTCTTCAATTGCTGTATATTATAATTATAAAAGAAATAATAACAAATTTTAAAATTATATTATTGCTTGTTTGTTTTCCTTCTTTCTATTTAATATAGCCACAAAATATTTTTATATTGATGAGCTGTATTCCCGTTTTTGATTTGTAATCCTGATTTCACAATCCATTCGCTGATATTGCTAGCTTGGTGGGTGAGCGCTAATGCTCTGGACTCGCATTCGGAAGGATGCGGGTTCTAATCTCGGTCAGGCCATCCCATGGCTTCCTCAGATTACTCCAAGCGAATGAGGGAATGGTTCCTTCAAAAAGACGTTGCCGAATTCCTTCCCGTTCCTTACCCTTATTTCTCTTCCGCCTCTAATAACCTCGATGTTGTCGAGTCGTAAATCAATAAGCAAGAGATAAAAGTGTATTGCTTTCACGTAGCAGTAACGCTCACGCCTCACATGCGGGAGAACTCGGGTCCGAATCCACTATGATTTTGGTTTTCAATGGTTGGCTGTAATCACTCCCGGCAGTGTCGGGATGGTTTCCCGAAAGACCATGTCCAAATTCCTTCCCTCTTCCCGGGCTTCTCCAGCCTCTGATGACCTTGACGTCAAAGAAGCATAAAAAACTAAGAAAATAAAATCTGCTGAATTAGTGATAAATCCTTCAGGATTATTAATTTGTTGTTCCACAAAGGTCGTTCAATTTTAATATGGTATATACATGTATTATTTTTATATTTTAAATCAAACTGTATAACCGTAAAAATATAATTTTGATGAAAATAATAAATTTAAAAAAATATATATTTTAAGATTGAAATCCAGTTCCGACAATTTAGACGCCGTCAGTTTGGCGCACTGCACTGTGACGTCATTCTACACAACAACATTGGCGTATTGTATATTGTGGAGTTTATATCTCAAACTTTTATGTCTTATAAGTAATTTCGATATGGAAGGAGGCAAAAATCATTTTATCAGTACCTATGTGCAAAAATTCCATAGGAAATGCGCCTGATGGAGTGTATTTTTATGTCTCGCGAGATGGAAATATAAGAAAATGGTGGTGTATAGTTATGAGAAGATGTGAAGAATCTTCAACTAGTTGTTTATATTGTCGTGAAGATCATTTTAATGTATGACTATAATGTTTGATGTCGTTATGTTGAATTTGTTATAACTCATAAAAATTCTTTATCTATTCAAACTGTAATCAAAACTTAGTTTACAAAAGTTTAATAGATATATTTTTCAAATCATTTCTTATTCAAGCAACTACGAAACTTTTAAAGCCATCAAAGGAGAACATCTGAAATTTTAAAAACGAATCTCAATCTCCTCGATATATTTGAAGGGTATATGTCTACTTGAACTCTTGACTTTAAGAGGCCGCTACGATTAAAGGACTGAACTGGCTGATAATGATATGTCTGTGGTACTGTAGTTTCTTAAAATGAGTCTACGGAAAAAAATCAAATGGCTTTTAATTACAAAATTTGGCATATATTAGAGTCAGCGTGACGTACGTGGTAAGGTGTCCGCTCCCTAATTTTCCATACCGGGTTTAAATCCACGCAGTATCAAATGTTTCTGCAGAAACTTTTGAGCATGATTTTTTTTTTTTGTTATTTCAACTTTAAAACAAATCTCATTACTTTTAACAGATACAACAAATGCCACTTTGGCCAATAACTTCCTAATATTCCTCGCCAATAGGCACTGAAATTTGGTTTGGAGGCTAACCTGTTTTCGTCACGTACATTATTTTATTTTCAACAATTTACACCCAACCACTTCCAGGAATTAAACATATCGATCGTAGAAACAAGAAAAAATCGATCTTCTCGATGTTATGAATAACGTTTAAAATACTTATTGACAACATGCAAGCAGAGAAAATACGAAAATGTAACAAAGTAAAAACTAACACCTATTTCAATTGAAAAAACACCAAAACAATAAACTTATTAACAAAACACGAAAAAATTATGTAAGAATGTAGACTTTCCGTGAAAACAGAATCCGGGTATACTCGTTTCAAATCAGCGATTTTTTTGGAAACCAAATTCTTTTCTGCTACTTTATTAGGTTACTAGCTTCAAAGCTTGTCAAAAATAACAGGCTGAACGGTATGTTCAGGCATTTATTTGGAATTGATTAACTCAGTAAAATTGTTATAAAACAACACGCAATGTAATTCCTTGTGTCTTAACCTGTAACAAAAACTATCAGTTGTCATTTTGGTTCAGGGTGTATTTAAACTTTATCACGAACGCCGCTTAATACCAGACCTATATTTCATTGTCGGTTACTCCGGAATGTCCCTTGATTCACATTAGATGTATCTAATACGTAACTATTACCCTAAAAGGGAAAGAAACTTATCAATTCAAATATCTAACATTCAATTACCTTGCAGCTTTCAATCTTCCGACGTCAGCGACTGTAGAATATGTATTTGATGCAAAATACGTTTTCATCATGGAAAAATCGTTTTTTTGGGAGATTGTTTTACAAAACCCACCCCATTCACTTTTTATGGTATGAGTACTCTCGCAAGAATGCAATATTTCAGCAATTATGCTGATAAATTACCATAAAACTTGAACCCAATCATAAAATTATAAAAACAACAGCAACTAAGCGTTCGTTTACAATATGAACGTGTACTTGACGTCACGATTAAATTCGACAAAAAACGTTGCGTTTCAGCGAAGTTTCATTTCCCTTGATTTTGATTAATTAAAATCAATAAATGAAAAGCGAATTAATAGGATAAAACGCTGTAGCTGTGATTCTATACTAATAAAGCTTCCAAATAAAAATACTAATCGAATATTTGAATTTCATGCATATTCCCCATTATAGCTGCCAGAGTCATAAATCCCTTAACTTGAATGCGATGAATAAAAGACAGCTGTCACGCTGTTTATTTTTACATTGAATTCTAAGAAATATGTAACTCAACTCCGATTGTGGATATTAACTCAGCCTTCTATAAAGTCAGCGTTAATTCAAATTAGATATTCATAGCAAACTGGTTTTGGTGTAATAGAACACATCTTGGGTGCTCCAGATGTGAATATCAGTTGCATAAAAAGGGAGGGGGAATTAATAATTCTGAAATAATTCCTGAAAATGAAAATACATATAATAATGATGCTAAAGGGGGGATCTAATAGGTTACTAACTAGAACCATGAATTTCAGACACAAAATAAAACCTCATTTATTGAGTCTTATGGCCTTACAAGGTCGGGTAGTAATTAACGTTACGTTAAACACAATTAGATCAGCAAAAACAAGCAATACCCGACGTTTACAATTCGCCGGAGTAAGCAAACAAAACTGAATGAAATATCTCAAACAAGTAATAAAAACAGCAAAGTTAACATTGAAATACATGGCAACACAGGCCATCAAATTGAAGCTAACATTTTACTGTACAAAGGAAAATCCCAGGGGGCGCCGTATAAAGTGAATGAAAAGCATCAAAATTGAATTAACAAACAGCAAGATGCTTAAAAAAATTGAATTGAAATATAAATCCAGCTAGCTCAGAATTTAAGTGGCGGGAGCAGAGTCTTAACCCAGGCGTCGCTTAAGGGCACATAAGTCTGTTAAAATCCACTGGATAGTGACCGTCGTTTCTGGTACATTACCATAGTATCATCGCCGTGATGGTGAGCGACAAACACAATGCCACTGCAGCAATGGAAGCTAAATAAGCGGCTACGACCGCGTTATTAGCATAACTTCCAATAATGGCAAGCACGCCACTCACATCTCGCTTTCCCAAAGCAAGAAATGATCAACCACAATGATCATCAGAAAGCGTGCCGGCTAGCACGTCTGTTCACCAGCTCGTCTTGGACCCAAGTCACGTCCGTTCATCAGCTCGTCTTGGACAGAAGTGTTCTCAAAAAAATGGCTCCTTCTCTTCCTCGGCTAGTTGCTCGCCACATGTAAAAGAACTCCACGGAATTAGTATTGTAGCCCCCAATAAATGTTCAGGATTGGCTAGCTACACATTTCCGTCGTCACGTGTTTAATATCACGCGTCGCATTCGCTGACTCCTTCGCGCGTTTCCTACTTGGCCTTCGGGATAGCGGCAAGGTGGGGTAGTTCGTTGACCGAATTCCAACGGGACTCAAGCCGGGCTGGCCCGGCGTCACCTTGTCGCCTCGCCTGCTCCATTGTTCCACCCTCAACGGTCGAAATGGCAGTCTCTAGCCTTCAATATTTAAGCGTTCTGAGCCATGCGTTTACAGAAAAATTAATTTATAATAAACTATACCTTTGGCCGCCCTGGTTTTAAACATACATTTAACCTATCCAGACAACCCTCATTATTTATAATTTATTTACACGTTCCAAGATTAAATAATTAATAAACTTGAATATAATAAAAAGGAAAAAAAATGAATATAATTAATAATGATTTGATTATATTCATTGTGGGTGACGCTGTCACACCACAATATACCTGCCACCCAATCAAAATAAAATTATGCCAATAATTTTATTTGAACTATTGTAACCCTACAGTTGCATCAAAATCATTGCCTACATTATAGTTTCATGGTTCCAGCTCACTCAAACTATCGCATACATGTGACCTCTTTAAATATGTAAATACGACACGTGACTCTGGTTAACATAAATAATGAAATGTCTTATCCTAATATGCAAAGTAAAACATCATAAAACATTGACAGGTACATAGATGTAAATGAACGACAAAATAGATCTGTTCAATCAATAAACAAAAAATGATGTAAGCACAAGATATTAACATTAAAACTAGACAACTCAATTAATTATTTACAACGGGCTATGCAAATCTAGCACATGTGTTGAAGTTAGATATAGCAACAACAAGAATAAAGAATGCACCGAATGTCCATTATCAAGGCCGACACAAGTATGCCGAAACCACATAACATGAAAATCAAATGGAAAAGAAAAATCTTCCGCGAATTTACATAATTTAATCCTTCCGCGAATTTACATACAATACAAAAGAAAGACGGTTCTCGCAAAATGAACTATATTATGCTTTCCAAACTACACTCGTAGCAAAGACATTATAGCGGTGAAACTAAGCGATCAGCTGTTTCCACTTTGCCCGCTCTGTTGTTGTCAGTAAGCGCTGTCCCGTTAGCTTGCGGCTCAGGCTACCTGTTTTCGTTTAACCTGATTACGATCCTTCCAGGAAAACTGGCGGTCGGCACAGCTGCTATCCAAACAGCTGAGCGTCCTTTACCTGTTCTCGCTGCGTTAGCGCTACGCTTGTTAGGCAATTACGTGTCTTAAGACTGACACTCTCACTTTCTAAACATATGCTCTACGTTATTACCTAACTAAATGTACATTGATCCTTAAGCTATATTTACAAACATCCGTCTAGGAACTTGTAGCTATGCTGTGTGAAACGGGCGCAAATTCCGGGCATTATGCGGGCCGAGCTCCGTTCTGCCGTCGGTCAGCATGTAGCAGTTTGGGGAGATAATCCGCGCTACTGAGAACGGTCCCGAATACAGCAGAAAGAATTTGGAAATTAATTTTCGCTGTGCGTCAGACGGGGTCATAGTCCTAAGTAGCACCTGCTGCCCGACGCTAAACGTTTGCGTCCGCAATCCGTCGTGCTTGCGTTGCCGCTTCGTAGCTTTCTCTACCAAGAATTCATGTGCTTTCTTGATGTCATCCTCGGGATTCTTCTCGGGTTGATCCTTAAATTTTACATTGATACGAATCAGACGCAGTCTCATCCCGCACGAAATGATCGCGAGTTTCTCATTAGCATCGGCATAGCTTTGGCTTTGACTGTGGTGCTGTCGTCAAGTTTCTCGTCAGTATCGGCATAGCTTTGGCTTCCGTGCTGGCGTCAAGTTTTCCTTTTTCCCGCATTTTGTCGGTTGGGTTCTGTGGTATGAGATTTTGCTCGTCAGCTGATGCGCATATAGCTCTTCCTCCGTTATTCAAATTGCCTTCGCGTCCCGCGGTGTCTTGCATTGGTTTGGAACTATTTATTCCAAGGCTCTGCTCACAGGCCTCATGTTTCCAATGCAACACCTCCGGAACCAAATTTGTCACCGTCTTATTTCCCCAATCCAGAATGACTTTACGTTTTGCTAAGAGGTCGCATCCAACGATCACATCTTGCGTCAAACCGGGTACTATAAGTAGTGGCAACATTAACTCGCTATTCGCGACTTTCACGGGGATTAGCGCTTGCGTGCTAACGATCTTTTCTCTCTTTCCTATTGCAGGAACCACCGTAACTTGCGTTGTGGGAATTTCTTTTAGCCGCGGATTCTTATCTTTCAAGCGTAGCAGAAATTTCTTAGACATTACGGAGACAGACGATCCCGAGTCAATTAAAATATTCGCCCGTATGCCATATGCAATAATATCTACACGGGACACTTCGCGCGCGCCATGAGGCTGTCGCCGGATACCATATCTTGCTCTTCGTCGATATTTTCCGGTCCTTCGCCGCGCCAATATTCCAAACTGCCGAGGCAAATGCTGTCGGAGTTTGCAGCGTCCCCCGAAAAATCTCATTGTGACGGCGGGGAATTAGACACGTTGCTAACGCCGCCCACATTTTCCTCCGTCGCCTTTGCACACATTTCCGGTTCCGCGTTTTCAATCGAGATCGCGTTCATTGGAAATTCTTGCGGGTACGCGGATCGGTTGTTTCCCGACCGCTGATGATTTTTATCATCCTTCCACTGTGCATTTCCGTTCTTCCATTTCTTCCCTTCATTACGATTGCCGGAATTTTGATTGGAAGATTTCCCATTCTGTCCATCAGCATAGGAAGCTTTATTGCCGCCATGCGGTCGCTTAGACTCGCTTTGCGCTTCGCCATGGTTTCGTTCCGCGTCTTGTCTCGCCAGATTATCGGCCATTTTCCCGATTCTGTCAAGGTTACCGACGGTTTCTAGCAGTTCTGGTATCGTACGAATGACCACGGGGTTAATGAGTGACTGCACTTGTGGACCAAAGTGCGCGATCACCATTTCTATGAACTCTCCGTCCGTCATTTTGTCGTCAAATTGCCTACACTGCACCAGCAAAGTTTTCACGTAGCTTTCCATCGAATAATGCCACTTGGGAATGTACCTTCCTTGGTACAGCTTTATCCTCGCCTGGTTCTGGATCTTTTTCGACCAGAAGGTCTCAAGAAACAGGACTCTGAATTCGGCGTAAGATAAGTTAGTTTCGGACGCAATTTTCAGCCAGAGTCTGTCTGTTTCTGAAAATGATTCCTCGACTAACACAAGCTTCATGGAATCAGGCACTCCTTTGATTTCAAAATACCGCTCCATTTCGGTAAGATAAATCCTAGGATTTATGTCTTTGCGAGACCCAAAACGTGGCAACTTAAGCTCGATATTAGCTGCAGCGTACTGTGCGTAATTCGCGTGAACAATACTCCCGCTAGCGTTGGAATTACTCACTTCCTTCACCCGTGATTCCAACTGCGCCAGCTTTGAGTTAGTGTTCTGCACGAGTGTTTGCTGTGACGCTTGCAAATCCTGTTGTGCCGTTTGTACTTGTTCAACCGAACTTGCAACCTCCAACACCTTTGCATTTACCAGCCTGCAAGCTTCGTTCAGTATTATCCTTAATCTCGTGGACAAATTCCGAGATCTGACCGAGACTCTGGTGGCTTTCTTGCCGCACGTGCTCGACAGATTTTTCGGTCGCGTCCAGACGCTTCGAGATTTCCGCGCTTGATTCCTGCAATGCAGTGCATGTTGCCTGAATCGTATCTGTGCGTCTCTCCAACACTGAAACATTCGCTCGCATCTCCGATTTGAATTGCACTCATTTCACGGGTCATTTCCTCGCGAAAAAACGGACAATTTTCCGTCCATGCCCTTCAATAAAGCACTTTGTGATTCAAATTTTGACTTAACTCCTCCCGTTGTGAAGCTATTTGTTTAGTTATCTCCTCCCTCAACGAGATAGAATTTTGACTTTGTGCATCTAATTTCTGATTCAATTTCACCAGCATGTCAAATAGCAGGTTTTGGTCTTGGGGTTGCGCGGTCGCCGGTGGCAATTCTACCGTTATTTGCGACGCACGTGTTTCAACTTCTGCCCGCATGGGTGGATTTTGAACGGTTTCATTGTCTGGGTTGGAAAAATCCCTAACTGTTCCCCATCTAATGATGCATTTGAATGGATGCTACGCGTACTAGGAGTATCATTACACTCTTCGTTCGCCAACGGCATTTCGTGTACTTCCGGTGCTTGATCCATCGCGTCAGTTTGCTCGGAAATTTTATGAACAATAAATTGATCCGCCCTATAATGGTGCGTGACCTCAACTTCATAGATTTGATCGTAAGATACCAAAACTCTCAACTCCGAACAATTACAACGATCGACAACAAACAAAATACAACCGGCACGATTTAACTCGAAAAGTACAGCATTAAACAAATTTCGCGCATAAATCCCTTCAACATGAAATAAAACCCATCCAAAATTAAACAACAAGGAAAAACAACGATGTTTCATGCGACACAAATACCTCAACACATGAGCAAAATCAGCATAAAGAAAAATCTTAACTTTTACCATGCATTAAAATTTCAAAAGCACTGACTCTATCTTTAATTTTAAACTAACCATGCTTGATGCAAGTGAACGAAAATATACTTGAACAACTGATTGAAATAAATCACACATTTAGATTTAAATCAAGCATGGCAAACAAAGCAAACAAATTTCAACATAAAACTTATTCTAAAATAATAAAATAAATCAACACAGGTCACATCCATGGATTTTTTTAGACTTGTGAAATTCTCAAAATAATTTCGACTTGCAAAAGCCCGAAACGTTGGGTGCCAATTGTAATAGAACACATCTTGGGTGCTCCAGATGTGAATATCAGTTGCATAAAAAAGGGAGGGGGGAATTAATATAATTCTGAAATAATTCCTGAAAATGGAAAATACATATAATAATGCTGCTAAAAGGGGATCTAATAGGTTACTAACTAGAACCATGAATTTCAGACACAAAATAAAACCTCATTTATTGAGTCTTATGGCCTTACAAGGTCGGGTAGTAATTAACGTTACGTTAAACACAATTAGATCAGCAAAAACAAGCAATACCCGACGTTTACAATTCGCCGGAGTAAGCAAACAAAACTGAATGAAATATCTCAAACAAGTAATAAAAACAGCAAAGTTAACATTGAAATCACATGGCAACGCAGGCCATCAAATTGAAGCTAACAATTTACTGTACAAAGGAAAATCCCAGGGGGCGCCGTATAAAGTGAATGAAAAGCATCAAAATTGAATTAACAAACAGCAAGATGCTAAAAAAAAATTGAATTGAAATATAAATCCAGCTAGCTCAGAATTTAAGTGGCGGGAGCAGAGTCTTAACCCAGGCGTCGCTTAAGGGCACATAAGTCTGTTAAAAATCCACTGGATAGTGACCGTCGTTTCTGGTACATTACCATAGTATCATCGCCGTGATGGTGAGCGACAAACACAATGCCACTGCAGCAATGGAAGCTAAATAAGCGGCTACGACCGCGTTATTAGCATAACTTCCGAATAATGGCAAGCACGCCACTCAACATCTCGCTTTTCCAAAGCAAGAAATGATCAACCACAATGATCATCAGAAAGCGTGCCGGCTAGCACGTCTGTTCACCAGCTCGTCTTGGACCCAAGTCACGTCCGTTCATCAGCTCGTCTTGGACAGAAGTGTTCTCTCAAAATGGCTCCTTCCTCTTCCTCGGCTAGGTGCACTCCACATGTAAAAAGAACTCCACGGAATTAGTCTTGTAGCCCCCAATAAATGTTCAGGATTGGCTAGCTACACATTTCCGTCGTCACGTGTTTAATATCACGCGTCGCATTCGCTGACTCCTTCGCGCGTTTCCTACTTGGCCTTCGGGATAGCAGCAAGGTGGGGTAGTTCGTTGACCGAATTCCAACGGGACTCAAGCCGGGCTGGCCCGGCGTCACCTTGTCGCCTCGCCTGCTCCATTGTTCCACCCTCAACGGTCGAAATGGCAGTCTCTAGCCTTCAATATTTAAGCGTTCTGAGCCATGCGTTTACAGAAAAATTAATTTATAATAAACTATACCTTTGGCCGCCCTGGTTTAAACATACATTTAACCTATCCAGACAACCCTCATTATTTATAATTTATTTACACGTTCCAAGATTAAATAATTAATAAACTTGAATATACACAGACGGAAAAAAAAATCCCAACACCAAGAAAAAATTATTGTAGAGTAATGAAATTTGGACAATGCATTTGCCAAGTTAACATGTTTAATTGATTAAATTTTCAAGATCACAGGTTAATTTAAGCTCAAGAAAATGCATTTCAAATGTGAAATACTGTTAAATTAATAGCCGGTGTAACCTCCAGAATTTTGAATGCAAGCCTGCAAACGTGAATGCATTGTGTCATACAGGTTTCGAATGTCACTTTGTGGTATGGAGTTCCATGCTTGTTGTACTTGTGCTGTCAATACTGGGACGGTCAGTGCTGGCTGTGGATGATGCTGGAGTTGTCGTCCAATGATATCCCATACGTGTTCAATTGGAGACAGATCTGGTGATCTCGCAGGCCAAGGTAACATGTCGACACTCTGTAGAGCACGTTGCGAGACAACAGCGGTATGAGGGCGAGCGTTATCCTGTTGAAAAACTCCCCCTTGAATGCTGTTCATGAATGGCAGCACTACAGGTTGAATTACCAGACTGACGTACAAATTTGCAGTCAGTGTGTTTGGTATAACCACAAGAGTGCTCCTGCTGTCATAGGAAATTGCTCCCCAGACCATGACTCCAGGTGTAGGTCCAGTGTGTCTAGGCCGCAGACAGTTTGGTTGCAGGCGTTCCCCTGGCCTCCTTCTGACCAACACTCGGCCATCACTGGCACCAAGGCAGAACCTGCTTTCATCAGAAAACACAACAGATCTCCACTCCGTCCTCCAGTGAGCTCTGGCTTGACACCACTGGAGTCGCAAACGGCGATGGCTTGTAGTCAGTGGAATGCACGCTACAGGGCGCCTGGCTCGGAGCTGTCCTTGAAGTAACCGATTTCTAACAGTTCGTTGTGTCACTGTGGTACCAACTGCAGCTCGAATTTCTGTAGTGCTGCCATTCATGAACAGCATTCAAGGGGGAGTTTTTCAACAGGATAACGCTCGCCCTCATACCGCTGTTGTCTCGCAACGTGCTCTACAGAGTGTCGACATGTTACCTTGGCCTGCGAGATCACCAGATCTGTCTCCAATTGAACACGTATGGGATATCATTGGACGACAACTCCAGCATCATCCACAGCCAGCACTGACCGTCCCAGTATTGACAGCACAAGTACAACAAGCATGGAACTCCATACCACAAAGTGACATTCGAAACCTGTATGACACAATGCATTCACGTTTGCAGGCTTGCATTCAAAATTCTGGAGGTTACACCGGCTATTAATTTAACAGTATTTCACATTTGAAATGCATTTTCTTGAGCTTAAATTAACCTGTGATCTTGAAAATTTAATCAATTAAACATGTTAACTTGACAAATGCATTGTCCAAATTTCATTACTCTACAATAATTTTTTCTTGGTGTTGGGATTTTTTTTTCCGTCTGTGTAATAAAAAGGAAAAAAAAGAAACATGAATATAATTAATAATGATTTGATTATATTCATTGTGGGTGACGCTGTCACACCACACTGGTTACTTAAGAATAGCACATCCTTCGAGTGCAATGCCTTGAGAATTGTTGTCTTGCAACTATTGATACGAAATGCAGAACAATTTTTCTAAAAATAAAAGTAAGAATTCTATTTATAATCAAAAGCAATTTGTAATTCTGAACTATCCCCGTCTAACAGAAATAATTATGCAGAATTAGTTGTCAACTATATGTATCCTGTGATTAATACTCCAGTTCTTGAGTTCAGAAATTGTTTTTGCGGAACTTTCAGCTTCATAGTTGAAACGTGGATATCGCGATTAAGTACGGTTGCAGCACTCTGGGTTGTCTGGTATTGGTATTAGTTGCAAAATGCTAAAATCGAATAGCCATATTTCTTACCAAACAATAATAAAGACACCAGACTGGAGAGAAGCCATACATCCAAACTGGTTCCTTCTGTTCCAAATACATCTGGTATAGTGCGGAGGAGTAAGATTAATAATGATTTGCGAAGATTGGACAGTTTCTTCCTCCAGCGGAGGAATACCTTGGTTATGAAGCACTATGTTCATGGTTGTCTCACGCGAATTGAGTTAGTGGATAAAAAGTCAGTAAAACGGTACCTGCCCGTACTATCTTTACTGAGAAAACAAGTTAATTACACTTGGTGGCTTTCGACGGAAAGATTTGCATCCTTTCGTGCACACGATTTTAATTATTTTCTGTTCATGTCAGTCTTTAGAATCCAGAATGTGTTTTAGTCGATGCTTACATTTCCTTTTGACCCAACCATTGCCTCTGATTCAGACTTCACATCAGACAACACAGTTTTTCTTTCTTCAGGCTTACTACTATCTTGTCGAAGACGATTTACGATTAGTGGATACTCCCCAAGTAGAAAAATGTAGCTGGACGAAACCACTTTTGAGTAACGACTGACTCCGACAGCCATTCATTTCGAAACAGTCCTGGCTGAACAAGTCCAAGGATGCTGTTCCAGTTTCATTCTGATTATAATTTGCAAACGCTGTGCACAACTAAAACACGCTGCACAGAATCTCAGCGATCCATCACGGTCAGCCGTGGAGATTAGGTAGCCATAGAGAATAATTCACCCAAGGCAGACATGTTTAAAAATGCAGTCTAGTCAGATATTATATAGGGTTTGTACCGTGCCATCAAACGATCTTGGCACAAAATTTTACTTCTGATTAGAAGCATATAAATGTCACAATTAACTCCACTTGGTGATAATGCTGGACACATCCCTAGGTTATTTCCAATGCGGTGAATAATTTAATCTTTAAACTTGTCGGAACGGTCATCATAACACGAGTTTACTTATAACACGTACAACATTTAGTGCTCTTCAGGAGTAAATTTGGATATTTAAAAAGAAACAAGGGGCAGTTTCCTTGAGGAAGCAGTTATATGTCCGTACGTTGATTCTAATATGCCCTGATACGACTGGTAACTGCTGAAATGGAGGTACGTAGTTTATGGACGCTTCCTAACCAGAACAGCGACTCTCAGGGAGAAATGGACGCCTCGAAAAGAGCCTTTTTTTTACTGTTTGCATTGTGATGTTAAATATAAATTTGTCACTTCAAAAAGTTTCATTGAAAAAAACAAGTGTTTCAAAAGATAAGTTAGTTTGTCACGATGCCTCAGTATATCCTGGTGTGTAATACTCATTACTTCCAAATAGGATAGATCATCGTTTCGTTGAGATTACAAAATGTATAGCAGTAATGAGGTAAAGGGACTGAAAGTTCTACAATTGGTTAAAGAAACTCGACAATTAGTCATTGCTCAAAATTACTTCTTCTATCTTGTCTAACGGTGAAAATTGGAATAATAGCATTTTGAAAAGGTTACAGAGATGATGAAGACATCTGAGGAAAGGATGCAGCCAGTTTTGTGTAACAATATAAAATTATAAGCAAATCCAAAGAAACTAATTACATACGACCATTAATTTAATTTTACTTTTACAGTACTTAACCTGAAGAGAAAATAGTACTGTTGTGCAAAAATAATGTAACATAACGCAATGATACGTAGGACTAATGCCTTTAAATGTCTTGAAGAATGTAAAAATCCAAACATCAACGAGAACTTAGCCAAGAATAGCAGAAGGGCGATACTGGAGAGAACATACCACATTTGTAAGAACATGTATGGATCAAAATCTCTCTCCCTTTACCTTAAATTCAGGCACTACAGTACTGTAGTTTGACCATTAGTATTGTATGCATCAGAGTGCCTGAAGATGGTTAGAAAGGAACAACTCAGAAAACTGGAACTAAAAGAACCAAAGATCGTGAGTCAAATCATGGGTCCCATCAAAGAAGGAGGAAAATGCAAGCTCGGACACAATACCAACAACTGTAAAGCATTACAACAGCTATGAGAAAGATGAGATTAATCTTCTATAGTCACATAGTTCTGATGGACCATCATAGACTCACCTCCAAAATCTTCAACGCCATCTCTAGAGGGAAAGCGAGTAACTCAAAATGGACGAGGCTAGTCAGAAAAGATCTCGAGCAACTGGAAATTGACCTCAATTAATTTTACAACAGGAATAAGTACAGAATGTTGATTAAAGCATCCTTTTCTCTCATCATTAGCAGCCAAAACACTGCACCCCAGATCTGGGGTTAAATGGACCTAAGAATGAAATGACAGTCTCAGTGCAAGGATCAAGGAATACTCGACTAAAAAGAAATATTGCTAGGGTTGAGAAACACGTGGTCCATAATGACCAAAACGTAAAAGAAGAAAACGAATATAATATAACAGCAACTTACCTTTATGATTTGGTTTTCTGCGAAGTCTTCAGACAATTGTGAAAATAATCCATTTGTCTTCAGAGCTTTCGGAGACTAGATACTGTTAATATTAAACAGTGTTTCTTATCGAAACAGCCTCGCTTTGCACCAAAGTAATAACATCTTTGTATACCACATTCTGTTTAAGGACTGTGTGTAACTCGCCTGTTCCTCCCTTCTATTTGAATGAGTCTGGTGAAAGCTTTACTGATCGTAGTGTCTGTGAAGTAGGTCTCTTAGTATAATACCAATAAATTTCATACTAGACAAACGTGAAAGTTGCTGTTTGATGTGACTGTAAGAAAAGTGTAACAATCTTCTAAATCTATAACATCTAGATTTCCCGGATTTATCAGCACACAGTGTTTGATCGCCAAAATACTGTCTGTTAGTTTCCCGAGAACAATATAGTATTCATCATCATCATCCTGAACAGTTTCCAGCCTCTGGCCGGGTCTGCTTCATGCACAAGCCTCTCTATTTCCTTCTTTCATCCCACCACCTTTCTGTCACCACTTTGTTCCAGTCCTCTCCTCTCTTCCGTACACACTCCTCTACTCCTTTCAGCCATCCATCTCTTGGTCGTTTACCATGCATCTTAATTTCGTGGATTTTTCTTGGGATTCTCTGAACCTCCATTCTCTTTACATGTCTATCCCATCTCAGTCTGGTCCTCTCTATCCTTTCCTGTAGGGGTTCCACTTTTATGGCACATCTAATCACTTCATTCCTTATTCTGTCCATTTTAGTAACCCCCATTCTACCTCTTCATTTCGCTTGCTTGTACTCTGCTGATGTCCCGATTTTTCACTGTCCATGTTTCAGCAGCATAAATCAAGATAGGCACATAGTATGTATGATATATTACTCTCTTGCTTCTCTGTGGCACATCTTTATTCCATATCAAGCTCCTAATGCTCCTTGGAAATGCCTCTGATTGTCTTCCTCTTTCACTTATCTCGCCACATTCCTCTAAAGCACTCCCTAAGTACTTGAACATGTGTACCTTCTTTAGTTGTTCCCCGGCTATCACAATTCCCTAGGTTATTCTATTCTTCTTTCTGGTTCTTTCTCTCTCATTTCTTTACATTAAATTTCAGGCCATATTCCTTCACACTGTCTGTCCATACATCCAACTGCTGCTGCACTTCCTCTTCATCTCCTCCCCAGATCATCAGATCATCCGCAAAAGCCATCACCTTCATGTTTTCTTCTCCCATTCTCACTGCCACCTTCTGCATTATTTCATCCATGATTACAATGAAGAGTAGTGGTGATAGGGCACTTCCTTGTTTTATTTCATTCCTTTGTTCCAGCTACTCTGTTCTTCCTTCCCCTATTTTCACATAGCTACGACAGGCCTAGCAAGCCGTTAGTGGATAGAGCTTGCTTGCAAAACAAATACTAGCCTCGGAACAGTATTAACCTTCTAAATCATTCGAAATTCATGCTTCAATGTTAACATTTTGTAGATATTTCTTTTTACACGGGATTCTTTCTGAAAACAATTTTTAGATTAGGACGAAATTTCTTTCGGTGAAGAGAATTAATATAGTCATCTCGGGATACTGGCCGAGTGTCACCAGAAGATGGCGACAGAGTTTCCGATCGCTGAAATATCGTGTGAAAATACCCTGCTCACTCTTCTAGTTACGTGAGAAGACTATATTTATTTTTAGATGTCTAGGGCAATCGTATTAATACCATCTGTGAGTGTTAAAATAGGTATTGTGAATCCGAATCAAAGAGAGGATGACGTGAAAATATATAAAGTGTTTTACTTGCTGTGCAACTGTTGCTTCGAATTTTACGCTTGTTTCGGTAACGTCATATACACTATCACTCGTCACTAATGCAGGAAATCGGATGTGGTGAAAATGTTGTACTAAGGGATAGTTGGCATGCCCACTCATAATTTTAAACTATTTCAATTGAAGTTGAATTGTAAAATGTACTGCAACTTGTGTTGAAAGGATTACGATTAGATTGTAAAAGCTACATTCCTGTTTCCCGACGGGACCGATCAGAGAATGATTGGCACAAAAGTAACGCAACTAACTGTGAGCTACGTGGCTGAGATGCAAATGGATGGCTTTTATTTTCGCAGACACTTTCCTCTTTCTTGACAAGACGCTCCCAAAACAGGCAGATGAATAAAACAGGGGTGGAGGGCAACAAGAGGCGATGTAAATTCAATAAGGAACACCGTATCTGTGTATGGCGTACATCATTCAGGACGCTTTCGCTGCCGGGCATGCGTTATTCACAGAGTTCTTCCTGACTCGGGAGCCTCGTAATCCCTTTATGCAGGCAGTCCTTTGATCTCCCTGCCAGGGGCTAAATCTTTAAACTCTTCTGTGAGGGAGAACAGAACGGGGAGCGACTGCGTAAGGCCCTGCAGGACATACGGCCCTACGTGAACGAGCTCTCTTGCTGATTTCGCCGATCCATTAATGCCTGAGTAGAAGGATAAAGCAATGGCATCAATTTTCAGGGGAACAAGGAAAATCAATGTAAATTAGACAAAAGTCCACAAATTACATATGTTACGGGAGGGAACAGTCGAAGGTAAGAACTGTAGAGGAAGACAGAGATTAGAATATATGACGCAGATAACTGAGGACGTGGGTTGTAAGGGGTATGCAGAAATGAAGAGGTTAGCACAGGATAGGAAGGGATGGAGGATTGCATCAAACCAGTCTAAAGACTGACGACAGCAAAAATAAAAAAATAAAAAACGTTCAAAGATCGAAAACGCTCATTGGCCGAAAAAAACGACAACAGCGAGTTCTGGTTTTTTGAAAATGGTCACAACATGTTTTGGCTTATCTGTATAACTCTTTGTGTTCACGAAGAATTGGTCCAGGATGCATTTAATATATATGAATCTTCAAAAAAGTGACAAAAATCCAGAAATATTAATCGTGATGGGACTTGGACCAGAAGGGAATTTCGCGTTGTGGCCATTTTGTTAGTGCCATAACGCTAATAACGCGTTGTGGCTGTATTCAAGAAACCAGAACGCGTGGTAGTCCTTGTTGTCGCTCAATGAGCGTTTTCGTCTCTGAGCTTATCATTTAGACCCTACAGATATAAAACTAGCGAAAACTGTGCATTCCATGCAATTTGTGACCTTATAAAATACGTAATTGGTGTGCGTATGCGTTTCCGGGAGCCAACGAACGATTTATACGCGATTTATACATGCATATGCACATATAGCCTCATATGTCTTTGTCTTTTGACTATACTTTGCGGGAATAAGAGATTTTACTCTATATGTCCGTTAATTACTACAATTGGATAATTTATGAATCTGTCCAATTACAAAATTCTGAATTAATTATACTTTTCGTGAAAAACGAGTCGTTATCTTTATTGGGATTCACAATATAGCCTTATAATGCTAAATACCATATTAAAATTGTATAACTGGTCTTTGTGAATAAATAATAAAAAAAAAACTTCAAATCTTTATCTTCAGTAGCCGTGTCTTAATTTAATTACTATTAGCTGTCTTTACCTCAATATATCTTGTCTTTAGTCCGCGAGCATATTGATAACATCTTGTATCGTCCTTTATCTTTGACGATCTATCACATTTCCAAAACACACATACTCTTCTTTCTTCTACATTATCTGAAACAAACTTCTGCGCTACTTTATTGTTGTATTTATTCTCTCACCAAAAGTATTTGTCAAATACACCTTCCTCCAAACAATTTCACAAGTTGAACTCAACCAACTTTTGCTCTCAGACTGTTCTTAATAGGGCTACTTCACAACTTTTTACAAATCCACTTATGCGAATCTTTTGTCAGTCACTTCAAAATACTTAATACAATGCTATTAACGCCTCTTTTAACAATTCAACTAACATTTTGGTTTACGCAGCGCCTCCTCATCTGCTACCAATCAATACTCCATGACCTGCTTACATCTCACCATCGACTCTCTGCTTTCTCCATTCTTGACATATACATTTATTCCTTATTTTCCACCACATCACCGCTGATTATTCTTTGCACTTACAGATACTCGTAAAATGATATTAATATCATACATTTATAATTTTTAATACGATAAATTAATTATATTATCTTAATATCAGCATACGATTTTTTACTTTGATACTAAAATATCTAGCCGTGACGTAAGATTCTTACAAGATCTAATATCGCCACACATAAAACCTGATTTCCAGGAATTTTACTTTAAAATATGTGTGAAGGTGATGTAGGACGACCTAACACTGAAATCGATGATTCTTCAAGCGCCAGATATAGCTTCCTTCTAGACTTTGAAGAGTACCGAGTGAAATGACCGCTACATAACGCATTAAAACATACATTAACTAACAATAGATTTTTAAAAAATATTACTATTGCTTGCCTGATCGTAACAAGAAATGAATTGTTATTAGGATAAGATATTCAATTAAAAACGTAATCAATAACTCTGTGGAAGAAGCCAGAAGATGCAGATTAGTTTTACTCGCACGGTAGGTATATTCGAAAGTTAATGAAGGAAGGATCAACTGTCAAGCATACGGGAAATCGACCCGTTGTGGTTGTCCTAACGTGAGTTAGTTCGTTAGTTCACACCATAAGATTCTACCCTGGCGATCAAGAGGGGGGAAAAAGAAGATAGCTTTGTTACATAAGAAAGAAATTAATTTTTAATCCTCTATTGTAATTTAAACAAAGATTGAGGATTCCTGTTATAAAATATCTCATTTTCTATCAGCATTAATAAAAATAACAACAATAAATTTAAAAACCTTTCCTCAAGTATCTCTAAGAAATATGCATTTCATTTCAGTCACTTCCTAAGTTTTCTATGAAATTTGCGTCAGAAATATTTGGCTGTTTAAACTATACATTTTTATAACTGAATTATTGCTTGCTATCAGCTCTTAAGAATATGTATGACATTCCATCCCCATCCTCGCCAAATTCATTAGTAACTCGATTTTTTTATGCAACCCTTCACCTCCACATATCCTTAATAACCTGCATCAGTAGTTACCCGCGGACCTTATTCTAACATTTCTCTTCGTCTACAGCTCTTCCCTTCTGTTGTTATTTCCACTAATAAGTTAATCTTGCATTTCTTAAAAGGAGACCGTACATTCTGTTTCTTCTTTCTGTAAGATTCTTCCGCATCCACAATTTCCGAAAACGCCAATGTTCTCTAGTGTGTATCTCTACCTAATTATCAACACTTTTCCGTAGCACCAAATTACTAATGACTCAACTTTCACTCTTTACGGTATTTCATACCACTGTTTTTATTAACGTACAGTATTCTGTTTCATCTTTAAGGAATTATTTCTGGGTATAATGTTCGTTTGATATTAAAAGAAAAAGCCTGTTTCTGTTAGTGATAATCTGGTTTAATATGTACCTAACTTCTGACTACTTTGTTTCGTTGTTTTACAGTTCGTCCATTAGGAGACTATGGTGATATTCATTTTTCCCCCAAAAAACATTTATTTCGTAATCTACATTGTCTATTTATAGGCCCATACTTAAGTCCTACTATGTCACCACATTTCAAATGTTTCAAATTACTTTTTTTTTTTTATCCCAGAAGTCCAAGCTTTACATCCACAAAGCTCTGTGCAGCATTAACACAGTTTCATAAAGTTTTTCCTGATTCCTAGGTCAATGTTTGAAACTAAGAATTTCTGTGTTTAAATATGACCATTTTGGCATTCAGTTGCAAAATTGCTTCCTAATTAAAACAAATGTAATAAACCCTCCTCGGGCTTCCAGACGTGTATAAATGTTACAATGTGTAATGTGACATTTATACACTGCTGGAAGACTGGAAGAGTTTATTAAATTACAACGCCGTGGAAAGTTCTTCTGCCATTCATTCATCATGTTGTTCAACAATTTTTCAGTATTTTCCCATTTGTCTTCTAACAGCAAAATGTTATCAGAAAATCACAACGTATTGATTTTTGTACCCTTAATCTTTGGGGCACATTCAAATTTTCTTCACTTCCTTGATTGAATCCACAGCATACAGAACGAATATTATTGTAATAGTCTGTGTCATTGTCTCAAAGTCATTTGCGCTATCGTTAGTTTCTGCTGATTCTGTAACATTATTAGAGCCTACTAATTCTAATACAGATTATAAATTATTCTTTTGCTTTAATATTTGGGACCTGAATTCTTTAAAATTTTAAAAACTTTGATCCATATAACAACATCAGTTTTCTTTTTTTCTAAATACACAAACGCCAAAAAGAAGTTGTTCTACACCAATATCTCTTTCAATTTTTTTGACCAGAGTAGTTAGTTCGAAACATGAGTTGCCAGACTGCCTGTATAACTGTTTTGTTGTATTTGGAAGAAAGATTCAGTGAGAAAAATCCAATAATCAATAATTATTATTTTTATTTCTTATGTCTTTACATCTCGTCCAAGTCGAGGTCATTACATGTGGGATGGGACTAGGGATAAGGAACGGGATGGAATACGGCCATGGCCTTTTGAAGGAAGCATCCCGGCATTCGCCTGGAGTGATTTGGGGAAACCATGGAAAACCCAAATCTCGATGCCCGGGCGGAGATTCGAACCAGTGTCCTCCAGAAAACGTAAGCTACAATAGTTTAATTAGTAAAGTGAAGGTACAGAGAAAGTACTGAATGATATGAACAAAATAATGAGAGACTATTAGGAATGAACAGAACGAAAAAAAAAGTTATGGAGAGCGTATGAAACTTTAAACTGTTCGTAAATATTGGTGCAGACAATGTAGATGGAACGACAGAATTTGTTTTTATTTTGTAGTAAAAACATATTAGCATAAGTAAAATCAGATATCTTCAAAAACAATAGTATTTTACTATGAAACAGTGACGTAATGGAATGAATGAATTTTCTTCAGTTGTTCATATCAAGCACAGCACACTCTGGCAGTTATGCTTAGACACTAGCAAACCCGAAAGATGAAAAACGGATGTTTTAAATAAACACAGTAAGTAATAAATGAACTTCCTTAGGAATGATTGGGAGAATTTCACAAATTTAAGGACTGGGACTGGTTGCTCTAATTTGGAGTTCTATGGGATGAGTCAGTTCTTTAAGGAAACAATCTATGCGAATGTAGGGGGATGAAGAAATTACGTATGCTCGAAAAAGTGTCTGCATGAAAGTAATTGAGAGAATGATAAACCTCATAAAAAAAGTTTCACATAGTTATTGTTTTCAATGACACAAAGGCTAAGTACTTCTTAGTCAACGACTATAGGTTGCTCTAATCGTCCTACAAGAGGCGCACCAATCAAGTTAGAGGTGGCCAATCTTTTTCTATACTCCAGAACATTCATGAGTCATGTATTTGTCAACCGCATGCATGCTATTTAAGCATAAAACAGAGGTAAAGATGTACATTCTCCTCCAAGACATGGCATCTTTAGTGGTGGTGATGAACATTCATTGTCTTCCAGATTTGTAAGATGTGGATCAGGTTAAAGTTCGGTAAAAATTCTGGAAAAAACAGGAATTTAGACCAACGATCTCGATTCGTAAGATATCTTACCTCAGAGCTACCAAAATTGTGGACACTATGGGGGGAAGGGGGGGCAGTATCAAACCGTTGTTACTAGAATTTCATCAAGTATGATTACCTGTTTTTCAACAGAAAGGCTCTTTATGCTTTAGCATGCTTAAAACCTCAGATCAATGAACAAATTACCTTGTATTTTTCTTTAATTTGTATGTTCATTAACCATTCTACTTTTACTGCATATTTTATCTACTATACAATTTCCTAAGCTCACTCATCCACTCACCTCGGTAGCTATTGTCTGGAGAAAGGTGTCACGTGTCAGCCTTCGCTCACAAAACAGCGACCAGAGATACCATTAGAAGAAATTCGTGGTTATGTCATTATATTTCTTTCCTCCATGAGTTATTTCTACAATTTAATAGCCAAGCAACTTCTTCCAAATTAATAGCCATAATACATTTATTAATTTTGCTTTTCATAGTTTTAAAAAAATCTTTAAACTTTACATCTGAAAAAATGTGGCTCTGCTTTTCAGTAACATGTTACTAATTAAAGCAACTATAAAAAGTCTTTAAAAAAAATTACTCATGGTATCTGCTGTAACCACGGATGCCAATTGTTATTTCGGATTAGGAAATATTTCAGTTTAATTACAACTTTCACTAATGTTGTTGCTTGACTAAAATTTATGCATTACGGTTTATTTGCTTTATAGGCATTTTATTGACCACTTTCTTTATTGGTCTTTATTCATGGTCGCTGTATGTGAGTTATTAGGTTATTTTAAGTGGACATCAGACCAAATGTGTCACCGAATCGACTATTCTGGCAACTTATTTCTGCGAAGTTGCTCAACTGTTTCATAATATGGAATGTGTATTAAGTTCTCTGGCCGTCACAGATACTATGACCAATGTTTACATTATGAGTGTTTGTCCAGTCTCAATAATAAACAACGTGTTGGTTTCGAAGCAAACAGGATTTATTTTTTTTTTTTTTAATTTTGCAGAGTGAACTTTAAGGATCAAATACAAGTCAAGTTCGCATTTAAGCAAGTTCGAGTGTATGACACGATACCTCGATTGTTCCTGTCCGTGTTTAATACCTACCTCTATTAATGCTCAAGAGATTTTATTCATCCTAAGGGTGAAACACAGGTCAAGCTTATATTTGCCCAGATCAGATCAACCTGTCATAATCTTTCATCGTAAAAACTGGAACTATTCTAGACCCGTGACGATTCGCAAAAAAGAGTCACGGGCTTACAATGGTAACGTTATATATTTATTGATGCATATCGAAAAAAATCTTCACATTACCAACTTTGTTGACATACGCTACCTATTCATTCTTTCGAAGTGAAACTATTTGACCAAAGTACCTAATTCATAGTATTCTCTAGAACAGAGTTTTCCAACATGGGATCCGCGGGCCTCTCGTTAGCGGTCCGGGAACAAAATAAAAATAAAATTAATCATACATAAGATCCAAGTTTCTCTCGGTATTCAGAATTAACGAATAATTACGAAAACATAAATGAAGGGGTGAGAACACGGAACTATGGCCGTAATCTGTGAGGCGCAAGTCGAATTATCAGATAACAGTTCTAGAATATCAAATTTCCAATTATCATTACGATTATTAAGTAGTCCGCGGATTTTCTCTAAAGGGTCCTCCATTGAAAATGGTTGGTAATGGCTGCTCTAGGAGAATGGTGAATGCGCGCAATCTATCGACTACGAGAGAAACTTTGGTTAGTGGAGAATTTTACAAACCAGTCATGCAATTATTTAGTGGCACAAATAAAACACATTGTTTTCAATGAAAATCTGCCCATATACAACTGAAATATCGCCAAATTTTTCAACAGAAGCGACAGTCCCTAATAACCGTGGGTTACAGCTAGAGAATTCCATCTCGGCTCTTGTTTCTAATCCCGGGATTTCGGGATTGTGTACAGACAATCCCGGGATTTGAGATGTTAAAAAAAAAGCATACAAAAAATATTAAAAAAATATTTTTTCATTGTAATTTTACTAAAAAAAGTAATTATATGTTCTTATACAATAGTCTTTTACGAGTAATCATACTTAAATTCACATAGTCACAACAGATTTTCCACAAAAATCAAATTCAAATTTCTTATAGTTAGCAATTCAATATTTTAAATCTAGTTTTTTTTTGCGAATTCCAAAAATACGATCGAAGAAATAACAAGGCGACAAATGTTTGATCACCCAGACTGCTTTTTAATTCATTACACATGTATGCCGCTGCCGAGAATGCACGTTCGGGGTCGACTGAAGTTGGAGGGATTGTAGATAAACACTTGTAAGCTCGTTCCAGATCAAAGACCCGATTGGAGTTTGAAACTTCTAAAAGATTCATCTCCATCTTGACAATGTATGATTCCGGAGACAGTATTTTCATGCTTTTACCTATTTCGACTTGAAGTTTGTGGGTACATTCAATTGTGGGTTAGATTTGCATCATTGAAATACTAATAAAATCCTTTACTTCATTTTCCAAATCAACATTTTCACTATGAGGGTTTTTCAAATAGCATAAATCATTTTGTCGGTGTTCTTTTATTTGCTCTTGCAGGTGATCCTTAGAAGCCATTCAGTTGTTCAACAAGAATCTATAGAGCAGCATCAGCTGTACATAAATTTGCGTCAGAATGGCAAAGTTCATTTGACTAGAGCCAAGACTATTATGGTCTCATGGTGATATCAAAATCGGATTATTGTTTTTAAACGCTAACTTTTAAAAGGGCAAAACTTTCTCTATTCCATCTACCTATGCCTTCCTGCAAGCACGCATCATCCTCCAATTGTTTTGCAATCAAGTAATAAAGTTAGCGCTTTCTCTGTTTCTACATACGGATGGTACGCACCTTAATCGCCTGACCTGGCTTCGTGTGTCTTTTTCTTATTTCCACGCAAGGGGCATGAAAGGACACCGATTTGAAAACATTGAAGAGGTCAAGAATAAAAAAGTGGGAGGAGCTGTCAGCCATTTCTAAAGATGACTACAAAAATGTTTCAAACACTGCAAGCACCGGTGGGACAAATGTATTAGTAGTAATGGAGAGCATTTTAAATGAGATAAGGTTGTTTTGTAAAAAAAAAAAAAAAAAAAAAAAAAAAAATATGTAGTTTTTAAAAACTAATTCCGGTTGTTTTGGGTGCCCCCTCGTATTCATACAGATTTTTCCACATTTTTGTCAATCCAGAAAATCTCGAGATTGTGAAAATTTAATCCCAAAAATTTCGGGGCTCGAAAAGGGTCGGAATTCCGGGATCTCGAATTTCGGTATTCCTAGATGGAATCCTCTACTTACGGCACACAGACTGGAATAAATCTTACACCTGTGACATGTTGCTACATTTATTTATCCAATAACACCTTTCTCTATTCCATCTACGTATTCCTTCCTGTAAGCACGCAGCATCCTCCAACTTAACATTCCGCAAGACAGCGTCATCCATCCTCAGTACTTGGAAGCGGTTATGTCTAGTGCGAAGCTTAGAATACAAGAAATTATTACACAAGTTGCTCTGCTGTGCTTTCACCTAAACACAATTAATTTATATCGCCCTTTATGTGTGACAGTGTTATATTTTATTTTAGAGATCAATAAAAATGAATATTTAATTTTATTTTAATTGCATAACTTTTGAATCAATGAAATGAACATTAATAATACTAAAAATTGATCTGTAAAAAATAAAATTATTATTTTCTTGCTTCAGTGTTTCATACTCTAATTCATATGAGAATCATGTCAGAATTTATCAGAAGTCTAGAAATTCATTGACAGCACGGAAAGAACTTTTGGGTCGTCTTGAATTTTAGGATAATGCCTTAAAGTAGCCTTTGACTGGTAAGTCTAAGTAGCCAGTATACTTTTTTAAGTTGTTTATCTTTTTAAAACGTAACAACGGAGCCATAACACAACAATCTTGCACAATAATCGATATTGGCACTGTTTCAGTAGTAAGTGTGCGTAACACTTTTTTGCGACAGGAAATTATCGTCGACATAGAGGCAAGGAACTTGGAGGAATCCGCCAATCGCTTTTTGAGGAATCAGCCCGGCATTACCCTGGAGTGATCTGGGAAAACAATTTGAAACCCAAATCTGCATGGGCGGAAAAGAATTCGAACCAGCATCCTCCCGAATGCGAGGCCAGAGCACTTCCGCTCACCCATCAAGAGGGTTGGAAACACTAGAAATGTGACGGGCAATACTGAGTCTGGGTGTCCCACAATGATGTATGCAACATTTTGCGCAACATCTACGTGCCGCGGGACATGTTGCGTGTTGCCGTTTCCAGAGCGAAAATATCGCGTGTCATTTGTACCCGAGTGCAGTCGTTTGCGGAGCGTGCCATGTTGGTGCTGTGGGCAAACGAAATGGTGCTTCAACTAATCGAGCAGGACCAGATTTATGGGTTGTTGTGGGACACTTCAAACCGTGCATATAAAAACAAAGTAAAGAAATATAACGCGTGGGAGGATACTGACAATTCTCTGAAATTACAAAGAAAAGAAATAGTGGCCAAAGTGCATACCATCCGCTCACAGTTTATTCATAAAAAGAAGAAGCTAACCTCTGCGAAAACTACCGGTAGCGGACGAGAGGATGTAAATTGTAGTACAAGGTTTACACATGAGAGCGATATCAATCAGGGATATAGTACTGAATCTTGTAATATCGGTCAAGAGCATTTTGATGAGCACTTTGAACAAACATTTTCAGACATGGATTCGTCAAACATCCAATAATTTTAAATTCTGACCACTACTCATGTACTGCATTCTTAGGTTCCCGAATCCTATTGCTATTAAATGAATAAAAAATGTATTTATAAATATTATATATATTTTTATTCACTCACCTTTAGCAAAAAAAAAATAAAATGTATTTATTAGTTCCTTACATACTTCTGGTACTTTTTACCAATCAGTGGTCTTGACACTCTAAAAGTGTACGACAAGGAAGAATAGGAGTCCTCAGTGGACAAGTATTTTAATGTATTTCCAAATCTAATATGAGGACCAACAGCTGTCCGTAATATTACATCTTGTTTGCAAATGACAGGTCCAATCATTTGTAACAAATGTTCAAATTCAGATGTTGACATTCGAAGTTTCCAAATGATCCGTCAGACATTCGAATATTAACTCCTCTTTCTCGTTGTCTCGTAGTACGTAATTCCGCATCTGCCATTTTCTCTTTCTTTTATGGTTTATTGAATTACTCGATAAAAGTATGTAGGCACCACTAATCTACGCAACCTCCTCTGGCAATATTTCTACAACTGAGTAGTGTGTATGCAAAATGTTCTGAGGCAGTATTCACCGGAGTTGTCCAGCGACATGCAGCGCCACATGTTTTTTTTTTTTTTTTTTTTTTTTTTTTTTTTTTTTTTTTTTTTTTTTTTGAACGTCTCTCTAACGGCGAGGTCTTTAGAGACGGGGAAGGATGGGGGGCAAGGAACGGGAAGGAATTCGGACATGGCCTTTTGAAGGAAGAATTAGGGCATTTGCCTGGAGTGATTTAGGAAACCATGGAAAACCCAAATCTGGATGCCCGGACGGGGATTCGAACCACCGTCCTCCCGAATGCGAGGCCAGAACGCTAACCATTACACCACCACGCTCGGTAGCGCCACATGTCGCGCTCTATTTGTCCCCTAGTGTATCAGAGGCTTAGTCACACATTATTACGTCACATGAAAAATTTGATAACGGATTACCACTGCTAAAAGATATCATGTTCCAAATGATTGATGTGTCGTTTAGGAAAAAAAAAAAAAATAAGAGCTAATGATTGAGATATTTCAGTGACAAATAGACCGCGTTCCCCCAGGTACAGCGGAATGCTGACGGCCACCTACCCCGCAGTAGCTGCTCCCCTGTCCCGTGGGCCAATGGCAAACAGAGCTGAAAAGACGAGCAGGGGGCGCCTTTGACAGCGAGCGAAATCCGCCGTGAGATATATTATTAGTCGGCTCAGGCGTCCGGTTTTCTGTCCAGGTGTGAGAAAGCCGGGGCACACAATGGCGCGCGGCAGCTGTTTGTTCGGCACAATTTGTCCTTTATGTCCGGTTGAAAGGAGCCGCGCAAGATAAACGAGTTCCGTCCGCCATTTGTGTGTGACCGCCAAGTTCTTTGGTTGGGACACGCCGCCCTCTAATTAATCCAAAGAAGATCGGAGCAAAGAAGCCGCGGTTTACAGATGTAGTTGTTAGGAGCGTCGAACTCGGGACTGCTTTGTCACTAACGGGAAGGAACTGTTAAAATGGAGGTTGCAAGGCGACAATATCACAGCGTTAAATAAAGGAAGATTACTTGGAATTCTAGTAGAGATTCAGTATTCAAATTTTAAGCCGCAAGTTAGAATCTGAATACTTGTTGGTGCTAGGAATTCATTTGCTATGCACAAAATACAATATTCAATTGCTTTAGCCTGATTTCCATTAAGATCAATAGAAATACCTTATTTTCTCACGATGCTTGTACCTAAGGAAATGAACTATGTACCTGTAAAAGCAAAATGCATTAATAATAAGAAAATATTCTTAGATATGTTTTACGAATACTATTACAACGATGAGAATTTTCCAAATTGTGAATTCAGCAGCCTTCATTTTCAAGTATCATAATTTGCCTTCTTTTGGTATGAACTTATAAGTGCTTATCTGTAACTAATTATTGTCAACGCTAACAATTTTCGTTCCTTTTGCAAGAAAACTAAAATTTCGTAGGAGTGAAATTTTAATTTTGTTACAGTTTCGTTGCTTAATATAGAGTTATTATCTTCCAGACCGACATGTAAAGGAATACCACTATATCTGTGAGTACAGTGTGAACATATGTATACACGTATTTTTTAAGAGTTATATTGAAGATAATTATTGTAACAACACATGTAAAAACACTTTACAGCCACTGAAGATGCCCTACACCACAAGGGCGAAACGCGTCTGGGGAATTAAATAAAAAACAAAATTCAGCAAACCAGTTGTTTTCGACGGATTTATTTACAAAATTATAGTTATTATCTCATTTATGCAAGTAAATTTTCTACAGTAGTTATGTTTCTTAATACGTTACAAATCACCGACTCAACAATAATTCATTCCTGACGGGCACGACATTCTTGGATGACTGTCGAACATATAGGAATATCGAGCATCTCTGGTCCGCATTCGGGAGGACGTGGTTTCGAATCCCAGTCCAGCCATCCACTTTTGGGTATTCCATGGTTTCCCGAAATCACTCCAGGTGAATGACGGGGTGGTTTCTTCAAAACGCCATGGCTGAATTCCTTCCCGTTCCTTGAACCCAGTCCTTTACCGGCTCTAATGACCTAAACGTTGATGATGCATAAAGCCAATAAATTAATAAAAAAGATAGGACTCTTGGTGAAGTACGATATGAACATATTTCGTTAATTATAGATAAATAAACGTGTTTGAGGAAGCTTTTTACTTATGTGAACTTTCACTGCTTAACATAACATGTCCGGTATATACCTCGATGATCAATTACAGTCACTGAATTCCTTGCATACATGGAAAACTTTCCCATCCAATGTTGCCTGAAATCAGTACTAATTTATGGTAGCAGTTCTTACTTCCCATTAACATACTGTTCTTAGTTGTTCCTCTAGTATCCACCCAAATCTCATCATCAATGTAAACTTTACTCCTATATAATTCCCTTCTGTCTCTCCAGCCATTTTTTCCCCCAATGAATCAAAATTCTGATGCTCCATCATATCAGTTACCCTGTGTGGTTTACGGCAATTTCAGCTAGTATCAAATCTAGCTGACCTCTTTTGCACCTCTTGAAACTTCTGTATTTGATACTCGTAATGTGGATAACATAGTCTCCAACCATATTTAAGCAAACGTCTATCAAAAATTTCATAGCATAGTTATTTTACTTTCCTTCCTAATCGCGTCATTACCCACTCCAATAATAATAACTGATAAAAACTCAGTTGAAACATATAAGTACTAGAAACATAATGTCTATCACTATTAGATATAAAAATAAATGAAAATCGACTATGATTTAAGGAAACAAATTTTATTAGCTACCATTAATTAACAACACCACAATAATGAGTTCCATTTGAGAAATTACTATGTATGTTTTCACCATTATTCCCAAATAATATTATTTTTCAACATCAAATTTTATTTAAATATGTCTAAATTTCCAAAGCACGAGGACTATCACTTTTGTATCAATTATTTATAAAAAATATTGCATTACTATGCAACTGATATCACTACATGTGACTAGTATAATAACACTGTAATACAAGTCAAATAAATCCAAAACAATTCAACCATTAATCATGGACTGAATAGCACATCTTTAGGCATAAATCTCTTAGTAACTCTTGAGAAGCCCCATTTAACTAAAAGTCTTACACAAGCCTGTCTAGAATTAATATGACCACTTATGATAAATATCATAGCGATAAAATATGAGATTAATCAATTGTAGAAGATTCAATTAGAAACTGAAAATATTTTCTACAAACTTAATCATAGTCTCTCATCAATAATTGTTTTGTACATAACGTATGCTTTTACCTGACTCGTACAGTCTTTCAAATATTTTTACAACTTAGCATTGTAGTCTAGGTATGTTTATTTAAACTAGTTAGCCAATTCTTTAACAACTGGACATTGTGGGTTATTTCCTCTATTGCAAGCTATTAATTTTTTATAAAGATTAATGACACGCCAATGCAACTGAATTTTATTTTTTCGCCGTACGTGTTTTATTCCGTTTTTCAGAGCAGTTCAGCGACATACGTGATTTTATTTCATGTTCTCAGAGTCAGGGTTTGCTTTGGCTGGTAGTTTTAATTAGAATCATTGATAATATTCCCAAGCTTCCTCTTCAATATGGAATGCGATAATACAACACTATACTGAACTGATAACATAATATCACCACTAAGTTTAGTATTAGTATCGAGTTAAAACTACTTGTGAATATAACACCACACTGTTTTCCATTAGGCCGTAGAGCGCATGTTGTTATATTCATATGTAGTTTTGAACTCGATACTAACACTAAACTCAATGCTAATAGTGTGTAATTAGGTCAGTGTAGTGTTGTGTTACCACATTCCACTTTGAAGAGAAAGCTTGGGAAGATTCACGATGATTCTAGTTAAAACTTATAATATTGTTGTTCTGTATGGCGTCCCTATTAAAAGGGATTATGGGTGCATTGGAGAAGGTCCAAAGATGATCCGTTACAGGAATATTTAGCTCTGGAGGGAAAGGGTAAGTGCGATGTTGAATGAGTGGATTGGAAAAACCTGGAACACCGAAGGCGTTGTTCTCGGCAGAAGCTGATTGAAATATCTATGACTGACCTATTTCAGGATGACAACAAACACATATAAACACAGCAAAATAAGATAAGAGAAATCAGGGCCAGAACTGGTTAATTTCTTTACTCTTTTTTTTTCACGAGCGATTAGGCTGTGGAATAGGAAGAAGTTATCGTACGAGATAGGAGTAGGTACCTATAAACTCCTATGGCCATCCTGATCTGGGTTTTCTATGGTTTTCCCAGTTCGCTCCAGGCCAATGCTGGGATGGTTCCTAAAAACATTCCATGGGTGCCTCCTGCCATATCCCGTATATCCCTTGCTATGCACAAATGGTTACGCATAAGGATTGGTGTAATGCACCCTCCTCCACCCACTTTTAGTTAAACGGGAGTAATAATAATAATAAAACTACCCGACAAAACAAACAGTCACTCTCAGAACATGCGTTGAAGATGCTCTGAAAAATGGAGTGAAACGCGTTCGGCGAAAAAATAAAATAAAATTCAGTTTCATTGGTGTATCATTAATCTTTATAAAAATCAAATTCTTTAACAAGTCACAGATTTTAACTGCACTTATCAGTAAAGCTGAAGGAAATTTGTAAGAAGAAATCCGGTGTATAAACTGCGGAGGCGGAATTTTTGTGGCCGTGTGGGGTGAGTTGGGGAGGGTTGAGGATTTATAGTGGTCCCGAGCCCGCATGCCTGAGGATTTCGTTTCCCTGTGAGGTCAGCGGGGGCGCGGCAGGGATGCGGGTTTTGGCTCCAGAACTCACTAGGCAAGCCGGACAGGCGCAGGGGGTTGGCTGCCGGAAAAAGAAAAACAAACAGCCGACAAACACGCCTCTGTGAGTTATGGAGTCCCGCACCACAGGCTCGGGGCTGCAGGAGAACTCGTAGGGGGTCCCGCTACAGCACAAAGTGATTCAACTCCACCCTTCTCCACATTCCTTTGAATCCAGCACTTTCCATATAACGATGAAAGGATGTTTCAATATTCTGTGAATCTTAGTGGTTATACTTTTATAGTCTGATGACAGCTCTATATTTGCACCCTGAATAGTATCCTATAACATGGATTCCGAGGGGCTGACAAAGGTCGTTTAAAAGAGTTTTTATATTGGGGACACTACCAGGTATGTAGAGAACGATCTGAAATCCTGAAACCCTCTTACCGGCCAATGTAATTACTGATAACTGGTGAGATCTGGATTCGGGTGAGCGGTTCGATGCTTGTTGACGGAAATTTTAATGAATTTGTAACATCTTCACCATACAATACTAAAAGCCATACTGACATCAGTAACTTTCTGCAATATTACTATACGTTTGGTATCGCTACTCGGTGACGGAAATTAGTCGAATTTTTAAAGTTTACGGCCTAAATACTAATACATGTCTTAGTACAAGAGATGTAAAGGCAGATCACCTGAAGATGGTAGCAGAAGACGCAGAGGAAACATTGTGTTTCGTAAGCAAATTTCTTCTAAATTCTCAAATGAAACAGAGAGATGTCAACACAATCCCTCCTAGATTGTTCCGTAACAGTATGCTACACGATACTGGTACAACTACTTTCTGTCAAGGCAAAAACAATACTCAAATGCACATGACATCCGGCCTAATGAACGGAACAGTTCAACAGACTGGGTGTTAGTAATTATTCCTACTCTTTATTTACGAATATTGTGAGTCCAATAATCTCGTCAAAGTTTTCGGTTATATAGTGCTACGTGAATTAAATCTCCTTAACTTAATTTCGAAACTTAAGGACATTCGAAGGTGGACAGAACTACTCAATCATGTGAAACATTGGGTCGAGACTTGAAAAACCACTGAATTAGCTACACAAAATAAGTGAGAACTGATAATTAAGAAAATGACGCAATATGAAGGATCTGCTGCTGCAAACATGTAATAATTTTAGAGAGCAGCAAGGATTTTTTAGTCGCAACCGAAGGTTCTCCGCTGTCTGTATCAATAGTTTCCTTCTTAGCAATGTATTTAGTAGACCGTGCGTAACGCTTAGCAGTGCAGTTCTGCCCTAGAATAAGGCATTAGCAGGTAGGCATTCCATTCTAGGATACGGTGCTATCAACATATATAGAAACTATGATTTTTTTATTTGGCACTTGCAGTCAGTTTTCTGTGAAAGAGGTGTATTTCCAGTATCTGTCCCCGAGAGTATTGTTCCAGCAATCGTTTATAACAGCAAGAAATTTTTCTGCTCTGTGTGTTTGACTAAGAGTATCCAAAAGTTAAATGCCTATAACTTCCTGCAAAACACAATCACCACGTAGACTTCTTTTTTTGCTAGAGGTTCCCATGTTAACAGTAATCCCATTTTAAGACGATTTTAACTACCGTTGGCGAAAATACCGCGAACCAGACATACATTTCTAGAAACTTATCTCTAAGAGGCAGGTAAATATCTGCTTTAACCACTTTGAGCACTGTCTCTTCAGAGAAAACTCCACACGTATTAAGTCGAAAACTCACACACATATGTGCTGTGACATTTGAGATCTACTGTCTGGACTCCAGTAGAAGAATCCATAATTGTTGTGTTTTGTAAGAATAAACTGACTCCGGTACTTGACTGTCATCATCTTCTGAAATTATCATACCAATCTTATTTCTCTCAGGCTTAAACCGTTATTTACAAGAAGACTATTAGCTAGAAAGTAATAGGGATTGACCGGTTGATGATTCACAGAAACAATTAATTTTTTAATTTAACTGTGATAGAGCACTAGCCTCAGTGACCAGTTGTCTACACAATTCGTTCCCTATGTCATTACTTTCTTTGTTTAACCTTCAAATTCACTGATTCAAATATAACAACCAAACTACTTTTGCCCTTTAATAATTTTTTTTTAGTGTTCCTCTTAAATTGTTTTATCGTTTCCCTTTGTAATTTTTCCAGTACCTGACTCCATTACATACAGAAGAAAATTTTCCCACTCCCTTATGCATGAAAGCAAGTGCCATCTTGTGGTCCTATTCTTTTCTTCCCTTCCATTAACTACTCCTAATTCTTCTCCCAATACCCATACAATCCTCACCGATTACGCCATACACATTCCCAGAACTCCATTTGCCCGTCTTCTCTCTTCAAATGAATGCCAACACAGCTCCTGTATCATATCAGTTACTAATTGCGTTCTGCGGTAATTTCCACAAACAAATCTAACCGTCATTCTTTGCATCCCTTCAACTCCTCACACCAAAAAAAAAAAAAAAAGAACAGAGCGTGGTTGGTGAGAAGTAACTCTCTGGCCTTGAATTCGGCAGGACACGGGTTCGAATCCTTCCCAGTCATTAAGAATTCCGTTTTCTGTGGTATCCCGAAATCACTTAACACGAATGGCAGGAAAGGCTATGAAAGTCATTGACTGAATTCCACCACATTCCTTGCCCTACAGTCCTTATCCTGCTTTAATAACCTCGACGTCGATGCTGCGTAAAGCCATAACGTAAAAAATTCTGGGTCTCCATATTTAAGCAACCGTCTAACCCAGGTTTTGTAATTCAATTCCTTTACTTCACTGCTATATAAATTTGACATTACCAGCATGCGAAAAGAGAAAAAGAACGAACCGTTATAAGACGAAAGGATTAAAACGGCACTTTGGACAACTGTTATTAAAGAACGAGAAAGATTTCGTTGATGACCTTCCTTTAATCTCCCTTTCATCTGTCCAATTTTAGTTGTACATAGTTCTCACATAAACACCGACAAAACTCAGTAATTTATGTTTTGGAGATCATTTTCCAAGGTTTTTTTTTTAAATCAATAACTCTTCTATTACGTTTATTGAACCTAATACAAGCCGGTAGTACCAAGAGGAAAAAGAATATCGTTATTTTATTATTCATCTGGAGATCTTCCATATAGTACCTTCTGTAAACGGTAGTCTGGCTTATGGCTTTACGCCATGTTAACGTCGAGGTCATTAGAGGCTGGAAAGGATTAAGGGCAAGGAAAAGGAAGGAATTCGGCCATGACCTTTTGAAGGAAGTATCTCGGCATTCGCCTGTAGTGATTTGGGGAAACCATGGAAAACCCAAATCTGGATGCCCGGACGGGAATTCGAACCGGCGTCCTCCCGAATGTGAACCCAGAGAATTACCTCTCACACACCACACTCGGTGTGGTAGTCTACTGAACTGAAAAGTCCCTACTTATTTTCTATAAATTTCCCCCCACCTCACCCCAAAAAAATCTATTCAGATTCCGACTTGTGTACTGTAATACCAACATTCATGCTTATTTTCTTTCTATCGCTCTATATCGTCCGTGGGAAGCTGTTCTGAATGTCACTAACGATGCCTGTTAGACCTCGCTACTTCCGGCAGCTCCCTTTGTAGTTAGCTGCCCTTCTTAAAGTCCGAGAATTCCGCCCTCGTTTTGGGTCAGCAATAGCCCAGCCCGCCTACAAAGAAAACCATCCAGAGTCATCCGTCAGCGCCCAGCGGCTACAGTTCGACAAACAGCCCCGCCGTGCGTGGGAGGTGTTGTGTGGTCCACGCCGACCGAATACAATGGACACTGTGCACCGCACTGAATTCTTATAGGCAGCCGGCACCTTGCGGCACCGCAACGCAATGAGCCTGGCTTCCGGTTACAACAATGGAATAGACACCTGCGACGGACACCGGCTACTTGATGGCTTTCCGTTACAATACCGCTTTCTGGGTGTCAATGATCGCGATAACAATATCAAGGCGACTTACCCCTGCACTTGCTTTTCGCCTGAGCATTAAATAAATGGACAGAGCACTATCTGAAAGTGACAAGAAACAGTTTTAATTTCCTTTACTCGAAGGAAGCTCCAATACTCTGTTTGAAGGATTGATTCTTTATGTAAACCTAATGATTGAATATGTCTTCTCTTACCCATCATCTCCAACTACCCTAATGTTCCTCGACATTTCCAAAACAGGTAATTGCTAAGAATCGTACAGTACATAGTAATATAATAACAATAAGGAAACAAAGAAAATATAACAGAATCAATAAGATAAAAAGAGATTGCTGTTTTTTCGACATATTTATAGAATAAATTAAATAGATTAACAAAAAAGTTTACCTTTGGGCAAAAAACCAACAACAACCTGGATTCAAGAAAGATCTTTAGAAATAATTTATTAAGAATGTGAGGATTCCAAGGCAGTAGACTATAGAAATCTGGTCAGAAGTGGTCTGAGGAGCGAAGGAATAAACAGATAGAAATAATGAAGGAATATTGGATTGAACGGAAGAAAAACTACAAGATGGATAAAGAATTGAAACTGGTACAGAAACAACTTTGACTTCCTTTATTCGAAAGAAGCTAGCCCCAATACTCTGTTTGGGTGATGGTTCCTCATATAATCGTAATGACTGAATCTGTCTTCTTTTACCCGTCTTATACAACTATCTTAATGTTCCTCGACATTTCCAAAACAGTTAATTGCTAAGAGCAGCACTAGTACATAATAATATGATAATGATGATGATAATAATACAACAATAATAGTACATAATAGGAGTATAATAATAAGCAAATATACCACAACATACAAAAAATAACAGAATAAAAAAAGAGATTTCTGTTATTCATACATATTTAATGAATTGATGATTAAGATTAAAAAAAAAAAAAAAGATATTCAGTTACCTTTGGGGAAAAAGATCAACAACAAGCTGGATTCAAGAGTTCAAGAAAGATTTGGAAAGAAATGAGAGAAGAGGAAACTATGGAAAGAAAGATCTTTAGAAGGAAAGTATTAAGTATGAAATGATTCCAGGGCAGAAGAAGAAGGAAGTCCGGTCAGAAAAGGTCTGAGGAAAGAAAGAAGAAACAGTGAAATGATGAAGGAATATTGCATTAAACGGAAGAAAAACAACAACAAAATGCGAAATTGGCATGTGGTCCTAGCAGGTCTTATCGAAAAGAAAAAGAAGAAGTACAAGTGCCAATTTGAGTGTGATGGCAAATGTTAGTGACATACAGCGTTAAATTACACCTTCTCCATCCTGCAGTACTTACCACGGTTAGATACTAATGTTGATCTAAATAGAGGATCAGTTACAGCTTCATACTTCCTTTTCAGTATAAATACGTAGACCGGGAACTGGAAGCTGAGAATAAGACCCAATGAGAGGAAAAAAAAAAGATATAACAAAAAGAAGGAGTGCACTGGCGATTCTTTGTGGAGGCCCTATGTTCCACTGGGAAATAACTGATGTGGTGATAAATATATTTGTAGCTGCCACCAGCACGATAAGAGCTACATAGTGAGGAAAAAATTAGGCTACACATCAATGAAAGGATATCTACGGGAGCGGTGGAAAAAATAGCGGACAGATAAAAGAATGCCAATATTCATAAGAACGCAGTCATTCTCGGCGTTGAGAATATAAAAATTGTTCTCGGGTGACTAGCCGAGTTAAATCAATGTTATAATTGCACTTACAGTAACACAATATTTCGGCGATCTGAAATCGTCGTCGCCATCTTCAGCAGAAGTGTAATTATAACATTGTTTTAACTCGGCCGGTCACCAGAGAACAATTTTTATATAATGCCAAAATTGCTGGTTGGAACGTTTAGAGGCCTTGTTTTACTTCCATGGGTAATTGTAACAGGTAGGCTATTCACAACTAGTTGCAAGATTCTTAGTCGTTAAAATTAGTAAAGGTGATTACAACCAATTATGAAAGAATGGGGAACGCCTTTGGGAGGAAAGGGATCTGGAGGGAGACCAGGATAAGGTGAAAGGATCACGTTAAGAAGGAACTCGTGAATTTAGGACTGAAAGAAGATGACACTGCAGGCAGGGAAGGGTGGAGGAAACTCATCAAAGCAGCCGACCCCTAATGTTGAGAAAATGTGGTGGAGAAAAAGAAGATTATAGGCAACATATTATTGTGTTGTTTGTTACCTGTCACTGATTTGACCTGTGAGGCTGCATTAACAATTCATTCACCTTGCGAACAGCTCCAGCCCTTGTTTTGGGGAGAATAGGTAACGGTTGATCTAATCCTGTAACCTTGACCTAATCCTGTAACCTTGACCTAGTTGACCACATGTAATGATTGCACTACTGTCTTCTTCTTCACCACTTTCTCGCAAGATTAGGGATCAGCTGCGTTTGATGAGCTTGACTCATGGTAAAAGTTTGAGGTTTGGTTTTACGGCTGCAGGCCTTTACAACCACGTCGTACTATGTGCTAGTGGAATGCTGCGATCTGTTTGAGAAATGTGTAACTGTGTACTGTGTATGGTAAGTGAATTTTTTGTCTGTTGGGCGGAGACGGCGGATGTCATTCGCGTTGACGGATGCAGAATACCGTCTACTAACCGGTCAGGATGGTCGGTATTCGGAGTCCTAGGGTCGTGCCCGGTCCGTTGTACCTCCCTGATCCACTGTGCGGCGCCTCATCGTACTGAACCACACTGGCGTCTAAACATTTCATTAATGTGTTTTTTATAATTCTCTGCATGGACGTTTGATTTTAAGTTGAAAATTGGAAACCGTATTAGCAGTCACTTAACTGAGTAAAGACAATGAAATAAAAGTCGTGACCAGGATATCACTTTGTCGGCAAGTCACGGAGAAACCATTAAACAAAATCTGAATAGATTTCTCTATGTCTGCGTATCTCTTTTGATGCAGCTACTGTATTTCACAATTCTTCCAATAATCGACAAAATTGGAAGAAATGTTTCGTTTTTGTGGGAGAGGTGCTAAGTCACCTCATAAATGTGTTTATTCACGGTTAAAACACGCAAGCCTTACATTATAATCATCCAAAACTTTGTTTCTTGTCTTTACGCCTTGTCCAGGTCAATAAAGGCGGGAAGTGACTGGGGACAAGGAACGGGAAGGAATTAGGCCATAGCCATTTTAAGGAACGATCCGGGCTTATGCTTGGAGTGATTTTGAGATACTATAGATAGCCAAAATTTGGATGGCCGGATAGATACGAACCCACGTCCTTCCGAATGCGAGGATAGCATTTCACAAAGTTGTTAGAATGATGGGGAGAAACTTGAAACAACATAGAAATTTTCTTGATCTACGACATGTAAATACTAAGTGGAGTTTCAGTTTATTCCATCTGAGACAATGCATTCAGTTTTACAGTATCTTTTTTTATCCAATGAACATAAAGAAGTTGCAAATCATATATTCACGAAGAGATGAAGTGAAGAGAGAATCTTATAGCGGTTTCCAGATCTAACGTAGTGATACACTGAAGTAATGAAGACTAGCTATTGCCCTCGCTAGTGAACCATGGTGTGTTGACCAAATAAGCTGTTAATAATCCTGAATAAACACAATATTTAGAGGTGACTTACAAAAGAAAAGTGCTGAATAACATTGTCTAAAATGTATCCGTTCGCCTAACTACTTTCTTATCAACACCATAATTTTTTTATTTAATTTTTTCACTGCTTTTAGGATACTATGTTTCAAAAACGTAAACAAAGAAGAAATTAAAGGTATGTAAAAGTACTTGTAAGTTACGAAAACACAACGGCAAAGGGCAAAGGGCAAATAAAAAAAAATAGTTACTTCAAAACTCAATTTCATCAACAATATTGTCAAAGTGAAAATGTGCTTGCGGCATTGATACATACTAAAATCAATAATGTCTTTACATCGAATGTTTAACTCATACACGATTATGTGTCTTTTAGTAACGTAGTCTTGAATTTATTATTTTTTTGTTTCATTTTATGGTGGTGTTCGCATTATTTTTGATCACTTAAATATTACTTTCTCGCATTTTTCGAAAGTATTAGTTATATGTTTGGTATCTATTTGATTTCATTCTTTAAATATATCATTTCTCGTTGTGTTTCCTTTCCAAACATATTCTTTGATTTCGTTCGCCTCCTATTTATTTACTAGTTGTGATCACATTCCCCTTCGTGTTGTGTTTCTTTTATATCATGCAAATATTAATTTCTCCGTTTCTATGAAAGCATAGATACAAAATATGCGGCCTTTGTGTAAAATTTAAAATATGTACGTTCAACCGTTTGTTTTTATATATCGAACGAACAAACAAATTCCTTCTTTTATAACTTCTGAGATAACCGACTTAGAATTTGGCATTCGACAGCAGTTTTCTTCTGTTCATTTAATCACTTTAAATCTTCTCAACTGCAATCAGAGCAGAACAGGCGTAAAGAAGACCACAGAATGAGGGTCGAAACGTCGGTTACAAGAAATATGACTCAACGTCACCCGGACAACCAAAATCAAACGGCTCTGACCGCAGAAGCCTACGATTACAATAATTTAGAACTTGGCACTACAGAAATTGAGTCGACCGATATTTTATTGCGTTAATACTCTCGCTGACTTCTCTGGCCTCGCTTTCGGGAGGACGCTGGTTCGAATCCCCGTCCGGGCATCCAGATTTGGGTTTTCCATGGTTTCCCCAAATCACTCCAGGCAAATGCTGGCATGCTTTCTTCAAAAGACCATGACAGAATTCCTTCCCGTTCTTTGTCCCCAGTCCCATTCCGTCTCTAATGACTTAAAATCGACTAGGCGTAAAGCCATAAGCAAACAAAAAAATAAGTCTCGCTGACTTATCTTTCTACTGACTGGAGTCTCCATTTTTCCTTTTCGTTTATCTCCGTTAGCCGTCGAACCGCTGTCTGTTAGGTTGAGAGGTTTGTGGCTTCTCCAGCGTCGCTACGAATGCCCATTCCTTCTAGTGAGTGGCGGCACCAGTTCTGGTCCAGGAAGCGATGCCGTGCCCCGCTCTTGATTGCCTGCATCGCCGTGGACACCCTGGCTCGCCGTATCTGCGGGCGGCATCTCGGGCGACACCTGGGGCTGGTTCAAGGTATTGTTTTGTTGGCACTCCCGCCTGCCTAGGTGCCGGATAAATCTCGCCCTCCAGGTTCCCAAGCATGTTTCCTTTCCCCGATCTTCGCCCGCCAGACAGTGGACGGGTTCGGGGAAATGTTTGTACCGAGCTGAGCCAGGAATCTGATGACGCTGAGACGAACGGTCAGTGAGGTATAAAACCACGGACTGTCAGCACGAACTTTAGCAAGAAACAGAATTAACTGAAACTGTCAGCTCATCGTGTAATAGCCATTTGCTGAATATATATATATATATAACGTTTTCTGCCGTTTTCACTCGCTGAACATTACCCAACAATTTCTGCTGGGCTTTTAAAATAAGTGCCTTCCGCCTTGAGGAGGTTTCTAGAGATATCGAAACTCTAAAATCATGAATAAAAGATATTCTGAATGTATACCTGTAGAAAAGCTGCTCAACTGTTTACAATGTATGACCACGAACTTCAACGATATTCATTCCTTTACTGATCGTCGCAGATTTGATACGCCCGGTGCATGCTTTATTTTTTGCTACTATTAGATGTTCATGGCATTAAAAATTAATGTTTTCAAAACTTCATCAGATTAAACATTGATTTTACGTAATAACGGACTTTAGATTTAATCTTTGAATTTTACTGATTTTTTTTTTTTTTTTTTTTTTTTATCTTCTGCTCTTTTTTTTCTAAACATGCTGAATCCGCCAAAAATTGTAGAGATATACAGCCGGCGTGAAATTGTTTTGATAAGTGTCACGGTCATTAATAATAACCCAATCACACCATTTTCCGGTTCTTTTTATAGGGCATTCAATCTTACGCTCCAAAATCTGATGGTGTATCTTAGTTTTCATCCTCAAATCTTAATTAACTGTTTTATTTTTACTAATTCACCAAACGATTGAAACCTGGACGTTGCCAACCCAACATATTGTTTTCAAAATATACTAAATGAAACTTAAACAGAATGTCAAAATAAATACAGCTGAAGTATACAAGACTATTATATCCAATTCTTTTCATTTACAGAAGATCATGTTGTAATGACCACTGAATAATATTACATTATGAGAAAAATAGAGCAAAATATGATAAACATGAACTAGCAGTAATTCTTCGAAGGGAACAGCAAACCGAAAATAGTATCAGAAACTGAACAAGCAATATACGCGATGTAGAAATTAATACATCTATTTTGTTCTGTACGCAAAACAAGGTTAACGGAAAAAAGAATACTAAGTCAGAGAATTTTTTGTGTGCATTTGAAACCTGAGAAATGAGTGAAAACGATCATCAAAGAGGGAAACCTAAGTAATCTTTGGCTCTTAAGAAGTGCGAGGATATCAAATGAACAAAAAGAAAAAAAAGGAAGACAAACTAATGTATATCAAACAATATTTGAAAAAATAAACACCTGATGGCTTATACGGAATGGACAGAGAGATGGAAACATGGAAGAGAGGAAGACGCAGGAAGAGTGGATGAAACAAGAAAATATGATTGTTGATTGGTGAAAAGTAAGTAGCAATATAGACAGAGGAGACTTTCAGGATGCGGAAGAAAGTCAAATGAGCATTAAAAATCATTGCTTTGTAAAAAAATTGTTAACTTTTTTCTATTGGAACTTTCTTTCTGGTTTATGGGTATGTCAATGGAGAATATCTTTAAAAATACTGTACGTGCTTTCCTACGTTAATGAAATCAACTGATCTGCACCCAATAAATGCCCGGAACGAATTCGGTATACCACTGAATAAAAACATATAAAGACGGAGTGCGATTTGGAATTGTTTTCCGTAAATATGAGATACTGAGGTTACAGGGTGTTACATTTAGAAGGGATTTACGCTTTTAGTCCACGGACGCAAAAAACCTGAGACTTTATTCGTTCAGACGTTATAAAACACCAAATTTCAGCAAAAGTTTTAACACGTTTTTTGCTGGGTTTTACGTACAGAAACACTAATTTAGAAATGCGAAGTACTTTTTTCCCGTGTACACCTTCAGTGACATAATTTACACAGAAACGCACTTATGCTTATCACCTGCAGAATACCGTTCACATTTTACATAACAGACGAGAAATGGATAGCTGAAAACTGTTTTTACGTCCGTAATGAATGTATTCGAAGAAATATGTTAAGATTATATATAAGTTAAAACGATTGGCAGAACTGACTAAATGGCAAAGCTGTAGATTAAACAGACCAAAGACAGTCTGATTTGCGATCATTACGTATTCATTAACAAGGATTAGCAGCTCTCGGATTGGCGATTTGTTAGTGAAAAGCTGTATAATTAACGAGACGTTTGCATAAGTAACGAACGGATTGTGTTTTTAAATTCGGTGAGTAATCATTTTTGCAAATTTTATCAGTGTTTGATTCATTGCTGCTCTTGAACCAGTGACGATAGTAATTCCGGTATGTTGTTTCGCGTGATAGATTTTTCCCTGGTGCAGCCTAAAAGTCTACATTATATCTTGATCATAACTGCTTTAATTCAGGGACCAAGAATCAAAATTAGGTAGTTAAATTTAATCCACTATTTTCTGATGAAGTATGCTAATAACTTCGCTTTAACGTTCTTAACTAAACCTTTACCAGTTTTTCGAACTTTGGTGGTAGTAGTCGGAGACAATTTAAATTTTTTAAGCTAATATGATTCCTTCAGTTTCCGGAAATATTTTTCGCTGACTGCACAGTTATTTCATAAAAAGGTATATCGGTGGTAGCTACAAGATTCTGTTAATAAAGTAAGTAGCTATTTAAATACTCTCAATTCAGTTTTTAAGGATAATGACACGGAGATGTACTTAACTCAAAAAGGTAATAAGTGCTATTTGTAGGAACACGATTAATGGAAAAAAATTATTGGACGATGTGTAAATACCTCACATTTTAAATTTAAAACAAAACATCCAGCAATATCCCAGTAACTCAGTCATTCGATACTCACAATTACTATGAGTGTTGATTCAGAAATAATTCCGACATTTTTCAGTCTATTCTTTGTGTCCACATTTCAGAGCATAAAGAATTCAAAGGAAGATAAAATTTTTTAGTTACGCTTTAACCACCTGTACAGAATAGGCAGTGGCTTTTGTCCCGAACGTTACCATGTACAATACACATCCATGGCAATAGGAATATATATAATACTCATAAACAATACATATTAGCGATACTGAGAAAGACGAATAAAATATTTTGTGACTACTTTATTGAAGATCCATCCACAAAGTAGGGATTTGTAAAAAACAGTACTAATACAGTATTGAATAGAATTTTGTTTAGTTAAATAGAGGTTACCAGCGTAAAAGAATCATGAAGAAATAAACACCGGTAGTTACACACCTGGAATAGTTACTTAAATGTATCTCTAGTCAAAAAATTAATAATACAATTACTTTTTAAAAAAATAGGGCAAATAATGCGAAAGGTATAAGCATTTAGAAATTCGGTTAGTTCGAAAGGTAAAGATCGCTCCAGAATGGGTTGCTTAAAGGTGGCTCGTGCATTTGCCGGCCAAGCCGCTCCAGCTCTCAACAACGGACCGTGGGAAGGGAGCCGCCTTTGCTGGCAGGGACGGTGCGCCTCTGTCCGTTGCCCAGCCGGTAAACATCAAACGCCCGGGTAGCTGAAACAACACTAGACTATGTGGTAGGGAGGTGGTTGCGGGGTGGCGAGGACTAGGCTAGCCAGCGCGGCGTACGAAACCACGGGTCGTGGGAAGCTACGATAAGGAGCAAAGTACTGTAGATGGTGCTCTGATTACTTACTCGGATGTGGGGTTGTACGACCGCTCGTCTTCCGCGTAATTTCTTCCCCAGTTCTCATTTTATAGCATTCTGAGGAGGCCTGTAAAGCCATTCTTCAAAATAACACTCAAGAATTTGTGTGGCTTTGGTTTACCACCTTCCGTTCGTAGCCAGTTTATCTATCAACTGAGCACCGTGGTAATGGTTCTAAATCTTGTATGCCAGCTTACCATTTCGATATTTCAATGAAGATTAATAAGCTACACGCTTATTTGAATAACCTAGTTATTAAAAAAATTTCTCCTTAAACCATCAAAGAAAGGAAAAGAAGCATACTGTTTTATATCATCAAGTATTAAAACTCACAAATGAAAACTAGTTCCATGTATAGGATGAATGTATTTGAAGGAACTTAAATTCAGCTGGAAAAAAAAAAAGATTTTTGGGTCGATACGAATTGCTGTGAGACATCATTTCCTTCCTATTAAGTTGAGAGGTGGTACAAAAACCATGTAAGGACATCTAATGCAAATATTGACATGGTTGTGTACCAAGGTAATTATCACAAACTATCATTATCAGTGAAAACAACTTTACGAACACCGTAAAGAAACTGAATAAAGTGAAAAGGAAATTACTTAGAGTGATTGTTAGTAGTTATTGTGAACGAATTAGGAGACTGATACACTGAAGTATGTGGCATGTCAGATGTCGATGGATCCAAGAGACTAGCCAGCATGGCTTATACTATCCTGTCCGTAGCGATTTCCCACATCTATGCTAACTTAATCTTAAAGCTACTGATCCCGTTAGGAATTTTGTTAGTTCCTTAGCCTCCCCTGAGAGTTGGAGACAGCCTCTTTCACCTAACAAGTAATTAAAAAGTCATCACCATCAAGCTTTGTGGTTGATTTAATCAATTAATGTTACAGAATGAGCATGTTTCGGAGTTACTGAATAAAAGAGACTCTGTATTATGATGTCTAAATATTTTTGCTTGTGGCTTAAATGTTATAGGGTAAAAAATCATTTTTTTTAATTGACTACTTTTTGCTACCCGATAGATCGAGTGACGTGAATAGTATAATCGGTGAAGGATTCAATTATTGGAATTCGCTAATGTAATACGACTGGTGTGATCTTTCTGACACGGTTACAGCGTTTCTTATGGTGTTGTCCTACGGCCCGTGGTTTTGTACGGATCAGCACGCGCCATAGGTTAACCCTCGCCACCTCGCAGCCACCTCCCCACCACGTTGCCTAGTGCCGTTTCAGCTATCCGGGCGTTTGATGTTTACCGGATAGGTGACGGATAGAGGCGCGCCATTTCTGCCAGTAAAAGCGTCTCCCTTCCCACGGCCCGCTGTTGATAGCTGGACCGGCGTGGCAGGCAAATTTACGGGCCGTGAGAAACCACTGACAGATGTCCTAAGCCAGGAATCATGTAAAGTGGACTAATGTTTTATGAGGAATCCGAAGCGTTCTGACGTACTTTAAGTAACTCCTAAAACTTTTAAATCTCAGTATGTCAGTAATCTCTGTATGTAATGCACTTTTCCTACTATAAAGGTGAGTAGAAAAGGCTGGTTTTTCATCGAGGTGCTATGCCAGGTGACGAAGGGATTAACTGTCACTGAAAATTCCAGTCAATGCTGCGTACCTTTTGATTACGTCGGACGTGCTAACCACTATGCCAACAGAACTTTCCAAGGAACACAGTAAAAATAGATTAATGACGAAATACAGATGATTTAAATGAATTCAACTGATGACCATTATCGAAAGCAGAACAGTTTTAGCAGAAATGTTGTGGTAGAAACTCTGTTGAACATAACGTTCTTCTGGCAGCTATTTTGTAGAAAACTGTGTATTCCAGAAGCATGTAATTTCTAATTGTTGACAGGATTTTGTGATGTTAGGGGAAAGTGAGTCGAGCCCAAAGTAGTGTACGTAGGTGAAACGTAATCTAGACATACCCTCTAAGAGGAAAACAGAGTTGATCTGATGACAAGGAATCTAAGTGTGTTACCTTATTAAATAATAAATAATAATTTTCTCTCAAGAAAGGGTGAATGGGTGAAATCTCGGCTGATAAGATCACAAGTCCCCACTATATGCGTCTTAAAGAAACCTGTGGTTTCAGGCAAGATTACTGGCTGACACAATGATATACGTGCGGATAAAAATGTAATCGTTTCAATTATTTATTCTTACTTTTCACCTTCACATCAACAACTCCAGCTTCTCAGAACATTAAATCCTGTCTCACTTTGCATTTAACGACATGTAGTAACAAATTTTTATATGCCTTAATTTCTTGTTTTAATAGTGCATAGTCAGGTGTTGATGTGGAAGTGACAATTTGACCAGTGAAACGTAAATTTTTCCCGCTAGTTTGTGTGATGTTTTCTAACAGTTCTCGCTAGTGCCTTTCGTTGCCTGCACGTCGTGACTCGTCGGTGGGGAATTATTTTCGCGCCGAAATTAGAATTTTCCGCCACCAGAAGTGACGACACATCCTGCTGGCAATATGCTCAGAGTTAGAACCGGATTTTACTATATACTTGGAACTTATTTCATTAAGTGATAACTTTGCACAAGTTAACGATTTCGTGAAAGTAATGTTATCGGACATAACCGTCTAAGAAGAAAATAAAGTTTTCAGTGAGAGCCGATAACGTATTTAGGAATAAGTCGGACATTCAAAGTCATCGACAGCGGAAGTGCTTCATTTCTTAAGCAACACGTAAGCTACCGGTACGTTGACACCAGTCATTGAAAGTGATGTACATGCGTTGTAGTTTCGTTCTCTTATTTGGTATAGAGTCACGTTCTGTGAAAATTATTCAGAACCTCAGAAGGATTTTAAATCACAACAATGAGCTTCGAATACCAAGCATAAGAGTACGAATACAAAGCAGGAATCTGTTTAACAAATGAAGAATACTCACACACTGTAAATACACTCACTCCTGGCTCTCATGGCAAACAATATTTCAAATTTCTTGCCTAATGTTTCTTTACCAGCTTTCAATATTTCGGTCTTTAATGCATTCCATTCGTCCTCGGTTGAGCTCATTTCAGAGTTACGTCTTAGACCTAGGTCCACCATTTCTTCAAACTTTTCTCTCGTACTAGATTGTTTCAGTTTATTCACTTTGTCTGTTCTCCTTATACTGCTTCCTTATTCGCTTGAATATGAGCCTGCACTTCATTACTATCAAATTATGGTCCGAGTCTATGTCTGCTCCTGGGTACGCTTTACAGTCTAGAACTTGATTCCTGAATCTCTGTTTGACCATAATATAATCTAGCTGATATCTGCCTGTATGCCCAGGACGTTTCCAGGTATATATTCTTCTTGCATGGTTCTTAAACAATGTATTTGCCACTACTAGCTTATATCTTTCACAAAATTCTAGCAACCTGCTTCCTCGCTCATTTCTTTCTCCTACACCAAAACTTTTTACAGTATTGCCCTCTTTTCCTTCCCCCACTATTGCATTCCAATCACCCATGATTATTAGATTTTCCACTCCCTTCACATACTGGATTAATTCTTCAGTTTCAGCGTTTTTTTTGTTTTTTTTTTATTTCTTCGTCGTCATCCTGTGACGTTGGCATATACACTTGTACTAATGTGGTTAGGACGGGCTTAGTTTCTAACCTCATCAAAATAATCCTGTCACTAAACTGTTCATAATAACTCACTCGTTTCCCTACTTTCTTGTTCATTACAAATCCTACACCAGTGACAGCTTGTGTGCTAATTATCCTGTGTTCCCCAGACCAGAAGTCCTGTGCGTCCTTCCATTTAATCTCGCTAATCCCAACAACATCAACATCTAACTTAAGTTGTCAGTCTTACAAATTCATTAAAGCCAAGATTTCCCTTGGATCTCTTTCTAGTTTTATAAGTAATAGAGTAAATCGCACACATTTTGCCTTTCATTTTAGTAAAAATGTATAATGCTTAAGTCAATTTTTTTTAAATTCCATAACGCCGTGAAAAAGCATTCTGTTTCAGAAATTGAAGACTTGATTCATAAGAGTATTTAACTATTTAACAACGTTTTATGAGTAGATAGCCATAAGGCTTGGTCATATTTTTACACAATTTATTTTTGTAACAATGTTTCCATAAAATATATCGATACGCCCCCCTTAATATTCAAATTGTATGAGATGAAACAATAAGGGCAGTAAAAGAGAAGTTTTCATTTGGCATAAATAATCAGTGAGAAAAACATCAGTATGCTATGATTAACTGATGATACTATGTAGATTGTATACATAGTAGATTGTATAGAGAAATTACTAAGTGACTTGAAATTTTTTTTTTTTTTTTTTTTTTTTTTTTTTTTTTTTTTTTTTTTTTTTTTTTTTTTTTTTTTACATTTCATTCCTCCCAGCAGAAGGCTGGGAGGCGGGCTGCTGGAGAGTCATAGGGGACTCTTTTCAGCCAATCTACTACTACGGGGAGGGAAGGGGGATGGAAGGTCGGCCGTGGCCTTGTAGGGAACCATCCCAGCATTCGCCTAAGTGTCTGAGGGAAAGCACGGAAAACCTCAGACAGGATGGCCGAACCGAGTTTAACCCCGGTCCTCCCGAATGATAGGTAGGAGGCCAATATTGGCCTCCTCCCATCTCGGTGTGACTTGAAAATAATATTGGATTCTTTTATCTTTCTAAAGTTATTTTTTCGGCTGCGAGAAACATTTCTTTTCCGAGTCTAGAATAGTTTGATGCAATCTTCCATCCCTTCCAATCTTGTGCTAACCCTATCATCTCTAAATATCTCTTACACCCCACATCCTCAATTGTCTGCTTCATATATTCGAATCTCTGTCTTCCAATACAGTACCTTCGACTGTTCCCTCCACTAACAAATTAACCGATCCAGCATGTCTCAATATATGAATACAATCCTCTCTTTCTTTAAGACTCTTCCACAAACTATTTTCCTCACCCATCATTTCCAAAACTCGTTAAATTCGTACTTAGTCTACCCATTAAATTTTCAATATTTTTTTTTTTTTTTTTTTTTTTTTTTTTTTTTTTTTTTTTTTTTTTTGTAAATGGCATTCGGCCTTGTAGCCATTCAGCCAGTAACTGTTTTTCTTTTATTCCTCGAGTGTGTGTCTACAATCTTTTCGTATAATTATTGATGATGACAAGTGACGGGGGAAAGCAGAACGGACACAACACTTAATTAAAACCACCCATGCCCCGCGCTACCGGGACCTGTAAATTCAGTTGGATTTCTCCTGTTTCATAATTTTTTGATATCAGCTTGAATAATCTTAAGATTCCTTCTTCTCCTACGGATTTAAGAAGTTCTGCACGGATCGCATCAATTCCAACTGACTTACTTGATTTCAGCTCATTCTGAGCTCTATCAAATTCTGTCCTTAAAACAGGATCTCCTAAAGTCATCAATTTCTACATCTCCTTCCTTTTGCATTACGCTATTGTTCAAGTCGTCCCCATCATACAGTTTCTCAATGTATTCCTTCCATCAGTTGGCTCCATCGTCTGAACTTGAAACAGGTTTCTTATTGGCAGCTTTAATGTTTACACCTCGTTTCTTCATTTCTCCAAAATTTTGTTTTATCTTCCTGTATGCAACATTTACTTTGCGCATGACCATTTCCTTTTCTACTTCTTCTCACTTTTCTTGTAGCCATTTTTCTTTTGCTTTTCACACTTCCTGTTTATTTGATTTCTAAATTGTCTGTACTGCTCTCTTCTTGCTCCATCCTGAACATTTTTGTGTCTTCTCCTCTGATCCATCAACTCCAAAATTCCTTCTGTGATCGAAGGTTTTTGGGTAACTTGTTCCCTAAATCCTAATGTTTCCAGCTCTCATTATTTCTCTTTTCAATTTATTCCATTCACCCTGGATTGAGCTCCTTTCAGAGTAGTTCTTAGACCTAAGTATACCATTTCTGATAAATTTTCTCTCGTGTTAGATTATTTCAGTTTATTCACTTTCAGCCTGTTTTGCTTATATTGCATCCTTATTCGCTTGAATTTCACCCTGCACTTCATTACTATCAAATAATGGTCAGGGTCTATGTCTGCTCATGGGTACGCTTTACGGTCTAGAACTTGATTCCTGAATATCTGTTTGACCATGATATATAATCTAGCTGATATCTGCCTGTATCCCCAGGACGTTTCCAGGTGTATGTCCTTCTTGCATGGTTCTTAAACAGTGTGTTTGCCACCACTAGCTTATGTCTTTCACAAAATTCTAATAACCTACTTCCTCACTCATTTCTTTCTCGTAGACAAAATCGTCCTACAATATTCACCTCTTTTCCTTTTTAATATTCAATAATAAAGAAAAATTAGTAGCAATAATGATTGAAAATTGAATGGGAACGTGAATTTATGCAAAGAAGTTTATACATCGAAGATTGGAAGTTGGTGAAACATGCAACCGACCGGTAACAAAATATTTTTGTGCAGTCTCAAAGACATATTTTCTTACCGACAGCTCAGTGCGTAGTCTGGAGGAATCCAAATGACGGTGCGTACAAGCATCGTCGTATTAAACAAAGTAGAGCTTAACTAAAGTTGAGATTGAATTCTTAACAAATTCCAGCAAAGACCGGGATTCGAACTCGCCACATTCTATATAGCAGTTACGCGACTTATTAAACTGATCCACCAAGCCGAGACTGGAAGTTATACGAGCCTGATAGAATTGAACTCCTACTTCGTGTATGTTTTGATATTACGAGCAAGTTCTCAAAACAAAACAATATATAAAATTTGTTTCTGAAGTAGGACTTCGTGCGAACTTAGGAACACTACCATTTTCTAAAAAATGTAAAAGGAGAAAAAGATAAATAAACATTGGCTGCTGTTAGACAAAAACTGTGGAGCAAAACTTCTGTTTTTATAAAATTTATAGGCATTGTTGAGAGGTGTCAGGTAGCTTAATGCTCAAGGCGCTTGCTTTCTAATGTTCCTGTGTCCGGTCACGGTTCTAACTCCGATGAGTGCAGGATTTTTCGAGGGTTGTGTTTGATCATATGAGCTATGCCAGGTCGTAATGTGGTTCGGATTCAACGTTAAACTGTAGGTCCCAGAGGAAACGAATTAGCCGTCCTACCTCTAACACAATGACTCTGTGTGCTTCCTTAGGTAGAATCCAACCAACCTATGGGTTGTGGACTAAGTTAGCATATTTTTAGCCATTGTTTGATCTAATACTGGCCCATAATTCAAAAATTTCACCGAGTGTGGTGGGTGAGCGGTAACGCTCTGGCCTTGTATTCGAGAGCAGACGGGCTCCAATCCTTGTGGGGGTATCCAGATTTGAATTTTCCATGGTTTTTCCCGAATCACTCAAGACGGATGCCGTAGTGCTTCCAGTTCCTTGTCCCCAGTGCCATCACGCCTGTGGTGATCTCAACGATGCGTAAAGCCATAAAAAATTTCTGCAGTGTAAAAATCCTCATGGTGAGAACGTTAAAAACTAGAGAGAGAGATCAGTGCAAATACTATCTTGGAGAATATAACTCAACAATACGCTTACAATCTCAACACTTAGAAACATTCGATATTATAAAAATATGTCGAAAAACCCAAATTTCTTGGATAAAAAATCTCTTAAACTTACCTGTGTTTCTTTCAGTGAAGACATATATCACGGGAGAAAACACAGTGTCGAATCTCATTTTCAGAGTTCTCTTCTCCCAACCTTAGAATGTCGCAAGCATGCACAGAGAAATCCGTTTTTGGTCGCGAGGAATGATGTGTGAAAAGTCGTATAGATGTGATTGCTTTGTGGATTCGGCGCGAACACACAAAGCCCAGACGACATTCGCTACGCCGTCGGTTGCCAGCTCGCTTCCTATTGCTCTTTACAATCGGCAAACAAGGGACGTAAGCGTAGACTCGTAGAAAGACGCTGCTATTGAGCTGCTATTTTTGTTATCTGACGAGCTTAAAATCAGCAGTCAGAGATCACGTTCGGAGAAAAAACGTTCCATCTTGTTCCCTCAACAATGACCGCCGCGCTCAGAAAAGCCTGGAGGAAGGACGTGGCTAATTATTTTCCCACGATCACGTCGTCTGTTAAACTACGTGTTAACTAACTAAATGTCTAAAATGACTGCCTAACGCAAACGTTATGGTGTGAAATTATATAACTGAATACATGTTACCGAGCTTGGTGGGTGATCGGGAGGACGTCGGTTCGAATCCCCGTCCTGGAATACAGATTTGGGTTTGCCGTGGTTTCTCCAAATCACTCCAGACGGATGCCGGGATGCTTCCTTCAAAAGCCATGGCCGAATTCCTTCCCGTTCTCTGTCCCCGGTATCATCCACCTCTAATGACCTCGACGTCGACGAGGCGTAAAGCCATAGGTAAAAAAAAAGTGAATACATGTTTCACTAATGTGATGCGAAATCTTTTCAAATATTTATTACTGTTAATTATTAATTGCAATGGAGCTAACACTCCGTTAGAAATTCCTCTAATTATCTACTTACCCTTTTTTATTTTACTTTTTAAAATTATCTTTTATAATTGGAGTGTTAAATTCCTTGAGCCTTTTTGGTAACTTATTCATCACTTCACTTGGTAATTTGTTCCAATCCCTGACACCCTTACCACAAAAAGAAAATTTTCCCTCTCGCTTGTACATGAAATCGAGCGTCAGCTTGTAGTCATGTTCGTCTTTCCCCTTCCATGCAAATTATAAGTGTGAACTTGTTGAAGTATGATTAAAGTTTAAGTTATATAAATCAAGAGAAATAATGAATAGTTAATCAAAAACGTTGAAAGAATTTAGAAATTTATAGAGAGCAAAAGTAGATGGGTATAGAAAAGGGGGGGGAGGATGGGTTTGAAGGAAAATTGCCACCGGAGCATGCGCTCCATTGCAATTAAATTAAATTAAGTAGTTACATTTATCATACTTTATTTATACGTTTTATATTGTGATCTGGAACAGTTTCTTTTAGTAAATCAAAAATAGCGTTTATTGTTTTTACATATAAAACACGAATTCACTATATCAAATTTCTACTACTCGAGATTCCATTGCGAATTCGCGTGTAGTGTTGTTTACATTTATACACTTGTGTCATCTTACTACTTGTGTAAAATATCTTTATTTTAATGCCTGGTTCTGACCAAACATTTCTACTAGTGATTGCCCAGGGGTCGACATTCGTCCTAATTCATTATTTTTATTAGTTTTTTTTACTGTAAAAGAGTATTATTAATTGCATACATTTTTTAATTGTACTACAGGATTTTTTGCGAGCATCGATACATTATATACCGTACACATTAACTTCTTGACTGCGAGCGGGTACCAATACGTCATTAGCTTTTAACTTGTGTTGTTTGCCTTAATTCCTAGCAATACCCATAAAATTAAAATGATACACTCCATGCGTGACTGTGTTCGAAATTTTAGCTTCTGAACTGAATATATCAAATGATGAATTGTATTTACGAATGTTTTCAAAATAATTTTTTGACTTTCTTTTTATCGATGGTTCATTTGAATTTAGCCCATCATACAATGACTTCAAATATTCATTTGCATTTAAGGCCGGTAAAACTGCTTTAACCTTATGACAACATGATGTGAATGCAGTACTTTCACATGAAGTGACTTACTAATTCGAAATGTTGTGCATTGCAAAACCTGCATTATAAATTCTAAACTACCTAAATTTCTTGGAATGATATTTAGTGCGCATTTTAAGTGTATCCATGAAAATAATTTCATCATTTTGTGCACTATGTTGACTATTTAAATTTGGTCTATTATCATAATTTCACGCAAATTGGTATTCATCTTTCTTTATCTCTCACTGAAAAAAGTCAATTTAAATTGACCTTTAGGATGTCGAATTCTCTGTTTTGTTTCACCACATAATATCTCATTGCTGGGAATACACATCAGATAGTTGGCTCCAATCTGATTTCACGCACACACACGCTCACGAATTAATTTTTTATTTAATAATGTATTTCTAACACATATTTAACTATGCCTATTATATTTTTTTTCTTTACTGTTTGATCACAGATTGCTAAGTGTCGTTGCCATTAAAAAAAAATTAGAGTAAACAACGAATGTTTTATTTTATTTAATTTAATGTGTTTTGTAACTCATATTATACATAAATTTTAGGTTTCTGACACTTGTTCTCCATATAAACTTTAACTATGTCATATCTCATACTTCTCCGCGCGCGCAATATTCTTAAAAAGGGATCCGAAGTTTTCGCTTCACGTATTAATATATAGATTAGGGAAGCGAGCCCAATTAATACTCATGACAAAAACATTTGTCCACAGAAGCACCAACCGAAAGTGACTGACGCATTTTATTACACCACACAGCAACGATTTATAACTATTTTTTATCGACATAACAATAGAAATTTAAAACTTAATTCACAAAATTTATTGTGCTGGTTTTTAAAGTTTTGAAGGTCGATGAGTTCTAGCTGTTTTGATTCGGGTGCATTTTCGGGTAAAATGAAGGAAGAGTCCTTTGATAATCTAGTAACGCTCTATATATATATATTTTTTTAAGAAATCAACTCAACGATCTTCAAAGTTTGATATCAATTTAACGGACCGGGCTCAGCACCAGGTTCTCGCGTACCGCCTTACTGCTTACTGACTGCAGTCATCGGGAACTGCCGACAAAAGCGAAAAGTTAAAACAACGAATATTATACGCGCAACTCGTCATACTTATAGCTACAGATACACTAATTAATAATAATTCCGTGTGGTCGTAATGACCTGGTGACAGGGTTTCTATTTTTTTTTTTTTTTTTTTTTTTACATTTGCCTGGAGCGATTTGTGGAAACCATGGAAAACCCAAATCTCGATGCCTGGACGGGAATTCGAACCGGCGTCCTCCAGAATGCGAGGCCAGAGCGTTAACCAATCATCCACCACGCTCGGTAGGGTTTCTATTGGCTGCGCATTCCGCTCCTGTCAAAGCTTCCAGGTACAAGGGTCCTACAGTTTAACGTAGAATCATAACATGGAAGCGTTCTGGCGTACTTCTCACTACACAGCAAGCTGTGCCAGAGGTGAAGGTAGGGATAAGGGATTATGGAAATCTCCGCCGAGACAGAAATTCGAACCGGGCACCATCCGTTACCCAGTCAAACACCTTAACCACTGTGCCATTAGGTGCAACAGATATTCTGTTTGCATTAGCATGTCGGTAATACGAACTCATTAAGAATTGTACCCATCCAAAATTCCCAAAGCGCCTAAAGAAGTTTTCACTTCAATAACTAAAAATCTAACTTTTGTCCACAACCCGAAGGTTGGTCGAATCTTCGAGAAGGAGTTGTACCAAGTTATTGTGTCAGACACAGGAAGGCTAAATCCTTTCCTCAGGACCTAAAGCTTAACGTGGAATCAGAACCACGGAACGTCCCGGCGTAGCTTATATAATCATATACAACTCCTAAAAATTCCTCATCACAGCTGGATTTTAAACCGCAACTGGAGAGAGAAACTTTCGGAAGCAATCGTGTCATCCGCTTATTTTGCCTTCTTTTGAAGATTAAGTATGAAAGTGCCATCAAAATCGGATGAAAACTCTTTGTTTGTATGAAGGACATTTGAAGAAAAAAAATGTACAGGATGATAACAATTTAAGTTTAAGTTTCAAAACGCTCTAAAAAACGAACCAATGATTAGAATGGCGTCAAAATTGAACGGCGTATTATTGAAGAAGGGAGAAAGAACATGAACCAAAAAAGCATCCATCCATTCGGTTTTTAATTGTCCTGAGTCCAAAAACCGCATAAAACGCATCCATCCAATCGGTTTTTAAGTTTCGCGAGACTGGCGCAAAACATGTTCAGTATGCTGTCCACTGTTGTGTGCATCAAGACTAAGTCGGGAAACAGCATGTTCCACAGCCGATCGAAGTGTCACCGGGGTCAAGTTCAGAATGTGTTGCGCAATGCGTGTCTTCAATTCTGCTACGTTGGCAATCGGAGTACTGAACACAACATCTTTCAGATAACCCCACAGCCAGAAATCACACGGATTAAGATCGGGTGATCGAGCCGGCCAGGCTGTAGGGAAATGACGACTGATAATTCTAGCATTTCCGAAATGCCGCCTCAACAACTGCTTCACTCGATTTGCAATGTGCTGAGGAGTGCCATCTTTAGGCTAATCTTGCCAGGAGCAGAGGGTAGGGATACTAGGTTTTAGTTATTAGTTTTATTTATTATAATGACTTTATATTAGGTTTTTGGTTTTTACAACGTACTTGTGTATTGAGTTGATGGCTTTTGTGTCTGGATCTGAAAGAGTAGACATTAGGGATATTATGTCTGTAATTTTGAAAGCTTTTCTTATTAGTTCTTTTCTGGTTTCTTTGTATTCAGCACATCTGAGAAAGTAATGATAGATATCTTCTATTGCCTCACAATTGGAACAGTTCGGTGAGTCCACGATTTTCATAATATACTGTTTATCATTTAATAGGGTGTTTCCTGTGCGCAGTCTGTTAATTAGGGTAATATTTTTCCTGCTTAATTCTTTTATTTCATACCATGGTTTCTTGTTGATCTCATTACTTATTGCCCGATGCCAAAGTCCTTTTGTTCCTTTGTTGTTTTCCCATTTCTCTTCCCATTCTTGCCTTATCCGGATTGCTGTCCAATGTCTGAAATCTGTGAATGGAGTAGCCACATCCAATTTTTCATTGGCCGCTAGCTGTGTTTTTGCTGCCCTGTCGGCCATTTCGTTACCGTGTATTCCCACGTGACTTGGCACCCATTGAGGTACTATATCCACGTCCTGTGTTGTCAATTTCTTTATCTCTCGAGCTACTTCGTATGCCAGATAATTTTTAGTTTTGCCTTTTGGGATTCCCAAGATTGTCTGTAAGGCACTTCTGGAGTCTGAGCAGATGATCACTTTCTTTAAATCTGATTTTCCGATGAATTGTAGCGCTTTGAGGATAGCAAATAGTTCGGCAGAGAAGCTCGAGAATTGGTCCGGTAGGCGGTATGCTTCTACGATATTGCTCGCCGGGTAAGCATAGGCGGCCGCACAGGCCTCCTCTCCCACCTTCGCTCCATCTGTGTAAATCTGCGACCAGCCATTCCATCTAGTGTTTAAAATTTCCAACGTCTTTCGAATCGCAGACGTGCAGAATTTCTTCTCTGTCATCTTTAGTGTGAGGTTTGAATGCACACGCGTGGATAAGTCCGCTTTTTGCCATGGTTCGATCTCAGAATATAGATCGTTAATTTCTTTTTTGTGGATCTTCTATTGGTTTGTTGATTGTCAATAGTTTATAAGCCTCGGCGTCTTTTAAAGGTTTGGTGGTTTTCTTTGCGTCTCTTGAGCCAAGATCTGTACTTTCTTCACCAGAATGTGATCTTTTTTAGAGCATACTCTTAACCAAAAGTTTAACCCTATCTGTTTCCTTCGTAGGTTTTCAAAAATATACTTATCACACGCTTGAAATAGTTACCTGTTTCACAAACAGATGGCAACACTTAACTTCCTCCATGAATTCCTAGTACGCAGCTCCCATGCTGCGAACGATAAGTAAACCTCTTCGAAGGCTGAATCACGAAATAATGAACCAAGGGCCTCAATCTGTGCACCCCTGATCCAGGGGAACAAACTACTATCACTGTTTACACGTTCTGTCAAATACTGTGACAAAACATACGTGAGAATAAACTTTCTAGCTACGCAAATGGAGGGTGAAACTGAGTACCTTATTTCCTCGCCGAATTACTTAGCTTTCTTGTTTTTCGAGAATGGGCGGCGAAGTTCTGACAGGCGTTTAAATATTGCTAATGGCAGCGTGCCGTGTTTAGTGACTCGTTACCGCTTGTTAGAGTATGCAGAAGTGCAAGCAAGGGCAGACAGGGCGATAAAAATGACAGACGCCGCATTATACGAGCGCCTCGCATACACAGTGCCTCATTAGCCAAATGGAGCGCTGACTGCAGTACTGTACACGTCAAAGTGTTTAGAGACCAGCACAAGTGGGCATATATTTTTTTAAAGGGCTTCAAATGGAGAGGCAACAATTGCAGGAAAGTTGGTGATTATAAGCTGGATATTGATGTTACAGTCAAGCATTATCAACTATAGCACAAAGCGAAACGATACGACAACAACCATAGACACAACGTTTTGGTATGTTCACTTTTTATTTTTTCCACTGATTCTTTACGACTTGTCGTTGACTAGGTTATCACAGTCGGTAGAGAATTATGGACGGGAACCGGAAGGAATCAGGCATGGCCTTATCTATCTATATCCACGAGACGAAATCCGGATAAATTTGTCTGATAAAAACTCGGAAACTACTGAGCAGATTTCGATGGGGTTTTCGCGGTTTTAAAGCTTAGAATCTCAGTTCAGTTGTTTGGCATGTCTTAAGTTACAACGTTAAATAACGCAGGTGCATTAAATGAAATTCTGAACGTATGATAACAAATCCAAAAGATGGAAGGATTAGATATTGAATACTTAGCACTAAACAAACAACTACAATGTCTCTGACCAAAGCCTTTAATGACAGCAATAAAATAACTTTACAAACATAACTAGTTTGCACACTAAACAAAACTTGAAGTATTCTTTCCTTTAATTTGGGATACTCAATTTTTTAAACGCTATAGATAGCCGTAAAAACAACAGAGATTTTTTTTAACCACGATCTCTGGCAGTAAAACTACAATACCTCTGGCCATCAGCATTAGTCTTCTGTCCACAGTAAAATCATTTATTTACGATAATATTATTATTTTGATATTTTTATAAAAGGCTGAATCTGTGGAGTTAAAGTATCTGGCGTTTGGAGCAAAAAGTATATCCATCCACTGAATCAAATGTGAGTTTCAAACATAATCTAGTGTTATAAATGAATGTAATTTTTCTCGGCGTTGTTTATTTATAAACGTTTCTCGGGAAACAAACCGAGTAATATTGTTATTAATGCACAATATTTCGGCGACGGAGAATAAAGTCGCCGAAATATTGTGCATTAATAACAATATTACTCGGTTTGTTTCCCGAGAAACGTTTATAAATAATCTAGTGTTGTTTAGTAATGCAGTGTATGGGAAAATAACTTCAACCTACCCGTTTCTTGGTAGGGGGCGGGTGAATATAGGTTTGCTTTAATTCCGAAAGAAGTTGTCGTGACTTTTATGAAACTTTGTACAAATGTTTCTCACTGCGGGAATAAAAATATCGTACTGGTAAATCTACGCCAACCATACCGGACAACGCCGGGAACTCCGCTAGTATATTTATAATAATAATAATAATAATAAAAATTTTCGTTGTACTTCATGCCTTTTTGAAGCCGTGATCGTTCCCAGTTGCGGGGAAAATTTGCGGACGAGGAACAGGAAGGAATTCAGCTTCAGTCTTTTACAGTAATCAACACGGCATTCGCTTGGAGTAATTTTTGGAAATCTTTGAAAACCTAAATATGGATGTCGGACGAGAATTCTGAATCCCCGTCCGGTCATCCAGATTTGGGTTTCCCATGGTTTCTCCAAATCACTGCAGGTGAATGCCGGGATGCTACCTTCAAAAAGACTATGGACGAATTCCTTCCCATTCCTTGGTGCCATCCATTTCCCTCCTTTAATAACCCTCGGCATTGACAAGACGTGAAGCCATAAGCAAAACCAAAATAAAATAATAATCGAATGCCACACTCGAGCGTTGCCAGTCACCCATCAGGTTGAATTTTTATGAAGGGACTGTACCGGCATTCATGTGTAGATATTTCGGAAAAAGAAACAATGGAAAACCGAAGTCTGAATACCGTATCAGGAATCAGAACTGTCTCTTCTAATTTATTTTCCATTCCTTTGTGTACATAAACTGTGCTAGTAGATTTCACGTATCATATACGTACAGTGAAAAAATGGAGGTAAACTGAATATGACAAATATAATTATCCGAAAGAATCCAATGCACAATTACAGGAGTCTGTGATAATTTTTTACAGATCTTTCATTTAGAGTCTCGAAATTCAGATTATTTAAAAAAAAAAAATGAGTAGGAAATGGAGGCCTCTAAGGTGCTTTTTGACAATATATAAGCAATTCGATTGAATGATTGTTGATACACTAATAATTTTCTCCATAAAGGGATTTAAGGATATCCGCCACAATTAACTGATGAAAGATTTACACTACTCTTAAAGTTTTAGGACATCATTTTCTAGTTTACGATCTTAGAAAGGTATTTCATTTCTCACGAAGTAACAGACCTAGTTTGAAACTACAGTTCCTGTTCTCCTCTCCACACAGTCGTTCTCAAATTTTTCGAAAGTTTTCCATTTGTTTCATTTTTTTCAGTTTCAGGCTATTTATTAAATCAAAAGGCTTCAAATATTTTCAGACCAGTGAATCTACACACTGAGGTCACATTAAAAAAAATGATGTTTGTCGTGTTTTGGTTTATATTTAGTTCAAAATATTACCCCAGTTTTTTGTTTATGCCATTCGGTTGTTTCTCAATATCCTCACTCTGTTCTCTTAGGAAGACAGTGTCATCAGCAAATCGCAGCGTACTAGCTGTTTCTCCTGGGTTACCTGCGCCACATTCAAATTTTTCTGTTACTTCATTGCTTCCTTGCGCTGCACACAACTTGAAAATTTACCGGGATACACTAAAAGTAGAGCCCTGTCTCACTTCCTTTTCAAGTGATGCCTGTCCCTCGTGACTCTGATCTTACTGTCAAGACAATTCTAGACTTCCTATAAAGCTGTCAGATAAAATGAGAACAAACAAGCAAATAATCTTCTTACTTACGTCGTATATAAAGTGAGGAATTTTATACTACTTTCAGGGATAATAACAATAGTGATAATTTTGTGTGCCCGTTCTGGCAGGGGCCGATAATTCGCCGGCGCATATATTGCTTGTCCAGAAGGGAAGAAGCTTTCATGGTCGGATATAAGACAGTTCCATGATATCCTCGTTATCGTCTAATGTCGGCTAATATCCTTAGCATCCTCTGTTTTTGTCAGTTTTCTGGTAGTCACTACTGTATAAAGCAATCCATAAAACAAAGGAAAGTACATCGAGAGTGATGGTGTAACGGTTAGCGTTCTGGCCTCGCATTCTGGAGGACGATGGTTCGAATCCCCGTCGATGCATCCAGATTTGAGTTTTCCATGGTTTCCCAAATCACTCCAGGCAAATGCCGGGATGATTCCTTCAAAAGGCCATGGCCGAATTCCTTACCATTCCTTGCCCCCCATCCTTTTTCGTCTCTAAAGACCTCGCTGTTAGAGAGACGTTAAGCAGTAAAAAAAAAAGAAGAAAAGTACAAAACTGAATCCCGCTTTTAATGTTACATTTAAGTTTTGAAAGTAATAAAGTGGTTTTTATTATATGTATTTTGTTTATCGGTTACTGGGAAGAATAAGGAGTAGCAGATACAAAGACTGTATCGGAACAACACATAAGAGGCTATGCTCTTAGTGTTTTACATCCCATGGTGTCTGCTCCTGGAACATCATTTCCAGCGCTGTTTCTAACCGTAATGCAGTTCTGAAAATTGATTAACGGTAATGAAGTTCGTGCACTGATTGTAGAGACACAAAATTAATAATCATGTGCCAATAAACACTGTCAATTCAACTGATGTGCAGTTTATTGAAAATTGCTCACGAGATTTTAAATTAATCACAGGGGAGGCAAACACTATCACAATTCTGTAGTCGTGTATGGAACGCAGATCAAAGAGGATTGAACGTAGCCAACTTCAAACAACAGCATTCCGTCACTGGAAAATACCTGCAGAACTGTACTTGCTTAATCTATCAAGAAGAGGAGAATAGTATGAAAAACAGAGGAAACGCATTTTAACTGTATGTTAAGGGAAAATACGAGAAATTTCTATATTCCATGAAATTAATGAGCAACCAACGAAATTTAAGAAATTGCATGAAGTACAAATATTGGAAGGTCCTGCAAATTAGGATTGAAACAGGAAGAAAAGGATACATTATCAGTATTCACTTATTATGCAACTCATTCAGAAATATCTCAGGAAACATTTTTACATCTCTTTCCTATCAATGTAGTTCATTTAAAAAAAGTTAGAGCCAAGAGATATTTCCATTAACGTATGTTAATCAACTTCTTTGCACTGGATATTTCTTCGAACACCCCTACGTCCCACAAATCACCGACCCACCCCTTCTCTGGGGAATCCTCATCTCTCTCAACCCCTCCAAAGTGAGGAAGATAACCGCCGGAATGCTCTACAGAAGGGATTCTTTTAATACCTTCCTAAGTTAATGAAACCGCTAGAATGCGAGACCAGTTTTTTGCCCGCTCAAACAAACTAAACCTTTTTTTCTTCTTACGAATTAGTGAAAATGAAATACACTGACGACTACTTGACATAAATTAGACATTACAGAATGAATAGTACTACTCAACCAGTATGAGTTAATTTTAGTTAATAATCTGGTATACATTTAATTTTATGTATAATACGTGCGACTTAGATATGTTTTTCGTTGTTTTTAAGCTTTCTATTGCTAAGTTTTGTAACATCCTTCGCCACTTTACCAATGACTGTTGCTTCCAAGGTACAAAGTTTCGAATGATTAATCTTCGGTTATATTCCGATAATGGTAATCTGTGTGTTTCAAAAACAATTTATTTCAGATGATTATGATCTGTGTGTTTACAATAACTATTACTTATTTCAGAAAATGATGATGTGTATGTTTCGACATATAACCAGTTATTTCATACAATGGTGATCGGTGTCTTTCAGCAAACTGACAGTTATTTCGGATGATGGTGATTTGTGTGTTTCAATAAACTTACAGTTATTTAAGATGACGGTGATCTGTGTTTCAACAAGCTGCCAGTTATTTCAGTTGATGGTGATCTGTGTTTCAACAAACCACAAGTTGATTCAGATGATGTTGATTAGTATGTTTCAGCAAACTGCCAGTTATTTCAGATGATTACTGTCTGTGCGTTTATACAATCTGTTAGTTATTTAAGATGAAAGTAATCTGCGTGTTTCCACCAACTATCAGTTGTTTCAGATGATGTCTGTCTGCGAGTTTCAACAAGCTGCCAGTTATTTGAAATGATGGTGATCTGCGTTTCAACAAGCTGCCAGTTATTTCAGTTAATGGTGACCTGTTTCAACAAACCACAAGTTGTTTCAGATGATGTTGATTTGCATGTTTCAATAGACTGCCAGTTATTTCAGATGGTGGCGATCTGTGAGTTTCAAGAAACTGTAAGTAATTTAAGACGACGGTAATCATTGTGTTTTAACAAGCTGCCAGGATGGCGAGGTAAGTTTCGAGATAATGTAGCAGACGCTCCAGCCACCGTATCCCCAAATTGTCTTTTGAAATGAAACGCAATGGGCCCGTGGAACAGTTCGTAACGTTTAGTTTAAAATATAGATCTTCTGATTCGTCGGATGTGGACGCGCCGTATCCATGCAAGAAAAGTCAATATATAGAGTGCATCGAAAATTAGTTTCGAAGTTTTAAATTGTATAGAAATTCATTGCGATGGCTTAAATAATCGTTTTTTGTATTATTTTGTAGCAAACTGTTCAAGCTTTAATAATGCAGTGTGGTAGTATGGCCATCTCATCCCCCAGACATGACACATCATAATTTTTTATGCAGTTTCTTTAAACTTGTGACGATTTAGTTTGGGGGGAGGCCTTGAGCGGATATCGTTTTGGGGGGGGGGCTGGAGTCGGGGGCAGGGGTATTAGGCTTTATAGTCAAGCTGCGCTTCAAAGATCAGTAGAGCTTTAAAAAAAAAAGTCTCCAAAATTACGATGACTTCAATACTTTTGGGGGGGGGGGTTGAGCCCAATAACTCTCCCTCCCCCCAACTTTGGATCTGCCACTGAAAATGACAGTCCCAACGAACCAGTATGACGATGTAATGAAAAAATTGAAGTGCTTTGATACAAACTATTAACGACTTAAAACTATTCTTTAATTTATCTGGATTTTTTTGCATACCTTCAACTTTGCTAAGATACTTTTGAAACACTTTGTGTATTTCTTATGTTCATTTATACATGTAGGTGGCCTTGGTTGCTCCTGAAATAGCAAACTGGTCTCTCGTTACAAGGTCAGTGGTGCCAGCATAGCATGTTGAATAGGTGTTTTAATTAATTAAATTTGTGGGTTCACATCGCATTTTCGAATACCACGGATCGCTAATTATAGTGCAGAACTCTTACTATAGTTGTGATCTAACTAAAAACTTGGAAATGGCTGAATTCATATGAAAATTTAATGCTTTTTCTTAAAAAAAAATAATTAAAAATCAAGAACCACAGCAAAATGATTAGTTTACATAAACACAGCATTTTGGGTCCCACGAAAAATCTTGAATGAGGTTCTGGTAGTTATACATGTGTGAACCAGTATATATATATATATATATTTTCTTTTAGCTCTTAGTTCCTAGCTTTAGACGAAATTTAAGAGTAGAAAATAAAGAAGTACTTTTTGGCTTATTGCTTTACGCCTTGTCGATGTCGAGGTCATTAGAGGCGGGAAAGGATGGGGACAAGGAACGGGAAGGAATTCGGCCATCGCCTTTTGAAGAAAGTATCTCGGCATTCGCCTGGTGTGATTTGGGGAAAACATGGAAAACCCAAATCTGGATGCCGGGACAGGTATTCGAACCCACGTTCTCCTGAATACGAGGACAGAGCTAATAAAAACGTAGGTTTGTAATAGGTATATTTGGTTTGTTGGAATGAAGAGGTCAGCTGAAGATAGGAAGAGATGGAGGACTGCATCAGAAGAAAAAAGGACTGTACTATTAGCCTACGATGAAGTGACTATAGCCGGGAAAGATAGTGGACAAGGAACAGAAGGAAAGTTGCCAAGAATTTAATGAATGAATCGTCACAGCATTAAGGAATACAGGAATACTAAGATCTGGTTGAATTATGCGCATCGAACCAGCATCGCATGGGAGGTAACTAACCTTAATATCATTTAGCTAAGATTTAACTACACATCTGGACTTATCCAAGTGATTATCACCAGTAAATGGTGGAATGAAAGCACTTCCGATAGTCAAGATACACAACGACCAGAAACAACTTTTTTATTTTGTTCATATGCAAAGATATTTTTTAAACGTTTCATATAATGCAAAATTTATTAATTTCGAAGCTTTGTTATGTTAGTATGATTTGATATGAAATGTTATGAGACGGAATTGCTACCAGTAATTGCAATATGAAAATATTATTTCAATGTTAGAGCCGTTGCAACCATTCTTAAAATTCGTGTAGGGGAATGATCATCGGAGCACTAAGGCTATGAACCCAAATTCTAATTCAATGTTAAAACATAACTCGTACATTTCAAATTATAAGTTGTTATAAGATAATTGTTAGTTTGGCCAAAAATTATTTGACCTGAAATGATGGAAACTGCTGGATTCCAAAGATAGACGCTTTTAAAATAAACAATATAAGATTAACGGAACAATAAAAAAGATTAATTACTTACAGAACATTGAAGTAATTTTAGGAATGTAACTTGATAAATGTTAAATGTGAATATTGTCACAAATATTCATATTCCCGGCGCTACGTTAGAAACACAAACGATGATTGCTGAATGTCCTATACATAATTTGCTACTACATTAGGCGTTGTTAACAAGCAGTACAAACGTGCACAATAAAGCTCTAACCTTTGGTAAGACAGTAGTAATAAAAATGACAAACGGCTCGTGATGGGACGGTGGCGAATGGTATTGTGTGAACATTAGCACATTAACCGTAATTAATTGTTTAAATGTGATAAATATGGCCATTCATAAGGAACTGGAAACATTTATGGATTATGGCAAAGAAACGAAATAATTTAGCGCCAGTGAAGAAATCTACTGAAGCAAAATGGTAAACTGAGAACAGTTTCCTTGTAATAAAAACCACTAAACAACTTCCCACACTTCTTGAGTGCTCATACAGGTGATGCGTCAGTAACTCAAACTTCTAATACTGTAGGAGAGTATTTATTTAAGAAAACATAAAGTCAGATTTATTAGTACATCACCTGTCTCCAACGGTCTATGCGTACAATTGTGGATTTTTGCCCTCGACTGAAATTTAAAGTACCACAACTTCATGTAAAGGATGAAAGGAAGTGGAATTAATAACGGGAGTTACTTTCATTATTCAAGGGTGGTACGAAAGCAGGACAAGTGATCGAATCCACATCCTCTTAAATGTTAGACCTGAATATTAACTACCGAACTATTGGGACTGATTGATGGAAACGACGCGGAAAGTAGCTGTAAAAGCATTTCCTAATCTCTAGCGTGTTGACGGAAAGACAAAGGGTTCCAAACTCCGATCTTATCCCGCCAAGTCTTTGTTTTTTAACTTTAATCAATTATCTTAACACAAAAAAAAAAAAAATATTTTCAAGATGTGTGAATATTTTAACAAATATTCGCATTTTAACATAGTCCCCTTATGTCCTTTAATTCCTGTCAAAATTTACGAAAACCGTGCCACTGTATATTGTCTTTCCTCATTCCTCTTGCTTGTTTCCGATCTCTTGTTAATGGCAGCTAGTTGCAGGTATACAGATCTCCTCCGAAATCTCTCATGGTTACTCCAGGCTGCCAGGTACCATTCCAGAGTCTGTTTTGCAATCCGCCTTTGTCTTAACTCTCAGTATAAACAGTACGTTTCCACTTCTTCCTCTTGATTTCGTTTCTCCATTAGTCTGTGATTGCTCGTTGCCCTAAGTTTCCCCTGAAAATTATAGTACGTATTTTACTTAATATATTTGTGTGATCCTGAAATTTTACCGTAAATATTAGATCTATTTTCTTTTATCCAAAATGTTGCCTTTAACTAAAATGTTGTTGCGCCTCATATGCATCATTTATCTTGTTCCAGGTCTATGGGAATGGTGGTATGGGACAGATTTTATTGGAATTACATACAGTAGTTCATCTAGGACAAATAGTTAAATTTCACAGTTAATATTAATTCAAACTTCCGGCTTCTTATAGTTGGTTGATATTTTCTCCGATAGCAATAACTGTATAAATATAATGATCATTCTGCAGTTTCTCATACCGTATCTTATCAGTCGTCACCACCTGCAATTATTTCATGACAAGTTAAAGGTCGAACGTCAAGCCTCCTCTTTTGTTATTTCCGATACATCAATAATCTAGACGTGTAAACCATTACGTTTTGGATTTAAGATATCAAAATAAGACACTTTTAATTTTATAATTCCCATAATTCAAAAATTTCTGAAACTAATAATTTGACGAATAATTTCGCGATTTTAGTTAATATTTATGTAAGTTTAGTAACTTATTTAGAAAAAAAGGTGAAATACATCAATTGTAGATTTTTAAACTGTAAAAACGGGTGTTTTGAGCAACAATCTACACTGGATACAAAAATGTGTTAAAAATTGCTGTTACATCATATAAACTGAGCGTTAAGTGGACAGTGACGATTGGCGGGAAAGAAAATTAAAAGACAGTCTGGCGCCTGCACTAAAGTAATTGACCGTTTGTAATGGTGCAGTAAATAAATTTAATCCTACGGAAGACGGTAGAGAGAAAGTCGAAATATTTAATAATTGATCATTAATATCGATCTAACAGTGTTGAATTTGAGGTTATGGTTCGGCCTGTGTGACATGAGGTTTATTCATTAAATTTTATCAGTTTTTCTTTGTGACTCTGACTGAAATTAATTAATTTAAACTTTACTTAATTCCTTCATTAGTACCCTCAGTACATAATCGGCGCTAACGTGTAGCTTGGAGTAAAAGTATAAATAAATCTTAACAAAGAAAGGGATGCACATCACGATATTGGTTTAAGAAGCCAGAGTACTCCGGAAATGCAAGTAATTTGTTGCCGTTAACACTGTTCTGAGTTTTATTTGACTGATAACAGCTTGAGGTATGAGACCCTCATTTCTCCTGTTCATCCTACAGGTAGCCTACATGTAGACAGCAGAACCTTGTTCACCGGTGATGTATCTAGGGGTTTGCTCCAAAACGTTCCCTGATAACACAACTCATATATACTTCACGTGTTTCTATACCACTTTTAACTGTGTAATTACATCTTTTTCCTTTTAAACACCTCTCAACATCTCAAACACAACTTAATAGAATGTGATAACCTATTTCAATATGGCATATGACTAACGTTTCATAAGTCTCGCGTCGTTGTTTAAACCTTATTATTTTAACTTAGGAAGCAGTTTAATTTGTCAGAAAAACTACAAAATTTAACTTGTTGTGAGTTTGGCGACCTAACAGCTGGTCAAATTCTTGTTCCTGTCCATTGTTAGGTCTGGTGGCTTGTTACGGTCTCAATCCATCTTCTTGATAGTCTTCCTACATCTCTCCTGCCTCTATGATGGTATTCGAGGATTTTTTGTGGGATCCGATCCATTTTCATCCTTATCACATTGCCTATCTATAGTTTTGCACAGTTTGGAGAACTGGTTTTACTTTGAGTTCTCGTCAAAATTGTGGCTATTAGAGACGGATGACAATCCGAGATAAGGGATGGGAGGGAATTCGATCATAACCTATTGAAGGAATCGTTCTGAGACTCAGTTAACGTTATTTCAAGAAACAGTGAAAAATGGTAATCAGGATGGCTGTTCCATGGATCGACTTATCCAGGGCCACTATGACCCACCACGCTTTGTGGATGATTTGCAGAAAGTGGTTATAACTAAATCACCAAGAGTCTGATGCCTGAACACTGGCGAATACATTGGAAGGTCACCTAATTTGTCCTTAACTAGCGAATAACTCGCTGAACCAGTTCTCTCTTATTCATCGATGATGATGTTTTATGTCTAACAGACATTCGCTGATCTAAACCACATAAACACGAAATCTAATCTCCTACACTGCTAATTATTGGCGTAAATAGCATTTGCTCGTGCAAAAAATAGAAATTATATTAAAAACCATGTCATTCCCTTTCCTCAAAGTTGTTAACTCTGATTAAAAAGGAATGTTCGCTACTTTGCATTAATAGAATTGTAGTAAAGTCTAATCTAGTCACTATTATCACCTAGCAGTTGTTTTGTGACGACGGGGCAACACATGCAGTAGCTGTTGGTATCGGCGGAGACTGCAGCTGCTACGCAATATGTGCCATATCGTATTTCAAATGTGTCCTACAAATACTGTTCCGTTCCGGCTTGAAAATTTGTCTGTGAAAAACACAAAGCCACAAGAATATATTAAACTAACACAAGAAAATAGGAGACAAACGGTTGGCCGTGTATCGATCGTTTGACTATCTAAGGTTATTAGTTCACTTCCGTCGACTTGTATTCACAGCATCATGAAGCCTCCTTGTCGTTCTGGTCTTTAGTCAGGGCTCCTCAAATGGACGCATTCCCCCTCGAACCCCCCCCCCCTCCCCGCGCCACCGCAAAAGGTCCATAACATAACTTCTGACAACCCGAAAACTAGTAAGATTTTCCGTCAATTATTTCATTCATGTGTAATTTTTGGAGATCAAGCTCAACAATCATTTGAAAAATTTTAACGCATTGTTACAATATATTTGGCACGATTTTGTATTTGTAACAACTGGACAACAAAGAAGAAAATTGGATTTATTTCGTGTTTGAAATATATGTCGTCTGACAGTTGTTGACGTTCATTTAACGTTAAGTAGAAATGACGTCAGTTAAGAGCATGCCAGCTACCAGTTTCGTCCTATATTGACACATATCTGCAACTAACTGCAAGTCCGTAGCAAAGGCTAAAAAAGTCTGTACGAATTCCACTCCATTCCATAACAGCTGAACAATAAAAAGGCCTATTTCACGATACCTCAATGTGCAAAGTGTAGTGGCGAAATTAGTATTAGGTTGCACTACATCACAAAAGTGCTTAGTTTTTCTAATAGAAATGTTAGATGCAGCAGAGATCACCATGATCGTAAACTAGAACTTTATTTCAGGCATAAGGCAATAGGAAAGTGTTGACTTGTAGACTAAGGGAGAAGGATCTAGAATAAATTATTGAGGTAGATAGCAAGGAGTTTATCTGCAAGATAGAATGAATATATAAATTTCCACGTACTGCCAAAGCAGGTACGTAAAGTAATTGTCTCGGGACGTGTGCACCATCGAAATTAATGCGGTATTAATATTACTTCACGTTTTCTGTTCTGTGATACAAAATACCAGTGACGACATATAACGCTCGATTACTGATACATCTTGTGTTCATCCCGTTCCAGTACTACAGTAATTGCCTACAGTGAGAGATAACCTCCCCCCACCACCGCGCCGGCAGAGCGTGTCGTCGCTATTGGCTATGCCCTGTCCAATTTCGGCGGCCGGCCCCTCAGAGATGCAAACAAGCAATTAGGATGCTGCTATGTGACGGCATGTTAATTTATGGAGTTTCCTTTCGTCGACCTGGCCGGCCGCCCGACCGTATGATGTATGGACGGTCTCGGTATAGAGCCGTGCGGTAAACAAGGGGACACACGAATTTATGGACAGGCAAGGAGCGCACACCAACAGAATACGATGCCAACATACTCGGAATGAAGAAAATGCTTAATTTTTAAGTATAGGACAGGAAAAATTTCCCAAATGACAGTAATTGTCCCTGAATGCAGTGATTAATACTCCCTCGTCCCCTATATCAACTCTGCACCACTGATAGTGATAGTTATCTTCTGATGTAATTATACATTTGGAAGAATCGACTAGATTATTATACCACATCAGATTTTCGAGTTAATAGATCTGGTTCGTATATCGTAATTTTGTCTTTGTAACTCTGTTAATAACTGCCGGCACGTGATGTCTCTATACTATGATTTCACATATAACTTACACTAACATTTCACTACTACACTTCGTTTAATTTCCCGTTTAATAAATACCACAGAAGATTCATTTAAGGGCATCAGTTTCAAACACTATTAATTCATATTAAAAGAATTTTTTTTTAAAAATTACGGAGTAAAGGCTCTCTCTCTCTCTCTATATATACATATATATACAACATAAGCACTGAAATAATGTTCGCCGATACCTTCAGAAGATTAATTTGGAATTTAATTTTAATTTGATTTAATATAATTAAATTGCAATGGTGCACACGCTCCGGTGGCAATTTCCTAAATACCCATCTACCCACTTTCGTGCACCCATCTACATTTTGTCATTTTCCCTCAACAAGTTTTAACTTTAAATTCTTTCAAGAAAGACAAATTCGGTTACATCAGCAGGATAAGTTTGTGCCATCGGTTTCTTACAACAATTAAAAGACTAATTCATTATCTTCAGCATGTTAAAACAACTATCCTCAACTCAGAAAAACATCTTTCGAACAAGAAAACCGAACTGCGAAAGAAAAAATATTATTTCTTATTAACACAATCTCTGCTTCCTGTTCAGTGTTTTACATCAAACCAAGAGTCAATTGCGAGTAAGTACAGCACAGTTATGCAAACATATTAAGAAAACGCTTCAAGGAAGCAATAATTGGTTTCTACTACCGCAGGGACAAAGCTACTGATCCTAAATTAAATTAAAAAAATAGAAGTAATTTCGAATATTTGATTTCGTTCGAACACTATCAGGCCAGATATTGGAAATTCGCCCTTTAATGCCTTTTACGATTGTCTGCAACTTGTTTTTTTTTATGAACACAGAAAAGAAATCTTCAAATAACACTAACGCAGTATTGTATGAAATTTTAAATGTAGATAAGAAAAATATCGAACATTTTGGGTGGGTGGTTGACGATCTTGCCTGGCATTCGTAATGGTGGGCCCCAAATCACTCCAGTGGAATGCCAGGGTGGTTCCTTCAATGGTCCCGGCCAAATTCCTTCCCGTTCCTTGTCCCTAGTTATTTCTTGCCTCTAATGACCTCGACGTTGAAGAGGCATATTAAAGCCAGCCGCCAGCCCCGCAATGATGGTGGATCGATCCCAGATTCGGCGATCGAAATTTCCATAGTTTCCCAAAATAGTCCACGCGAATTCCATGTTGGTTCCATAAAAGAGCCAGATCGAATCCCTCCCCGATTCCTGTAACTAGTCCTCTACCGATTCTAAAGACTTTAAGAAGGTGTAAAGTTTAAAAAAAAAAGAGGTAAGAAGAATTTTTCAGCCACAGTAGAAGTCAAGAATATCTGCCTAGCACAGAAAATTTCGTCTCATATTTTTTCCACTTCTTACAGAACTAAGGTATAAGGATATAGAAATCATCGAAGTGATTGCTGACAAGGAATGGGAATCATCTTAATTCATTCTGGCGCAGCATGGAAAAACGAACTTTAATAGTACAAATAAGGAATTGAACTTAGATCTAACTCACTTCTAACTTTCCGTACCTGCTGGCATTTTGACTCAACCAGATGATCCACGCAAAAATTTTACAAATAAAATGCGATGAGTGGCGTGGTTTGTGGCGCCGGTTCACTTGTAGTATATATTTCTGATTTCACCTGTATACTATCCTTCAGCCTTCTACTTTGATGTAAACACCTGATGATATACCTTCCAGGATGCCAAACTGTCACAGTCCTCGTCTGAACGCAACTAAGATGAACAAAGCACACACAGTATATTTATAGCTCTGAGATATGTTGTGCTGGATCTATCAGTAGTGATATATAGTAGTGCTATCTGGTGTGCAAGATGCTCATACTCTCGCAACTTAATTCTGGCAGACGTCGCCACATATGAGCTGCTAATTACTTTCGGCGTGTTATGGATGACTGACCCTCTTGGTCATCAAGAACACAGCAAGCCAAAAAGCTCTTACTTTTAGTCACCAATAATTGATATCGTGCCAGTATATATGCACACGATACTAAGGATTCATCATACCGACTTCAAAAAATCAAAACACACGGTTTGATTAACACTGATTATCAATTTAATATTTTCCAAACTGAATTTCAACATATCACTATTGTTTACTACAATAATCACCGAAATTATCTCGAAGAGCCCATAAGCCAGCTTTCCCGCGCTAGCATACAACAACTCGTTCGCGGAGACAAAGACTGTGTTATTCTAAGACTTAACAACTAAGATAATATTGCCACCCAATTCTGCATACAAACTAAATCTGTGGATCCGTTTAAACAGAATATTACGAAACCTATACATTTAATATTAATTTAATTATTTATCAAGTACAAAAAAAACATAAATAACAATTATTATACAAAAGAGTTAGACATAAATGTCACAAGTGGTAAAGCGATCAGTCCTGAACTGTCGTATACGCGTCACCTTGATAGTTAATACTTTTGTACTTTAAGGGTAGAATTTCATTTTTTGTTTTGTTTATGATGTTAACAACGCAGTAACGCAAATCCTGTAAAGGTATAGCCAATTTATCGATTTTGGTTGGGAGTGAAAGGAGATAAATAGCTCGTGACAAAAATACACGTTAGACAAATAATCATTCTTTTGCTCTTTATTGGCCAAATGCCGAAAAATTCCTTTCTTAATTTACGATGTTACCAAAGCGAAGACACTGTCCTTTAAAATGTTGTTTCATTTATCGATTTCGGTTTGGTATGTAGAGGAATAAATAACTCGTGACAAAAAACACATTTTAGAAATAACGATACTTTTGCCCTTTAAACGGCGAATTCCGAAAAATTTCTTTCTTGAAATATGATCTTACATTAATCTGTAAAATGATACATCATTTATCATTTTTGGTTATGTATAAAATTACTCCTGACAAAAAAAATTAAGAAATAAAATATACGATTATCGTATTCTCTCTTCCTTTCCCCTTCCTGTATAGAATCAACAGCAATTTTTTAAATAATTATAATAATGGCACTCAGCCTTCATAGCCGGTGTAATCGTGTTGTTATTTATTTCGTTATCTATATATGATATCAGTCTTAGCATTACGTCTTTTATGTTATAGACAACTAAAGATGAAAACAACACTTAGATTAAACCAATCATGGCCAACGCTGGACTCTAACCCGCAGTAAGCACAGAGTAAGTTGTGGTACCACGAATATACATTGTGTTAAGCAACAGCCAAGCAAATGCATTCGGAACCAGTTCTTAGGCTTCAAACAGCGGACAGGGATTAATATTAATTCCTCCTTTCAGTGTAAACTACCGGCAAAGCGACAAGTAATCCATGAAGCTTTTTTATCTTTTTAATTGAAACGCCAGATTCACAGCTACCATCCCACGCCGCTGTGTCACGGAAATTTTTTCGAGACGGGAATTTATGCTCTCACGTTTCCTGAACTATTGCTCACATTAAAGGTGTAAATCTTTTTGACGTCTACCAGATGTTATCGAACACACGAAACTTTTCAATTTATATATCTTAATTATCTCTGTTGCTTCCCGACACCCGGTGTCTCTATCTACCAAACAAGAATGCAGTCCCAGTGATATACGAATTAACTATAGAAAAAAGTCACGAGTCACACTTGAAGAAACATGAGCTTTGTCGAATCTTAATTCTTTTTATTTTTCGGTTCCACAGAGTCGCGCTGTTAAAATCTTATCTCGTGCGATGTATATTAACGGTCTCATATTAATAAGTAAGGAATATAAAAGTAAGAAACTAGTTTAGTTATAGTATAACATGTTAGGAGCAGTAGTCTAATTTAAAAACAGATAAATAAATAACATTTCAAACTAACATATGTTATCTACAAAGATATTTGCTGGATAACGTGTGAGATTAATGATTATTAAAAGACCCTCTGACGTTTAAATTGCATCTTGATTTAATAAATCAAATATCATAGATTTCACAGTTTTTTCCACATTTTACAACCATCTATGGTGTATCTTGAAATACTTACGGGATCATAACATAAAAAAATCATATAAATTTCAGTGCTCTGCGATTAAGGAATCACTTTTACTGTTTATTCCTCCCAGTGATGAGAAGCACATTTCGTTGTTTCCATATCTTACCTAACAATTAAAAATCTATTTAAATTTGGGATCATAGTGTCAGATTTCTCATTATGCTTTCTGATAAATATTATGTGACAAAACTAATAAGTATTTCCTTTCATTTTCCCAGTTCTTCAATGAATGTAACACTAGTGTTACTATAGTATTTATGATTTGTAAATCTACATATCTCTAAATCTTTTAAATCTGTTAAATACTTAACGTAAAGTTTCTTTTATTTAGCAAAATTTAAAATATGTTAACAAATAACACAGTGATAAACTCTGGATGAAATTACAGTATCTTCCTAAATAGTGTTAAACTCTCCCTTACCTTTCAGTAGGACTGAGCGGCATTTAGACGTCGATTTTAAGGTTAAGAACTAGTTAATATTTCCGGCTACAGAACTATTAGTTATCAAATGTCTAGTTTTCCGCACTTTAAACTAAATTCACCATTTCCTAACGTTCTAGCTGTGATTTCTGAAAAGAGCTATATACGATTTATGTAGAAGCAAAGAGGACACGTGGCAGTACGTCGACGAACTAGGAAACTCTTTGGTGTTGGCGGAACGCGAATTGGTAATGGCAATTTCCAAAGCAAGTAGCACAAACAACCTGTGCGCACTTGAAAGAACTACGATCGGACCGAGCTGGATCTAATGATAAAGCTGAACAGGAATTCTGCGTATTTGTAGTCATTTTTTGAATTGTCTATGTAAATTCTAGTTTGTCGTCTCGTAGAAGGCATTCTATTGCTTCTTACAGATATATGATGGTCCTTTCCATTACTCCGTTTGCCAACGTGTGGTTTAGTGTATAAATTATTTTCATGATTGTAGACTAGTGTAGTGTATTGCGTAAACGAAGATATAGCTACGCAGAGAACGACGTAATCTCGTGCCGGCCCTTTAAGGCCTATTCTGACTTTGGCTCCCAATTTGAGAATTAAAAATGAACACTACAACTTATCCTATACCGCTGGTGACGTCTGTGATAGTGAAAATTTTTGCCACTACTGGGGCTCGAACCAAATTCAGTAACGATCTTAGCAATGGAGTAATCTAATAGATTTTTTGCAAAATGTAACAAGCAAAAATTAAAGAGTTAGAAAGTTTTACAGAAATATTTAACAGCAACTTATTATTTTTTGGAATTTATAGTTAGTTTTCAGAGTTCATTATTACGCTACTGCAGTGAGTGATACAAGGGGTAGAAAGCTGTCAGCGTAAAATTAACGGAAGGAAGTGAATGATTGCTAATTCTCCTATTTGGTCGTTAGAGGAGAATCTTCATGCCAGCAGCTTCAGTCGTGGGAAAGTCTGAGAGATAGGTTTTTCTAAAATGATGAGCATAGGGGCCGACATCCACATCCTCCAAATATTAAGAATGTCAAAGTATCGAAGACTTTACAGTCCACATTTCTGGATTAAAAATACATTGCAACGGGAAAATTTTGGAAGTGTTGGTGAACGGAAAACGTCAAAACAACTGTAAATAATCATGGCTGCAGTATTATACCAATCAGTTCAAACAAACTGCTGCACAGCCCCTCATATTTTGCAATTCCAAAACATTCTTACCAAGTGTAGTGTGATTTTAGGAAAAGAACTAACTAGTGCAGGCTGTGGTAAATAATCGAGGATATATTCGGTTAGTCAGATTCTTCAGTGGACGAAGATGAAACTTGTTATTGATTCAATGAATAAAGGCAGGGTATAGTACGGCAGAGTATTGTAAGATTTACACTGAAGAGCCAAAGAAACTGGTATAAGCATTAGTATGCAAACACAGAGATATGTAAACACGGCAGTCGGCATCGCTTATATATGGCAATAGGTGTCTGGCGCAGGCGTTAGATCGGTTACTGCTACTACAATGGCAGGTTATCACGATTTAAGTGGGTTTGAACGTGATGTTATAGTCTGCGCACGAGAGACGGGAAACAGCATATCAGAGGTAGCGCTGAGGTGGGGATTTTCCCGTACGACCATTTCACGAGTGCACCATGAATATCGTGAATCCGGTAATACATCAAATCTCCGACATCGTGGCCGCCGGATAAAGATCCTGCAAGAACGGGACCAACGACGACTGAAGAGAACCGTTCAAAGTGACAGAAGTGCAACCCTTCCGAAAATTGCTGCGGATTTCAATGCTGGGCCATCAACAAGTGGCAGCGTGCGAACAATTCAACGAAACATCATCGATATGGCATTTCGGAGCAGAAGGCCCACTCGTGTAGCCTTGCTGAGTGCACGATACAAGTCTTTGCGGCTCGCCTGGGCCCATCGACACCGACATTGGACTGTTGATGATTAGAAACATGTTGCATGGTCTGACGAGTCTCGTTTCCAATTGTATCGAGCGGATGGACGTGTACGGGTATGGAGACAACCTCATTAATTCATTGACCGTGTATGTCAGCAGGGGACTGTTCAAGGTGGTGAATGCTCTGTAATGGAGTGGTGCGTGTGCAGTTGGACATGGGTCTCCTGATACGTCTAGATACGACTCTGACAGGTAACGCGTACGTACGCATCATGGCTGATCACCTGCATCCATTCATGTCCACTGTGCATTCCGACGGATTTGGGCAATTATAGCAGGACAATGCAACACTCCAGAATTGCTACAGAGTGGCTCCAGGCTCTTAGTTTAAACACCTCCGCTGGCCACCAATCTCCATGTCTGGGGTGCCTTGAAACGTTCTGTTCAGAAGAGATCTCCACCCCCTGGTACTCTTACGGATTTACGGGCAGCCCTGCTTCAGACATTAGTCGAGTCCTTGCCACGTCGTGTTGTGGCACTTCTGCGTGCTGGCGTAGGCCCTACTCGATATTAGGCAGGTGTACAAGTTTCTTTGGCTCTTCAGTATAGTTTCAAGTGCTGTGGCCTAGTTTTGTGACAGAAACAATATATCCCATTCCTATTCAGACGATTTTGCGTCTTCAACCTTCTATTGGATGTCGATTTCGCATTTGTATGCAAGTAGATGTACATTGAAGTGCCAGAAGTTCTTGGATAGGAAGATACAAAGATCCAGATCGTGGTAGAACCTCTGGAGAAATGTTTAAATGTGCCGCGCCACCTGTCGGAAGTCTCATTTGTGATCTCGTGAGTCGTGTGAAAGGTTTGTTGACATGATTAATACCGCACGACACGGATTAACAAACTTTGAACGCGGAAAGCTAAGGCCCATTCACACTAGCGGTCAGCTCAGCTCAGGTCAAAAATCGCTATACACGTAATCCAATGGGAGCATTCACACTACACGGTCCGCTCAGGTCAGGGCAAGGCAGGTCAAACCGAAAATCGCGCCGCCACCGATCAACAACGGTCAAGACCTGAGCTGAGCGCTAGTGTGAATGTTCAACGGTCAGGTCAGATCAGATTAAAATGGACGATGAACATTTAATAGAGATTTTAGTATTTTATTATTGCGATTCTACGCGGTGCGATTTTATCTAACGTTAACGTTATCGTAGAGAAAGCCATTGTCCACGATGAGAAACTGAAATGAAACGGTCTCGTCTACGATTTGATCTGACGCGACCTGAGCTGACCTGACCACCAGTGTGAATGCTACCCTGGATCGTGATCTGAGCTGATCTGCCCGCTAGTGTGAATGGGCGTTTAGTTGGCGCTACACGCATAGGGCATTCCGTTTGGGACATTGTTCGTGAATTCAACATTCCTAGATCCACAGTGACAATAGTATGTCATGGATATATATAATTTCTGGCATTACCTCCAGACATAGACAATGCAGTGGACGATCCCGTATAATTGATGACCGAGATCAGCGACGTCTTCGACGAGGTGCTGGTGTTGACAGACAGGCAACACTGCGTGAAAGAACAGTAACACTCGGAGCAGGAGGTGCGACAGACGTGTCGGTGTGGACAGTGCAATGAAATCTGGTGTTGATGGGATTTGGCAGCAGAAGACCACAGCGCGTGCCTCTGCTAACAAAACGACATCGACTGCGGCAACTCTCCTGGGCCCTCGATGCATCGAAAAACTTCACATAAATCATGATTCTAGTTGATAAGAGCTGATAATAGGATTCGAGTGTGGCACAGGCCTCACAACGCCGCGAACCCATTCTGTCGGGAAGGCACTGGTGGTGGGCTGTGTTTACATGACATGGAGTTGGATCTCTGGTCAGACTGAATCGATCATTGACTAGAAATAGTTATATTCAGCTACTTGGAGACGATTTACTGCCATTAATGCCTTCATGTTACCAAAAACCGACGAACTTTTCCAGGAAAGACAATGCGGAATGCCACTGGGTCAAAATCGTTCACGATTGCAATAAAATCCTCTCTGGCGCCCAGCCGGATGGTTTTGTATAAACACAACGTTTCGACTGCTAGCTCTGCTGTATTCATCAGGTATTTTCTAGCTGTCGAAACGTTGTGTTTATACACATCAGTATGCCAGGAAAGTCTCCACTCACACATCGTTCACGATTGGTTTGAGGAACATTCTGGACAATTCTAGCGAATGATTGGGCCATGAATCAATTCCAACATATCAGAGATGTGATTGAAAGGCCAGTACTTGCGCAACGGCCTGCAGCGAAAACTTTTTCGCAATTATTTCTTCAGGGGACTTATGACGACTTGTTGAGTCCGCGTCACGTTGACTTGCTGCAGGGCAAAAGGTGGTCCCACACAATTTTAGGAGGAATCCCTTGACCTTTTTCACTTCAGTGTATAATGGCGAATAATTCAAAATGGGTCAGCATGCGGATGCAATACTTCACGGTGGTTTTCTCCGTACTATGGCGGAAAAATCCATCGTGATCGTTTTACACACACATCAGTCGCAATTAAGAAACTGTTTTGGCCGCCACTCTACCGAAATAGAGAATATTTTGGGTCAGGGATGGGCACTCTACAGGTTATATTACCACATTGAAACACAAGTTGGTGGTTTTCTAGTTTCAATATTTAATTACGTTCAAATCAACCATGAAGGTCACCCCGATACCATGCCAAAAGTTTAACCGTGTCAAACATCAGACAACTTATCCGTGCTGTTGCAGGTAAGAACCATCCACGTGGGAACTATTCACAAGTTTCTCAGCACACCTTACAACCACACTACATTCAAGACCACGTTGCGCTGCTCTCTTTTTTCACCGATATTCCTCTTCAGCCAGCGTTATCGATGTTCGATATATCGATAGTCGACTATCGATATGAGAGGCTTTCTACGTTACAGTACGAAAGAGGGAGAGCGGACGCACACGTTTCACAAACACTGTTACAAGTATACAACATACACAGATATTCATACAATAGCGATGAAGCATTCGGGAGGACTCGTGTTCGAATCCCCGTCCGGGCATCCAGATTTGGGTTTTCCATGGTGTCCCCAAATCACTCCAGGCCAATGCCTGGATGCTTCCTTCAAAAGGCCATGGCACAATTCCTTCTCGTTTCCTTGCCACAATCCCATCCCGCCTCTAATGACCTCGCCGTCGAGGAGGCGTAAAGCCCAAGCAAAAAAAAATAGCGATGAAGAGACGTTATTCAATTTCTAAAAAGTTCGTGTAACTTTTTTTT